>CM038145.1:132440585-133080226 GCA_021437245.1 Aegilops speltoides | reverse complement strand
GGTGATGGAGCTGGAGTACGAGAACTCCGTAAGCTCTGCGGAGGAACGGATGTACAGGAAACCGAGCCCCCTTATCGATAGGGGACGAAGCATACCCGCCCCCTTTGTTGGGACTTGGGGTAGCCTCCGCTTGCTTCCGACCTTTGTAGGTGGCCAGCCCGGCTCGAACTGGAACCATAAAGGCCGGAGGAAGATATCCCTCCACTTGGAGCATCACTAGCTCATTGTGAGGAATGTAACATCTCCTCCAATCTCCCCGGCAGGGGCTGAGAGCGAGAGGAGGAGCCGCGCTGACGGTCCATGATGGAATGGATTTTTGGTCGAGGCGCCCGATGAGTACTCATGAAGGAAGATGGTGTGATTTGGATCTAGATTCTTGCCTATCTTATAGGCAGATTATTTGCGCAACTAGGGGGTAAAACATAAAAGATACCCTGGCTTTTCGCATTCGTGCGACGCGTGGAAGAAGGCCATTATTGGGCGTGGAAGCCAAGGAGCGCAACGTTTACAAAAGAGCCGGACACTATTCGGCAGGTACATGGAACTTAAAGGAGAACCCGCCTTGCAACGCCGAAGACTATGTACGCGCTAGACTTATCGTCATTGAAGCCTGGTTCGGGGGCTACTGAGGGAATCCTGGACTAGGGGGTGTCCGGACAGCCGGACTATCATCGTCAGCCGGACTCCAAGACTATGAAGATACAAGATTGAAGACTCCGTCCCGTGTCCGGATGGGACTTTCCTTGGCGTGGAAGGCAAGCTTGGCGATACGGATATGTAGATCTCCTACCATTGTAATCGACTGCGGTAACCATAGCCCTCTCCGGTGTCTATATAAACCGGAGGGTTTTAGTCCCAGAGGACAACACAACCATTACAACAATCATACCATAGGCTAGCATCTAGGGTTTAGCCTCCTTGATCTCGTGGTAGATCCACTCTTGTACTACCCATATCATCAATATCAATCAAGCAGGAGTAGGGTTTTACCTCCATCGAGAGGGCCCGAACCTGGGTAAAAGCATCATGTCCCTTGTCTCCTGTTACCATCCGCCTAGACGCACAGTTCGGGACCCCCTACCCAAGATCCGCCGGTTTTGACACCGACAGCGGCCACCAGGCCGGAGGCGGAGGCCGACGCCGACGCCACGGTGGATCCGGCTTGTGGTGGCATCCCGGAGACCACCAATCATAGTAGCCGGAGGTGCAGGTGGGGTGAACTGACGGTGCTCGATAGCCGGCTAACCAACAAGAACGGCGGTAGTTGTCGATTTATGCCATCCCGGAGGCGGAGGAGGCCCAGCACACGCTGGTGCTGATGGGCAAGGAGGTGGTGAGCCCAGCCACCCGAGGCGCCGGAGGCGCCGCAGACTGGCGTTGGGAAAGTGGCAAGCCGGGCCATGGTGACACACGCTTCGTCATGCCTGCGCATGGGGCGAGCAACTTCTGAGCCGATGCCGGCGACACCGCGGCCTCGAGCTCACAAGGGACCAACGGCGGGGCCACGAGCGATGTTCCTCCAGGCTGGGCGGCGGGGGTCGGTTCAGTCGCCCTGAACCTTGTGGTCCAGGACGTGCTGGACAAGTTCTCTGCCCACAACGTCACCCTCCAAAGGGCCAGGGAGGACCTACTGGAGATGCAGGCGTCCATCCGAGTACATTCGGCTTGCTTTGTTTTTCTATTGTAATCTTCAGTGGGGGCATGCGTCGGATTCCGGGCTCCACAGAGCAAAGAAAGGTTCGAACCGATGGGCATGTGTGAAGAACTCAACCTCTCAAGCTGATGGATCCGCTGCTCTCACGACCTAGCTCGATGAACAAGGAGACATGCATGACAGATTACCCAGGTTTAGGCCACCTTGCGGTGTAAAACTGTAGTCATGCTTTGTGGTGGATTATGGCCTCGCGGGGGCCAGAGGATGAACTGGTACAAGTGGAAGAACAACCTCAGGAGGCTTGTTCTTGTTATGTGCTCTTGGGATTCATGAACTGATCACTCAATGCTTTCTACGGTGGTGCCTAGGCTATATCTATGGAGCCTTGGTCATCTTCCTCCAAAACTTAGGCAGGAAGGGATCTCACAATGGCTATATTATTAAGGGGACAAGAAGTACATATGATCCTGACAAAAGGTGGTCTTTGCCTGCAAAGCTTCTAGATCATGACGTCGTGGAGGGCTCGATGATGACATCCACCCTGCTGTTCTGGCGGGTCCTTGTCTTGTTGCATGCAAATGGCAACCTTTGCCTGATTCTTTGGGACTCCACACCTGCGCTTTCCTCCTTTGCAACAAAGGGGAATCCTGCCGCTCTGCACCCGCTGGCGCGCGCCTGGCCTTGGTCATCATGGTTGATGTCATTTCAGCCTCGTGAGGCTGGGTCTTGCATAGAAATCTCCGCTCCGCCAGGAGGCCACCTGAGGAGGCCGCTCCCTCAGGAGGTCTTGATGTCGCAGCCTCGCGAGGGTCTTGTCTTGTCGTGGTTGAAGATGGGCCGTACCAGGACGTCGATGGAGCAACGCTGTGGGCTGCAAGCAGGCAGGGGTGGGTACCCTGGTCCCAGAACACCGACACAAGCACCTCAGCCCAAGGTGCGCTTGCACTTGGCTTCAGGGCGAAGCCAAGGGGCAAGTGCGGAACACAGCAGGCCCCAGTCTCCTGCGGGCCAAGCCGACGCATGGTGCTTGATGAGACGTGGGCATTTCTGATTCCCCATGCTGCCTCTGCAACCGTCTGATCTGACAAGTGCCTATTGTGAGCGCAGGCTTCCCATCATTGTCCGTTGCGCTCGTCCTCTGCTTCCTCCTTCCCTTGTGAGCTTGTGCGCCCTTCTCCAGTCGCTGCATCTTGCTCATATTCCACTGCTACAATGGCTCCAAAGTCAAAGAAGAGGAGCAGAGCTCATGCGCCCGAGGATCCCTTGCCGGTGTTGGAGCTAGCGCTGGACCAATCGATAGTGGTCAACCAGGAAGGGATGGACACGGTCCGCCTGTCCCTCGTCAGCCGATTCCAATGAGTGGAAGGCGACGAAGGCCTGGCCTGCTTCTCGAGCTTTGTTTGAGATGGGGGGCACTGAAATTCCTCTTCAACTCCATGCCCTCTCAATCGGTCTGATCCCTCCCTTTTCCGATTTCTTCAATGTCGTGCTCTCGCATTACAAGATCCACGCGATGCATCTGGATCCCGACGCCATGGTCCTCCTTTCCATCTTCGCCTTCCTGTGCGAGGCCTTCATGGGCATTACCCCATCCATGGCCTTGGTCCGCCACTTCTTCTCGCTCCATATCGTCGATGGACGGCAATTCTCCGCGTGCATGTCGCTCCAGGAGGTGGCGGCTCCGGCAGGCTCCGGCATTGACTTCACGTTCCGCATGGATACTTCAGGGTTCTGGGGCATTGGGTGTATGTGGACGCTGCTGTGCTCAGCCCCTGCTCCTTCTTCCACGAGCACCAGCTATCCCATGCTCTGGCTGGGGGCACGTGGAGCTGGTCCACCGTCGTCTTGGGCGCGTCTGTTCCAGGCTGGCCAAGCTGAGGGAGGCAGGCGAGACGGCGCTGATGGTGGTGAGGGAGTTCATCTGATAGTGCATCGCACCGCTTCAGCGCCATTCGCGCCCAGTGTGGATCTTCACAGGCCCAGAAGATCCCATGAGGCTTCAGGTCACTTTGCTTCCCGCCATGATGCTGGGCGCCATGCTTGAGCTCCTAACGGGCAACCCGGCTCCCGCCATGCTCCCTGCTAAGCGGGCCTCCTCTTATACCATTGCTCAAATGCGGAGGACTTGGTCAGGCAGATGCTGCACTTTGACGAATGGGGGCTTCTCCCTGTGGGGCACGAGGGGCCTCGCAAGAACCCTTTTGTGGTGACCCTCATGCTTTCCCTTGAAACGATGGCGGTGATGCGAGCACCATAAGCCGCTCCCGAGGTGCCCCCGGGAGGTCGAACGCCTCCTGATGTCCCAGAGATGGCCCTTGGTGGCCAGGCGCCTCCAGATGCTCCTGAGGTGCCTCCTTACGGCCCTGAGGATGTCCCGAGGGTGGCCCCGTCCGCAACCGCGATAGCCTCCACTACCTCCGGGGGCAATGCGCCCCCTCCACATTCCTCCTCCGGTCGTGAAGGTCTCCCGCAAGAGGAGCCTCGGGAGCTGCCATGGTGTCACCCCGGGGGGCCTGAAATAGACGATTTTGATCGCCGATGATGAGTAAGTACCTTTTCCCTTGGGTTCTTGTGTGACGGGTTCCCTCCTAACATTTGCCCTTCAGGCTTCCTCCTTCCTTGACGATGAGCCTGCTCTTGACGCGCTCTTCGAAAGCCCCAAAGTCGGTCGCTGCCCCAAGCCTCCTAAAGAACGCGGCCGCCCAGGAGACGGTGCTATCCCGGGAGCCGCTATCACCGGAGGAAGATCCGAGCCCACTCTCTCGGTGCCTCTCCGCTACGGCAGTCTCCGTGCTGCGTAGGCCACATCGAGGGGCCTTCTAATGTTCCTAGGTAGCAGCTGGGCATCTCACGTGGCGGTTTCGTCTTCAAGCGGCGGAGGTGCGCTGTACTACGCAGAGCCCGAAGCCCGAGGGGTGGCCGAAGAGGCTCCGGCCACCGAGCCCTGGCCGGGGATAGGCGAATTGCCCACTCTTCTACGGCAAGCCATGGCGCTGAAGAGAGCCCCGGCCAAGCGCTGGAGCTTGCACATGGGTGGAGCACCATCCGCCACAACCTCCTCCAGGTTGCTGCAGGCGCGCTTGGCCGGCTTTGAGAAGAACTTGTTGCTGTCGACTCTCGCCTTGAGGTGGAAAATCTCCATTTTGCGTGCGAGTGGCATCAGCTAAAGGTCGTGGTCAAGCTTGCGCCCATGCAGCATGAGCGCACCCACGCGAATGTCGAGGTGTCCCTTGCGGCCTCTCGTGAGGCCTGCACCCACGCTCAGAAGGGGCCGCGGGCCGCGGAACAGCGCCGTGAGGCAGCCTAGGAGCGTGAGAAGGAGCTTCGAGCCTTGAATGCTGCCCTCGAATGGCAAGTCCAAACACGCAAGGCCGCCCGGTGCAGCCAGGCGGGGCCCTTTCCAACGCGACCGAGGCTCAGGGTCGCAAGGAGGTGCTGGCATTCGAGGCGATGGCGCAAAGGTGAGCACGACCGACTGGAGGTGATGGAGCATCAAGTGACTTCGGACGAGGAGGCCCTTGCTTCCCGAGTGGCGAAAATTCAGCTGGAGGTTGACCAAAAGGTGGCACGGATTTGCGAGTCCCCTGTCGTGGAGTATCGCTGGAAATTGGGGCTTTAGGAGCCCCACTTCAAGCGACGGCAGGCCGACCTGCAAGGCAAACCCGATGATCTCCAAGCCCAGCTTGCCGTGGCAGAGCGGCACTGGAAGGTCGTCGAGGAAGCCCGATCCGTTTTGAGGCCGAGCTGTCCTATCTTTGGCATTAGGTCATGGGCGTCTCGTCCCTTGTGGAGAGGGCGTTGGCCGATGCGAAACACTTCCGAACACTGCAGCGGGAGCGCTCTAAGATGCTTGACGACCTTCGGGCGTGGGCCAACCGCGCCTTGGACATCATCTGCAAAGAGAACGTTGCCTGCCCGCATGAGGCCGACGACGCTGGCTACCAGCACTTCTTTACCGAACTCGTGACCTGCCTCGAAAGCAAGGCCGCGGGGCTCGCCAGCTCGTTGAGGAGAAGAGTCGGGATCTCCTTTGGCGCTCGTTCTCGTGCGTCTTCAGCTACCTTCTCATTTGGGATTCAGCTTTTTACTTCAACGTCGCGATAGCCCCCTGCCCGAAGTCATACAGGGCGACCTTGCAAGCTGGGTGGACGATCACGTGGATGACCTGGTCAAGGAGTTTCCTCTTGCTGACGACGTGGCCGCGCTCACGGCCGACGAGGGCGGAGCAGATGATGATGGCAACGATGGCGACAACGCGTCCTGCTAGGCCTGTGCTTCTTTGTTCTTCCCGTAAAGATTTTTGGATGTGCCCCTGCAGGGAGTGAAAGCATTTTTCCTTATGTGGAGGGTGATCTCCTTATGGTGCATGGAATGATGATATATTTCCTGAGTTAATTTCATAATGCATTGTCGTGAGCCAAAGGGGCTCTTGACTAGAGTATCTAGTGTGATTTACCTTTCATGTTCACGACTGTCGGTGTCAAAACCGGCGGATCTCAGGTAGGGGGTCCCGAACTGTGCGTCTAGGCGGATGGTAACAGGAGACGAGGGACACGATGTTTACCTGTGTGGGCCCTCTTGATGGAGGTAAAACCCTACGTCCTGCTTGATTAATATTGATGATATGGGTAGTACAAGAGTGGATCTACCACGAGATCAAGGAGGCTAAACCCTAAAAGCTAGCCTATGGTATGATTGTCGTAATGGAGGTTATGTCCTACGGACTAAAGCCCTCCGGTTTATATAGACACCGGAGAGGGCTAGGGTTACATAGAGTGTCAGGACCCCGACTCAATGCCACATCGATCTAGCATGTAACACCTCATATCACTTTGCGGCCTCACGCACGGTATTCCCACGGGTGTCGCCTTACCTTTGCCCGGGACCGTTTAGCCTTTTGGCACACGATATGATAGTGTCGCTAGCATCCATATGATAAGGAGCCCGGCTGACATGGCTAGTCGTAAACCCAAAGTGGCACAAACTTACGAGGACAGCATCCATGACCCAAAGATCGAACGTGTCGGTCATCGAGTGAATCAGGCTGTAGCACCGGGCTAGCAGACTCGTGAACCGGGCTGAAGGGCTAACAGACTCCGGTATTCATCGCGTGACATTTCCCGAAGGACAGATACAGAACGAAGAAGGACACATGCCGGCCAGCCTAAGTGTTCCGGAGCAAGAGCAAGCTACCATGGCTCGGTGGAGACACTAGGAGACATTTTCGGTAAGAGAGGCTACTAAAGATAAACAACTAGATAGTCAGATCCCACACATACCAAGCATTTCAAACATACACACAATATGCTCGATATGTGTAAATACAACATGGCATCACAACATAACTCTACGACTCAAGTATGTATTCATTAGGCTCCGAGGAGCGAGATATTACAAACAGGGGTCTCATGACCCAACATTCAGAGCATACAAATCAAAGCACAAGCGGAAGCTTAACATGTCTGAGTACAGACAACTATAAATGAAAAAGGCTGAGAAGCCTGACTATCTACTAGATCCTGCCGAGGACACAAGATCGTAGCTGAGGTAACAAGCTAAACGTCGAAGTCCACGTGGAACTACTAGCGAGACTGAAGTCTCTCTGCAAAAACATAAAATAGGCAAACGTGAGTACAAATGTACCCAGCAAGACTTACATCAGAACTAACTACATATGCATCATTATCAACAAAGGGTAGTGGAGTTTAACCGCAGCAAGCCAGCTTTGACTCGGTGGCTATCCTGAACTACGATCGCAAGTAACTCTTTTGAGGTGGCACATGAGTCCACATATTCACCATATCAATACACCACTATGGATCCGCCTCCGTCTCCCTACGAGAACGCCATCCATAGCACTCACACTTATCTTGCGTATTTTAGAGTATCCACTTTCACTTGTCTATGACCTGTACAAGGGTCCAAGTTTCCATATCCGAGGAATCCGGCTATTCAATAGATAATGATAACCCGCAGGGTGTACTTCTTCACACACGCTCGCCACTTATCGCCTCAGACACGTCATGTACCTCGGCAACCTTCAAGCGGAAGCAGGCGAGGGAGTCGGCCACGACCTACCTAAACACTCAAGTCTCTCGCCCGGTTTATCGCCTATTCGGGTTCCATCCGCAAGGAGATCCGCCGGGTGTCGCCACGGCCCCAAACGATGTGCGAGGTTCCCAAGCCCACCATCCGGTGCCACTTGGTACACCGTGCCATGTGCCTAGTCTGTCCCAAGCCCACTGCAGGTGCCACTTGGTAGACTACTAACACTACCTACAAACACCGAAACTAGTTGCAACTCCCGGACAGAGAACAAGGGTGATTAAGAAGCCGAGAGGGTCAATTAAGGATCCCAATGTGTGGTAGTAGCTGTTCATGGATCACAAACACGTAACTCAGTTCTCGAGGATGGCTGCAATGAGACAACCCACCATGTACTCCTACATGGCCTCTCACTGCTACCTTTACCAAATCGTGTTCACACACTTAGCTCTCAATGGTAGGACATGTTCACACACCTCCAATTCATTCCCGATGAATCAGACCTGACACAACTCTAAGCAATAGCAGGCATGACAAACAAGCATGAATGAGTAGGCACATCAGGGCTCAAACAACTCCTACTCATGCTAGTGGGTTTCATCTATTTACTGTGGCAATGACAGGTCATGCAGAGGATAAAGGGGTTCAACTATCGCAGCAAGTAACATTGAATCGTTGTTGTCCTAATGCAGTAAAAGAGAGCAGGAGCGAGAGAGTGGGATTGTATCGGAATGAACAAGGGGGTTTTGCTTGCCTGGCACTTCTGAAGATAATATAGTTCTTCATCGGTGTCATCGAACTCGTCGTCGGAACCACATCTATCGAAAGGGGGCAAATACCGGCAATTGAGAAAGAACACAATCAATGCAATGCTACAATATGATGCATGATCATGACATGGCAATATGCTGTGATTTGATCTAATGCACCTAGCTATGATTTAAATGAAGTTGGTTTGAATACATGATTCAAATTCCAACTCCATATATGATTATTTAAATGCCCTTTATTGGTTTTGTCCAAAACAGAGGACAAACATTGTTCAAACATGCATGAAAATGGTACAGATGGATTCCTTGAATTTTTCTGATAATTTTCCATATATAATTTGTTTGATTTGGAGCTACGGTTGATTTTCTATGAATTTTTGAAGTTTTAGCTATTTTCTAAAATTTCCTGTATAAAAATAAATCCAGAAAAGGATTTACTGCGTCAGCCTGGCGTCAGCACTACGTCAGTAGGTCAACGGGGCTATTCCAGGTCAAACTTGATGTGTGGGGTCCACACGTCAGTGACCCAGTCAGCTAACAGGGTTGATTAGGGTTAAACTAATACTAACGAAAATGTCAGCAGGGCTGGGCCCACATGTCAGTGGCTTAATTAATTAACTAAATTAATTAGTGTTAACTAATCTAACACCTAAACTAACAGGGCAATTAGCACTAATTAAAATCCTACACTAATTCAGTCAGAGGCTGGCCCCACATGTCATGGACACAGGGGGGGTCAAACTCCAGGTCAGCAAGGTCAACTCGCCGGCGGCAAGACGCCGGCGACGACGGACGCGGCGGAGAGCTTCGGAAACCGCCCACAGGGCTCGGTTTTGGACGCGGGTTGCGGCTACGGGAAGCTGAGTGTCTCGCGCATCCAACGCAGGCAACAACACGCGCCGGAGTGGACTAAATCGACGACGGCGGCAACTTTTGCGGCGGCCGGAGTTCGGTTGCGCTCGGAACCGGCGTTGTGGTGCACGGCAGGTCGAGCGGTGGGGTGCTACGTGCTCCTGCAAACGTGCTGAGCACGGTGACGCTCTCAGACGCGGCGGAGATGGGCTCTAGCCACGACGGCGACGAAGCGCAACGGCGGCGAGCTTCGGTGACGGTGGGGAATGGCGCTACGGCATGCAAACGAGATGGAGAAGAGGGGGGTTTGGGGGAGGAGCTCACAGCGGTTGCAGTACGCGTCTCAGCGGGCTCGGGGAAGGATTGGTGACGGCGTGCGGTCGTCGGCGATCTCGGCGGCCGAGAGGTTGAAGACGACGCCATGGTCGTGGTGCGGTGCGTCCGGCGTCCTGCGGGTCGTCCAGGAGGCGTAGGCGACGGTGGCGGAGCTTCCACACAACACGGGAAGGCGAGAGGGGGTCGGGGAGCGCGGTGGTTCACGGCGGCGCTACCATGGCCGCGTCGGCCGTCACGGGAGAGAGCGAGTGAGAGGAGGGAATGGACGCGAGAGAGAGGGAGGGGGCCCAGGGGAAGTGCGTGGCGCTGAGGAGGGGCTTCGAGGCGCCTCGGTGAGGCAGGCGAGCAGGGAGGTGGCGTGTCGCCACAGCTGGCAGGCGGCGCTGCCTCCTCCTCTCGCCTCTTGGTAGAGGTAGAGGATGATTGGCATGGGCCCTGGTGGGCTGCTTTCTGATGGCAAGGCCGGCCAGGTAAGCGCCATGTAATCTCTCTCTCCTTTTCTTTATTTTGTTTCCTTTTCTATTTCTGTAGTTTTGTTTCTGATTTAGTTTATAGCCCAAATAATTTTAATAAATCCTGAAAATAATTGTGGGCATTAAATGGATTATTACAGAGGCCCTTAACTATTTTCAGAATTGTTGGAGCATTTAAAAATATTAATAGTATTTAAATGCCCCAATTCAAATAAAATATGGATTATCCAAAAATCCATAATGGCCCAAAAATATTGGCATCATTTTTGGTAGAGGTTTTTCACCTTTGTCAAAAATCATGAACATTTTTGAAAACCACTTGGACTTACTGAAATTATATTAGGTGAACCTAGTGAATTTCTTTAATGCTAGGGTTTGAGCAATCCCCATTTCAAAATTAAGCAAAATTTAGATATGATGCACACATGAAGCTAGCCTAGTGCAATACCAGAAGCTAGGGATGTGACAACTCACCCCCACTAAACAAAAATCTCGTCCCGAGATTCAAGACGTGAGGTAAGAAGACAGAGGGGACACAAAGCTAGCACAATCTTCATGATCCAGCTGCCCTCATTGTTGATATTGATTCATTGCTCCAAATTGATCTTGACATCTTTGCTTTCGAGATCTTCATCTAACACGCATTTATTTACGTAAAGGAACTCTATCGAAAAAGGATTATTGAAGCTCTTCATACCAGTGCCAATGGCAATTCTCGAGCGATCATTTGATGGAGTTCGAAGGAGTAGCATACTCGGACTAGTATGGATGATGTGGATTACCTTGTTGAAAACAACACAAGGGATGATTTTAGTAACTGGGGAGAAGCTCAACAGTGGAAAGTGAGTCCACTGTTTGAAAAGTTAGAGCATAATCGAGGAAACTGAGAGCAACCCCAGTTAGTGCCGATGGTAACACCTAGCGCTTGTGCGCGCTCTCAAGAACTTGAGCATTTCCATAATCATCAAGGATTTTACCAATATCCGTGTCAAGGATCCTGGCAACACAACATACTACCATGATGAATTGTGATGGACGATGCAAATACAAAGGAAGATAACACCTCCTCAGATTTCACCTTAGCGAGGCCAAGGGGACAAAACCTGGAGGAATGACCGAGAGACATTTAGCACTCCGCTTCTAATGTTCTCCTTGATGTACCAGTGTATCCCATTCATAGATATGGTCTGGTATCTAGAACATCAAGTAAAAGGTCGGACTTCGGGAGCACAAATATCATAAGGCACATAAATAGGGAATAATTCCTACGAAGTTCTTATGGAGAGGTGACCAACTTCTTCCATCAAGACATTACAATAACAGGTCTTCCGGCTGGGTGTGTTGGCCACGACATCCATTTTACCGGGTTACAGAGAGACCAATAATATAATTCTTGGGAAACATTCCAACCATCATATCTGCCTAAGATTCAGATCTGGTTGGTGTCAGAATAATTCAGACTCGTCGAGTCTAGAAAGAAAAATGAAAGTTTGCAACACAAATCGACGAGATAACGTTGCGAGATTCTCGGGGAATGAACTGCGATAGCAAGCTCCAAAACATGAGCTGGTTCTTCTACAAACATGTGAACACGTTGTCCCAGACAAGCAATACCAAAGCTGTCAGGACCCCGACTCAATGCCACATCGATCTAGCATGTAACACCTCATATCACTTTGCGGCCTCACGCACGGTATTCCCACGGGTGTCGCCTTACCTTTGCCCGGGACCGTTTGCACCTTTTGGCACACGTATATGATAGTGTCGCTAGCATCCATATGATAAGGAGCCCGGGCTGACATGGCTAGTCGTAAACCCAAAGTGGCACAAACTTACAGGGACAGGCATCCATGACCCAGCATCGAACGTGTCGGTCATCAGCGAGTGAATCCAGAGGAAGCAACATTGACTTTCTCGAATTCACGGCGGCAACTTGCATCAAATGCACATGAATTTGAGGAAGTCACTTCTTTCACCTGGGCATATGCTTCATGATCTAGCATGAACAAATGCTTTCAAAAGTTTCCAACACTAGCTTAATATTCAACAAAATTATGGAGGACAAGGATGTTGTCGATGGGCTCAACAACAATTCATCCAGGTTTCCATGAAGATGGAATTCCATAATTATGTGAATAGGTGATAGCATTGGTCAGATCCAAAAGGTGTAATGGTGTATGCTCGAGGGATCAACCACGAGTAAGACAACATTATGAACATCGTTGGTTCTGATTTGATTTGACGATAGCCCATAATCAAATCAAGGATTGGATAAGACATAGCACCGACAACTGATCACGAAGATCAATCGATGAAGATATCATCTTTCTTCAACACACACACACACAAAGATATCCCTTTAAATGAACTAAGTTGGCAAGCTTCTATCTTCCAACTCTCCAAGTTGTTGTTTGGCTTAACCAACTAGCTCAGGGTATCCAACACGGATTCTTGGAGAAAGGGTGGTTTCGAAAACCAACTTGATCACGAGCTCAACATAGCGGTCAGTGACATCCTCGGTGATACCTCCGAGAAGACATTTGGAGAATCACGAACCACCGATATGTTACTAAGCTCGAGAACAATCTTGCTTTTCAGGGCAAGACGATATGACCAGAAGAGCGAGGGATTGCCAAAATCCTAACTCATGGATCGAAGAGTGCACCAGGAAATAAGGACTAGGTAGCACAATCAGTCTTAGAATGATGATTCAAGAACCAACACACTAAGAATGAAATTATTGTCCATTAACTACCAAGCAACACAGTTGCTAGGAATATTGAGTTCACACATCATAATTCACCTGTCGGCATTCCGGTTGCAACAACACGAAACCGAGAAATGAAAATGATGGTGAGAAGTATCACTGTGTCAAGAATTCATAAGAGGTGGTGCAATTCTCATGACAATCCTGACATAAAGAAGGTAATACTTTAAGGTAGAACAGACCAGAAGCTGAATTGGCATTTTGATTTATGGAATACAACTTCTTTGACTCAACCCTAGATATGGATGAGGTACTGGAGTTTGTTTCTCCTAGTCATTCCAGAATAGAATGGCTTAACGGACCACAAGAGGAATAGGCATCGATGAACAAATGCACGCATACTCTTGACTATCAATTGATAGATGAAGGTCAGAAGACAACTAAAGAGGGACAACTCAAAGGAACATATATCTTTCTGAGTTGTGGATGCATACATTAGTATGTCGAGCAAAGCTCAACATTTCTTCCGGATAACCCATGCAGAAAGGTAGAACTGGCAGAATCACAATTATGAATGGAGAACTCCTCAAGAGTACTCTGGTTGTGATCTTTCGGTTCAAAAGAACTCCTGCCAAGAATGGTTCATGGTATTTGGAAGAACGATATACCACGGACCTCGAGGACTATCGCAAAGGTTACTAATATCCTAAAGGAACTAGCAAGCACTATCAACACGAGGTAGGTAGGGTGAATCTCGGGTTTAAAACCCAAGGAGTAGAATGCCTACTAACTAATAACATCACGGGATGCTATCGAGAATGATGGCCAGAATCATCACACTAGGAACACAAATCATGGCTGGATTACTAGGTGATACTCTAGTTACCTAGGGTCATAATACTAATTCCAACATATATGTCGAGGCAATAGAGTACCTCAACTCAGCAATTAGTGTGATTAACTTGGCCTAAAAGGACATCAGGAACGGGAGGAAGGGATTTGCAAATGCATCAGACTGTTTAGAAACCTGGGATGACTCGGACAGCATAACGGCTGTAAATGCTCAAAAGATTGGAGACATGCTACAAAAATGGTGGCATTGCCACTCGATCATCACAATATCAAGGTTTCGAGATCAACAGTTATGAACATACGGAAGTAGTAGAACGGAGCTGAGATTTGAAACTAACAATTCATAAGTCTATGGATTAGTAACACGTCATCCTAATAGATAGATGAGAAGGCCTAGTTCCTTAACCCCGTAGGAAAGATAAGATGACTCAGATCAGAAGGGCATGAGGTAAAGGAGTAAAAAGAGCCTTACGTTCCATCCCACAATCAATTCCCTACATATAACTAAAGCATTTCTAGACTCAACTTCACCAGTTTGGCTTGGTAATCCCACAGCAATCAAGCTCGATACCAAAGCTATCGTCAGACCCGACTCAATGCCACATCGATCTAGCATGTAACACCTCATATCACTTTGCGGCCTCACGCACGGTATTCCCACGGTGTCGCCTTACCTTTGCCCGGGACCGTTTATGCCTTTTGGCACACGATATGATAGTGTCGCTAGCATCCATATGATAAGGAGCCCGGCTGACATGGCTAGTCGTAAACCCAAAGTGGCACAAACTTACAGGACAGCATCCATGACCCAAAGATCGAACGTGTCGGTCATCACGAGTGAATCCAGGCAGTAGCATCGGGCTAGCAGACTCGGTGAACCGAGCTGTAGCGGCTAACAGGACTCGGTATTCATCGCGTGACATTTCCCGAAGGACAGATACAGAACGAAGAAGGACACATGCCGCCAGCCTAAGTGTTTAGGAGCAAGAGCAAGCTACCATGGCTCAATGGAGACACTAGGAGACATTTCCGTAAGAGAGGCTACTAAAGATAAACAACTAGATAGTCGATCCCACACATACCAAGCATTTCAAACATACACACAATATGCTCGATATGTGTAAATACAACATGGCATCACAACATAACTCTACGACTCAAGTATGTATTCATTAGGCTCCGAGGAGAGATATTACAAACAGGGTCTCATGACCCAACATTGAGCATACAAATCAAAGCACAAGCGGAAGCTTAACATGTCCGAGTACGATAACTATAAATGAAAAATGCTGAGAAGCCCGACTATCTATGGATCCTGCCGAGGACACAAGATCGTAGCTGAGGTAACAAGCTAAACGTCAAGTCCGTGGAACTACTAGCGAGATCAAGTCTCTCTCGCAAAAACATAAAATAGGCAAACGTGAGTACAAATGTACCCAACAAGACTTACATCGTAACTAACTACATATGCATCATTATCAACAAAGGGGTAGTGGAGTTTAAGCGCAGCAAGCCAGCTTTGACTCGGTGGCTATCCCGAACTACGATCGCAAGTAACTCTTTTGAGGTGGCGCACACGAGTCCACATATTCACCATATCAATACACCACTATGGATCCGCTCCCGCCTCCCCACGAGAATGCCATCCATAGCACTCACACTTATCTTGCGATTTTAGAGTATCCACTTTCACTTGTCTATGAACTGCACAAGGGTCCAAGTTTCCATATCCGAGGAATCCGGCTATTCAATAGATAATGATAACCCTGCAGGGTGTACTTCTTCACACACTCTCGCCACTTATCGCCTCAGACACGCCATGTACCTCGGCAACCTTCAAGCGGAAGCCAGCGAGGGAGTCGGCCACGACCTACCTAAACACTCAAGTCTCTCGTCCGTGTTTATCGCCTATTCGGGTTCCATCCGCAAGGAGATCCGGCCGGGGTGTCGCCACGGCCCCAAACGATGTGTGCAGGGTTCCCAAGCCCACCATCCGGTGCCACTTGGTACACCAGCCATCAGGCCTAGTCTGTCCCAAGCCCACCTGCACCGGGTGCCACTTGGTAGACTACTAACACTACCTACAAACACCAGAAACTAGTTGCAACTCCTGGACAGAGAACAAGGGTGATTAAGAAGCCGAGAGGGTCAATTAAGGATCCCAATGTGTGGTAGTAGCTGTTCATGGATCACAAACACAGAACTCAGTTCCTGAGGATAGCTGCAATGAGACAACCCACCATGTACTCCTACATGGCCTCTCACCGCTACCTTTACCAAATCGTGTTCACACACTTAGCTCTCAATGGTAGGACATGTTCACACACCTCCAATTCATTCCCGATGAATCAGACCTGACACAACTCTAAGCAATAGCAGGCATGACAAACAAGCATGAATGAGTAGGCACATCAGGGCTCAAACAACTCCTACTCATGCTAGTGGGTTTCATCTATTTACTGTGGCAATGACAGGTCATGCAGAGGATAAAGGGGTTCAACTATCGCAGCAAGTAACATTGAATCGTTGTTGTCCTAATGCAGTAAAAGAGAGCAGGAGCGAGAGAGTGGGATTGTATCGGAATGAACAAGGGGGTTTTGCTTGCCTGGCACTTCTGAAGATAATATAGTTCTTCATCGGTGTCATCGAACTCGTCGTCGGAACCACATCTATCGAGAGGGGGCAAATACCGGCAACTGAGAAAGAACACAATCAATGCAATGCTACAATATGATGCATGATCATGACATGGCAATATGCTGTGATTTGATCTAATGCACCTAGCTATGATTTAAATGAAGTTGGTTTGAATACATGATTCAAATTCCAACTCCATATATGATTATTTAAATGCCCTTTATTGGTTTTGTCCAAAACAGAGGACAAACATTGTTCAAACATGCATGAAAATGGTACAGATGGATTCCTTGAATTTTTCTGATAATTTTCCATATATAATTTGTTTGATTTGGAGCTACGGTTGATTTTCTATGAATTTTTGAAGTTTTAGCTATTTTCTAAAATTTCTGTATAAAAATAAATCCAGAAAAGGATTTATTGCGTCGACAAGGCCAAGACTACGTCAAGAGGTCAACGGGCTATTCCAGGTCAAACTGGACGTGTGGGGTCCCACGTCGGTGACGATCACTACTAATGAGGTTGATTAGGGTTAAACTAATACTAACGAAAATGTCAGCAGGGCTGGGCCCACATGTCAGTGGCTTAATTAATTAACTAAATTAATTAGTGTTAACTAATCTAACACCTAAACTAACAGGGCAATTAGCACTAATTAAAATCCTACACTAATTCAGTCAGAGGCTGGCCCCACATGTCATGGACACAGGGGGGTCAAACTCCAGGTCAGCAAGGTCAACTCGCCGGTGGCAAGACGCCGGCGACGACGGACGCGGCGGAGAGCTTCGGAAACCGCCCACAGGGCTCGGTTTTGGACGCGGGTTGCGGCTACGGGAAGCTGAGTGTCTCGCGCATCCAACGCAGGCAACAACACGCGCCGGAGTGGACTAAATCGACGACGGCGGCAGCTTTTGCGGCGGCCGGAGTTCGGTTGCGATCGGAACCGGCGTTGTGGGGCACGGCAGGTCGAGCGGTGGGGTGCTACGTGCTCCTGCAAACGTGCTGAGCACGGTGACGCTCTCAGACGTGGCGGAGATGGGCTCTAGCCACGACGGCGACGAAGCGCAACGGCGGCGAGCTTCGGTGACGGTGGGGAATGGCGCTACGGCATGCAAACGAGACGGAGAAGAGGGGGGTTCGGGGGAGGAGCTCACAGCGGTTGCAGACGCTGCGTCTCGGCGGGCTCGGGAAGGGTTGGTGACGGCGCGGCGGTCGCCGGGCGATCTCGGCGGCCGAGAGGTTGAAGACGACGCCATGGTCGTGGTGCGGCCCGTCCGGCCCCTGCGGGTCGCCCAGAGGCGAGGCGACGGTGGCGGAGCTTCCACGCAACACGGGAAGGCGAGAGGGGGTCGGGGAGCGCGGTGGTTCACGGCGGCGCTTCCATGGCCGCGTCGGCCGTCACGGGAGAGAGCGAGTGAGAGGAGGGAATGGACGCGAGAGAGAGGGAGGGGGCCCGGGGGGAGTGCGTGGCGCCGAGGAGGGGCTTCGAGGCGCCTCGGTGAGGCAGGCGAGCAGGGAGGTGGCGTGTCGCCACGCATGCAAGGCTTGTGTCTCCCTCCTCTGCGCCTCTCGGCAGAGGTAGAGGATGATCGCATGGGCCCCGTGGGCTGCTACAAAGTGAAAGGCCGCCAGGTAAGCGCCTGTAATCTCTCTCTCCTTTTCTTTATTTTGTTTCCTTTTCTATTTCGTAGTTTTGTTTTCGATTTAGTTTATAGCCCAAATCATTTTAATAAATCCTGAAAATAATTGTGGGCATTAAATGGATTATTACAGAGGCCCTTAACTATTTTCAGAATTGTTGGAGCATTTAAAAATATTAATAGTATTTAAATGCCCTAATTCAAATAAAATATGGATTATCCAAAAATCCATAATGGCCCAAAAATATTGGCATCATTTTTGGTAGAGGTTTTTCACCTTTGTCAAAAATCATGAACATTTTTGAAAACCACTTGGACTTACTGAAATTATATTAGGTGAACCTAGTGAATTTCTTTAATGCTAGGGTTTGAGCAATCCCCATTTCGAAATTAAGCAAAATTTAGATATGATGCACACATGAAGCTAGCCTAGTGCAATACCAGAAGCTAGGGATGTGACATAGAGTCGGTTACAATGGTAGGAGATCAACATATCCGTATCGCCAAGCTTGCCTTCCACGCCAAGGAAAGTCCCATCCGGACACGGGACGGAGTCTTCAATCTTGTTTCTTCGTAGTCTTGGAGTCCGGCAGACGATGATAGTCCGGCTGTCCGGACACCCCCCTAGTCCAGACTCCCTCAGTAGCCCCTGAACCTGGCTTCAATGACGATGAGTCTGGCGCGCATAATGTTAGGCATTGCAAGGCGGGTTCCTCCTTTGAATAATCCAGAGAAGATTGTGAACACCAGGATATTGTCTGGCTCTCCAAAATAAATTCCACATTCCCCCGTAGAGAGAATAAAATGTACACAAGTTCAATCTGCTGACGTATTCTGCGGCGTGACGTCACACCACTACCAAGCCTTTACTTGAATCGTTTTTTATTATACCGCCTCAGCGCGTTTGGCGAAGCGGTTTCCTTGGCACGTCTTGTTGAAGCAGAGATCGTGTTCCCCTTATTCCGAGCGTGGGTAACCCAACCACGCCCGTCGCCACGCCTCCTCTATCAAAGGCGAATCCCGAACGGTCACAGAGACGGCTCTTGGTATTCTCCCTCTTTATAATAGAACCAAGGCTCGTTTCTTCTTTTCAATCTTCCATCAAATCCTCTCCTTGCTCCAAGTTCCAAACACTCAGAGCCCCAGATTCAAGTGCTTCGGACCTTCAACAATGTCCGGCTCCGACCTTCAGGGCCGGTGGATGCCCTCCTCCGTCACGGAGGAGGACGTGCTGAAGCTGCGTGAGGCCAAGTACTGTCGACGAGGTTTCAGACAGCTGCCCGCCAAGGGCAGGCCTTCCCACCCCCGAGCCCGGCGAGTATGTCGTCTTTGTATCCCACCTCCGTCGGGGTTTAGGCTTCCCGACGGATCCTTTTGTGAGAGGGCTCATGTTCTACTACGGGTTGGATTTCCATGACTTGGCCCTGGAGTGCATCCTCCATATTTCCGCGTTTATTATTGTCTGCGAAGCCTTCCTCCACGTCACTCCCCACTTTGGCCTGTGGCTGAAGACCTTCAATGTGGAGCCGAAGATGATCGGGGGGCGTCAAGCAGAGTGCGGCGGGGCGGCCGTAAGCAGGAGGGCCGATGCCCCGTGGCCCGAGGGCTCCTTCCAAGAGGAGCTCGGCTTGTGGCAGCGGGAGTGGTTCTATATCACCGCTCCGAAGGGCAACATGCAGAAACTGCCACCCCCATTCCGCTCAGGACGTCCACGACGGTTGATGTCGTGGATCAACCAAGGGCTCAATTGGGGGCCATCAAAAGACGTGCCCCTATTGCAGGGCCGGATTTGAGACCTCCAGGCGAGGGAGATCGATCTGGTCGTGGTGATGCAGGATATGCTAATTAGGCGTCTCCTGCCCTCCAAATGCTGTCCTCTCCGGTTATGGGAGTTCAATCCGGAGGGACCAAGGATTCTCCAACACTTCATGGGTACGACACACGTGGAGATGTACAAGTTGTTCTTCGGATCACAGGGGATGTGTCCGGAATGGACCGAGGATGCCGGCCTAAGCTGAAATCGCCCGAATACTCGGGTAAGTAGCTCAGTGTTCGGACGTACCGTTTGTTTGCTTTTTATAATTCACTTTTTAACCCGTTATCCTCCAACAGGAGTGGATCGCGCAAGCAAAGCTGATAAGGTGTCCGCCCCCCCTGAGGCCGGCCGAGCCCGTGGCTGGTCGAATGTTGGAGGTCGCGGCGTAAGAAGACGAAGGGGAAATAGAGGAGTTACCACCTCGCCCAAGGGGCTTGAAGAAGGGGGATCGAGAATTCCTCCCTCCAGGGGGAGAAGAGGACCGCCTCCGAAGACCCGGAGGCCAAAGCCCCTAAGCGGGGGAAGAAATCTTCACCAGAGGGTCCTGCGTCCGGGGAGGTCCCGGGCGTACAATCTTCTCTAAAGGATCAGCCCTCTAGCGAGCCGTGAGTAGGAGAAGGGGAGTTCATTAATAAGAAAACATTCCTATTTGTGCTTCTGAGGATAACCGAAATTTTGACCTTGTAGTTCGGATCTGCGACCTTCTCAGATGAGCTCGTCTTCGGGGGATCTTCGTCCGGAGATGATGGAGAGCGAGACGCCTCCATCTGTTGCACCGTCGGATAAGGCGGACGAGCCTGAAGTGTCGTCACGGAGGGTGTCCCCGAGTCCGGTAGAGCCGAAGAGTTCGGCGCCGACTAGTATTCGGCCGGGGGAGCTGAAGGATCTGCTTGAGAGGGCGTCCGTCTCAGAAGATCACCGTGCATTGATGAGCGTGGTGATTGGAAGGATTGCGTCCGCCGAAAGCAGATTGCATAATGCCGTCAGGAGTTTGCTGGCGGGGTTTGAGGTACGTAAAAACGATGCGCCTCTTTGACAGTTTTGCACATAGAAGTGTGCCCTGTATAGATAGTAGCCCCTGAGACTCGGTAGGTTGTCGAAAGCGACAGCGTGCCGAGGATCAAAATCGCAGGTATTGAATGTCGCATTTCCTATGCAGGTGGAGGATAGTCCGGGGGCTAGCCGGACTGATGGAGTTGCTGAATTAATGCGGCAACTCGATGTTGCGGATGCAGACATTGCGCTAGTCAACAAGCGACTTGGCGAGTCGCAAGGTAAAATGTTTCGCCGCAGTCACCTATAAGGGAGCCAAAGCCCACCTCTTACAATATTTATGCTTGACGCAGATGGTGCTGCTGCTGTGGAGAGCCTTCGGGCGGAACTTGCTCAAGCCAAGGAGCAAGGCGTATGAGTGATCACGGCTGCCTCGAGGGAGGCCAAGAGTTAGAAGCGAAAGGGCTGCACACACCGAAGCAGGAAGAGATGGCGAACTGGCCGTTAAATTGAAGGATGCTACAGACCGCAATGAGGCTCTTGAAAAGGAGCACCTATCGGAGCGAGAAGACCTGGGAAAGGCCACCACCGAGGCCAAGGATGCCCGTTCTGCAATGCGTGCTATGGAGGAGCTGCGTCAAGCCGGAGACATTGTGGCTGGCAAGCCTTTTCATCGCGCCGCAGTTTACGGATCAAATTATGCCCAACTTGGCGGTTGCCAGGGGTCCGGCGATCCATATATGGACTTAGCGGCAAGTGCGGCAGATGCCGTTGTGCACTTCCGGAGTCAGAAGGATCACAAGACAGAAGAGCTGTTTTGGTCTCAATTCCATAGTCCGGATCGTTCACTTCCACTGACCGATCGGTTGGCCGAATGGGCTGAGCTGAACAGGTTGTCCGGACTTGCCATGACGGATATCGTGGCTCATGTCTGGCCAGAGAGGCCCAAGGCGACGAGTTATTTTGGCTTATTGCAGCAATTTCTTGGGGCGGTGCCGCATATCAAGGAGATGAAGCGGTCGGCCTGCATAGAGGGTGCGCGGATGGCCCTTGCCGTGTGAAGACACATTGACAAAGATGGATGCCGCCGCTGTAGCAACCTGTGGTTCGGACGAAAGCGGTTACCCGCCGAGCACTATTTTGCGGAAGTTATACGTGGCGCCAGGTAATAGAGTCGCAGTTGTCGAAAAATGTCACGCTCAAATGAACGTTGTATTTTGTAAAACAATGGTTATGATGTAATCGCTTATACTTGTGCGTTCCAAGTATTGAAATATCTCCTATGCGGCCGTTTATGTATACGTGTGTATAACCTGAAAGATGGCAGTCTTTGGCTTTAGCCCCCACGCACAAGGTGCGGGGGTGTTCGCAAAAATAGTGCATCGTCACACTTAATCCGACGTCTCGGTCCTGTTGAGGAGGTCGTAGCATAGCAAACGAGGCAACCGGACTATGATGCTTTAACACTTTCACTTAGCCATTGGAGTTCGAGGGTGGAGCTACGATATAGCCCCTGGGGGCACTGCGCTCTCCGTATTCAGGGCGCGTGTGTGCCTGACCGGGAAACGGTCCTTCGTCAAAGTGGAGGAATTCTAAACATTCCGGTGGTCGATCGAATGGTTGACCAGTCTCGTCAGATCATGACGATCAGTTGGCGGCTTTCATCGAGGTGCTCGCCAAATTAACTGGGCTAATCGCGTAGTTCTCCTGGTGCGCGTTAGCCGATGATACGGAATGTAAGGCAGCAAAACACAGGAGCCGGGCAAACCCAACATTTGACCAAAAACATGATTCGGAGCTGATGCATATAAGGCCTAACTCGAGACACTGTACACTCCCTGAGGTGTTCGGTCTTATGATGATGGGCAGAACAATGCCCTAAGCCCCTAATGTCCGTGCACGGCAGGGTCCTCGACGCGCCGATGCCAAAACGTCGAGCTCCACTCCGTTATAATGAAAACCAGCGGATTATAACAACAAGAGACATAAAAAGGTTTACGCAGGTCTTAATCAAAAGAATCCTTGCGACGGGTCCCACCGCACGCTCTGCCTGTGTCTCCGTTGCAGCCGTTATCCCGACGGGTGTGCATGTTGTTCATGTGTAAGAGAGGAACTTAGTTTGAAAGGAAATCGTATAAAAAAGTATGTGAAAAATATTAATAAATAAGTAAAGCGGAGTATATATTAGCTCATTTTTGCTTATACGCACAGCCCCTTGTGAGGGGGGTGTGCGGCTAGGGAGCCCTAGCTTATTTATGCGGACTCGTCTAGCGTGTCCGGGTCTTTAAGTGACCTCAGAATGAAATGATGCCACGTGGACCAGGCATTTTAAGTGTAAGAGACGCGTAATGTGGTATGGCGTTGAAGCGGACAAAAGCTTCACGTCCCAATAGTGCTTGATAGCTACTTTTGAATGGGACGACATGAAAGATTAGTTTTTCGCGTCGGAAGTTGTTCGGTGACCCGAACACAACTTCTAGTAATTAGGAGCCTATGCACTTGGCGTAAGTGCCTGGCGTCACTCCTTTAAAGGAAGTGCGGCTATGTCGAATTTTAGTAAGGTCTATCCCCAACTTGCGGATTGTGTTTGGATATAGCAGGTTTAAATCGCTGCCTCCGTCCATCAGGACTTGTGTAAATTGTAGTCCGTTGATTGTAGGATCCAATATCAGAGCAGTCCATCCTGCATTCCGAACGCTTCTGGAATAGTCCAGGTGGTCAAAAGTGATTGGTTTTGACATCCAATCTCGAGGCTCATTGGTGGACCATGCGAGACCCGTCTCAGCGGGTGTCGCATTGTTTTTCCGTATTATCACATGAAGTGAGTTTACTGCTTTGACTTCTTGTGGGAAAGTCTTTTGTTTTCCGGTGCTCTGCTGGTGGGGTTTATCATCGTCTTCGCTTGATGTGTCGAGCCCCTTGTGTTCGGCGTTTAGTCGGCCGGACTGTTTGAAAACCCAACAATCTCGGTGGGTGTGGTTTGCAGGCCTTCCGGGGGTACTGTGGATTTGACATATCCGATCCAAAATTTTTTTTAAGTTGGATAGCTCATCACTGTTATCCTTAAGAGGCAGTGTTTTGTTGTTTGGGCGCGAGCTTTTGAATCTGGCGTTGACCGCTGTATTCTTTGGGCTTTTCTCTTTACTCCGGCGCTGATCTTTTCTGCGTCGTGATTTTCCGTTTCCATCTCTGATCTCGGATGTACTTGGTTCGCTGGTGCTGCATCTTGCTAGCCAGCTATCTTCCCCCGCACAAAAGCGGGTCATGAGGCTTGTTAGCGCGGACATTGTCCTCGGCTTCTCTTGGCTGAGGTGTCTGGCGAGCCATTCGTCTCGGACGTTGTGTTTAAAAGCTGCTAAGGCTTCGGCGTTCGGACAGTCGACTATTTGGTTCTTTTTAGTAAGAAACCTGTTCCAGAATTTGCGCACTGACTCTCCGGGCTGTTGAGTTATATGACTTAGATCGTCTGCATCCGGAGGGAGGACATAAGTCCCTTGAAAATTTGCTCTAAACGCGTCCTCAAGCTCTTCCAAACTTCCAAAAGTGTTTTCTGGGAGGCTTTTGAGCCAATGACGGGCTGGCCCATTGAGCTTGAGGGGTAAATATTTTATGGCATGGAGATCATCTCCTCTAGCCATGTGTATGTGTAGTATATAATCCTCTATCCAGACTCCAGGGTCTGTTGTTCCGTCGTATGCCTCTATGTTTATGGGTTTAAACCCAGCTGGGAATTCATGATCCAGCACCTCATTGGTGAAACATAGTGGGTGTGCGGCGCCCCTGTATTTGGGTGTACCGCTGTCTTCGAACACTTGACGTGTTGTGTTGCTTCCTGGGGCCCTCTTTTTTGGCCCGTAAATGGACCTAGCTGGGCCATCTATTTTTCCAGGGTCATGAGTCGGCTTGTGTGCGGCGCCGCTTGCAGATTTTGGCCTATCATCTGGCCGTCTATCCGGCCAGGCGGCCTCTTTATTTTTTGACTGTGAGGGCTCTATGGATTCCTCGTCAAATTCTGGCATCAGCTTGCACTTCGGGTAGCTCTTTGATTGATGGCCATTGCCGTATTTGTCTGCGGTTTTGAGCACTTTGCTCCACCTCATTCTAAGTATGTCTTCCGCTGTTTTGAGCTTCCGTTTTTCCTTCTTCAAACATCTTGCAGTGGCGACGAGTCTTTTCCGAAGGCTCTTATTCTCCGGTGGTGTGTCTGGCGTGAGGTCGTCTGGACTGTTGGTTTCGCCGGGAATGGATTGATTATCCGACTCGTCCTATTCGGACGGTTGCTTGGCTGCATGTTCGTCGTCCACTGGTTTGCCCTGCTCTATTGCTGGGTCATTAGAAGCACTGTTGTTGTCGAGGCGGGACATAGGGCGGCGTCTGCGTCGCCGTTTTGGTTGTTTATCGGCGGGATTATCTTTTGCCGCGCCCCGTTGGTCCTCGTTATCGCTTCCTTTTGGGGTATCCACCATATATACATCATGTGTTGGGGTGGTCTTCCAGTGTCCTGTGGGTGCTGGTTCTTGATCGTCTCCGGCATCGTCGTCCATGCCGTCGATGTCTTCGGAGTCATAGTCTAGCATGTCTGTTAGATCGTCGACAATGGCTACAATGTGGGTGGTGGGTGGGCTTTGAATTTCTTCGTCGTCCGCATCCCAACCATCCTGGCCATAATCCGGCCAGGGCTCGCTGTCGTGGTACGCTGTGGGCATGAGCACCTATGGGGTAAGGGGGCCCCTTCTAGTCCGGCAAGGGAGCGGAGGGCGCACGCAGAGTAGATCGAGGCGACGGCACGCGGGGGCTTTTTACCCAGCTTTGGAGCTCTCCGGAGAGATAAAACTCCTACTGCTGCTTTGTGTTTGTATTTGTTCTTGCTCGAGAGCGTGAGCGAGTAGTGGTGTTGGATGTGTCGAATGGACCGAACCCCTTCTACGTGTGCATGGGCCTCCCTTTTATAGTCTAAGGGGTCACCACATGTGGCAATGCAGTAAAGAGGGGTAAAAGAGTAAAACGCAGGTTGGTACAACAAGTGTCCAAAAGTGTCCCCTACCTAACTCGACGGCGGGGACAAGGGCATTTAATGCCCGTCCGGTCGCCCTAACAAAGGCAAGGAAACGACCGTTAGGGTGCCACCGATCGCCACGATGGCCTCTTTGTCGCTTTCTTGCCACCTCGCACCGCATGGCTGCGCAGCCCGCCACATGCTCTGGGATGGCCCCTGGGGACACGTCGTTGGATCGCTGGAGCTTGGGTGCACGGTGGCAGCCTTGCCGGGCGAAGCGCCCTTGCCCTTCTTCTTGTCGTGCCGGCAAGCTCGCTGTCGCTGGCCTTGCCGGACGCTGGGCGTCGCGGCAAGCTTTTTGAAGCGCCTTGGTTGGCCTTCCGGCAAGCTCCTCTTGCCGGGCCTCGCCCTTCCCGACAGTGTTCTTCTTCTTTGGGGTTTGTACTTCCGGCAAGCTCCTCTTGCCGGGGCTTTGTCTACTTGGTTGACACTTTGTTCTTGAATGGCAGTAAATGGAAATGACGGAGGGTCTTGGCAGACGCCTGGCAAGCCTTGCCACGGGGTGCTGCAACCGCCCGTGCACAAGTTCGGGGTACTAAGGTACCCCTACTTTAGTACACCGACAGGAGCCCCCGGGCCTGGGCCATACACGGTGCCGAGCGCTGTTGGGCCAGGCCCAAAACAGTGCATGGGCACGCGCGGCCTTGGTCCAAACCGAATCCACTCCGTATCCATCGCGCCCTCTCGCAACGGCACGCGTCAATTGCGGCGTCGTGGGGGAGAACGTGGTCAACACTTAATTCCTGGAAATGCGTAACGTTCGCATCCCCTGTTTATAAGCAGAGGAAGCAGGGCCGTTCCCCCACTTTCGCACACTTGCAGTTCCTTCCTTCGAAAGCTCCGCCGCTCCCCTCCGCTTCCCGAGTCGAAAGAGAGCAGCGCCCGCCGCCCATTGTCGCCGTCGTCGCCTTCGCCTTCCCCCACTGCTTCCGCCATGGCTCTGAAGACCGGGAGGGCTGCGAAGACTGCGAAGGCTGCGAAGGCTGCGAAGTCGGCCGAGGCGCTGGAGCTCGAGGCGCTGCGCAAGAAGCGAGTGCTTTTCCTCCCCGAGCTCACCCCGGAGGCGCTGCGGGCGGAGTTCTTACCTCTTCTGGTCGACGGAGACGCGGGCGCGTCCGCGCACGCCGGTGCGTTCCGCTGAGGCTTCCAAATCGAAAAAGTGCCCAGAGGGTACTACTTCTTCCATGTGTTCTTCTATTGCGGGCTCTGCCCACCTTTTTCATGAACACCTACGGGTTTCATCTTCTTGATTTCACCCCCAACGCCGTTCTGACAATGGCAGTTTTCGCACACCTCTGCGAGAACTTTGTTGGCATCCTCCCCAATGTTGCTCTTTTTCGTCATTATTTCTCCCCTCGGGCCGAGAAAGGGGAGCCACTGGCTGGCGGAATAGCCTGGACCTCCCGGATGGGCATGAAGGAGGTGTACTTGACGGGCGAGCTCCGCAGCAAGTTGGACGAGTGAGGGCGGAGTGGTGCTGGATCTGTGATGCCAATCCACCGCCATTCACCAAACTGCGCCAGACCCGGGTGGTGCGTGGTAGCGACTGGAGCGTTCTGTCGCCAGATGACGCCAAGCTGAAGATCGCCACCACCCAAATCCTCCGGCTCAGGCATGCCGGACTCACAACAGGGGCAGTTGGCGCAGATTTCTTCGCTGTCAGACGCTTCTCCGCAAGAGAGGGGAGGCCCGCCCGCGTTTGGCGGCCCGGCAGATATCATGAGGCTGCGTCCGTGCCTCAACTTCAACTTCACGGTTCGGAGCTTGACGCGATGCCGAGGGAGATGTTCAAGCATGACGCCAACCATCCAGAGTGGTTCAAGTTGCCGCAGGGCGTCGTCCCCTTGTGCAACAACTCCCAGCGCGATCGCATCTGCGTAATAATGCCAGAGTGCGACTTGCACGGGATAAGTGCAAATTGGATAGAGCCCGCTGCCGAGGTCGTGCAGCAATTCTTCAATAACTTGGCGGAGGTGGCAGTCAACTCCGACGAGCAGAAGCTCCTCACTCGCGCCACCACTAACGAGATGGCGTACATCGCCAGCAGGGCCGAAGAGGCGGCGGCAGCCGCTGCCGCGGGCGAGTTTGGCTTCACGCTGGCGGAGGCGGATGCAGCTGAGGCGGCAAGCCTCGCCGACCGGGAAGATCTTGCCGGGGAGGTCGATGGCGAGGGGGAGCGCGAGGCCGGAACGAGCGAGCCCGCCGAGGGCGAGAGTGGCCAGCCGTCCTCGAGCAGCTTGCCGCAGGCGGGGCCCTCAGCACAGCCCCAATTCCAGCCAAGAAGGCGCCTCCGTCGAGTTGGAGATATGGCAGAGGAGCAGGCCGACCAGCAGCCGCGGCGCCGTGGGACACGCTCCACCGCGGCAAGTACCGTTGCCGCGGGAGGGTCCTGTGCTGCACCGCAATCGAGGCGGGTCTTCCCGGCCGCCACGCTCGATCTCCGCCGCAGCCCCTGGCAAACGCAGAATGGAGCCTACTCCTCCGCCACACCGCGCAGAGAGGGTTCCGGAGTTTGACCTCTCCGCGCTGAGCTCCGATGACGACGAAGAGGAGGAGGATGAGGAGGAGTAAGGCTTTCTTCTTACTGTACTTGTTTTTCTTTGATCCTTGTTGTTGTTTGCCTTGTATCTAATTCGCTTCTCTCTAAATCCATGTTCTGCTTCAGGACTTTGGCGGAGAGGGCAGCAAAGAGGGCCAAGGTCCCCGTGGTTAACATCGAGGGCGCTCCTGCTGTGACGGCAGAAGATACGTCCGAGACCACCTTGACGGACCCGGTCCCTTCTCCTCAAGCAGCTCCCCAAAGACAGCCCCCAGCAGTAAGTGTTTTGGTTTACTTCCCGTTATGGGGCGCGCATGGGTGCTTCTTCTTTTGCTGACATCTTGATTGTTGACTCATTTGTATATAGGAGCAGAAGAAGCCCACTAGGAGCAACCGGAGGCCGACCCGGAGGTGCTGTCTGCTTCGACTACGCCGCCAAGGGGCGATTCTCCGACAAGGGATCGCTCCCCGGCGAGGGAGGGGTCTCCGGCAAGGGGTGGAACCAGTGAGCCCCTGGTGGAAGAGCCCATGGTCACGGAGCCCAGCACAGGTAACCCTTTTTGTCGGGAATCTTCACTTGGGTCCTTCTTTTGATCTTCTTTCTTCTTTTTGATATTTGATTGACTTTTCCTCCCTCTTCCTATCCTCAGATCCCCCTCTCACAGACCCGATGGATACCGAGGCCTCCGGCGAGGAAGGCGCACGCGGCAACACTGAAGATGTCGCCTCCACCGAGGAAGAGGCCGGCATCGATGAACCCGGCGACGAGGAGGCCGCCAAGGCCGCTGGCGCAGAAGCTGGCGGGGGGTCCGGCGATCGTACTGATGACCCGGAGGACGCAGGAGCGCAAGGCGCTTCACCGTCCGCCGACCCTTCCACCGCTGATGCAGCGCCGGGCTCCGATGAGCCCCAGCCAGGCGCGTACTTGAAGGCCGGCGAGGGCGTGTACATCAAGCTTCCCTGGGCGTCGAGCTCCAGGGCGCCGGTGGAAGGGGAGGAGTTTGACGGGGAAGTACTCGCCTCTGCTGGGCTGGCAGTGGTCGATAGGCCAAGCAGCAGCAGCGGCGAGTCCGAGGAGGAGCAGCTGCTCCGAAAGTTGGTGTCGCTCTACCGCGCCCGGCAAGCGAAGCTCGAGTCCCGGGAAGCGCTTGTCGCGCAGGCGGGAGTTGACATAGAGAAACACGCGGAGGAGCTCAAGAGCCGCAACCTGGAGGCCCTCCGGTCCATTGCCGAGGAGAGGGCGAGCTCGACGAGGCGAAGAAGGCGTTCATCTGGAGAAGGCTGAAGTCAAGAGCAGCAGAGGCTCGCCGCCGAGGAGCTGTCCAAGCGGGATGGTGAGCCGACATGAAGAAGGTGAACGGACAGCCACGAAGAGGAGCTCGACGTCGGGAGCAATCACTTGGCGGGCACTCAAGGAGGCAAAGGATGCCGCCGCGGCCGCCAAGACCGCCAAGAAGGAATTAGAGGCGAAGGTGACGCAGCTGGAGGCGGACATGAAAGGAAGAGCGAAGAGCTTGCCGTACTCCAGCGCGAACGCGAGAAGGATGCACGCGCCCATGGCGAGCTGCAAGTCCAGCTTGCCGAGAAGATCAAGGAGCTGAACTCCGCCAAAGACTCAAGTGCTGATCTGGAGCTTAAACTGGCCACCTTGGCGGGGACGCTGGACGCCGCCAAGAAGCGAGAAGACGACTTGAGGAAGGAGCTCAAGGGCAACGAAGAGCTGCTGACGAGGGCCGCCGAGACTCAGAACACTTTTCAGGCCACGGTGGAGCTCTGGACAGAGGGCCTCGTCAACATCGCTGCAGTCATTGACGAGGAGTTGGCGGAGCTGGACTTGGCGGGCTTCGGGTACTCCACCAACGAGAACCTCCAGCCCAGCGCCAAGCTCACTCTCTTCTTCAAGGGCGAGCGACGCCCTCCAAGCAACTCCGGAAAGGATCCCAAGAAGCCGGGCGGACGAGTCATGGCGCAATCTGCGCCAAGGTCTTGGAGAAGGTGCTGGTTAAGGTCCTCTTCCGCAACCCGGGCCTCGACCTCTCCCGCGTCACCAAGAAGCTGCCGGAGGATGCTGATCTTCAGGAGCTCAGGGCCGTCGTCGCACCCATCGTGGATAAGGTGAACGAGGTCAGGAGGGTCGACAACGAGCGCGTGGATTAGGCCGCCCTTCTTCTCCCTTTCTCTTGCTGCTGCCGTTTTAGTTATGAGAACAATCTAGTCAGTGCCACAATAAGTCATTCTTGTAATATAACTTTATTCTGGGTACATCTTGCTATGTTATTTCCTTTACTCTGTTACATCCCTTGTATGCTTTTACCCTACGCTTCGAGGGAACTTGCCGGCGCAAGCACACTTGCTGAGTGCGGAACATCAGCAGCCCGCTGGCGGTGCTGCCCCCGGCGAGAAACCTTGTCGGGGCTAGTTGCAACTCGCTTGTATTGTTGAGCGGACTCGAAAACAAATCAAGGGCGCAACTTAGCCGCGAGTCGATTCCTCCGCGCACAGGTTTTCCATACAAGGCACGAACGTTCAAGGAATATAACTTCAAAATTTAAAATGGACTAAGCTCAAACTTGAACTATACTCAATGCATAAGAATGACAATAGTGCTCTCCAACTGGTGCTTAAATGAGAGGGTGATGACTCAACAACAAATCTAAATGGACAGTCCATTCACAGAGGGAAGTAGGGATTTGTGGAGGTGCTAGAGCTCGATGCTTAAAACAAAGATAAATATATTATTGAGAGGTATGCTAGGCCCCATGTTTTAGGGGGAGGCTTACATAAAGTGCCCCTCCGCCCCATGAATGCTGCTATTACCATGGGTTTAAAGGGGGATTTAAGGATGGTCGTTAATGGTAATGGGCGCATTAATTACACTTGATGAGGGCGGAAGCACGTCTTGACCGTTGCGGTTCCAGGGAGCCTCCCGGTCTTCATCATCCGAGTGTTGACACGTTCGGTCGAGTGAAGGAGACCAGTCGAGTGGAACTCTATCCTCCAAGTGGCTCATCTGGTTGCAGAGCATCTAAATGCTAGCCTGGCCCTGGGGCCCAATATGAGGTGTATGGTGTCCTAGGGTGTAGTCTGTAGGTCAGGCATGTTACCCTACCCTTAGTACATGTCCCCATCATTAGCCCCCTAATCGATCAAGGTTAAGTAGGTCAAGTCGGAAAGATTTTCCAGGTGAGCCGAGTGCTACGGAGGCGCTCAAGGGCTCCCGTTGGTCATGTGGTCTCGCACTCGCATGACGTCTTGACGGATTCTGGATTACACGGCGCCTGAGTGACGGTTCTGCTCTGAACCCAAGCCAGTTGAGCAGTGTCTTCATCCGAGTGAAACAAGCCTTCGTGCTTCGGGTGGCCGACCGAGCCCGAGCATTTTTGGAAGGGCCTTAAAGAGTAAGCAATCAGATTACCGGCTCCCCTGGATTTTGCAGGATTCAAAATTGGGGATGTGCTTGCACGAATGGTTGTGACGCGATGAGTGTGGGAAGTAGGACGTGACGCCTCAATTTTCGCCCCAGTTTTCATGATATACCGTGGGATCTGCACTAGCGAGATTCGAGGAGATTTACGGGCCGTAATCCAATGGTCAGGATCGGCGGGCAGTGAGGCCTGATGTCTACTACACAACCTTCTTCTTGTAGACGTTGTTGGGCCTCCAAGTGCAGAGGTTTGTAGGACAGTAGCAAATTTCCCTCAAGTGGATGACCTAAGGTTTATCAATCCGTGGGAGGCATAGGATGAAGATGGTCTCTCTCAAACAACCCTCCAACCAAATAAAAAAGATTCTCTTGTGTCCCCAACACACCCAATACAATGGTAAATTGTACAGGTGCGCGAGTTCGGCAAGGAGATGGTGATACAAGTGCAATATGGATGGTAGATATAGGTTTTTGTAATCTGAAAATATAAAAACAGCAAGGTAAGTAGTGATAAAAGTGAGTGTAAACGGCATTGCAATCGTAGGAAACAAGGCCTAGGGTTCATACATTCAGTAGTGCAAGTTCTCTCAACAATAATAACATAATTAGATCATATAACAATCACTCAACATGCAACGAAGGGTCACTCCAAAGTCACTAATAGCGGAAAACAAACGAAGAGATTATGGTAGGGTACGAAACCACCTCAAAGTTATCCTTTCTGATTGATCTATTGAAGAGTCCATAGTAAAATAACACGAAGCTATTCTTTCCGTTCGATCTATCATAGAGTTCGTACTAGAATAACACCTTAAGACACAAATCAACCAAAACCCTAATGTCACCTAGATACTCCAATGTCACCTCAAGTATCCGTGGGCATGATTATACTATATGCATCACACAATCTCAGATTCATCTATTCAACTAACACAAAGTACTTCAAAGAGTGCCCCAAAGTTTCTACCGGAGAGTCAAGACGAAAATGTGTGACCTATGCATAAGTTCATTGAACCCGCAAGTTGATCACCAAAACATACATCAAGTGGATCACATGAACATCCCATTGTCACCACAGATAAGCACGGCAAGACATACATCAAGTATTCTCAAATCCTTAAAGACTCAATCCGATAAGATAACTTCAAAGGGAAAACTCAATTCATCACAAGAGAGTAGAGGGGGAGAAACATCACAAGATCCCACTATAATAGCAAAGCTCGTGATACATCAAGATCGTATTACCTCACCAACACGAGAGAGAGAGAGAGAGAGAGAGAGAGAGATCAAACACATAGCTACTGGTACATACCCTCAGCCCTGTGGGTGAACTACTCCCTCCTTGTCATGGAGAGTGCCGGGATGATGAAGGTGGCCACCGATGAGGGATCCCCCTCCAGCAGGGTGCCGGAACAGGCTCCCAAGAGGTTTTGATGGCTACAAAGTCTTGCGGCGGTGGAACTCCCGATCTATTGTGTTCCCCGAAGGTTTTAGGTTATATGGACTTATATAGGCCAAAGAAGTCGGTTGGGGGAGCCACGAGGGGCCCATGAGGGTGGGGGCGCGCCCAGGGGCGGTGGGCGCGCCTCCCTGCCTTGTGGCCACCTCGAAGCTTCCCTTACGTGCACTCCAAGTCCCTTGGATTGCTTCCGTTCCAAAAATAACTTTCCCAAAGGTTTCATTCCGTTTGGACTCCGTTTGATATTCCTTTTCTTCGAAACACTGAAATAGGCAAGAAAACAACAATATGGGCTGGGCCTCCAGTTAATAGGTTAGTCCCAAAAATAATATAAAAGTTCTAAGTAAAGCCCATAAACATCCAAAATAGATAATATAATAGCATGAATGCTTCATAAATTATAGATACGTTGGAGACGTATCAGCATCCCCAAGCTTAGTTCCTTCTCGTCCTCGAGGAGGTAAATGATAAAAGAAAGAATTTATGAAGTGTGAATGCTAGCAGGTGCACAAGTTTGATAAATGATAATTTCAATCACCCTTTATAGCATGATTATATGTCATAATAGTAGTTCATCTCATAAAACTTCTCAAGATCAAGTAACAAGCTATTCACATATTAAAGCATAGACCATAAACTTCTTTGAAAACTAGCAAACTTCATTCTCAGTCATCAAACAATTACAATTCATCTTATTTTTAGGAAGAGTCTTTGTCAGAGCTTTGATTTAGCAAACTCCACATACTCAACTATCATATAGTCTTCCATGATTGCTACCACTCAAAGCATATTCTTAGAACAAATAGCATCCATCGAACAGAGAGAAAGATAGGGGCTTAGTGTTTCGCCTCCCAACTCACTTATCATATAGATAATTTTCAACAATAATAATTCATTATAAAATATATTTGCATGGCCATATATGCTTATACCTTTCCCCAACACACGATGCTTGCCAACTAAGGAGTAGGTAGGAATGATAAGGAATACTACTGACTCTTGCATAAAAGTAAAAGATAGGCCCTTCGCAGAGGGAAGAAGGGATTTGCAGAGGTGCCAGAGCTCGATTTTGAAATAGAGATGAAAATAATTTTGAGAGGTGTGCTTTCATTGTCAACATAACAACCAAGAGTTCCCAATATCTTCCATACTACATACATTATAGGCGGTTCCCAAACAGAATGGTAAAGTTTTTACTCCCCCTCCACCAATAATCATCAATCCATGGCTTGCCCGAAACAACGGGTGCCTCCAACTAACATCAAACCTGGGGGAGTTTTGTTTGCAATTATTTTTCATTTGATTTTGATCTTTTTATCATGGGACTGGGCATCCCAGTTACCAGCCATTTTTCTCGTGAATGATGAGCGGAGTCCACTCATCTTGAGAATAACCCACATAGCATGGAAGATACTGACAGCCCCTAGTTGCTACATGAGCGATTCGAGCATACAAAACAGAATATTATTTGAAGGTTTAGAGTTTGGCACATGCAAATTTACTTGGAACAGCAGGTAAATACCGCATATAGGTAGGTATGGTGGACACTCATGGAAGAAACTTGGTTCAAGGGATTTGGATGCACAAGCAGTATTCCTTCTTAGTACAGATATTTTGGCTAGCACAGGATTCTAATAAGCAAGCACCACATGTTGGAGGATCTATAACAATATAACTTCTATACAAATATACCCAAGCATAACTCATTATGTTGTCTTCCTTGTTCAACTTCAATTAATTTTCTCAAGTTTGAAAATAATTAATGTGGCTCACAATCATAGAAGATTTCTAAGATAGTATATTTATATGTGAAATCTCTCTTCCTTCAATATTCTTTCATGAATTGTTCAAATGACCAATACATGTTTGCTAACTTTCAATAAATTTACCACCTCTACTTCTTAGATGTGAAGTCATTACTCCCAACGGGGTAAGCATATGAAATATACATAATTTCAGATTTATGACATTCAACTCATTCAACCATTTACTCATAGGATATAAGTGAAGCACACGAGTAAATGACAAACTACTCCAAAAAGATATAAGTAAAGATCAATGAGTTGCTAAATAATTATGTAACTATGTGAAGACTCTCTCTCATTTAAGAATTTCATATCTCGGTATTTTATTCAAACAGAAAGCAAAAAAAATAAAACAAAATAACGCTCCAAGCAAAACACATATCATGTGGTGAATAAAAATATAGCTCCAAGTAAAGTTACCGATGAACAAAGACGAAAGAGGGGATGCCATCCGGGGCATCCCCAAGCTTAGGCTCTTGGTTGTCCTTGAATATTACCTTGGAGGGCCTTGGGCATCCCCAAGCTTAGGCTCCTGCCACTCCTTATTCCACAGTCCATCGAATCTTTACCCAAAACTTGAGAACTCCACAACCCAAAACTAAACAGCAAACTCGTAAGCTCCATTAGTATAAGAAAATAAATCACCACTTATGCACTGTTGTGAACTCATTCTAAATTCATATTGGTGTTAAACCTACTTTATTACAACATCTCTATGGTTCATACCCTCCGATACTACTCATAGATTGATCGAAATAAGCAAACAACACATAGAAAGCAGAATCTATCAAAAACAAAACAGTCTGTAGTAATCTGTATCAAACGTATACTTATGGAACTCTAAAAATACTACCAAATTAGGAAGCCCTAAGTAATTTGTGTAACAATCCGTAGCAAAAATAATCACATAAAAATCACGTTTCTGTGAATTATAAAAACTAATTTACTTGGTGCCAAAGTTTCTGATTTTCAGCAGGATCAACACAACTATCACCGTAAGTTATCCTAAAGGTCTGACTTGGGACTTTATTGAAACAAAAGCTATAAAACATGATTACTACAGTAGCATAATCATGAGGACACACAAAAACAGTAAAGGTAAGTATTGGGTTGTCTCCCAACAAGCGCTTTTCTTTAATGCCTTTCTAGCTAGGCATGATGATGACAATGATGCTCACATAAAAGATAAGAATTGAAACATAACGGGAGCATCATGAAGCATATGACTAGCACATTTAAGTCTAACACACTTCCTAAGCATAGCGATTTTGTGAGCAAACAACTTATGGGAACATTAATCAACTAGCATAGGAAGGTAAAACAAGCATAGCTTCGAAAATTTCAACACATAGAGTGGAAACTTGATATTATTGCAATTCCTACAAGCATATGTTCCTCCCTAATAATAATTTTCAGTAGCATCATGAATGAATTTAAAAATATAACCAGCACCTAAAGCATTCTTTTCATGATCTACTTGTATAGAAAATTTACTACTCTCCACATAAGCAAAATTCTTCTCATTAGGAATAGTGGGAGTATCATAAGAGACTTGAATACTAAAAATTGTTTCCGCATTAAAAGAGTAATGTTCAGAAAAAGGGTAATCATAATCATGACAAGTTTTATAAATATAATCATAACTACTTTTTATAGCATAAGTTTCATCACAATAATCACCATAAGTAGCAACTTTGTTCTCATCATAATCAATTGAAACCTCTTCCAAGATAGTGGACTCATCACTAAATAAAGTCATGACCTCTCGAAATCCACTTTCATAATTATCACAATAATATTCAACATCCTCCAAAATAGTGGCATCATTACTTCCTAAAGTTGACACTCTTCCAAATCCACTTTCATCAATATAATCATCATAGGTAAGAGGCATGCTATCATCATAACAACTTGCATATCGAAACCTGGGAGGCTAAAAATATCTTCTTCATTAAATGTAGCATCCCCAAGCTTGAGAAAAACATTAATTGCAGCAAATATATTCTCAAATATGTCATCCTCATCAAACATAGCTTCCCCAAGCTTGGGCCTTTTCATATCATAAGCATGATCACTCTCATCATTAATAGTATGGATAGCACCAATAGTATAGCAATTATCATCATCACAAAGAGTAGTAGGAGCAACATCATTTGGGAGGGATACTTTTTTACCTTTGCTTCTCCGTTTTTTTCTTTTTCTTCTTCACATTATGTGTGGGTTCAACCTTCTTCCTTGAGCTCCTTATTGATGAGATTGGTTGAATAGAAAGCTCCTCCTCATTACCTGATTCATCATAAGAAATAATAGGAGGATATTGGGAAGTCTCTTCCCTTTCATTAGTATTCTCTTCATGTTCTATTTGTTTTCTTGTCTTTATGTAATTGGGAATATAATGATTTTCAATGCAATTCACCGCACAATACATATAAATTTCCTCTAGATCAAAATCAAGAAGTTTATAACGGGCAAATTCTGGAAGATGCTTAGTTATACGTTTCATTTCTTCGTAACCCATAAGCAAACTAAGTTCATTATAATGTGCGAGGGAAATCAAGTCATCACAATTTTTGGACACGATTAGATCATGAAACAATTTGCATCGGATAGTTAAATGCCCACATTCATTACAAAGTTCACAAGTATGGCAAAGGAAATTTAAATTTTCAGCTCTCACATTTAGCCTTTCTTGCAACAATTTAGTTTCTAAATACTTATGCCTCTTGCAATATCTATCTTATCTATTTGGTGTGTACTTGCAAACCCAATGCACTCCACAAAAATAGACATGCTTATAAGAGATATTTTCATCATGACTAGTGCAATCATCATTAGTACTATGGATATTCAAGGAGTTCATACTAACAACATTGCAATCATTCTCATCATTCAAAGATTTAGTAGCAAAAATTTTATAGACTTCTTCTTCTAGCACTTGAGCACAATTTTCCCTTCCATCATACTCACGAAAGATATTAAAAAGATGAAGCGTATGAGGCAAACCCAATTCCATTTTTTTGTAGTTTTCTTTTATAGACTAAACTAGTGATAAAACAAGAAACAAAAAGATTCGATTGCAAGATCTAAAGTTATACCTTCAAGCACTCACCTCCCTGGCAACGGTGCCAGAAAAGAGATTGATGTCTACTACACAACCATCTTCTTGTAGACGTTGTTGGGCCTCCAAGTGCAGAGGTTTGTAGGACAGTAGAAAATTTCCCTCAAGTGTATGACCTAAGGTTTATCAATACGTGGGAGGCATAGGATGAAGATGGTCTCTCTCAAACAATCCTGCAACCAAATAACAAAGAGTCTCTTGTGTCCCCATCACACCGAATACAATGGTAAATTGTATAGGTGCACTAGTTTGGCGAAGAGATGGTGATACAAGAGCAATATGGATGGTAGATATAGGTTTTTGTAATCTGAAAATATGAAAACAGCAAGGTAACTAGTGATAAAAGTGAGCGTCAACGGTATTGTAATGGTAGGAAATAAGGCCTAGGGTTCATATGTCACGCCCAATATGCGACCCTATCCAAAAGGAACTCGAAGGTCCCACCAAGGATAGACCCGCATATTGAAACGCTTTTGCGAGGTGGATATCATTACATCAACATTACATAATAGATGGGGATACATACATAAGGCATACAATGCCACACGAATACAACATCATCTTACAAAAGAGCACCATCCGACTATGGATGAAACACAAACAGAAACTCAAACGACATCCACCCTGCTAGCCCAGGCTACCGACCTGGAACCTATCCCTGATCGAAGAAGTAGAAGAAGAACTCCAAAACAAGCAAACATCGCTCTCGCGTCAGGATCATCGCAAAACCTGTACTAGCAACTGTTGTTGTAGTAATCTGTGAGCCACGAGGACTCAGCAATCCCATTACCATGGGTATCAAGACTAGCAAAGCTTAATGGGAAAGGAAGGGGGTAAAGTGGTGAGGTTGCAGCAGCAACTAAGCATGCTATGGTGGCTAACATACGCAAATGAGAGCGAGAAGAGAAACAAAGGAACGGTCGTGAAGCTAGCAATGATCAAGAGGTGATCCTGAACTCCTACTTACGTCAAACATAACCCAAAGACCGTGTTAACTTCCCGGACTCCGCCGAGAAGAGACCATCACGGCTACACACGCGGTTGATGCGTTTTAATTCGGATCTGGTGTCAAGTTATCTACAACCAGACATTAACAAATTCCCATCTGCCACATAATCGCGGGCACGGCTCTCGAAAGTTTATAACCCTGCAGGGGTGTCCCAACTTAGCCCATGATAAGCTCTCGTGATCAACGAAGGATATACCTTCTCCCAGGAAGACCCGATCAGTCTCGGAATCCCGGTTTACAAGACATTTTGACAATGGTAAAACAAGACCAGCAAGACCGCCCAATGCGCCGACATCCCGATAGGAGCTGCACATATCTCGTTCTCAGGGCAACATCGGATCAGCTAAGCGTACAGGTACCGACGTAACCCAAGTTGCCAAGGGATGGTCCCGCACGGTGCTCTAGTTTGGACCAACACTTAGACAAGCATTGGCCCGGGGAGCTATAATAAAGATGACCCTTGGGTTAATTACTCCCAAGGGAAAAGTAGGTGGTGGTGAGGCAAATGGTAAAACCAAGGTTGGGCCTTGCTGGAGGAGTTTTATTCAAAGCGAACTGTCGAGGGGGTCCCATAAATCACCTGACCGCATAAGGAACGCAAAATCCGGGAACATAATACCGGTATGACGGAAACTAGGGCGGCAAGAGTGGAACAAAACACCAGGCATAAGGCCGAGCCTTCCACCCTTTACCAAATATATAGATGCATTAATAAAATAAGAGATATTGTGATATCCCAATAAAATCCTGTCCACCATGGAGCAATCTTCAACTTCACCTGCAACTAGCAACGCTATAAGAGGGGCTGAGCAAAAGCAGTAACATAGCCAAGCAACGGTTTGCTAGGAAGGGTGCAAAAGGTTAGAGGCTGACATGGCAAATTGGGAGGCTTGATCAACAAGAGATAGGTAGCGCAGCATAGCGATAGAACGAAGCAACTAGCATAGCAATGATAGTAATGAGATCCAAGGTGACTGTCATCTTGCCTGAAATCCCTCTAGGAAGAAGAACGAGTCCATGAAGAAGTCGAACGGATGAAGACGAACCAAGCGTAGACGAACGGATCCCACGATCGCAACGAAATAGGAACTATCAAGAAGAAGCACAACCGGAAAGAAGCAAACAACATAGTAAACAAACAACACATGAACAAGGCATGATGCACAACCAACTATGATGCATGACAAGGTTAAATGTCGTTAACATAGCAAGAGGTGAAGTATAATAAAACTACCTATCTAGGCAAGTTTAAATGGGGCCGGAACAACGAACAACAAAACCGGAAAATCCCCATATGCAAGTTTCGAAAATTGGTACTGTTCTGCCCTAAACCATATTTTAAAGTTGTTAAACAGGAAAAGTAAGTGCACCATGTTAAACTAGGCATTGTTCCACCCCATTTACATATAAAGTTTATTTAAAATCTTGCTAGGGTGATTTAGTTATGAAATAAAGCATTTTAACATGGCATTTAAGCAAATTTAAACAAACAACATTTTAAACATTTCAAACATAGATGAAAGTAGCAGATTATGAAAATAGATAAAATTCTAAGCATTTTACATGTATAAAGTTTTTACATATGATGCATGGTTATTTAGTTATTAAATGCATGAAGTATGAGGGGTTTTCTGCAAATCTGTAAATCACTGGATAATAGCTAAATTCGCCAGACGGGGAAAAAAAATGATCCGGGCCACATCTGGAGGCGGACTGGGCTGGGGAGAGCTGCTCACGTTGGGCCAACAGCCCGAGAGGGAAGCAGAGCAGTGGGCGCACGGATCTGGGCCGCGAATCTTGCGACTGGGCCTCGTCAACGCTCTCGAGAACGAGCGCAGCTGCTCGATCTTCAGGCGGGGGGACGAGCAGAGCTACTGCTCGATGAAGAGGAAGCAGAGGCCATGGAGTGGACATGGCAGCAGGGACGTCGCGGGGACGACCGGATCCAAGGCGGGGAGGCGCAACGGGAAGCAGGGGCGGTTGGATCTGGGCGAGGACGGCGTTCTCTGGCGAGACGCCAGATCCAGGCGGCTGCGAGGAAGCTCCTGGGGCTGTCCAAGGCTACCGTTCAGAGAGCAAAAGGGAGGTTAGCGGGGGAAGAGAAAAAAGGGAGCAAGAGAAATGGAGAAGGCAAGGGAGAGGCTTGGCTCACTGGCCTAGGGCTCTTGCCGGCAGCGGGCACGCGCGGGCGGGGAAGACGAGCTCCGGCAGTAGCTGTCCATGGTTGGGCTCGGGGACACCATGGAGTTCCTGCAAGTTTTATGGAGAAGAGAGACATCATGTGAGAGAGGAACCCAGAGGGAACGAGAGAAGAAGGGAAAGAGAAGCAGCGAGCGGGTTCGGCCTGGTTGCTGCTCCTGCTTGCCGGCAGCATGCTGGAGAGGAGCTCCAGCGAGGTGGTGCAGGGGATCGGGGCGCAGGCGAGGGAGCGGCTTGGTGGTGGAGCTGCTGGTCTCAGGCGCGGTCGAGGTGGCTGGGGATCGAACAGGGAGGAGCTGGAGAGCGATGGTTGGCTTGGTGGCTGAAATCGAGGAGAAGGGGATCTCGAGGAGGATTTTGTGGAGTGGCGGTGGCATGGGGATTGATGGGACATGATCCCTAGATTCTAGGGTTGGACCTATATATATAGCAAGTGGTTTAGGTTAGGGGTACCTAGTCCCTCCGATCGAAACCAAACGGTCGAGAATAAATAGGTAGGAAGTCCAAATAAAAACGGAGATGTTTTATAGATGTTTGGGGATGATCTGGACCCATCGGTAACAACAACCCGGGTCAGGTTCGGGACAACTTATGGACGCGCGCGAGGGGGACTGAGCAAAGTGTAGAGAGGGTGGCCATTTAGACGAGAGGGCGAAACAAAGACAATGGGGCTGCCAAAAGGCCACGGGGTCAAGGGGGTTTTGTTGGTCTCGGAGAAAGAGAGAATAGAGGGGTCCAAATGGTCTGCGAGAAGGTCAACAAAGGCAAAGCGGTCCGAGGAGGTCAACGAGGACAAGGGCCTGACAAAATGCCAACGGAGGCGAAGAAAGAAAGGGCAACTGAGAACGATTACGAGTTTTATGAAAACATACAGATGCAATGCGAATGATGACATGAGATGAAATGCATGACATGAACAAAATGCAAAAACAAAAGACAAAAACCCAACCACGGAGGAAAATAATATAACACATCTCCGGAAAAGGCAAGAGTTGGAGTTACGAATGTGGAAAGTTGTATCTAGGGCGTTACAACACTCCACCACTACGAGAGGATCTCGTCCCGAGATCTAGGATGGCACCGCAGGGAAAAGGAAGAGGAATATAAGAGGTAAACTAAGTTGCTTCTTTGACAAACGAGTGAAACCATGAACCTTGAGATGTTGAGAAATTTAAAAGAAAGAGTACAACAGAGATGAACGAGATTGCAAACAATCCATTAGAAAAGATGAACAAGGAGTATTACGAGAACTTGAAGGTTGCAAAGACATGAATCAAGAGTTTAATGGACAAGATAGAATTCAAAACCACTGCGGTTAAAACAAGATGGGAGAGGAATAATTCAGGCAGCACTGCGACTGAAAGAAGAAGGAAAACTTGATAAGATGAAAAGAACTTGAAGAGATGACACCACACTCCGGTTAAATGGATAAGCACGAAAATAACAGGATCTTGACAAAACGAGATGATGGTCAACGAGAGCAACCCCACAAAGCCTCCAGAATAAAGATAGAAGATAGATCATTGGAATAACAGAATGGAGAAGGAAATGCCAACTTCTGCCACAAATGAACTTGGAAAGCATCCTTGCAAAGAAGAATCGAACGGAGTTGTTGGAAAATCAACAACGAGAAGCACAAGTTTGTTGTGAGCTTATGGAAAACATCTCAAGACTATGAGGTGACAACCGGCCACTAATGGAAACCATTGATTTGATTGAGAGCTCCAAAAAGATGAAAACTTCTTCCACCAAGAGGATAAAGAGGAACCTTGGGTCATGCATAATCACCACAAATAGCAACAACCCTTAAGGAAAGGCTTTAGGTGAAATCTGACACAAGATAACTCCAACGAAGAAGTTGATTGGTCGAGAAGATCTCTTGAACAAAGAGAAAATGATGGATTTAAAATACCTCATTCTTGACAACATATGAATCATGAAACATGAAGGAAATTGTCAAGAGTGACATAACACCACATCAAAAGATAAGGTAGAAAGAATTGCACTTCGGAATGCAAGAAGAAGAATACTTGAGCTCGTCAAAACAAAATGTGTGTTGAACACCATGTTTAGTTTAGAGTATAGCTTGGCGGGTCATAACTTCGAGAGAAACCTTGAAGAACAATTGAAGAATGAAGAGAATCCTTGATGAACCATCACGTTGAGCCTTCGTGAAGAACTCCGGTAATAAAAGGATGATAAAAAGAAAGAGAAGTTGAAAACACAAGGTGAAGCCTTGCGATGATTTAGATGGAGGTTCCTATGAGATGGCCGAGGAAATTTGAACTAAGGAAAAGAAAAGATGAAACACTTGAAACTAGAATTTATTCATCAAGAACAAACTCCGAAGGAAAGGATTAATCACTTGGATGAAATAAGAATAGGATTTATTGTATGCTTATCCTTCATCAAATTAAATTGATGATAATTAATGGATTTTGCATACTACTTATTCTTCTTGAAAAGGATTGAGAAGTGACATATCGCAAACTTGAGAAGGTCTTCATGAACCACCGGTAGGATTGGAAAGAATGAATGGATTAATATGACAATCAAAGAAAAAGAATGTTGAATGATCCACCGTAAGAATTCGAAAAAGACTGACGAAAGAGAATGAATCACCAGGAATAATTAGAAGAACCAATATGCTAGAGGGGATTTAGATGCAAAAGAATAAAGAGATCATGAGCTAATTAAAGAACACTTGAACGAAGCACCGGAATAATTGGATAATGGTAGCTGAAATGTGAGGACGAAGAGTTCTTCTGGAACGATGGCCTCCGGTGAAAAGAAACAGAAATCAACTCCTGAAATACTCCGGATGGGTAAGATAGAATATCTGACAAACAGAATAATTCGAGAGGATGGAATGATGCTTGAACCATGAATCTTCGGGAGAACGGGCAAGATTTAGAGGAAAAACTCTTCTTCGTTCTTCAAATGACGACAAGAAAAGTCACCAAAATTACTGAGGTACTCCGGAAGAATGAAAAGCAAAGAGGTTGAGCCGACGATGAAATGATTTGAAATCGATCTTGGAAAGGCATCTGACTGATGAAATCCATTCTTACGTCACACTTTGAAAAGAATTGAGAATAACTCCGGGGGAATTAGAAGAGTCAGGTAAGATCCTGGGAAAAGACCTGTGGGTTAGGGCCCACTAAAGAGAAAACACCATTGGAAAGGATTGTTGAAGAGATAGATGATGCACCGGAACGATTGAAATATTTGAATGATGTGACAACCTCGAATTAATTCGAACACAGACGAATCTCCTGAGATGTCTTCCGAACTCCGGAATGATTGAATGGCGAGAGGCAACCGAGTAGGGAAAACATTTGATCCAAGGAAAAGAATGTGATCAACCCAAAAAACTTGAATTGAATCCACCGGAAAAGAAAAATAGATGAAGAATGTCGAACAAGACGAGAATTCACTAGTTGAAATAATTGAGGGAAGACTGAAGAGGCTCCAAACGAATGAAATTGATGGTCGAAAAAGACTCAAGCTCCGGGAAGAAAAGGGTGAGAGGGCGGGAAAAACACTGGCAACTGGATGGGGAAAAACTGATGAATAGCTTGAAGAGAAAAAACACCGGTTGAAATCATTGAGGAAAGAAAGCAAAGACTTCGCACGAGTAAGATGTATACTCAATTACAAACTCCGGTTCCGAGAGGAAGAAGGGAGGGCGGGTGGGAAAAGAAAACAACTGAGGATTGAACTTGCAAAAACGAAGAGGCTCGAGTCAACTTGACGAGAAATGCACCGGATGAAAAGAGCTGAGAACCAACGATCGGAAAACCAACTGCGTGATCCTAGAGAAAATTTTTGAAGGGAAGAGGTGTAATTCAAAACACCTACGTCAAGATTCCTCACCAGAGCGATGAAGGGACTGAGGAGTAAAAAGAATTCCTACTCTCCGATATAACTAGACTCCAAAAGCAGTTTTGTTCTAGACTCAACAACGGCCAAACTACACGATCAATCAAGGGGGCTCCTAAGGTCGGTCGAGGCTCTGATACCAACTTGTCATGCCCAATATGCGACCCTATCCAAAAGGAACTCGAAGGTCCCACCAAGGATGGACCCGCATATTGAAACGCTTTTGCAAGGTGGATATCATTACATCAACATTACATAATAGATGGGGATACATACATAAGGCATACAATGCCACACGAATACAACATCATCTTACAAAAGAGCACCATTCGACTACAAATGAAACACAAACAGAAACTCAAACGACATCCACCCTGCTAGCCCAGGCTGCCGACCTAGAACCTATCCCTGATCGAAGAAGCAGAAGAAGAACTCCAAAACAAGCAAACATCGCTCTCGCGTCAGGATCATCGCAAAACCTGTACCTGCAACTGTTGTTGTAGTAATCTGTGAGCCACGAGGACTCAGCAATCCCATTACCATGGGTATCAAGACTAGCAAAGCTTAATGGGAAAGGAAGGGGGTAAAGTGGTGAGGTTGCAGCAGCGACTAAGCATGATATGGTGGCTAACATACGCAAATGAGAGCAAGAAGAGAAACAAAGGAACGGTCATGAAGCTAGCAATGATCAAGAGGTGATCCTGAACTCCTACTTACGTCAAACATAACCCAAAGACCGTGTTCACTTCCCAGACTCCGCCGAGAAGAGACCATCACGGCTACACACGCGGTTGATGCATTTTAATTCGGATCTGGTGTCAAGTTATCTAGAACCGGACATTAACAAATTCCCATCTGCCACATAACCGCGGGCACGGCTCGCGAAAGTTTATTACCCTGCAGGGGTGTCCCAACTTAGCCCATGATAAGCTCTCGCAATCAACGAAGGATATACCTTCTCCCAGGAAGACCCGATCAGTCTCGGAATCCCGATTTACAAGACCAGCAAGACCGCCCGATGCACCGACATCCCGATAGGAGCTGCACATATCTCTTTCTCAGGGCAACACCGGATAAGCTAAGCGTACAGGTACCGACGTATCCCAAGTTGCCAAGGGATGGTCCCGCACGGTGCTCTACTTTGGACCAACACTTAGACAAGCATTGGCCCGGGGGGGCTATAATAAAGATGACCCTTGGTTTAATTACTCCCAAGGGAAAAGTAGGTGATGGTGAGGCAAATGGTAAAACCAAGGTTGGGCCTTGCTGGAGGAGTTTTATTCAAAGCGAACTGTCGAGGGGGTCCCATAAATCACCCGACCGCGTAAGGAACGCAAAATCCGGGAACATAATACCGGTATGACGGAAACTAGGGCAGCAAGAGTGGAACAAAACACCAGGCATAAGGCCGAGCCTTCCACCCTTTACCAAATATATAGATGCATTAATAATATAAGAGATATTGTGATATCCCAACAAAGTCCTGTCCACCATGGAGCAATCTTCAACTTCACCTGCAACTAGCAACGCTATAAGAGGGGCTGAGCAAAAGCGGTAACATAGCCAAGCAACGGTTTGCTAGGAAGGGTGCAAAAGGTTAGAGGCTGACATGGCAAATTGGGAGGCTTGATCAACAAGAGATAGGTAGCGCATCCTAGCGATAGAACGAAGCAACTAGCATAGCAATGATAGTAATGAGATCCAAGTTGACGGTCATCTTGCCTGAAATCCCACTAGGAAGAAGAACGAGTCCATGAAGAAGTCAAACGGATGAAGATGAACCAAGTGTAGACGAACGGATCCTCACGATCGCAACGAAATAGGAACTATCGACAAGAAGCACAACCGGAAAGAAGCAAACAACATAGCAAGCAAACAACACATGAACAAGGCATGATGCACAACCAAGTATGATGCATGACAAGGTTAAATGCTGTTAACATGGCAAGAGGTGAAGTATAATAAAACTACCTATCTAGGCAGGTTTAAATGGGGCTGGAACAACGAACAACAAAACCGGAAAATCCCCATATGCAAGTTTCGAAAATTGGTACTGTTCTGCCCTAAACCATATTTTAAAGTTGTTAAACAGGAAAAGTAAGTGCACCATGTTAAACTAGGCAATGTTCCAACCCATTTACATATAAAGTTTATTTAAAACCGAGCTACGGTTATTTAGTTATGAAATAAAGCATTTTAACATGGCATTTAAGCAAATTTAAACAAACAACATTTTAATCATTTCAAACATAGATGAAAGTAGTAGATTATGAAACTAGATAAAATTCTAAGCATTTTACATGTATAAAGTTTTTACATATGATGCATGGTTATTTAGTTATTAAATGCATGAAGTATGAGGGGTTTTCTGTAAATCTGTAAATCACTGGATAATAGCTAAATTCGCCAGACGGGAAAAAAATGATCCGGGCCACATCTGGAGGCGGACTGGGCTGGGGAGAGCTGCTCACGTTGGGCAAACAGCCCGAGAGGGAAGCATAGCAACGGACGCACGGATCGGGGCCGCGAGGCTTGCGACTGGGCCTCGTCAACGCTGTCGAGAACGAGCGCACTGCCGATCTTCAGCGCTAGCAGGGACGCAGCGAGCTCCTGCTCGATGAAGAGGAAGCAGAGGCCGTGGCGTGGACATGGCGGCAGGGACGTCGCAGGGACGACCGGATCCAAGGCGGGGAGGCACGACGGGAAGCAGGGGCGGTTGGATCTGGGCGAGGACGGCGTTCTCCGGCGAGACGCCAGATCCAGGCGGCTGCAAGGGAGCTCCTGGGGCTGTCCATGGCTGCCGTTCAGAGAGCAAAAGGGAGGTTAGCGGGGGAAGAGAAAAAAGGGAGCATGAGAAATGGAGAAGGCAAGGGAGAGGCTTGGCTCATCGGCTCAGGGCTCTTGCGGCAAGGGCACGCTGGGCGGGAAGACGAGCTCCGGCAGTAGCTGTCCATGGTTGGGCTCGGGGACGCCATGGAGTTCCTGGAAGTTTTATGGAGAAGAGAGACATCATGTGAGAGAGGAACCCAGAGGGAACGAGAGAAGAAGGGAAAGAGAAGTAGCGAGCAGGTTCGGCCTGGTTGCTGCTGCTGCTTGCCAGCGGCTTGCTGGAGAGGAGCTCCGGCGAGGTGGTGCAGGGGATCGGGGCGCAGGCGAGGGAGCGGCTTGATGGTGGAGCTGCTGGTCTCAGGTGCGATCGAGGTGGCTGGGGATCGAACGGGGAGGAGCTGGAGAGCGATGGTTGGCTTGGTGGCTAAAATCGAGGAGAAGGGGATCCCGAGGAGGATTTCGTGGAGTGGCGGCGGTGTGGGGATGGATGGGACATGATCCCTAGATTCTAGGGTTGGACCTATATATATATCAAGTGGTTTAGGTTAGGGGTACCTAGTCCCTCCGATCGAAACCAAATGGCCGAGAATAAATAGGTAGGGAAGTCCAAATAAAAATGGAGATGTTTTATAGATGTTTGGGGATGATCTGGATCCATCGGTAACAACAACCCGGGTCGGGTTCGGGACAACTTACGGACGCGCGCGAGGGGGACTGAGCAAAGTGTAGACAGGGTGGGCATTTAGACGAGAGGGGGAAACAAAGACAATGGGGCTGCCGAAAGGCCACGGGGTCAAGGGGGTTTTGTTGGTCTCGGAGAAAGAGAGAAGAGAGAGGTCCAAATGATCTGCGAGAAGGTCAACAAAGGCAAAGCGGTCCGAGGAGGTCAACGAGGACAAGGGCCTGAAAAAATGCCAACGGAGGCAAAGAAAGAAAGGGCAACTGCGAACGATTACGAGTTTTATGAAAACATACAGATGCAATGCGAATGATGACATGAGATGAAATGCATGACATGAACAAAATGCAAAAACAAAAGACAAAAACCCAACCACGGAGGAAAATAATATAACACATCTCCGGAAAAGGCAAGAGTTGGAGTTACGAATGTGGAAAGTTGTATCTGGGGCGTTACATCATACTTTCACTAGTGCAAGTTCTCTCAACAATAATAACATAATTAGATCATATAACAATCCATCAACATGCAACAAAGAGTCACTCCAAAGTCACTAATAGCGGAGAACACACGAAGAGATTATGGTAGGGTATGAAACCACCTCAAAGTTATCCTTTCTGATCGATCTATTCAAGGGTCTGTAGTAAAATAACACGAAGCTATTATTTCCGTTCGATCTATCATAGAGTTCGTACTAGAATAACACCTTAAGACACAAATCAACCAAAACCCTAATGTCACCTAGATACTCCAATGTCACCTCAAGTATCCATGGGCATGATTATACGATATGCATCACACAATCTTAGATTCATCTATTCAACCAACACAAAGTACTTCAAATAGTGCCCCAAAGTTTCTACCGGAGAGTCAAGACAAAAATGTGTGCCAACCCCTACGCATAAGTTCATTGAACCCGCAAGTTGATCACCAAAACATACATCAAGTGGATCACGTGAATATCCTATTGTCACCACAGATAAGCACGGCAAGACATACATCAAGTGTTCTCAAATCCTTAAAGACACAATCCGATAAGATAACTTTGAAGGGAAAACTCAATTCATCACAAGAGAGTAGAGGGGGAGAAACATCATAAGATCGAACTATAATAGTAAAGCTCATGATACATCAAGATCATATCACCTCAAGAACACGAGAGAGAGTGATCAAACACATAACTACTGGTACATACCCTCAGCCCCTAGGGTGAACTACTCCCTCCTCGTCATGGAGAGCGCCGGGATGATGAAGATGGGCACGAGTGAGGGATCCCCCTCCAGCAGGGTGCCGCAACGGGCTCCTGAGAGGGTTTTGATGGCTACAGAGGCTTGCGGCAGCGGAACTCCCGATCTATTATGTTCCCCGAAGGTTTTAGGGTATATGGACTTATATAGGTGAAAAAAGTCGGTCGGGGGAGCCACGAGGGGCCCACGAGGGTGGGGGGCGCCCAGGGGAGGTGGGTGTTCCTCCCTGGCTCATTGCCACTGTCGGGGGGATGGACCCCGGGTAGGCAACGGAACCCAGATCCTCTTCAAAAACAACGGGGCTAGCACCGCCCCTCAAAACCGGCACGCGCTTGGCCGGGTCGCTCGACCCGGCCAAGCCCCGCAAGCCGGCCAGACTCGCCGACCCGGCAAGACACATCGACTCGGCCCCAACAACCAGCGCAAGACAGCCGAACCCAGCACGACCAAAGCTTCCTTGGCAAGCCAGCGCCACCCGTGGCGTGCTACGCAATCCAACCGCGGGCCACCTCCCATCCCATCCAGGCCGTACGATGGGGAAAAGTCTTCAATCAAAGATGACCGAGGCAACAGTGCCCCGCCCATGGCTCTTGTCAGCGGGAATGTGGCAACAGTGCCCCTCACCCGCCCGCTGATCGGTGGCGGCATACAAAGGTGCCCCGCCTCACTCACGACAACAAGAAGCAAAGAACTGACGGAGAGCACTATACGTGACTTGACTCGGCCACGCCCTGACGATCGACAAGACGGCGCATAGTCCCCCCTAGGCACACGGGGCCCGCACCTAGGGGAACCCGGCGAACCACAAGGCCTCGGCGGGACCAAGCCCGGGTACCCGAACACCGACAATATGGACCCACCGACTTGTAACATTATCATTGTACCCCCGAGGGGTTGGTCTATAAAACCCCCAGGAGCCCACGATGATAGAAAAAAAGAAAGCAAGGAAAGATATACTAGAGGAAGGCAAGTAAGCGTAGGACTAGCCACCAAACAGTGACACCGGCGAGAAGGAGCAGCCCATGCCTCGGCCAGCTTCCTTCCTCCTCCATACAGCTCCAGGAGCAGCATTGTACTATCGATCATCCAAGTACACTCGGGAGGACTAGGGGTATTATCTCTCTGGAGAGCCCCGGACCTGGGTATGTCTGGCGTCCCGCGCCCGCAAATGCCAACCTCGCCTCTGGAGTCCACCAGTGCCCTTGAGCCTCCTCCTCTCTTTAGCCATCCCTTGGCATCTGCCGTGCGCCCACCATGATAGTTGGCGCCCATCGTGGGGCAGCTTGAGGAGCTGGCCGGGAGCATGCTTCAGACGGGGCCCTTCTCCTACACTAACGAGTCCGTCGCATTGGCGGACGACGTCGTCAGCGCGCTTGCCGCCTCCTTCGCCGCACTGCGGATCACCGATGCATTCGCGGCCGACGAGTACCCTAGCGAGGTGCTCAGCTACTCCGACTCTCCCCTGTCCCTCGGCAGTGGCGTTTCCGCTGGTGTAATGGACGACCATGTGGAGGTCTTCGTCAGCGGCGATGGCACCTCCTCCTCGTCGAGCAAGACGAGGAAGGCCGCCGAAGCCAGGGCCGTTGCACGCTGTGATGCAGAGCCTCCGCATCCCCATCGGCACCGACGTCGATGCCACCAATGTCGCCAAGGCCTGAACCCAGCTCGAGGAAAGGCGCCAGTAGATGTTGGACCTGTCCGAGACGCTCGCCGCCACTCAGCTGGAGCCCAATGCCGCCTACGGATTCACGCACGTCGTGCCCGAGCCAAGCCGGGTTGCCGACGTGCGTGCCCGGGGAGGAGCGATCAGCCGGGCCCTCGGCGACATCCCAACCATCTATGAGACCCCAGCAAAGAACATGCGTGTTGCCCACGCAACCGCAGCCGGCCTGGACCAGCTCACGGGTGAGGAGCTAAAAGAGCGCATCGAGCGGATGCGGGGACTCCTCCACGCCGCAAACACCCAGCAGGACCGCCTCAACCAGCTCGCCAAGCTGGCCGGATCTGGCTCCGCCCGCCTTGGTGGACCTGGCAAGCTTCTGCGCACCGCTTCCTCACCACCCGGTGAGGCGCACTCCGACCGAGCCCGGACTCGGACCGACCCGGCCGCTACAGCCATCGGTGGATTGGGCGTCAAACCCGTCCCAAATATCCAGCGCGGACCCGGCCAGCATGGCCGGCATCTGGCTCCAACCGACCCGGCCCCATGGCCTGGCTGCAAGTTGACTCGGCCCGCGCGCCATCGATGACGCCGACACTCGCCACCGCCTCGATCAGCTCGCTCGCTCCCTGGAGGTGGAGGAGAGCGGTGCTATAGGGCCGGCGTGCTTCGGCCCGCGCATCCGAGAGGAGCCCTTCCCCAAAGGGTTCATGCTCCCCCGCGACACCCCCAAGTACAGTGGGACAGTAAAGCGAGAAGACTGGCTCACCGATGCCAATCATCGTCTCGCCGTGCGCTACACACCGCTCATGCTCCAAGGGTCGGCCCGCACATGGTTGAACAGCCTGTCAATGGGCAGCATCAACACGTGGGTGGACTTTGAGGAAGCCTTCATCTGCAACTTCACGGGGACCTACAAGCGACCCGGCCGCCCTAGCCAGCTCGCCATGTGTGTGCAAGGGCCTACGGAGACCGGTCGTGAGTACCTCACACGCTGGACCGAGCTCTGGAATAGCTGCGAGGGCGTCCATGAAGTCCAGGCGATCCAGTACTTCGTCAACGGGTGCCGAGACGGCACCCTCCTCAAGCACAAGCTCTTACGCTCTGAGCCGCCCACCATGGCCGCGCTCATGTTGACGGTGGACAAGTACGCCAACGCCGACTACACCACGAAGATCCAGGTGGCGCTGTATGAAGCCGGCAAGGTGAAGCTGGCAAGGCGAAGCCGGCTCCCCCTCCGAAGCCGGCCGGCGAATGCAGTCGGCAGCAGCATCACCAGAACAACAAGGGCAAGGCCGACCAGCCGGTGCAGCATCACGACAACCGGCTTGTCGCGACCACCGAGCCCACGGCGGACCCGGCGGCGAAGCGCCAGCAAACCGGCATGGCAACCCGCCATGAGCTTCAAGCAGATGCTCGACGCCCCCTGAAAGCACCACAGCGGCGCAAGACCCTCCACGCACACGCTTCGGCAGTGCACCATCACCAAGCGCATTATGAGGGGCGACGTCCCGCCTCCTCCGGGTCCGGCTCCAGGCGCGGGGCAGCCGCCTCCGCCTCCACCGCCGCCTCTAGCTGGCGGTGCGATGCACGATGATGCCTACCCGGACCAGAACGCGGCCTACATCGTCTTCACCAGCCTCGGCGACGACAAGCGCAGTGAGCGCCTCCTTGGGTAGGAGGTGAACACCGTCGTCCCGGCCAAGCTGGAATTCATGTATTGGTCGGATCGCCCGATCACCTGGAGTATCATCCGGCAGTCATGCCGAGTCCGGGTGGTTACGCCCTCATCCTCAACCCAACCATCGTCGCGCGGCACACATGCAAGTTCTCCCGGGTCCTCATCGACGACAGCAGCAACATCAACATCCTCTACCGCGACAAGGTGACCAAGCTCAGCCTCAAGGCCGAGGACCTAGAGCCGACCTGAACGATCTTCCATGGCATCGTGCCCGGCCTCTCCTGCTCCCCCATTGGCCGGGTCCGGCTCGATGTCCTGTTTTGTGACTGCAGCCACTTCCGATGCGAACCGATATGGTTCGAGGTGGTGGACCTGTCAAGCGCGTATCACGCGTTGCTGGGCCGGCCTGCGCTCGCCATGTTCATGGCGGTTCCCCACTATGCATACCTAAAGATGAAGATGCCGGGTCCCAAGGGCCTCATCACCATCACCGGCGATTACCGCAAGTCCCTGGAGTGCGCCCGAGAAGGCGCCAAGTTGGCTGAGTCGCTGGTCATTGCCGAGGAGCGGCGCTAGCTCGACCGGATCGTCGCCCTGGCAGGCGAGGCCTTCGCTGCATCGATCCCGACCCCCGACCTGGCCGACGAGGCCGTCTTCAAGCCCTCCAAGGATACCAAGAAAGTGAAGCTCAACCCTGAAGTTGCAGCAAGTACACTGTCGTAGGCGCCCGTCTCAACAGCAAATAGGAAGGCGAGCTCGTCGACTTCTTTCGTGAGATTCAGGATATCTTCACATGGACCCCCAAGGACATGCCAGGTATCCCGAGGAAGTACGCCGAGCACAAACTTCACGTCCGCAAGGATGCCAAGCCTATTCGTCAACCCCTACAACGATTTTCCGAAGAGAAGAGCAGAACCATTGGTGAAGAGGTCGCCAAGCTTTTGGTCGGCCGGCTTCATAATGGAAGTGTTTCACCCCGACTGGCTGGCCAATCCAGTCCTCGTCCTGAAGAAGAACAAGACCCGACGCATGTGTATCGACTACACCAGCCTCAAGAAGGCCTGTCCCAAGGATCCGCTCACTCTCCCGCGGATCGACCAAGTCATCGACTCGACCATCGGGTGTGAGCTCCCGTCCTTCCTGGACGCTTACTCCGGCTACCACCAGATCAAGCTGGACCCGGGCCGATGCCCTGAAGACGTCCTTCATCAGGCCCTTTGGGGCGTATTGCTACATCACCATGTCGTTCGGCTTGAAGAACGCCGGTGCAACCTTCCAACGCTGCATGCAGAAATGCCTGCTGCCGCAACTCGGCCGCAATATCCACGTGTACGTGGACGACATCGTGGTGAAGACCAAGCAGTACCTCACGCTCCTCGATGATTTGAAGGAAACATTTGCCAACCTCCGCGAATACAAGGTCAAGCTTAACCCGGAAAAATGCGTCTTCGGCGTCCCGGCTGGAAAGCTACTCAGTTTCCTCGTCTCGGAACGCGACATTGAGGAGAACCCCTAGAAGATCAAGGCCATCAAGCGCATGCGCAAGCCGGCTCGCTGCGCGATGTCCAGATGTTCACTAGATGCTTGGCCTCGGTCAGTCAGTTTCTAAGCGGGCTGGGTGAGAGGGCGCTACCCCTATACCAGCTGATGAAGAAGACGAGCCCGTTCGAATGGAACGGCTGGGCAGACGAGGCCTTCCAAGACCTCAAGCGCATGCTCTCCACTGCACCAGTCCTGGCCACGCCGACCGACAAGGAGCCACTGCTGCTCAACATAGCCGCGACCTCGCAGACGGTTAGGACGGTGCTGGTGGTCAAGCGACTAGAGAAGGGCAAGATAAAAGCCGTCCAGCGCCCAGTCTACTACCTGAGCGAGGTGCTCTCCATCTCCATGCAGAACTACCCCACTACCAGAAGATGTGTTACGGCGTGTACTTCACCGCCAACAAGCTGAAGCAGTATTTCCAAGAGCATGTTGTCACCGAGGTCAGCACGACGCCTATCGGAGAAATCATCGGGTGCCGGGATGCCTCTGGCCGGGTTGCCAAGTGGGCGATCCATCTAGCTGGCCACACCATCCTCTATGAGCCCCGCACCACGATCAAGTCTCAAGCCCTGGCTGACTTCCTCGTCGACTGGTCCGAGACCCAGTACTTGCCACCGCCCCCTGACTCGACGCATTGGCGCATTCACTTCGACGGGTCCAAGATGCAACTCGACTTGGGGACCGGCATCGTACTGTCGTCCCCAAAGGGCGACCGGCTCCGCTACGCGCTTCAGATCCACTTCACCACCTCCAACAATGTTGCCGAGTACGAAGCCCTTGTGCACGGCCTTCGGCTTGCCAAGGAACTGGGCATCCGGCGGATTCTGTGCTACAGCGACTCAGACCTAGTGGTGCAGCAGTGCTCCGGTGAATGGGACGGCCACGACTCAAACATGGCAAGATACCGCTTCCTCGTCCAGAAGCTGTCCGGATCCTTCAAGGGCTGCGAGTTCCTCCACGTCCCGCGCGCGGAGAGCGAAGCAGCCGACACGCTTGCCAAGATCGCCTCGTCACGACAAGCCATCCCATCCGGCGTCTCCCTCGAGCACCTGCGCAAACTGTTCGTCAAGCCATCGCCAGACTCCAAGTCCATCCATGTTCCAGACGACCCGGCCGCACATCAAGCCGGCCCTGGAGCTGCTGAACCCGGCCCGGGGGCTGCTGAACCCGCTCCGAGGGCTGCTGAACCCGGCCCGGGGGCTGCTCAGCTCGACCTGGACACCATCGTCCCAGACCCAGTCATCGCCATCCCCGAACAGGGGGCTACTCAACCCGGCTCGAGGGCTGCAGACTCGGAACCCACCCTGGTGGCCATCTTCGACGTGGTTACGGCTCCATCTTGGGCCGTCCCAATATCAGAATTTTTGGAGAACGGAGTTCTCCCCATGGACGAGACTGAAGCTCAGCAAGTGCAGCACCGGGCGTCCGCCTACAGCATCATCAACAACGAGATCATCAAGCGCAGCTCCACTGGCGTGTTCCAGCACTGCGTCGAGCAGGAACAGGGCATCGACATCCTCCTCGACATACATCAGGGCGAGTGCGGGCACCACGCCGCATCACGATCCCTGGCGGCCAAGGCATTCCACCAAGGTTTCTACTGGCACACGGCCCTCCAAGATGCCGAGTCGCTTGTCCTCAAGTGTGAGGGATGCCAGCGCTTCAGCAAACACAGCCACGAGCCGGCGTCAGCACTCCGCACCATACCAATCGCCTGGCCTTCGCGGTCTGGGGACTCGACATGGTGGGACCCTTCAAAATCGCTCGAGGCGGCATGACACACTTGCTGGTGGCAGTGGACAAATTCACCAAGTGGATCGAGGCAAGACCAAACAAGAAACTGGACGGGCCAACAGCCGTCCGGTTCATCAAGGACATAGCGGTGCGCTACGGCATGCCGAACAGCATCATCACCGACAACGACACCAACTTTGCCAAGGGCGCGCTCGAGCAATACTGCTCTGTCTCCAGCATCCGCCTCAATCTGGCCTCCGTTGCGCATCCGCAGTCCAACGGGCAGGTCGAGCGGGCCAATGGACTCATCCTATCTGGTGTCAAGCCGTGACTCGTCGAGCCACTCATCCGCTCACCCGGCAGCTGGCTTGACGAGTTGCCGGCTGTTCTCGGGAGTCTACGCACCACACCGAGTCGGTCGACCGGGTTCACCCCGTTTTTCCTTGTCTATGGAGCCGAAGCCGTCATCCCGACCGATGTTGAGTTCAAATCACCGCGCTTCACGATGTACACCGAAGCCGAAGCCAGAGAAGCCCGTGAAGATGGCGTCGACCTGCTCGAAGAAGCACGCCTCCTGGCGCTCAGTCGCTCGGCCATGTACCAGCAAGGCCTGAGGCACTACCATAGCAAGAAGATAAAGCCCCTCGCGTTCCGCGAGGGCGACCTCGTCCTCCGACTCGTCCAAGAGCAGGCAGGCCAGCACAAGCTATCCCCTCCATGAGAGGGTCCATTCATCGTGAGCAGGGCCTTGCGCGACTGCAACGCCTACTACCTCATCGATGCACGCAAGTCAAGGAAGCGCAAGAAGGTAACCGCTGGTGAAGCAACAACCCGGCCGTCGAAGCGCAAGAAGGTATCGTCGCCTTTTGTAAATGCACGAAACTATGGGGTCCCCGAACATGACTCGGGGGCTGCCTTTTGTCGACCAATTTATTGTGTCCCTATTTTCTTGCATCACTATACCACTGAACCCGGCCACCGGTCCGACTAGCTCGACCCGGGGGCTCGGGGGCTGTCCGGCTTGGTTGCCACCCCGCCACCTTACTTGGTGATTCCTGATAAAGTTAGGATGCCGCGGTCCCCCACTTCGCCCTAAAGCCACAGATCCAGCTTTGGCTGTCCGCTGGCAAGCACAACGGTCCAAAGATCCTTTACGCCAGCCGGCCCGCCATTCATCAAATGAACAGTCGCATGACCAGCTTCTCGCCAACGGGCTTCGCTGGATTCCGCCAGCCGGCCCAGTGGGTGTTTCACTCGTGCTCAACGTTTCGAGGAACACAAGTCCTGCGCGCTCCTCTCGAAGAACCGAACTCCTTGTCAGGGACCGGAGCCTCAGCCGTCTGACTCCTTTGGGGAGGTTTGACAAAGGAAAAGCGCATGAAATTGGTCCAACAAACGGAAGGCAAAAAGCAAAAGCACCCATGACATTTACACAAATATTTAAGAAAAGGCCCACGGCCCGAGTTCATTACACCCTAAAACCCCTAGTGGGTGGGTGGTCCTGCTACTTAACCGATTTTACACAAACTGTCTCAGGCATCTCTAGTGCCGCGTCGCGATGTCGATGGCTCTCTCCTGGCAGCTTTCTGGTCCAGCGAGGTGCCGGTGTCCTCCTCGGCACCCACATCGCGGTAGACACCCGTCTCCTTCGAGCTCCCCTCCGGATCATGGAGGAGCAAGCCATAGTTGTCTCCGTCCACGGCCCAGCCGTCTTCCGTACGCTCCGGATGGAACTCGTCATGGAAGGCAAACTCGGTGATGTAGCTGGCCCGGGAGGCGATCCAGCCGGCTTGCTCCTGCAAGAGCTACTCCGAACCGGCCCACTGGCCCATCATTGCGTCCAGCTGCAGGTCTAGACGCTAGGACAGCGTGAATCGGAGCGCCCTCTCAGCACCGGCACGAGCGGTGGAGACGTGCCACTCGCCAAGATGGTCCGGACCCATCTCCAACCAACGCGACAAGCGCGACAAGCTGCTCGGTTGGACGGAGTCTGGCCACAGGGCCGCCGTCATCGCGGTGCCGGCCTGGGACAGCCGCTCCATCTGCGTTTCCAGGACCCGCAGGTGGGCCTCAGCGGCAGCGATGATCTCCGGGAAGGTCCAGTCCATCTGCGGATCCGTCCCGGACCCAATGACACCGGTCGGGTCACGCTGATAGCGGATGGCTTCCTCCGCCAGCCGCTGCGTCTCCGGAAGGCCCCTGTCGCAAAGGAAGAAGCAAGTTAGAAGAAGAGCAACAAGGAAGAAAGGCCGGATCCCGACCCGGCAAACTACAAGAAAAAGCACTTACTAGAGAAGGACTCTTCGAGGTGCTGCGCCTCAAGCAACATACCACACCGCTCCCGTTCGATGGTGCGGTCGCGCTCCTCGAGTGCCTTCTCCAGATCGGCCGCCTTGGCAAGGGCCACCTTCAGCTCGGCATCCTTGTCTTCGGCCGCCTTCTCGTCCGCCTCGTGGCGACGGGCCTCGTCCTCACGGGCCCCCTCAGCCGTGGTGACCTGCCCCCGCAGGCGATCCACCTTGGCCTGGAGCCGGCATTTGTCATCGGCCAGCTGGCCGCACTGCTAGTCCGCCTCCACCAGGGCCTGCTGCGCCTCCGCCACCTTGGCGGCTTCCGCCTTAAGGAGCTCCACCTCGGCCTTGAGGCGGCTCTTGTGACCCGCCAGCTGCTCATGCAGCCGGTTGGCCTCGTCGAGAGACCGCTGAGCCGTGGCCGCCTCCGCCCTCGCCTGCGCCGCCTCGACGCCAAGACGGCCGGTGTCGGCAATGAGCCAGTCATAGTGATGACCGGCCCGGAGCAAACGGGTCCGTCAAGACAGCACCTCGGCTGTGAAAAAAGAAGGGCTCAGCAGAAGAAAAAAGCAAGACTTAAGATTTGGCCCAACTGTAACACAATTGGCCTGAATCTCGGGGGCTACACCCAGTGGGTGCGCAGGCGCGCCCCCACTAGAAAAGAGCAAAAGAATACCCGCGGCGACGCGGAGCTCCTCCTCCTTGGCGGCAAGCTGCTCCATGAGCTCCCGGTGCTTGCCCAGGAGACGGTTGTAGGCGGCAACCCGGAAGGCGTCGAGATGCTGCGAAAGCAGAAGTCGGAACAAGGCCAACGCTCTAAATATTTGACCCAACTACTACATAGTTGGCCCGAACCTCGGGGGCTACACCCAGTGGGTGCACTGGCGCGCCCCACAAAGAAGAAATTGCAAGAAAAAGAAGGCTTACCAGAACGACGCGCTCCAGGTGACACGTCCACTCCACCTCGGCCCGTGCAAAGGCCTCGAGCCGTTCCGTCCGGCCTCGTAGGTAGCGACTAATGGCATCCAGTGCTGCCTCCTCCTGGGTCTGAGGCCCGAAGACAACGGCGCTCCCGCCCCGCGCCGGCTGCGGCACGGCAGCCCGGTGGCCGCTCGTGACGCGGCCAGCACCTCCTCTGACGCCCCTCCCGGTGCCGACGACGACCCGGATGCCGGGACGCCCTGCGTCGCCGCCTCCGGTCCAAACACCGAGACGGCCTGCTCCGCCACCATCGGCCCAGCTGCCGGGGTGGCCTCCGGCACCGCCGCCCGCGCTGCCTCATCCAAAACCGGGGGCACCTCCAGCACCGCCGCCCGCAGCGCCTCTTCCAAGACGACGCTGCCTCCGCCGCCAACATCCCCCGCTCGCTTGACCACGTCGGCCCACGGCGGGGTGTCATCCGCTGTCGGTGTACTAAAGTAGGGGTACCTTAGTACCCCGAACTTGTGCACGGGCAGTCGCAGCACTCCCCGGCAAGGCTTGCCGGACGCCCGCCAAGGCCCTTCACCGTCCCTCATTACTGCCATTCAAGAACAAAGTACTAACCAAGAGAACGAAGGCCCCGGCAAGAGGAGCTTGCCGGGAAGGCCAACCGAGGCATCACCGGAAGACTTGCTTGCGGCGCCTTCAAGCGCTTCTAAGAAGGTTCGACGGCCGGCAAGCTTGCCGGCACCACAAGAGAAGGGCCGCGGCAAGGCTGCCACCCAACTCCAGCGCACCCAGTGATGCGTCATCACCAGGCCATCCCAAGGGCACGTGGCGAGGCACTACACAGCCATGCGAAGCGAGGTGGCAAACGGAGCTGACAGAGATGCCATCGTGGAAACCGATGGCTCACTTAATGATCCTCCTCCTGCCTTTGTTAGGGCGACGGACGGGCATTTAATGCCCTTGTCCCCGCCGTCGAGTTAGGTAGGGCACTGCATTGTGCACTGTTGTACCAACCCGCAATTTTACCTTTCTACCCCCTCTTCCTACGATGCCACCTGTGGATGCCCCCTTCAGAGTATAAAAGGGAGGCCCATGCGCACGTAGAAGGGGTTCGATCCATTCGACACCCAGGACACCGTATACGCTCGCACACTCGAGCAAGATCAAATACAAGCACCAAAGCAGCAGTATGGGTTTTATCTCTCCGGAGAGCCCCGAAGCTGGGTAAAAATCGCCCGTCTCCCCCGCGCGACCGACCTCGATCTGCTCTGCGCACGACCCCCGCTCCCTTGCTGAACCAGAAGGGGCCCCCAGTGCCCCATAGGTGCTCGAGGCCGCAGAGATACGCCCCGACATCTTTGGCGCGCCAGGTAGGGGGGCGTCGAGGTCGTGAGCATCTGATCCGGTCTCCACGCGCGCTACATCAGCATCATCATCAACATGCCACCGAAGAAGAAGCCTTCGGAGGTGGCCGCTCCGTCTACATCAATTCCACCACCACCGCCGGAGCAGGCAGGCGGTGAAGTGGACGCCGGCGGAAGAGCGGGTGCCGCCGGTGGGTCTCGCGTCGTCACCAGATCCAAGAACAAGGCCCCGCAAGCGTCGGCAACGGTGCAGACGCCGCACCCTTCCCAGGAGGTGCAAGGTCAACAACGCCTCGGTGATCCTAGCACCGTGCTCGCGTTGGAGCAAGGCCAAGCCGGTGGGTCGCGGGACGCTCGAGGTCAGCATGCTCGCCCGCATGCTGGCGCGAGTGAGGTACGGTCGCCCGGACGAGGTGTTGCTCCTCCCAATCCGGTTGGGAGTCCGAGCACATCCCGCTCCTCGCGCCGCTCGTCGCCACCGCCACCCAAGACGGTAGAGGAAGCGCTGGCCCGAGCCCAGCTGCTTCTAGACTACCCTCCGGCGCCGCACAAGATCGACGACTAGAGGATGACCATATACAGCCTCATCGGCTTCGCCAACTGCGACAAGCCCCGGCGACCGAGCGCGTCGAGGCCCCGGCAAGACTCCCCGGCGCAGGCCGGCGCCGACAGGACCGCTGGGGGTGCCGCTTCCGTGCACTCCCAGCCCCAAAGACCAAGATCGCCAGCTCGCCGGACCAACCTTGACGCCGACTCCACCGCATCGTCGGACCCGCGAACTCGCCGTGATCAGCGCCACGTTCTCCAAGAATAGCAACACGAAGACGCTCGCATCGAGCGCCGGAGAGAAGCGCGACGCCAATCTGACCAGTGCACTGGGCCCGCCGTCGACATGCACGCACCCGGGGAACCAGGCGACTTGCCGTACGCGGCAGGTTGCCCTGCGTTCACCCGCGAGCTGCGGCAAGTCCAGTGGCCCAAAACCAAGAACTTCAAGCCAGACGTGCCCGAGAAGTATGATGGCAGAATACCGTCGGAGTTCCTCAGCATCTACACCATCGCGGTGCAGGCTGCCGGAGGACGCGACGAGAAGATCCTCGCCAACTACTTCCCGCTGGTACTCAAGCCTAACGTCAGATCTTGGCTCATGCACTTGCCGGACGGCTCCATCTCATCATGGGCGGACCTGTGTCATCAGTTTGTCGGCGCCTTCATGGGTGGCCACAAGCCTCATGGCGGAGAGTGACCTCCACTTGCTCGTCCGTATGAGGGGAGCCCTGGCAAGAAGTATATACAAAGATTCAGCCAGGTGCAGCGCAACATCCCAGATGTCCACCCTGCCGCGGTTATTAGCGCGTTTCATCAGAACATGCGTAACCGCAGGATGAGGGGGGAGATGGCGATGTGCAGAATCAGAGATGTCAGCGAGCTCTACGCTCTGGCCGACAAGTGTGCACGGGCTGAGGCGGGGAGGAAGATCCCCGGAGGGGTTGCCGGAGCAGAAGGATCTGACAGTGAGGATGTCGCCCCGGCAAGGAAGAACCAGAGGCGGAACAATAGGAAGAGAAAGGCTAAGGATGTGCTAGCTGTTGAGCATTCCGACAAAGGAGGCGGCTCCGACAAGGCCAAGACCGACGACTCCGGCGAGGCTGTGGTAGCCGCCGACGAGCAGGACAGCTCCGGCAAGCGGTATTGCAAGATCCACCGCACCAAGGGCCATGATCTCCAAACCTGCAAGAAAGTGGAGCAGATGGCGGAGCTGCAGAAAGCTGAATACGAGCGCCGCGATAAGGAGAGAGCCCAGGGAGGTGGCGGAGGATCCGGCAAGAAGCTTCCCGCCCGGGGAGGGCACCGCGGCAAGGCCAAGACGCGGCAAGGAGACAGGCCTCCCCGCGGCCGCGACAAGGACGAAGATGAAGATGAGGATGATGAGATGGAGGAAGATGAGACTGATGACCAGGAATTTCAGAAGGCAACGGAGGTGTTGTGCATCGACGGCGGCGCCTCCCTGCACACCTAGCACCACCAGCTCAAGCAATGGGTCCGAGAAGTGAACACCGCAGAGCCGTCCGTCGAGGCGCGCAAGCCTCTGAAGTGGTCCAGCACGCCCATCATCTTCGACGTTGAGGACTACCCTGATCGCGTCACTGCGGTCGGGTGCTTGCCGATGTTGGTTTCACCAACAATTCGCAACCTCAAGGTCACGAAGATGCTAGTTGACGGCGGGGCCGGCCTGAACTTGATTTCCTCCGCTGTACTCAAGAAGCTCCAGATCCCCGACAGCGAGCTTGAGGAGACTGGCACCTTTCAAGGGATAAATCCGGGAAGGAGCCAACCCAAGGGGAAGATCACATTGCCGGTGACGTTCGGCAGCGAATTGAACTTCAGGACTGAGAGGGTCACGTTTGACGTGGCTGATATCCCCTTACCTTACAACGGGATACTCGGCCGACCTGCACTCGCCAAGTTCATGGCGGCCTCTCACCACGCATACAATGTGCTCAAGATGCCTGGCCCGATGAGCGTCATTTCTGTCCAAGGCGACAAGAGGGATGCACTCATCTGCGCCGACAAGATCTACCGGGAAGTAGCAGCCGCAGCAGAGCGCGAGCCACTTGCCGCTGAAGCTCCCCGGGGGAAGAAGAAAGCCAAGTCCGGCAAGAATAGCTCTGATGCTCACTCCGGCAAGCGCACCTCCCCGGAGTGCTGCGCTACCGTCGAGGACGCACCATCGAGCTCCACCGGCAAGTGCGAGAAGGCAAAGGCAGACCAACCAAAGGCTAAGCCCGGCAAGAACGACTCTGGTGTTCGCTCCGGCAAGTCCGCCTCTCCGGAGTGCCGCGCTGCTGTTGAGGACGCGCCATCGAGCTCTCCCGGCCAGTAAGGCAAAAAAGTTGCCAAGCTTCGAACTTTTGAGTTGTGCTCTCCGAAAGTCCGTACCTTGTATGAAGAACCTGCGCAGAGGGGTCGAGTCGTGGTTAGGTTGCGCCGATGATCCGTTTCGAGTCCGCTCGACGGTAAAAAAAAGTACACCACAACCAGCCCGACAAGTTCTTCCCACCGGAGGCAACACCGCCAGTGGTCTTGATGTCGCACTCAGCAAGTGTGTTTGCGCTGGGGTTCTCAAAGCGTGAGGATAAAAACATACAAGGGAGCGGGGGTCAGGGAAGAAGCACGGCCTCGACGGATTGCTAAAGACGGAAAAGCTAAGTCACCCGAGTTTTTGTCTGAGCACTTCTTAGTCCTATGCTTTTTATGTTATGTTCTCGTGCGTTAGTCCTTTTGTACGAGAAACCTGAGCGCGGAGGAGCCAACTCGTGGTTAAGTTCGTCCTTGCTTTGTTTCGAGTCGCTCAACAATACAAGTGCATCTGAATCGCCCGAGGAGGTTTCTTGCGGAGACAACACCGCCCGGTGGCTGCTGATGTCCGTGCTCAGCAAGTGTGTTAGCGCCGCAAGTTCCTAGAAGCGTGGGGTAAAGCGCATAAAGGATATAACGAAGTGGAGGGCGTAACGTAGCAAGCCTTCCGTAGGGCGCCTTCGTATGAGAAACTTGTGCGTGGAGGAACTAACTCGCGGCTGAGTAGCGTCCTTGATTTGTTTCGAGTCCGCTCGACAATTCAAGTCTTGCCGCAACTAGCCCGAGAAGGTTTCTTGCCGGAAACAACACCGCCGAGGGCTGCTGATGTCCCATACTCGACCAAGTGTGTTAGCGCCGCAAGTTCCCTAGCAGCGTGAGTGTAAACATCTGAAGGGCAAAGCATGGCATCGCGTTGCGAGTCGCACCATGAAAGAATAGCTTATTACAGCGCTGTCTCGGTTGTTTTGTGGCTATAATCACGGTGACAAGGAGAAGCGGAAGGGCGTATTTGGCGCCACGGGCCTGGCAAGCCAGCCTCATTGGGGCTGCAAGTGCCAAAGCTCCATCGCGACGGGCGGGGCCCCTGAGGCGTGGCGGCGGCGACATAAGGGCAAAGAAGGCACACCAAGACTGGATCTTGGCGGAGCCAGAGTTGCCGGAGGCTGCAAAGGCCAAGATTCCTCCCCGACAAGCTAATGTCGCCGGGGGGCTGCAGAGTCAGATAAGTTTTTCATCCCTCATCATGCATCCTCTTATGGACCGGGGAGGGCGGGGCCGCGTCCTTGAACGAGCGTGTCTTGTACGAGAAACCCGTGCGCGGAGGAGCCGAGTCGCGGCCAAGTTGCGCCCTTGGTTTGTTTCCGAGTCCGCTCAACAAATACAAGCGCGCCGCAACTGGCCCGGCAAGGTTGCTTGCCAGAAGCAACACCGCCAGCGGGCTGCTGATGTCCGCTTTTCGGCAAGTGTGTTCGCTCCGGCAAGTCCCCTAGAAGCGTAGGGTGGGAGCGTACAAGGCACGAAATCAAGTAAAGGACTTAGTCCGGCAAGCGTTCCCCTCTTTTCATTAAAAAACATCCCAGTTTAATACAAGTCCATAGAGGATGAAAAACATGATAGAGAGGATTATAGATTTTAAATACAGCTAAGGCCCGCAGGCTTACAAATTGAAAGATAAGATGCCCGTAATCCCTCTCCTGTTTCTCTGTTGGAAGGTAGGTCAAGGAGGCCCGGCAAGAGAAGCTTGCGGGGAAGGGCAAAGGCGCCTAGGAGAGCTACGGTGCGAAGACACCAAGAGAACACCCTGGGGCGGCCGGGAGCTTGGCGGAGGCGGAGGCGCCGGAGGCAGAGCTTGAAGGCAGGCGGCGGGACGTCGGCCGCTGCCGAGGCTCCTCGCCCTCGTACTCGACGGCCTTGCCGCCACCCTCTTCCTCTTCCGCAGCCTCACGCCGGCCGCCAAGGAGGCGGCCCGGGGGAGTTGAAGGCGGCGACCGGATGATGGGGTCGCCGGTGGCTGCTGAGGCAGCGTCCGACGCCTAGTCGGACCCGCCATCCTCGTCGTCGTCGCTGTCGCTCCCCTCCTCGTCACTCTCGCTCGAGGAGGGGCCTTCGCTATCGGAGGAGCTGTCCACATAGCATCTCGCCCGGGTGCCGGAGTCCCCGAAGACCTTGACGGCGAGAAGGTCGCCCTCCATTAACTTAAAATGGAGGGTAAACCCCGCCGTCAAGCTGTGGACGCGGGCGAACGTCTTCCACCGTCAATCGAAGTACATTACGCTAGGGGCTGGGGATACGACACTGACTCGAGTGCCGCTGATCCCGCAGCCCCTCATGCGCAACTCCAACATCTCGGGCGGATCCGGTTCCATCGCGCTCGTGAACGGGGCCGGCAGCCGGAGGCGGCGACGAGGTGCTCGGCGCAGTTTGATGAAGAACTCGAGGTGCGTCCCGGTGTGGACCGCCCGAGGAAAGGAGCCGCCGGCGGAGAGGGGAGGCGATCGCCCGGCCGCCTCTCCCCAGCGCCTCGACCACGTCCTCGACCTCGTCATGGCCTCGCCCCTCCTCTCCCCCTCGTGGCGGCTCCGCCACCATAGGTGCTGGATAGGGAGGCGCGCTACTGAGGCGACCCTCGCCGCCATCGTTGACGGACCAGGATTCCCTCCCTCCATTGGCAGATGGGAGGAAGAGTAATGGAAGTTGAAGACGTAGGAAGAAGAAGAAGTGCGAGACTATTGTGCCCCCCTTTCCGCCCCTTTTAAAGGGCGAGGTGGGGGGCTCGGCCGCCCCGCTCAGCCAATCAGGGAGCGAGGAGGGCAGAGGAGCGGGGCCGACTCGCCATCTTCGCCCGTGACGGCTCGGTCTCCCACCTTCGCCGCCCACGACCCCCCATGCATGGGAGCCGCGTGGCGAAAAAGCGGAGCCGGAGCGACATATGAAATGACCTCGCCCTGCACCGTATTCACGGGGGCGGATGCCTTAAAGATCGCACACACCACCCACGTCTCCCACGACGCCGCAATCGACGCGAGCCGTTGCGGGAGAGCGCGATGGGCGCGGAGCCCAATACTGTGCGGACCCAGGCCACGCGTGCCCGTGCACTGTTTTAGGCCTGGCCCAACAACGCTCGGCACCATGTATGGCCCAGGCCCGGGGGCTCCTGTCGGTGTACTAAAGTAGGGGTACCTTAGTACCCTGAACTTGTGCACGGGCAGTCGCAGCACTCCCCGGCAAGGCTTGCCGGACGCCCGCCAAGGCCCTTCACCGTCCCTCTTTACTGCCATTCAAGAACAAAGTACTAACCAAGAGAACGAAGGCCCCGGCAAGAGGAGCTTGCCGGGAAGGCCAACCGAGGCATCCCCAGAAGACATGCCGCGGCGCCCCGCGCGCCCCGGCAAGGCCCGACGGCCGGCAAGCTTGTCGGCACCACAAGAGAAGGGCCGCGGCAAGGCACTTGCCGCGGCATGGCTGCCACCCAACTCCAGCGCACCCAGTGACGCGTCATCACCAGGCCATCCCAAGGGCGCGTGGCGAGGCACTCTGAGCCATGCGAAGCGAGGTGGCAAGCGGAGTCGACAGAGATGCCATCGTGGCAACGGTGGCTCACTTAACGGTCACTCCTCCTGCCTTTGTTAGGGCGACCGGACGGGCATTTAATGCCCTTGTCCCTGCCGTCGAGTTAGGTAGGGGCTTTCACAGCTGCTGTTGTACCAACCCGCAATTTTACCTTTCTACCCCCTCTTCCTACGCTGCCACCTGTGGATGCCCCCTTCAGAGTATAAAAGGGAGGCCCATGCGCACGTAGAAGGGGTTTGATCCATTCGACACCCAGGACACCGTATACGCTCGCACGCTCAAGCAAGATCAAATACAAGCACCAAAGCAGCAGTAGGGGTTTTATCTCTCCGGAGAGCCCCGAAGCTGGGTAAAAATCGCCCGTCTCCCCCGCGCGACCGACCTCGATCTGCTCTTCGCACGACCCCCGCTCCCTTGCCGAACCAGAAGGGGCCCCCAGTGCCCCATAGGTGCTCGAGGCCGCAGAGATACGCCCCAACATCCGCCACCTCCACGACCTCCCGGTCAAGGATAACCACCTCAGCCCGGCCTCCAAGGCCGCGCTCCCTCACCGACGATGGCTCAAAGACCGTCGCCGCCACCACCGTACCCTCTGGCATCTCGCGCCAGGCCGGCTCCACGCCGGCTCGTGCCCATGCCGCTGCCGCATTGGTCCAAGCACGGACCGACGCCGCCTCCAGCTCCGCCTCGGCCCGGTTCCTGTCCCACCAGGCCAAGGCTTCGGCGTCGTTCGAATCCAGGCCGAGGTCCGAGTAGGCCCGTCCCTCCCCCCTCGGCCTGGTCGGCGAGGTCGGACTGGCTCCTGCGGAACGCGGCCCCTTCGACGCCGAGGCTTTTGCCGCCGCCCTCGCCAGCGCGATTGGCGCCTTAAAGAAGAAGACAGAATGAGCCAAAAAGAAACAAGACTAGCTCAAAAAATCTTGGCGCAAACGAGAGATGAAGCTTACCCATACAAGACCGGGACCGGGGTTGGCCTCCCGTGCCCGCCGCCGCACTTCTTCTTGGCCGGCCTCACGACCCCGGCCGGGTCGGTCGTGCGCTTCGGGGCCCAGGGTCGCGGCGCGACGCTGTCTTTCCCATGCGAGTGGCATGACGCCGCCCATGCGAGGACCTGGCTCCGCCCGCGTCGCCGCCTCCCCCGCCCAACGCCACTACACAAGCAACCAGCGTCAGCATCGCCCGCACCGTGCCGTGATCAGCAATTCAAGACACATAAAGAAAGATACGAGAGTTACCCGCGCAACACCCAGCGCCGGCGTCGGACTCGGCCTCCTCCTCCCCGCCATGGGCCGGGGGCTCCTCTGGCGCCACCGGCGCCACCTGCGATGGAGCCCGGGCGTAAGGATGCTGAATGGCATTCAGAAGTACCTTCCGCGTCACGTCAGGACAGATGAGGAGGTGCGCAGTAGCAAAGTAAGAAGACCATACACTCACCTACGGTGCCGGGTTCGACTCGCTGTACGGCGCCTTGGCGAACCGCCAGTCCTCTCCAAGGTTGGCCTTGGAGATGTCATTCACGCCGCCGCGCCTCCTCTCTCCGCGCTTCCCGCAGGCGCCCAGCTCGTGCCGCTCCGTGTTCGCCCCGGCCGGATCCGGGCAGGAGCTGGCAAGATCCGCCGCCCATACCTCTCCGCCTGCCTTCTCCGTCCCGTCCCTGCTCGCCGGCGTCCACCTCCGGCCGCTGTCGTCCTTCATGCCGCCGCCGCCCTCCAGGTTGAGTAGGTGGAGCCCCGATCTCACCGCCGCGTTGACCCTGTCCGGCCCCGTGGGCACCGCCCCATGTCCGGCCCAGCCCGTTTGCATCGGCCTGCCACAGCCTCTTCAATAATTGGGCCGAAGCCCATGGTGAGCCCCCCCTCTATTCTTCGCCCCATGCACCTGATAGTTATTTCACGCTTGCTTGGTTTTTCCGTTAAAGAACTGCCAAGTCCCCAGATCTGCTTCATCATGTGTGCACCTTTGTTTGCTCATAACTTCATGCATATAGCTCCCTTTTGCATGTATGATATGTCAAAATATTCATCACTTGATGCTCTTCGGGATGGAGTAGTTTGCATTCATGTCCCTATTCATATTGATGCCTTAATCTTCATTGCAAAACTGCTAAGTGATATAAACTGTTGGAATCTGGTGATTGTTAACATCATGTATGCATCTTGTGAGTGGTGTAACTATGTCCCTGTTGATTCTATGATGATGATCTTGATACAAAAATGCTCTGCTCTTAATGCTCTACATGCTGGTTTGCTTTGCGTTCATGTTCGGGTGCATCTTGGTACTTTAATCTCTATTGCAGAAGTGCATGTTGCTGTCAACTGCTAGAAACTATTATAACTTGTCATTTTGTTATTTTTATATCTTTTAGTGTGATTTTCTTTTGAGCATCATGTCTACATGTTTTAGGAGCATAATTATGCCATATTTGCTGTCGTGCAATCCATGTATTTTTATATTCCCTATAGTGATTGCATAAATCTTGTGAAGTGGACTACTCGTTGTTAATGTTCTGTCAATGCTGAATCTATTATATCATGATGTCATTTTTGCTTGATGCTACCAATTAATCCATGCATAATCTGGAGATGCTTAGTTGACATATTTTGATGCACATGTTATGCTCTATGATCCCATTCCTATTGATACCCTATATATGTCCTGTAGCATATGTCCTCATTGTCATGAACATGCCTATATGTTGTTCCAGTTTTCTGTTAACTTCATGATGCATTGTTGTGAGCTTGTTATTGATTGATCCATGCCTATTCTGGAGATGCTCCAGTTACATGTTTTTAAGTATGCTATGATTAATCCATCTATATGCCATGTTTGTTAATTTACGACTTAATATTCCTTGGTTCCATGCTTGCAAACATGCTATCATAATGTTTATGTTTTACACTTGCTGAAACTGTTTCAACATTCAAACTTGTCTTGTTGGTTTCTAATAATCTATGAGCCATATGCATATGATGCCTGGATGTTATATTCTCTTTGTTATGTGTACTTTGATTTCATGCATTTGTTTTCTATGTATAGTTTCCGTAGCATCTTTATTTATTGCCTCCAACATCTCATCATATTAACTCTGCTCATGTATATGCTCCTGTGTTATAAAGTTCCATTTTGCATTGATCATCTTGGTTTAATATTTATGACTGTGAACCTGAACCTTAATGTTATTTGAAGTATGATATCTGTACATGAAGTGCATGTCAAGTTTGTGCTCTTATGATTCCAGTAGCATGTTGTTTCGATGTTTGGAATGTGCCTACTTGCTGTTTTGGGCAGATTGTTGTCATATCTTGTTTGGAGTGTATGTGTTGCACCGTTGCTCTGTTTTGAGCGTGCTCTATATGAAACTTGCTTATAATTGCATGTAGTTTCATATTATCATGTTGCGTCCATGCTTTGAGTGTGTTTGCTTGATGCTTGAATGCATTTTGCATCAATGCCATGTTTAACTTAATTTGCTCATATCTTCTAGGTCGTAGCTCCAAATTTAATGAACTTTATATGTAACTTGACTAGAATTTCGTGTATATCATCTTAGGGCATCTTAACTTGCTGTTTAACAACTTGAACATAATGTGTATTAAGATCTGGACCAATTTCAAAATTTACATATGAGGACTTTCCGGAATTGTTATATGTTGTTTCCGGCCTCATTTAAACTTGCTTTGATGTGTTGTTTTTGTTTGCATTATCCCTTGCCATGAGTAGAATCATGTAGCCTTGTGATGCATCTTGTTTGGTTGTGCATCATGCCATGTTTATGTGTTGTGCGTTTACAATGTTGTTTGCTTCTTTCCGGTTATGCTTCTTCTCGTTAGTTCCTGTTTCGTTACGACCGTGAGGATTCGTTCGACTACGCTTGGTTCGTCTTCGCCCGTTCATCTTCTTCATGGACTCGTTATACTTCCTGGAGGGATTTCAAGCAAGATTACCGTTACCCTGGATCTCACTACTATCATTCCTCTTCTAGTTGTTTAGATGCTATCGCTATGTCGCGCTTCCTACCACTTGTTTATCAAGCCTCGCGAATTGCCATGACAGCCTCTAACCTTTTCACCCTTCCTAGCAAACTGTTGTTTGGATAAGTTACCGCTTTGCTCAGCCCCTCTTATAGCATTGTTAGTTGCAGGTGAAGTTGAAGATTGCTCCATGTTGGAACATGATTATGTTCGGATATCACAATATCTCTTATTTAATTAGTGCATCTATATACTTGGTAAAGGGTGGAAGCATCGGCCTTATGCATAGTGTGTTGTTCCACTCTTGCCCGCTAGTTTCTGTCATACCAGTGTTATGTTCCTTGATTTTGCGTCCCTAACACGGTAAAGGGTGGACCCTCTTGATAGTTCGCTTTGAATAAAACTCTTCCAGCAAGGCCCATCATTGGTTTTACCATTTGCCTAATAACAACTAAAACTTGAATAGGGGATTGTCTCTCGGACCCCTAGTATTTTTAATCAACCCTCCAGGCCGGTGCTCCTCTCAGCGTTGGTCCAAACTGTCAACCACCGGTGACCACCAGGGGCAACTCTAGATTTGGCCTACCGAAAGTTTCAAGAATCTGGTGTGCCCTGAAAACGAGATATGCGCGGCTCCTATCGGGATTTGTCAGCACATTCAGGCGGTCTTGCTGGTTTTGTTTTACCATAGTCGAAATGTCTTGTGCACCGGTACCCTGAGTCTGATCGGATGTCCCGCAATGGAGGATAGTCTCCGCGGATCATGAGCTTATAATGGGCTAGGTTGGGACACCCTTGTAGGGTTTAAACTTTCAAGAGCCGTGCCCGCGGTTATGTGGCAGATGGGAATTTGTTAATATCCAGATGTAGAAGACTTGACACCAGACTCGAATTAAAATACCCAACTGCGTGTGTGACCGTGATGGTCTCTTTTCGAGTGGGTCGAGAAGATAACACGGTGGTGTTATGTTCGAACGTAAGTAGTTCAGGATGACTTCTTGATCATTACTAGTTTGCAACCATTTGCGTAGCTTCTCATCTTATTCTTGTATTCGTATGTTAGACACCATATCATGCTTAGTCGCTGATGCAACCTCACCACTTATCCATTCCATACCCATTAAGATTTGCTAGTATTGATACCCATGGTAATGGGATTGCTGTCGGTGTACTAAGGTAGGGGTACCTCAGTACCCCAACTTGTGCACGGGTAGCCGCAGCTCCCCACAGCAAGATCCACCGTATGCTTGCCGGAGACCATTTCGGCTCCCTACCAAGCCATTCAAGAACAAAGTGTGCAAGACCAAAACTCAAGACCCCGGCAAGAGGAGCTTGCCGGGAAGGCCATTCCAGGCTCAAGGCTACATTACTCCTGCAGATCCCCGGCGAGAGGAGCTCGTCGGGAGGACCAGAAAACCACATCACAGAAGACACGCCTCGGCGCCCCGCGCGCCCGGCGAGGACCCGGGGGGCGGCAAGTCACAGAGCCCGACAAGCCCCCGGGTCCGGCAAGATCAAGGCCCCGGCAAGGTGCTTGCCGGGGAGAGCTATGCTCGTGCCGCACCCAGCTCATTCGCCCCCGCGTCGCCTCCGGCCTTCTCCAGAGAGCGTGGCGGGTGGTTGTGCTGCATGAAGAATCGGTGGCACTCCACGGTGGTGGCTACGCCGCCGTGGCGAAAGAAAACGCAATGGCGGGAGCTTTTGGGGCGACGGCGATGGGCATTTAATGCCCTTGTCCCCTCTGTCAAAAGTAGGTAGAAAGCCTTGTAGCTGCCTTTGTTCCGCACTATTCCAACTACCACCTCTTTTACGTTTTACCCCTCTACCTCACGTTGACACTGTCGGTGACCCTTGCCCTATAAAGGAGGCCCATGCACAGCGTGGGGGTGGGAACCGATCGCTATTCTCGCGAGGAGGTTGGCGAATAGCTACCCTCTCGAGGTTTGAGACACCACTCCACCGTTTTGCTCGCATTCTCGAGCAAGATCAAATACAACACAATGCAGCGGTAGGGTTTCTGCGACGATCGCGGCGAAGCTGGGTAAAATCCCGCGTCGTCGCCTCGATCTGCTCTCGCGCAGCCTCCGCCCGTATCGACACACGAAGGGCCCGGCCCCATAGGTGCGCGCCACCCATCGGCGCGACATCTCGGCGCGCCCGGTAGAAGCGTCGAGGTTATCGCGAACCTGATCCGGCGTTCGCACAAAGACTCTTCATCAACCCCTCCGGCCGTCGGCGGCTTCGCCGACAAGCTGCGTCATGGCCCGAGCGAGAGCTTGAGGGTCGCAGACCCATCTCCGTCTTCCCGCGCCGCCGCCGAGCCGGCGGCGGCGGAGGAGACGCCGGTGGAAGGGTGGACACCGGCGAGGGTGCTCGCGGTGCCACCAGATCCAAGGACAGGGCGGAGGACCACGCCTCGGCCTCCGTAGACCCACGTCCATCCCAGCGCACCACAACCCAGCGGCGCCGTGCCACAGAAGATGGTGCCCGCATGCTGGGGCTAGAACATGCCGGGGGCTCGCGCGAGGCTCCGGACTGCTGTCCGAGCATGAGCAAAGCGAAAGTGCCGGGACAAGACCCTGCTCCTCCTGTCGCTATTAGGAGTCCGAGCACGGCCCGTTCCTCGCGCCGCTCGCTCCCGCTCCCCCTGCGCTCCGGCAAGCGTGTCTCCTGGGCGCTCTGCGATCGGCGAGGGCGCGCCATCGAGCTCTAAGTCCGGCAGGGCGGCTCTGGTGCTTACTCCGACGAGCGCAGCTCCTCGGGCAGCTCTAAGCCCGGCGAAGACAGCTCTAGCGTTTGTTCCGCAAATGCACCTCCCGAGTGCTGCTGCGCCGTCGAGAACGCACCATTGGGCACCTCCGGTAGTGCGAAGAAACAAGAAAAAGAAAAAGCTAAATCGCTCGCGCCGTGCGAGCACTCCTTAATATCATGCTTTTATTCGTTATATCCCTCTCGCATTTGTCGTTTGTGCCGAAACCTGCACGCTGAGGAGCACTGCTTGTGGATAGCCGCACCCTTACTTCGCGAACACACTCAGCGAGTAAAAAAGCGGCGGCGACCAACCGCACCCTCGTTTAGTTCGAGTCGCTCGGCAAGTTAAGCGGCGTCGCGAACTAGACACGGCAAGGTTGCTTGCGGAGCGGCGCCACCCGGTGACTGCTGATGTCCGTACTCACAAGCGCGTTAAGCGCCGACAAGTTCCCTCGGCGTAAAGCTAAAGCGCACAAAGGATGCTGGGTAGAGGGTGTAATGTTGCAAGCCTTGCCGTGAGATGCCCTTGGTATGGGAGGCTTGGGCGCAAGAGGAACCAAGTCGTGGCCCGATTCACGTACTTGTTTTGTTTCGAGTCCGCTCAACAAACACAAGTGTGCTGCAGCACCCTTATCTTGCTTCGAGCCACGCTCAGCAAGTTAAGCGTCGAAGCGGCCCGACAAGGTTGCTTGTCGGGGCGACGCCACCAGCCGGGCTGTCCCGCGGTCACTAAGCGTGTCCCCGGCAAGCTCCCCAAGGCGTGAAGTACAAACATCTGAAGGACAAAGCCCGACATCGCCTTGCTTAGCCAAGATTTATATACACATACATGTGCATTGAGCAATCGCATATCTACCTCAGCTATTTTCATGGCTAAAATTGCAGCAACAAGGAGAACCAAAAGACCACACCAGCGCCTAAGATCCGGCAAGCCCGGTCGCTGGAACTGCGTTATAAGGCTCTCCTCGGCAAGCCAGCCCATTGGGCTGCGAACGCCAAGATTCGTCTCCGGCAAGCTAGAGTTTTTGGGGCTGCTATTCAGATAAGTTTTCATCCCTCGTCATGCATCCTCTCATGGGCGGGGAGATGCGGGACTCGTCTTTGAGCGATCGTGTCTTGTAAAAACCCGTGCGTGGAGGAACCGAGTCGTGGCCCGATTGCGTGCTTGGTTTGTTTCGAGTCCGCTCAACAAACCCAAGTGTGCGCTGCACCTCTACCTTGCTTCGAGCCTGCTCGGCAAGATAGGCGTCATAAGCGGCCCGACAAGGTTGCTTGGGAGTGACACCACCAGCGGGCTGTCCATGATGCGCTAAGCGTGTTCGCCCGGCAAGCTCCCGATAGCGTAAGCACATACAAAACGCGATCAAATAAAAGACTCAGTCCGGCAAGCTTCCCCTCTTTTCATTGAAAACATCCAATTTAGTACAAGTCCATGGAGGATGAAAAACATGATAGAGAGGATTACAAGTTCTTAAATACAGCTAATGCCGAGGGCTTACAAACTAAAAAGATAAGGTGCCGTGATCCCTCTCCTGTTTCTCTGTTGGGAGTTGGGAGGTAGGTCAAGAGCCCCGGCAAAACAGGCTTGCCGGGGAGAGAAGACCCCGGCAAGAAGAGCTTGTCGGGGAAGGGCGAAAGGAGCGACGGGTGAAGCGACCCCGCTCTGCACCACGGTCACGGGGTGGATGCCTTAATGACTGCATGCACTGCCCCGCGTCTCCCACGACGCCGCAACCGACGCGTGCCGTTACGGGAGGGAAGGCGGCAGACGCAGAAGAGGATTCGACGCGCCATGGGCTTCGCGTACCCGTGCACTGTCTTGGGCCTGGCCCAACAGCGCTCGGCACCGTGTATGCCCCAGCCGGGGCTCTGTCGGTGTACTAAGGTAGGGGTACCTCGGTACCCCAACTTGTACTGGTAGCCGCAACTCCCCACAGCAAGATCCACCGTATGCTTGCGGAGACCATTTCGGCTCCCTACCAAGCCATTCAAGAACAAAGTGTGCAAGACCAAAACTCAAGACCCGGCAAGAGGAGCTTGCGGGAAGGCCATTCGGGCTCAAGGCTACATTACTCCTCACAGATCCCGGCGAGAGGAGCTCGTCGGGAGGACGAAAAACCACATCACAGAAGACACGCCTCGGCGCCCGCGTCGCGCCCGGCGAGGACCGAGGCGGCAAGTCACGAGCCCGACAAGCCCGGGTCCGGCAAGATCAAGGCCCGAGCAAGGTGCTTGCGGGAGAGCTATCTACGTGCCCGCACCCAGCTCATTCGCCCAGCGTCGCCTCCGGCCTTCTCCAGAGGCGTGGCGGGTGGTTGTGCTGCATGAAGAATGCGGTGGCACTCCACGGTGGTGGCTACGCCGCCGTGGCGAAAAAACGCAATGGCGGGAGCTTTTGGGGGCGGCGACGGGCATTTAATGCCCTTGTCCCCCTCTGTCAAAAGTAGGTAGAAAGCCTTTGTAGCTGCCTTTGTTCCGCACTATTCCAACTACCACCTCTTTTACGTTTTACCCCTCTACCTCACGTTGACACTGTCGGTGACCCTTGCCCTATAAAGGAGGCCCATGCACTGCGAGGGGGTGGGAACGATCGCTATTCTCGCGAGGAGGTTCGTGAATAGCTACCCTCTCGAGGTTTGAGACACCACTCCACCGTTTTGCTCGCATTCTCGAGCAAGATCAAATCTAACACAATGCAGCAGTAGGGTTTCTGCTGACGATCGCGGCCGAAGCTGGGTAAAATCCCGCGTCGTCGCCTCGATCTGCTCTCCGCGCAGCCTCCGCCCCGTACCGAACACACGAAGGGGCCCCGGCCCCATAGGTGCCGCGCCACCCATCGGCCGCGACAATTGCTGAGTCCTTGTGGCTCACAGTTTACTACAACAACATTTGCAGGTACATGCAATGTGATGATCATGACGTGAGAGCGGTGCGTGTTTGTTTTGGAGTTCTTCTTCTGCTTCTTCTTCATTCAGGGGATAGGTTCCTGGTCGGCAACCTGGGCTAGCAGGGTGGATGTCGTTTGAGTGTCTTTTTGTGTTTCATCTGTAGTCGGATGTTGCTCTTATGTATGATGTTGTATTCATATGGCATTGTATGCCTCTTGTATGTATCGCAACTATTATGTAATGGTATGATGTAATGATATCCTCCTTGCAAAAGCATCTCCAATATGTGCTTCTATCCTTGGTGGGACCTTCGAGTTCCTTTAGGAGAGGGTCGCATATTTGGCGTGACTAGTTGGTATCAGAGCCTCGACCGACCATAGGAGCCCCGTTGATTGATCATAGTTTGGCCGTTGTCGAGTCTAGAAGAAAACTGTGTTGTGGAGTCTAGATACATCAGAGAGTAGGAATTCTTTTTATTCCTCAACCCCTACGTCGCTCTGGTGAGGAATCTTGATGCAGGTTTTTTGAATTACTTCTCTTCCCCTTCAAATTTTATTTAGGATCACGCAAGTGTTTTCATTCGTTCTCTATCCTTTGTTCAACCGGTGCACTTCTCTTTGAGTTGATTTAATCCTTCTTCATCTTTGCTTGATAAATCATCAGTTCTTCCCAGAGCCTGAGTCTCTTTCGAGTTGCCTTTTTTCCCGCCCCCCACCCCTCTTCTTCGCAGAGCCTGAGTCTCTTTCGAGCATCAGTTTCAGTCGTGCGGAGCCTCTTCAGTCTTCCCTCAATTATTTGAACCGGTGAAATCTCGTTTCGTTCGACATTCTTCATCGCTCTTCTTCTCTGGTGGACTCAATTCAAGTATTCGGTGTTGTTCATATTCTTGTTCGTCTGAATTCAATTAATTCGAGTTTGTCACCTCATTCAAGTCTTTCGGTTGTTCCGGTGCATCATCTATCTCTTCAACAATCCTTTTTCAACAATGTTTTCTTTTTAGTGGGCCCTAACCCACAGGTCTTATCCCAGGATCTTACCTGACTCTTCTAATTATTCTGGAGCTATTCTCAAATCATTTTCAAAGATTGACATAAGAATGGATCCCATCAGTCACATGCCTTCTCCAGATCGCTGTTAAATTCTTTTCAACTTTTGTTCAACCCTTCCTCTTTTCATTCTTCAAGAGTGTCTCAACAATTTTGGTGGTATTTCTTTTCGTCATTCTCTACATTTGAAGACGGAAGAAGAGTTTCTCTTAAATCTTGTCCGTACTTCCGAAGATTCATGGTTCCAGCTTCTTGTTATCCCCTCAAGCATATTTGCTCCTCTAATTCTTCACGGTGATTCATTCTCTTTCATCAGCCATTTTCGAATACTTACGGCAGATTCCTTCCATTTTCAGCCGGAGTGATGCCGGAATTCTTTCGTTCTTATTCCTTTTCTACATTGTTCTAACTGAAGTGGTTTCAGAATCTATATTTTTGCTTCAGCTCTTCATTCTTGTCATATTTGATGTTGCTCTTTTCTACCGAGTGCTCTCCACTTTGTTCTTCTTCTCTCCTACATTCTTACTTCACCTCTTCCTTTTTCTCTTCCGTCTTGTTCCTGAGATCTCGGGACGAGATCTTCTGTTAGTGGAGGACAGTTGTAACGCCCCGAAACTGATGTGCCAGGTGTCTTCCAGTTTTTCGCCATCTTTGCCATGTCATTCGCTTGCGTGTTGCACTTTGCCCAAGTCATTATCTGCATTTCATCTGCATGTTTTTCAAAACTTGCATCCGGCCTCTTTCTCCGTTGTCCGTTTTGTCATCCAACACCCTCGCATGCGCCCGTTGTACCTCCCAGATCTTGTTTTGTGAGACACAGAAAAACGTTCTCGGAATGGGCCAACAGTTGACGAGTGGTCTTGGTTCATCACCGGTAGACCGCCTGTCAAATTTCGTTCCATTTAAAGCTCGCTTGATGCCCCAACGGTTAACCGCGTTAACCGTCGGACCCCTTTCTCTTTGCAGCCCAGCACCCCTCCACACAGCCACCCTAGCCCATCTAAACCCCCTCCATGCTCTCCGTCGTTGGATCACGATCGTGTGGGCCAAAACCGCACCTTATTTGGACTCTCCTAGCTCCCTCTACCTATATAAACGTCTCCCCTCCCCCCAAATTCAGGAAAAACCTTAGATCAATTTCCCTCCGCGCCAATGCACAATTCGCCCCCGCCGCCAGAAATGTCTGCCGCTGCTCCCGGGCCGACCGGGCCCAAGTCCGCCGCGCTTCGCGACAGCCAAGCACCTCCTCGCGCCCCTCCGGTGCAGCGATGACCGGACGCGGGGCGCCCTCGTCGCCGCCTCAGCACAGACACGGGGCGGCTTCTGCGCAACCACCGGCCCAGCTGCCGGGGTGGCCTCCGGCACTGCAGCCCGCGGTGCCTCCTCCAAAACCGGGGGCACCTCCAGCACCGCCGCCCGCAGTGCCTCTTCCAAGACGACGATGCCTCCGCCGCCAACATCCCCCGCTCGCTTGACCACGTCGGCCCACGGCGGGGTGTCATCCGCCACCTCCACAACCTCCCGGTCGAGGATCACCACCTCAGCCCGGCCTCCACGGCCGCGCTCCCTCACCGATGATGGCTCAAAGACCGTCGCCGCCACCACCGTACCCTCCGGCATCTCGCGCCAGGCCGGCTCCGCGCCGGCTCGTGCCCATGCCGCCGCCGCGTTGGTCCAAGCACGGACCGACGCCGCCTCCAGCTCCGCCTCGGGCCGGTTCCAGTCCCACCAGGCCAATGCTTCGGCATCGTTCGAATCCAGGCCGAGGTCCGAGTAGGCCCGTCCCTCCCCCCCGGCCTGGTCGGCGAGGTCGGACTGGCTCCTGCGGAACGCGGCCCCTTCGATGCCGAGGCTTTCGCCGCCGCCCTCGCCAGCGCGATTGGCGACTTAAAGAAGAAGGGGATAGGTTTGTTTTGGAGTTCATGACGTGATGATCATGACGTGAGAGCGGTGCGTGTTTGTTTTGGAGTTCTTCTTCTGCTTCTTCTTCGTTCAGGGGATAGGTTCCTGGTCGGCAACCTGGGCTAGCAGGGTGGATGTCGTTTGCGTGTCTTTTTGTGTTTCATCTGTAGTCGGATGTTGCTCTTATGTATGATGTTGTATTCATATGGCATTGTATGCCTCTGGTATGTATCCCAACTATTATGTAATGGTATGATGTAATGATATCCTCCTTGCAAAAGCATCTCCAATATGTGCTTCTATCCTTAGTGGGACCTTCGAGTTCCTTTAGGAGAGGGTCGCATATTTGGCGTGACTAGTTGGTATCAGAGCCTCGACCGACCATAGGAGTTTGGCCGTTGTCGAGTCTAGAAGAAAACTGTGTTGTGGAGTCTAGATACATCAGAGAGTAGGAATTCTTTTTATTCCTCAACCCCTACGTCGCTCTGGTGAGGAATCTTGATGCAGGTTTTTTGAATTACTTCTCTTCCCCTTCAAATTTTATTTAGGATCACGCAAGTGTTTTAATTCGTTCTCTATCCTTTGTTCAACCGGTGCACTTCTCTTTGAGTTGATTTAATCCTTCTTCATCTTTGCTTGATAAATCCTCAGTTCTTTCTCAACGAAGTTGTTTCCCCGTCCTCAGTTGTTTTCTTTTCCCCACCCGCCCACCCTTTTTCTTCTCGGAGTCGGAGTCCATAATCGAGTATCCACCCTACTCGTGCAAAGCCTTTGTTTTTTGTACTCAATTATTTCAACAGGTGTTTTTTTCTTCAAGTTATTCGTTGGTTCGCCCTTCCAAGTTGCCTTTTTTCCCGCCCCCCACCCCTCTTCTTCCCAGAGCCTGAGTCTCTTTCGAGCATCGATTTGATCGTCTTGAGCCTCTTGATCTTCCCTCAATTATTTGAACCGGTGAAATCTCGTTTTGTTCGACATTCTTCATCGCTCTTCTTCTCTGGTGGACTCAATTCAAGTATTCAGTGTTGTTCATATTCTTGTTCGTCTGTATTCAATTAATTCGAGGTTGTCACCTCATTCAAGTCTTTCGGTTGTTCCGGTGCATCATCTATCTCTTCAACAATCCTTTTTCAACAATGTTTTCTTTTTAGTGGGCCCTAACCCACAGGTCTTATCCCAGGATCTTACCTGACTCTTCTAATTATTCTGGAGCTATTCTCAAATCATTTTCAAAGATTGACATAAGAATGGATCCCATCAGTCACATGCCTTCTCCAGATCGCTGTTAAATTCTTTTCAACTTTTGTTCAACCCTTCCTCTTTTCATTCTTCAGGAGTGTCTCAACAATTTTGGTGGTGTTTCTTTTCGTCATTCTCTACATTTGAAGACGGAAGAAGAGTTTCTCTTAAATCTTGTCCGTACTTCCGAAGATTCATGGTTCCAGCTTCTTGTTATCCCCTCAAGCATATTTGCTCCTCTAATTCTTCACGGTGATTCATTCTCTTTCATCAGCCATTTTCGAATACTTACGGTGGATTCCTTCCATTTTCAGCCGGAGTGATGCCGGAATTCTTTCGTTCTTATTCCTTTTCTACATTGTTCTAACTGAAGTGGTTTCAGAGTCTATATTTTTCCTTCAGCTCTTCATTCTTGTCATATTTGACGTTTCTCTTTTCTACCGAGTGCTCTCCACTTTGTTCTTCTTCTCTCTTACATTCTTACTTCACCTCTTCCTTTTTCTCTTCCGTCTTGTTCCTGAGATCTCGGGACGAGATCTCTTGTTAGTGGAGGAGAGTTGTAACGCCCCGAAACTGATGCGCCAGGTGTCTTCCAGTTTTTCGCCGTCTTTGCCATGTCATTCGCTTGCGTGTTGCACTTTGCCCAAGTCATCATCTGCATTTCATCTGCATGTTTTTCAAAACTTGCATCCGGCCTCTTTCTCCGTTGTCCGTTTTGTCATCCAACACCCTCGCACGCGCCCGTTGTACCTCCCAGATCTAGTTTTGTGAGCCACAGAAAAACGTTCTCGGAATGGGCCGAGAGTTGACGAGTGGTCTTGGTTCATCACCGGTAGACCGCCTGTCAAATTTCGTTCCATTTAAAGGTCGCTTGATGCCCCAACGGTTAACCGCGTTAACCGTTGGACCCCTTTCTCTTTGCAGCCCAGCACCCCTCCACACAGCCATCCTAGCCCATCTAAACCCCCTCCATGCTCTCCGTCGTTGGATCACGATCGTGTGGGCCAAAATCGCACCTTATTTGCACTCCTAGCTCCCTCTACCTATATAAACGTCTCCCCTCCCCCCAAATTCGGGCAAAACCCTAGATCAATTTCCGTCCGCGCCACTGCACAATTCGCCCCCGCCGCCGGACATGTCTGCCGCTGCTCCTGGGCCGACCGGGCCCAAGTCGTTGCCGCCCGATCCCGCGCACCTCCGTGCCCGACCCCGCCGCCGGCCGCCTCCTTCATCGCCGTTCGCCTCGCCGAGGTCGCGGACTCAACCGCCGCCTCGCCGCCCGCGCCTTCGCCGTGCACCGCCGCCTCGAACCCGTGGACCTCGTCGCCGCCCTGCCGCTAACAGCGCGCCACCGCCGCCAGCGACCAGCGCCTCCGGTCTCCGCGCTCCCGCCGACGCCCAGCTCGCGCCGCTCCGCGTCCGTCCCGGCCAGATCCACCGCCCGCACCTCTCCGCCGGCCTCCTCCGCCCCGTCCCCGCTCGCCGACATCCACCTCCGGCCACCATCGTCGTTCATGCCGTCGCTGCCCTCCAGGTGGATCGGGTGGAGCCCCGAGCTCGCCGCCGCGTTGACCCCGTCCGGCCCCGTGGGCCCGGCCCCGTGTCCGGCCCAGCCCGTCCACGTCGGCCTGCCACAACCTCTTCAACAACTGGGCCGAAGCCCATGGTGAGCCCCCCATCTATCCTTCACCCCAGGCGCCTGATAGTTATTTGACGGTCGCTCGGTTTTTCTGTTAAAAAACTGCCAAGACCCCAGATCTGCTTCATCATGTGTGCATCTTTGTCTGATCATAACTTCATGCATATAGCTCTTCTTCGCATGTACGATTTGTCAAAATGTTCATCACTTTATGCTCTTCATGGAGTAGTTTGCATGCATGTTACTCTTCATATTGATTCCTGAATATTCGTTGCAAAACTGCTAAGTGGTATAAACTGCTGGAATCTGCTGATTGTTAACATCATGTATGCATCTTGTGAGTGTTGTAACTTTGTCCCTGTTGATCTTATGATGATGATCTTGATATGCAAATGTTCTGCTCTTCCTGATCTACATGTTGGTGTTCTTTGCATTCACTTTAGGGTGCATATAGATATTTTAATCTATGTTGTAAAAGTGCATGTTGCTGTTAACTGCTGGAAACTGTTATAACTTGTCATTTTGTCATTTTTATATCTTTTCGTGTGATTTTCGTTTGAGCATCATGTCTACATGTTTAGGAGAAAAATTATGCCATCTGTGCTGTGCTGAAATCCCTGTATTTTGATATGCCTTGTAGTGAGTGCATCAAACTTGTGAAATGGGCTACTCACTGTTAATGTTCTGTCAATGCTGAATGTGTTACATCATGATGCCATGTTTGCTTGATGCTACCAATTAATCCATGCATAATCTGGAGATACTTAGTTGAGATGTTTTGATGTACATGTTATTCTATATCATTTCAGGCCTTTTTATTGCCCATATATATATCTTGTAGCATATGTTCTCAATGCCATCAACATGCCTATATGTTGTTCCAGTTTTCTGTTAACTTCATGATGCCTTGTTGTGAGCTTGTTATTGATTGATGCATGCCTATTCTGGAGATGCTCCAATTACATGTTTTGAACTATGATATGAGTACTCTGTCTAAATGCCATGGTTGTTTATTTTTTACTTCATATGCCTCTGTGGCATGCTTGCAAACATGCTATCTTAATGTTGTTGTTTTACAATTGCTGAAACTGTTTCAAAATTCAAACTTGTCTTCTTGGTTTCTACTAATCCATGAGCCATATGCATATCATGCCTTGATGTTATTTGCCCTTTGATATGTTTAATTTGATCCATACCCTTATTTGCTATTTATAGTTGTTGTACCATCTTTGTTTAATGCCTCTAACATGTCATAATATTAACTCTGATCATGTATATGCTCTTGTGTTATAAGGTTGCATTTTGTATTGATCATCTTGGTTTAATCTTGATGCCTATGAACCTGAACCTTAATGATTTGAAGTATGCTATCTGTACATGAAGTGCATGTCAAGTTTGTGATCTTATGATTCCAGTAGCATGTTTTTTTGATGTTTGCAAAGTGCCTACTTGCTGTTTTGGGCAGATTGTTGTTATATCTTGTTTGGAGTGTATGTGTTGCACCGTTGCTCCGTTTTGAGCGTGCTCTATTTGAAACTTGTGAATTGCATGTAGTTTCATATTATCATGTTGCATTCATGCTTTGAGTGTGTTTGCTTGATATTTGAACGCATTTTGCATCAATGCCATGTTTAACTTGTTTTGCTGATATCTTATAGGATGTAGCTCCGAATTAAATGAACTTTATATGTAACTTGACTAGAATTTCATGTAGATCATCTTGGTGCATATTAACTTGCTGTTTAACATCTTGAACATAATGTGTATTCAGATCTGGACCAATTTCGATATTTACATATGAGGACTTACCGGAATTGTTATATGTTGTTTCTCGCCTCATTTAAACTTGCTTTGATGTGTTGTTCTTGTTTGCATCATCCCTTGCCATGAGTAGCATCATGTAGTATTGTGATGCATCTTGTTTGGTTGTGCATCATGCCATGTTTATGTGTTGTCTGTTTACCATGTTGTTGTTCTCGATAGTTCCTGTTTCGTTGCGCCCGTGAGGATTCGTTCGACTATGCTTGGTTCGTCTTCGCCCGTTCATCTTCTTCATGGACTCGTTCTTCTTCCTAGCGGAATTTCAGGCAATATGACTGTTACCCTGGATCTCACTACTATCATTGCTATGCTAGTTGTTTCGATGCTATCGCTATGTCACGCTTCTTACCACTTGCTTATCAAGCCTCCCAAATTGCCATGTTAGCCTCTCACCTTTTCACCCTTCTATCCTTGGTAGGACCTTCGAGTTCCTTTAGGATAGGGTCGCATATTGGGCGTGACATAGCGGTCATCGAGGAACTGATGGGTGACTTGAGGAAGGTCCGGATCGAGCGCGAGCAAGAGGTGGAGGACTCCGTGGCTGCTTTCAAGCAAAGCCGTGAGGAAATGAGGAAGGAGCTGGAGGATGTCATCACCCGGCGATCCATTGAAGAGTAGATATAGTAACGATCTAGATCGTTGTCTATGATTTCCTTCTTCTCTTTCCCCCATGTCTTCAGAACTTTGCCGCATGTGGCATTTAAAATTATCCGAAATATGTAAGACAATTATTATCTCTGCCATTGTAAATTTGTCGTCGTAGTATCCGTTGCCATTTTATTTATCGTCGTTTTATCCGTTTCCCTATGTAGCAATTTAAATTAGGTCGGAACACGAGTTGAAAACATGAACAAAGCAAATGCTGCCATGGGATCACAACCAAACACCCCCCCGTCCACCCCTAAAAAAACCTCCGTATAGACGCTTTACTTAACCCAGTAATGGCAAAGTTTTGGGTGAGGCGGGCGGCAGCTGGTGCATGGAGGTCAAAGAGCTTGGTTCCCGGTGAGCATGGGTGGCCTTGCTGCTCGCACATGTCCTGTCGAGCCTACGTGGTGGACAGGATGCACGCATCCCATCGAGCCTGCGCGGTGGACTGCTCGCACGCGTCCCATCGAGCATGCCCGGCGGACTTCTCGCGCTCGTCCCATCTAATCAAACAGCCGCACGTACGCCATTGAGTATTGTTAAATGTTGACACGGTTCATATAATACAACCGTTTGTGATATTAACGTGTTAGCTTATTGTTTCAAAAAGGACTTCGTTGGCTACTAATGTGTGCGCCTCTTCTCAAACTGGACGTTTTTTTACCACGACATATATGTGCCATGTCATGAAACGATGCCAAGTTTTATGTTTTTTGGGTGAGTTTTTGATTTACTAGGATTTAAAAATCAAGATTTTCAATGTTTCAGGATGACAACAAGTTTGTAATTCATCCCCATTCCTTAAATGAGACCTAAACATGCACCCAATGACACATGTACGATTTCCCACCCATTTTGTGCTTGTGGTTCTAATTCGAATTATGGACTACACGTAATGCGTAGAAAACTTAATTAGTAATATATACAATGGCCAAAAGAGCCCTAAACATGCACCCCTAGGACACATGTACGTTTTTTCTAGCCATTTTGGTGCACTAGAGCATGTATTTGTAGTTCGGATTTGAATTGTGGACATTAAATGCCTAGAAAACTCAATTAATGAATAAAAAGGGTCAAATGAACCATGAATAATTTCAAAGTTCAGCACGAATCTCCCGTTATTCCGTATGTGTTGCATGTAGAAAGAAATACAAGGCTAGAAGAGGGAGCGATTATCATTTGGGTGACAAGGGGACACATTTCCCTATCAAAACCACGAGGGTTCTTGTGACGGGCTTGGGTTAGTAAGAGGTTTCTAATAAAGCTTGGCCCAAATTGGCAATGTTTTTATCACGACATATATGTGCCATGACGTGACACCATGCCACCTTTAATGACTTTCTGGTGAGTTTTGGATTTATGGGGATTTAAAACCAAGATTTCAAATGTTTGAGGACGAGCCAAGACGCAGGCAGGGTTGTAATTCGTTCCCATTATTCCTTGCATGGGACCTAAACATGCACCCAACGACACATGCATGTATGATTTTTCTAGCCATTTTGGTGAACTGGAGCATGTATTTGTACTTCAGATTTGAATTCTGGACATTAAATGCCTAGAAAACTCAATTAGTGTATAAAAAGGCCAAATGACCTCTTAATAAATTCAAATTTTAGCATGGATATCATGTAGTTCCATGTTGCCTGTTGAAAAAAATACAAGGCGAAAAGAGGTCGTGATTACGTTTTGAAAACAAGGGGATCATGTTTCCCTATCGAAACCACAAGGCTTCTTGTTGAGAGAAGCTCCGATTTGTAAGAGGTTTCTAGTAAAGCTTGGACCAAATTGGCAATGTCTTTACCACGACATATATGTGTCATGACGTGACACCATGCCACCTTAGATGACATTCTGGTGAGTTTTGGATTTTATGGGGAATTAAAACCCGAGATTCCAAATGTTTGAGGACAAGCCAGGATGCCAGTACGGTTGTAATTCGTCCCCATTCCTGGCACGGGACCTAATTAAACATGCACCCAAGGACACATGCATGTACAATTTTTCTAGCCATTTTGGTGAATTTGAGCATGTATTTGTAGTTCAGATTTGAATTATGGACATTTAATGCGTAGGCAACACAATTAGTGTATAAATAGGCCAAATGAACCCTGAATAATTTTAAATTTCAGCATGGATATCATGTAGTTCCATGTTGCCCATAGAAGAAAATACAAGGCGAAAAGAGGCCGTGATTATGTTTCGACAACAAGGCGAACACGTTTCCCTATCGGAACCACAAGGCTTCTTGTTGAGAGAAGCTGCACTTTGTAAGAGGTTCGTAATAAATCTTGGCCCAAAATGGACCATATATGTGCCATGACGTGACACCATGCCTTCGAAAGAGATTGTACATTTTGCACACGAAGTGCATACAGTTTTTGCCTTAACCCTCCCAACTTTTTAGAACATGCTATGCGGGTGAAATGATGATACCAATGCAACTTTCAACCTTTTCAGAGTTCATTTGAAGTGCTTTTCAATTTCAGGGTCATTTAGCTCAAAAAAAAATCGGTAAATGCATGAAAAATACCAAATGAAGTCATAAAGGGTTGAAAATTGATGACGTGGCTTTCAATGGTGCATTTTGAACACACAAAAAGTCTGAAGTTCAAATAAGTTCAAAAAATGAAATCCCTTTGTAACAGATGAGTTTTCGTTCGAAACCCTGATACTTTGAAAGAGATTGTCCATTTTGCACACGAAGTGCATCCAGTTTTTGTCGTGACCCTCTCAACTTTTTACAATATGCTATGTGGGTGAAATGATGATACCATGCCAACTTTCAACATTTTCAGAGTTCATTTGAGGTTTGTAGTAACGCTTGGGCCAAATTGGACAATGCTTTTACTATGACATATATGCTCCATGACGTGACGCCATGCCAACTTTCATGACCACCTTGTGAGTTTAGGAGTTACGGGGATTTAAAGACAGAGATCCTAAATGTTTGAGGACGTGCCAGGATGCCGGTACGGTTGTAATTCGTTCCCATTCCTCGCATGGGACCTAAACATCCACCCAAGGACACATGTATAATTTTTCTAGCCATTTTGGTGAACTGGAGCATGTATTTGAAGTTCAGATTTGAATTATGGGCATTAAATGCCTAGGAAACTCAATTAGTGTATAAAAAGGCCAAATGAATGCCGTGTGCCTACCAAAACCGTGGACGATGCCGCCCGCGATCTGAGTCGTGCGTTCTGGTTGGCCAGAACCCAAACCCCACGGATCGTACATCTGCATCGCTGGATGCTCCCGGAGCAAACAGCAACCCTCAGCCCTTTCGAAAACACATGCAGTACATGGGTAAGCACTGTGCGCATGCGTTGTGCTAGCTCACGCTTCCATCTCTTGTACGTTTTCTAAATGGGCTACCGTTTCCCGCCACTCCTCTCATCGGTTTCCCACCTCTTCTCCCATCAGTTTCCCGCTACCAGTGTCAGTGCTCATTGAAGGCTAGGCGGCGACACACCAGTCCTCGCACACAGTTTCTAAAAGAACAAATGTCTGTGATAGGAGGGAGTAGGTCCGATAGGGTGACCAGCGTGAGCAAAATGGTGCAGGTACTGGATTAACCATGTGCGATGTGAGTGCACTGTAAAATCAGCATGACTGCACAAGCACGAGCAAATGGTGGAGGTACTGGTTTAACCGTGTGCGATGCAAGTGCACTATGAAATCACCACGACTGCGCAAGCGCAAGAAAAGTGGTGCAGGTACTGGCTTAACCGTGTGTGATGCAAGTGCGCTGTGAAATCACCATGACTGCGCAAGCTCGAGCAAAATGGTGCAGTACTGGCTTAACCGTGTGCGATGCAAGTGCATTGTAAAATAACCACGACTGCGCAAGCGTGAGAAAATTGTGGAGGTACTGGTTTAACTATGTGCAATGCAAGTGCGCTATAAAATCACCACGACTGCGCAAGCGCGAGCAAAATGGTGGAGGTACTGGCTTAACTGTGTGCGATGCAACTGCACTGTAAAATCACCACGACTGCGCAAGCTAAAGGTGGGTGAGATTATATAGAAATTAGGACGAACCGTGTGCGATAGACCAGCTAGCTAGAAATATAAAAACAAACTACCTGCCTTGAGCGTTTCAAAAATCGTCGGTTCCGCCACTTTTCGTTATTATCATACACGCATATTCTTTTTGGACTGTGCACGTTCTTGGCACTCCCGCCTCGCATCAATTACTTTACCCAAATTTTAGAAGCTGCCGTACTTCAACTGTCAGCCACACTCCTCCAGCACCGACTTATAGTAAAATTGCAGTAGCCAAGGCATTTGAATCGTCGCCCTCCCTCGTCCATCACTATCTCTGCCCACCATTTTATTAAAATTTTCAATAGCCGCGACATATACTCAAACACCATGCTATGTCTTGAGCTTGCGTTGGTTTTCCTTGAAGAGGAAAGGGTGATGCAGCAATAGTAGCGTAAGTATTTCCCTCAGTTTTTGAGAACCAAGGTATCAATCCAGTAGGAGGCTCCTCAAACGTCCCACGCACCTACACAAACAAACAAAGAACTCGCAACCAATGCAATAAAGGGGTTGTCAATCGCTTCACGTCCACTTGCGAAAGTGAGATCTGATAGAGATAATATGATAAGATAAATATTTTTTTGGTATTTTATAATATAGATGCAAAAGGTAAAGATGCAAATAAAAGTAGATTGGAAGCAAATATGATAAAAGATAGACCCGGGGGTCATCGGTTTCACTAGTGGCTTCTCTCAAGATAGCATAAGTATTACGATGGGTGAACAAATTACTGTCGACCAATTGATAGAAAAGCGAATAATTATGAGATTATCCAGGCATGATCATGTATATAGGCATCACGTCCGCAACAAGTAGACCGACTCCTGCCTGCATCTACTACTATTACTCCACACATCGACCGACTCCTGCCTGCATCTAGAGTATTAAGTTCATAAAGAACAGATGTCACAGCCCTAGCTTAGTCCTTGCCTGACTCTGCATAAGCATCCATGCATCATGTTTAAATTTTATGAAACTTGAAATGGGGATTGCCTAAACCCAAGCATCAAAGGAATTCACTAGGTTCAACTAAAATATTTTCAGTGAATCCAAATGGCTTTCAAAAATGTTCATCATTTCTGGAAAATGCTAGAACCATAACCAGAGGTGTTGCACATTTTTCCATGACATATTTGGTCACTAAATTAAATCATATAGTATTTGCAATTGGGCATTTAAATGCTATATATTATTTTAAGTGCTCAATTAATTCTGAACTTAAGTGTGGGCTGCTAGGAATAATCCTAACAAAGCCGACAACTATTTTCTGGATTTTTGGAAATGTTTTTGTATTTTTAATAAAGCCACAAAGATTACAGAAAATTGAAAACGGGAAATAAAAGAGAGGCAGAGAATTACCTGGCTAACTTACCTGTTCGGCCCAACACTTCAGCTGGCTGGCCCAGCTGGTGGCCCAACCCACCAAGCCACCCCCCTGTCGTCTTCCTCCTTGCCAGGAGGACAGGCGCGTGGCCGACGGGCGCCGGCGCACGCCCAACCACCTCCTGCTTGCCGCTTCGCCTGGCTTCTTTGGGAGACGCCACGCGGCCCCCTCGGACCCCTCTCACTCTCCCTGTGCTCTTCCCCCTCCTCTGTTTCTCTCTTTCGCGAATGCCGAGCGGATCCCGCCACCGCCGACGTGCGCCACCGTGGCCACCGCCTCCCCCTCACTTCCCTGACCGGCTCAAGAGCTCCGCCCAGTTGCCCTAGACCTTCTGCACCGATCCAAGCGACGCCAGAAGCCCCAAATCGCCATCCCCACCGTCTTCTTCAACCTCGGTCCGCCGATATCGCCATCGCCGCCCCGCTTGCTCCGGCCCCTTCCCGAGCTCGCCGTCTGCTTCAACCGACTCCCCATGAGCTCCTCTTCCTCCTCACCCTTCTCGTTCTCACTTTCGAGCACCACAACAACTGCACCGAGCTGGGCCGCACTCGTCGCAGCCACCGCACGTCGTCGTCGTGTCCACAGACACGTTGGCTCGATTCCGAGCACACCACCATCCTCACCGCACTCGCAGGAGCCCAGAACACCACCCCACGCGCCTCGCTGTGCCCCCTAGCGTCGTGTTCGACCTCGGTCGAACTCTGGCGACCGCCAAGGTCGTCGCCAGCGACGTTTCCAGCCACCCCAGCACCTCCCACCGGCACCACTCGACGCGCGCGAGCTCCAGCTCCACGTAGCCGCTCTCCTCCCTTGATTTGGTCGCCAGAGGAGGAAACCTACACCTCTCCGCCGTCCCTGGCCCTGCCGGCGACGAGCCCCGGGTCAACTCCGGCGAGTTTGACCCGGTTTGGACCCTAGTTTCACCCCCCTGAGTCACTGAAGAGTGGGCCCAGGCCCCAGCTAATCCTAGATTAGTTTTTAATTAAGTTTAATTACTCCACTGACACTTTTAGTTAGTAATAGTGTAACACTAATTAATTTAGATTAGTTAGTTAGTCACTGACGTATGGACCCCACACATTAGGTTTGACCTGGACCGCTCCTGTTGACCGCTGACGTCACAGTGATGCAATGCTGACGCAGTAATTGTTTTCTGTATTTAAAATAATTCAGGAAATTCCAGAAAATGATCTAAACTTCTAAAATTCATAGAAATTCAACCGTAACTCCAAATTAAATAAGTTATATATGAAAAATGATCAGAAAAATCCAATCTATCAATCTGTATCATTTTCATGCATGTTAGAACAACTTATAGGTGCTGTTTAGCACAAGTCATATAAATGGCATTTAAACCTTCACATATGGAGTTTGATTTTGAATCTTGGATTCAAACCAACTCCATTTAACTTGCTGCTAGTTGCATTAGTTCAAACCACATCATATTGCCATGTCATGATCATGCATCATATTGTGCATTGCATTGATTGTGTTCTTCCTTGTTTGTTGGTGTTTGTCCCCTCTCGATAGACGTGACTCCGACGATGAGATCGATGACACCGATGAAGAACTATATTATCTTCAGAAGTGCCAGGCACGCAAAACCCCCTTGTTCATTCCGATACAATCCCAGTCTCTCGCTCCTGCTCTATTTTACTGCATTAGGACAACAACGATTCATCTGTTACTTGCTGCGGTAGCTGAACCCCTTTATCCTCTGCATGACCTCTCATTGCCACAGTAAATAGATGAAACCCGCTAGGATGAGTAGGAGTTGTTTGAGTCCCTGTTGTGCCTACTCATTCATGCTTGTTTGTCATGCCATCTACTGCTTAGAGTTGAGTCAGGTCTGATTCATCAGGGATGAATCAGAGGTGTGTGAACATGTCTACTGTGTGTGAGCTAAGTGTGTGAACACGATTTGGTAAAGGTAGCGGTGATAGGCCATGTAGGAGTACATGGTGGGTTGTCTCACTGAAGCCGTCCTCAGGAACTGAGTTCTGTGTTTGTGATCCATGAAACAGATACTACCATGCATTGGGCCGGAAACCAATGGACCCTCTCACTTCTTAATCACCCTTGTCCTCTGTCCGGGGAGTTGCAAGTAGTTTACAGTGTTTGTAGTATCTTTGGAGGCCGTGGGCAGCGCTGACCGGAGGGTGGGCTGTGATGCGGTAAACGCGTGGCGGGAATACAGGCGCCCATTTGGTGTCACGGGACCCTGTACACATCGTGCGGGGTCGTATGTGGAAACCTCGGCCGGACTCCCTGCGGATGGAACCTGAATAGGCGATAAACCTGGACTAGAGACTTGAGTGCTTAGGTAGGTCGTGGCCGACACCTCATTGGGCTTCCGCCTGAAGGTTGCCCAGTACATGTCGTGTAAATGGCGGTAAGTGGTGAGAGCGTGTTTGAAGAAGTACAGCCCTGCAGGGTTAACATCATCTATTCGAATAGCCGTGTCCACAGAAAAGGACTTATGGGTTGCCTATAACAGTTCATAGACAAGTGAAAGTGGATACTCTAAAATACGCTAGATAAGTGTGAGTGCTACGGATGGCGTTCTCGTAGGGAGACGGGAGCGGATCCATAGTGGTGTATTGATATGGTGAATATGTGGACTCGTGTGCGCCACCTCAAAAGAGTTACTTGCAGTCGTAGTTTAGGATGGCCACTGAGCCAAAGCTGGCTTGCTGCAGTTAAACCCCACCATCCCCTTTGTTGATAATGATGCATATGTAGTTAGTTATGATGTAAGTCTTGCTGGGTACATTTGTACTCACGTTTGCCTATATTATGTTTTTGCAGAGAGACTTCGGTCTCGCTAGTAGTTCCGCGTGGACTTCGACATTTAGCTTGCTACCTCAGCTACGATCTTGTGCCCTTGGCAGGATCTGGTAGATAGTCAGGCTTCTCAACCTTTTTCATTTGTAGTTGTCTGTACTCAGACATGTTAAGCTTCCGCTTGTGCTTTTACTTGTATACTCTGAATGCTGGGTCGAGAGACCCATGTTTGTAATATCTCGCTCCTTGGAGCCTATTGAATAAAATACTTGAGTCGTAGAGTCATGCTGTGATGCCATGTTGTGTTCGCACATATCGAGCATATTGTGTGTATGTTATTGAAATGCTTGGTATGTGTGGGATCTGACAACCTAGTTGTTTATCCTTGGTAGCCTCTCTTACCGGGAAATGTCTCCTAGTGTTTCCTTTGAGCCATGGTAGCTTGCTCTGCTCAGGAACACTTAGGCTGGCGGCATGTGTCCTTCTTCGTTCTGTGTACGTCCCTGGAAATGTCACACGATGAATACCGGAGTCTGCTAGCCGCTACAGCCTGGTTCACCGAGTCCTGCTAGCCTAGTGCTACAGCACTGGATTCACTCGTGATGACCGACACGTTCGATCTTTGGGTCATGGATGCCTGTCCATGTAAGTTTATGCCACTTTGGGCTTACGACTAGCCATGTCAGCCCGGACTCCTTATCATATGGATGTTAGCGACACTATCATATACGTGTGCCAAAAGGCGCAAATAGTCCCGGGCAAAGGTAAGGCGACACCCGTGGGAATACCGTGCGTGAGGCCGCAACGTGATATGAGGTGTTACATGCTAGATCGATGTGGCACTGAGTCGGGGTCCTGACAATAGAGTAACGCATTAAGCAAGATGACATTATGTTGAGGGATAAACTCATGCAATATGATATAAACCCCATCTTTTTATCCTCGATAGCAACAATACAATACGTGCCTTGCAACCCTTTTTGTCACTGGTAAGGACACCGCAAGATTGAACCCATAGCTAAGCACTTCTCCCATGGCAAGAAATATCAATCTAGTAGGCCAAACCAAACTGATAATTCGAAGAGACTTGCAAAGATAACTCAATCATACATAAAAGAATCCAGAGGAGATTCAAATATTTCTCATAGATAAACTTGATCATAAACTCACAATTCATCGGATAGATCTCCACAAGAGAGGGGGAGAACATTGTATTGAGATCGAAAAAGAGAGAAGAAGCCATTTAGCTAATAACTATGGACCCGAAGGTCTGTGGTAAACTACTCACAACTCATCGGAGGGTCTGTGGTGTTGATGTAGAAGCCCTCCATGGTCTATTCCCCCTCCGACGGAGCACCGGCGACGGCTCCAAGATGTGATCTTGTGGATACAGAAGGTTACGGTGGTGCAAATTGTGTTTCGTTGGCTCCCTGGATGTTTTCGGGGTACGTAGGCTTATATAGGAGGAAGAAGTACGTTGGTGGCCGCCCGAGGGGCCCACGAGATAGGTGGCGCACCCTGTAGGGGTGGGCGCGCCCTCACCTCTCATGGCCGCCTTGGCTGCTTCTTGACTTGCACTCCAAGTCCTCTAGATCATGCTCGTTCCAAATTCACGCTCCCAAAGGTTTCATTCCATTTGGACTCCATTTGATATTCCTTTTCTTCGAAATACTGAAATAGGCAAAAAAACAGCAATACGGGCTGGGCCTCCGGTTAGTAGGTTAGTCCCAAAAATGATATAAATGTGTAAAATAAAGCCCATAAACATCCAAAAGGGGTAATATAATAGCATGGACCAATCAAAAATTATAGATACATTGGAGACGTATCAAGCATCCCCAAGCTTAGTTCCTGCTCGTCCTCGAGTAGGTAACTGATAAAAACAGATTTTTTGATGTGGAATGCTACCTAGCATAATTTTCAATGTAATTTTCTTTATTGGGGTATGAATGTTCAGATCCAAATGATTCAAAATAAAAGTTCATATTGACATAAGAAATGGTGATACTTCAAGCATACTAATCAAAGTAATCATGTCTTCTCAAAATAACATGGCCAAAGAAAGTTATCCCTAGAAAATCATATAGTCATGCTATTGCTCTATCTTCATCACACAAAGTATTTAATCATGCACAACCCCAATGACAAGCCAAGCAAATGTTTCACACTTTAGTAATCTCAAACTTTTTCAACTTTCACACAATACATGAGTGTGAGCCATGGACATAGCACTATATGTGGAATACAATGGTGGTTGTGGAGAAGGCAAAAAGGAGAAGATAGTCTCACATCAACTAGGCGTATCAACAGGCTATGGAGATGCCCATTAATCGATATCAATGTGAGTGAGTAGGGATTGCCATGCAACGGATGCACTAGAGCTATAAATATATGAAAGCTCAACAAAAGAAACTAAGTGGGTGTGCATCCAACTTGCTTGCTCACGAAGACCTAGGGCATTTTGAGGAAGCCCATCATAGGAATATACAAGCCAAGTTCTATAATGAAAAATTCCCACTAGTATATGAAAGTGACAACATAGGAGACTCTCTATCATGAAGATCATGGTGCTACTTTGAAGCACAAGTGTGGAAAAGAGATAGTAGCATTGTCCCTTCTCTCTTTTTCTGTCATTTTATTTTATTTTCTTTTTTTTCTTTTTCTCTTTTTTTTCTTTTTTTTCTTTGGCCCTTTTTTGGCCTTTCCCTATTTTTTTCTTTTTGTAAAGTCCAAAGTCTCATCCCGACTTGTGGGGGAATCATAGTCTCTGTCATCCTTTCCTCACTGGGACAATGATCTAATAATGAAGATCATCACACTTTTATGGATTTACAACTCAAGAATTACAACTCAAAGCTAGAACAAGATATGACTCTATATGAATGCCTCCGTGATGTCTTAGGATATGCAATGAATCAAGAGCGACATGTATGAAAATTATGAAGGTGGCCTTGCTACAAATACAATGTCAACTACATGATCATGCAAAGAGCAATGTGACAAAAGTAATGTGTGTCATATGAACGGAACGGTGGAAAGTTGCATGGCAATATATCTCGGAATGTCTATGGAAATGCCATAATAGGTAGGTATGGTGGCTGTTTTGAGGAAGGTATATGGTGGGTGTATGGTACCGGCAAAAGTTGCGCGGCACAAGAGAGGCTAGCAATGGTGGAAGGGTGAGGCTGCGTAATCCATGGACTCAACATTAGTCAAAACAACTCATATAATTATTGCAAAAATGTACAAGTCATCAAAAACCAAGCACTACGCGCATGCTCCTAGAGGGATAGATTGGTAGGAAAAGACCATCGCTCGTCCCCGACCGCCACTCATAAGGAAGACAATCAATAAATAAAATTGTGCTCCAACTTCATCACAAAGCGGTTCATCATACGTGCATGCTACGGGAATCAAAAACTTCAACACAAGCATTTTACATTATCACCCAACTAGCATGACTTTAATATCACTACCTCCATATCTGTCGTGGTGGGCGCACGGCAGATGCCAAGGGATGGCTAAAGAGAGGAGGAGGCTCGAGGGCGCTTGTGGGCTCCAGAGGCGATGTTGGCATGTGTGGACGCGGGACGCCGGACATACCCAGGTTCGGGGCTCTCCGGAGAGATAACACCCCTAGTCCTGTTGAGTTTGGTTGGATGATTGATATTACAACATTGCTCCTGGAGCTATGTGGAGGAGGAAGGAAGCTGGCCAAGGCTTGGGCTGCTCCTTCTCTCCGGTACTATTGTTGGGTGGATAGTGTTATGTTTGCTTGGGCTTCTATCTCTCGTTTCCTTACATGCGATGCGATGGTCTCCTATGTGTTGCGATTCTTATCATCATGCCTCCGTAGGCGTGGGTTCCTGGGGGGTTTTATAGATCAACCCACCCAGGGTTACTATGGTAATATGCCGAGTCGGTGGGTCCGTATTGTCGGTGTCCGGGACTCCGGGCTGGGTCCCACTTGTGGGCTTGTGGTTCGCTGGGTTCCCCTAGGAGCGGGCCCCGTGCGCCTAGGGGGACTGTGCGCCGTCTTGTCGATCATCAGGGTGTGGCCAAGTCGAGTCGTGTACAGTGCTCTCCGTCAGGCTGCAGATTGCTGTCGTCAGCGGTGAGGGTGGGAGCACTATTGCCATGCCAGCCTTGGTCAGCGGGTAGGTGAGGGGCACTGTTGCCTTGCCCCGGCTGACTGCAGGCATGGGTGGAAACACTGTTGTCTTGGTCATCGGTGGTTTAGGACTTGTCCCATTGTATGGCCTGGATGGGACGGGAGCTGACCCGTGGTTGGGTTGCCGTGGACGCCATGGGTGGGGCTGGCTTGCCGTGGAAGCCTTGGTTGCACCGGGTTGAGTCGTCTTGCACCACTTGTTGTGGCCGGGTTGACGTACCTTGCCGGGTCGGAGGGTTTGGCCGGGTTGCGGGCCCTGCCGGGTTGAGCGACCCGGCCAGGCGCGTGCCGGTTTGCGGGGCGATGCGAGCCCCGCTGTTTTCGAAAAGAATCCGGGTTCCGTTGCATGCCCGGGGTTCATCCCCCCGACAGTAGTCCCCGAAGCTGTGAAGGTCCTCCGTCTTCTGATGAGTGGGTCTTCGTAGTTTCCACCTTGAGCAAGGCGGATTCAGCGAGCGCCGTGTCCGGCAACACCCAATATGTGTCGGTTTTCTCGGAAACCGGATCGCGGCATCCCGGCCGTGGCGGGAACCGAGGAGTCCGTCGAATCTTGAGGAGATCCCTCGGGCTTCAAGCAGGCGCCTCATGGCGCCCGGAAGTCGGAGGAGCCTGACAGGCCACGCGCGTGACTGCACCGGGCGACGGGCTGGGGCCCTGCCGCCACGCGCCCTTGGGCCACGTGCGTGGATTTATTGTGGCGTCTGGGGGCCGGTTGCACTTTCCCGAGCAGTTAATGCGCGCGTACGTGCGCACTTATTGCGGGGTAGTGGAACGGGCGCGTGTAGACGATCCCACTTCCCCACGTTTGAACCGGGGCTTATAAATTGATGGGGGCAAGGGGGTGGCGGGCACCATTCTCGCTCGTGCCCTCCTGTCCCCCTGCTCTTGCTCTACTCTTTGCCACCGATGCACAGCCGCGCCGGCAGCCCCGAACAGAGCTTCCTCCATCGTTCATCTTCTTCTTCCCGCTTCCGTCCATGGCTGCCGTCAGGCTCCTGGATGGGTTCCAACGTCACCACCGAGGACATCACGCAGCTTCGAGCTTCGTGGAGCTTGCCGCGGGAGACGGACGTTGGAGTCCGCCTGCCGCGCAGCGAGCAGAGGCCCCGGCCCGAGGGGCAGGAGCGCATCGTCTTCTTCGCGCATTTCGAACCCGGGTTCGGGGTGTCGGTGAGCACCTTCTTCCGCGCATTCTTGGAGTTCTTCGGGCTTCAACCGCACCATCTCGGCGCCGGCGCCATCGTCCAGCTCTCCGGCTTTGTGACCCTGTGCGAGGGGTAACTGGGGGCCTAGCCGACGATCGACCTCTGGGTGCGCTTCTTCTCTTTGAAGCAGCAGGGCCCGTCGGCCGGGGAGTTCGCCGACTGCGGCGCCGCCGTCATCTCGAAGCTGTCCGGGGCGGATTTCCCCAAGATCCCGCTCGAGGATTCTACCAAGAAATGGCAGAATTCCTTCTTCTACGTCCGCAACCATGGCACGGACCACATCAATCTTCCGCCCTTCGTCAACGCGCCGCCGTGTGCGAAGACGAACTGGGGCTACTCGCTCCGGTGCCAGTCGCAGGAGATCGTCAACCTCTGCGAGCGGGTGACAGTGATGAGGATGCAGGAGGGGCTCAACAGCATGGACCTCCTTGCCGCGTTGATCACCCGCTGGGTCCTCCCGCTTCAGAGGCGCTCCTGCCTTATCGGCGAGATGATCGGCCTGCAGGACCCCAACCGAATGGGATCAACGTGGCTGTCTACGGAGTCGCACGTGGCGTGAATGACATCTAAAAGGCCAACCTTGGGGAGGATTGGCTATTCGGCAAGGCGCCGTATAGCCAAGAGATCCCGGCACCGCACGTGAGCGTCTGGTCTTCTTACTTCGTTGTCGTGCATCTTCTTGTTCGCCCTGACGCGATGCGGGAGATTCTCTTGAACGTAATCATGCAACCTTACGCCCGGCTCCGTCGCAGGTGGCGCCGGTGGCACCAGAGGAACCCGCGGCCCAAGGCGGTGAGGAGGTGGCCGAGTCCGACATCGGCGCTGGGCGCCGTGCTGGTAAGTATTGCATGTTTCCTTCTTCATTTCGTCTTGAACTGTTGCTCGTGTCGCGGCGAAGGCGACGCTATCGCTGGTTACTGGTGTAGCGGCGTTGGGTGGGGGAGGCGGCGACGCGGGCGGAGCCGGTTCCTCGCATGGGGTGGCGCCGAGCCGCCCGCATGGAAAGGACAGCGTCGCGCCGCGACACCGGGGATCGAAGCGCGTGGCGGACCCGACCGAGCCTGGGAGGATGGCCAAGAAGAACCGCGGGAGGCCGACTCCGGTCCCGGTCTTGACGGGGTAAGTTTTATTTCCTGCTTGCATCTGGAATTCTTGAGCCAGTCTTGTCTCTTTTTGCTTACTCTACCTTCTTCTTCAGGTTGCCCATCGCGCTAGCGAGGGCGGCGGCGGAGGCTGTGGCTGCCAAAGGGGCCGTGTTCTGCAGGAGCCGGTCTGACCTCGCCAGCCTGGCCGGGGAGGAGGGACGGGGCGACTCGGACCTCGGCCTGGACCCGAACGACGCCGAGGCCTTGGCCTGGCAGGATAGGAACCGGGCCGAGGCAAAGCTGGAGGCTACGTCGGTCTAGGCTTGGACCGACGCGGCGGCGGCATGGGCGCGATCCGGCATGGAGCCGGCCTGGCGCGAGATGCCGGTGGGCACGATGGTGGGGCGACGGTTTTTGAGCCGTCGTCGGTGAGGGAGCGCGGCCGTGGGGCTGGGCTGAGGTGGTGCTCCTCGACCGGGAGGTCGTGGAGGTGGCGAGCGACAACCCGCCACACGCGGGGCTGATGGTGGTGGTGGCGGCAGTGTCCTGGAGGAGGCGCCGCCGGCTATGAAGGAGGCACCGCGGGCGGCGGTGCCTGAGGTGGCGACGCAGGGCGTCCCGACATCCGGGTCGTCGTTGGCGCCGGGGGGCGTCGGAAGAGGTGTTGGCCGCGTCGCAAGCGGCCAGCGGGGGGCACGCCTTGGTTCCCCGGCAGGGTGGGCGCCAAGCTGCCGTGCCGCCGCCTGCGTGGAGTGGGGGCGCGGTCGTCTTCGGACCTCAGACCCAGGAGGAGGCGGCGCTGGATGCCGTCATGTCACACCCTGCATTTTGTAACATTTCTTTTTCATTAATAAAGCATGAAAATTTGGACTAACAAAAACTTTTGCATTATTTGGCTTTTATTTGAAGTTGGTTTTCTCTACGCTTCTTTTCAAGTGCTTCTTGAAGTCAACTACTCTACCCTCTATATTCCATCTCCTTACCCCAAGCTCCTGACCAATGACCATGCCATGTGAATAGTGCTATATAGAATTTTCTTACAAAAATAATTTGGCCAGAAAGTATTTTCTAAAATTAGTTTTCCAAAACCCCTGAATTGAGGTTTGCCTTTGCAAGTACTTGATTAAGCGCAGTAAAAATCTTTCCAAAAATATATTTGACTCCTATTAGATATAGGATGCCCGGGAACCACAAAAATATAATTTTAAAAGTTCTTTGTTCTATTTTATTTAAAGGCTTTTCTTAAGGCAGAAATGGGCTTTAATAGGAAAAATTACTTTCTTGTTTCAAAAATATTTGACAAAATTTAGGGAAGCTCATAGGACATATATTGTCCATATATAAGAGTTTCAACACCTGGTCATGTTCAAAATATTGGTCAAATCCTCTAAAACCCTTTACGGATATTTCAAGCTTTTGAAATATTTACAAAGGAAATATTCTCAAAAATTCAGGAAAATTCTAGCATGTCACATATGACATATCTGATGATCTTGCCAAGTCTCATGACTTGGAGAACAAGATAACATCATCAAACCCCCTCAAAACCATTTCTGTCCATTCTAAAGTTTGATCAACTTTACATTGCCAAGTATGTCCAAATGTGCTCAAACTTGGTGGACAGGCTTCATTGGTCTAATGATGCATCTGGACCAAATGGCACAGGTTGGAGAAGGGGAAATCTTGGTCAAAGTGCCTCAAAACCCTCTCTGACCAAAACCAAGTTTGAACCACTTTGCACTACCAACTTTTTCTCCAAGACCCCAACTTTGGTGAGCTTGATCATGTGACCAAATAAGGCTACCACACCAAGTGGTACATCAAGGAGAAATGATTTACTCCTTGGATCTACACAAACCCATTTCTGCCCATTTCTAGGGTTTGCAAGAGTTGCATTGGCAACTTTGTCCTATTAAGCTCAAAATGGGTGGAAGGCCCTAAATATATGTGACATTTCACCCCTTGGAGTATCTTGGCGAGTGGGAATCATTAGCCTACCCAAAACTCCATCAAACACCTTACGGCAAAATACTAAAAAGCCTATTTTGCCACTTTCACTAATCCTTGAGTTCATCTTTTGCCACAACCCTCCTCACTCCCCTCATCACTTAGACACTTTTCTAGCCGAAGAAGCAATGTGGAGGAAGGGGGGAATCACGTTTGTCCTCTCTGGACAGCAGCTTCCCTTCTCTCTCACAGCCTCTCTCTCTCCCCTCTGCACACCAGAGCATCCCAGGCCCTTTCCTGGCCATGTCCCCTTCCACTGTAGCCTCCAGACAGAGAAAGGGGCCTTGACGCTGAAAACCAGCGGATGCGGCCAAAGTCGCCTTCTGGGCGCTGCCAGAGCGCCGACCGTTGGCCGCGCCTCCCGACCGCCTCATGCCTTCCCATCGCGCCGGTGATGTGCCTCGGCGTCTGCGACACGCCGCCGTGCAGTCCCCTTAGTCTCCCCTCTCTCTCCCTCTGCAGCAGCGTGCCCGCGCCGCCCGGCTCAGCCAATGGCCGGCCTCACCAGCAGGCGCCAGCCCTCCTCGCTCTCTCTCCTTCTCCTGGCACCCTACTCCATCCCCACAGCGCCGTGGACAGCTCAAACCCGCTCCAGCGGCCTCGAGAGCCGATCCGCTGGTGCCAGAGGCCACGCCCACGGTGAACGCGGCCAGCCTATTTAAGGCACTCCCGAGCCCCTCTCTTCCTCCTGTCGCTCCTCCGCACACCCAATCCACCCGGAACCACACTTCGCTCCAGAGCCGCCCAGGCTCGAGATCGAGCTCGAGCTCCGCCGCCTCGGGTCGCCGTCGTCTGCTGGTACAGGCCTCCTCCGCCCGTTCTCCCTCGACTGGACTCCCTCGCCTCCTTGATGCTTTCCCTCTCTTTCCCCTTCGTTTTGCAGCAGGAGCGGCCGAGCCACCGGCGCCAAGCACCTCCGCCGCGGGACCTCGTCGCCCGTGGCGAGCCACCCGGCGACCGTCTCCACCACCACCGGATCCGCGACTCGCTCCCGAGTCCAACGGTAGCCTCTGCGCCCCTTCCGTGCCTCAGATCGCGCCCGCCCGGCTTCGCGTCGCCTCGGCGGAGGTAGCAGCGGCGGCCGTGGGGCGGCCGATCGACCTCACGCATACGACGGGTGGGATCCACCGTCGGAGTTTAAAAGCGTCTTGTGCCAGACCGATCCGCCGTCGACCGAAGGCGTATTCAGCCTTTACGCCTTCGACGTGGTGGCTGCGTGGGCTGGGTTTCCCCCCTGGGCCTGCTGCTGCTGTGGCCTCTCTGGCCCAGTGGCACAGCGCCGTTTTCCTTTTTCCTTTTCTGTAATATTTCCAAAAATTCCACAGGGCAGAATATTAATCCAAATGCATTGATTCCAATTTCTAAATTCCTAGAATATTGCAATCTATTTAATGGTGCAACTTTCACTCAGATCCAATCACCTTTTCTTTTCTGTAAATATTTAAATGTGGTTTTTGACATTTAAATGAGCCTTTGAAAATCCATAACTCCTATTTTGCTGCTCCAGAACCAAAACCAAAAGTTGCCCCCTTCCTAGCTTTCCTCCTAGTATTTTACAAAATTAAGTTGACATTTTTCTGAGCACTTTGACTTTTCTGTTTTTATTATTGCCTTATTTTTCCGTTGTTTTCTTGCAACGTTAGATCCCGTATTTGACGAGGTAGCTGAGGAAGAAGGAGGAGCAGTGCCTGAAGACTTTGAAGATCAAGCCAACCAAGGCAAGCAGCCCTTTGACCATGACTATGTCACCCCTTTATATGCATGCCATGTTTAGCTCTTTATTAATGATGCATCGGAATCATGATGAGATGGTGAATGTCGCCGCCGATGGGTGGCGCGGCACCTATGGGGCCGGGGCCCCTTCGTGTGTTCGGTACGGGGCGGAGGCTGCGCGGAGAGCAGATCGGCGCGCCGCGAGGATTTTACCCAGCCGGGCGCGATCGTCGCGTAAACCCTCTTGCTGCATTGTGTTGTATTTGATCTTGCTCGAGAATCACGAGCAAAAGCGGTGGAGTGGTGTCTCGAAACCCTCGAGAGGTAGCTATTCGCCGAACCTCCTCGCGAGAATAGCGACCGGTTGAACCCCCACGTTGTGCATGGGCCTCCTTTTATAGGGCAAGGGTCACCGGCAGGTGTCAGCGTGAGTAGAGGGGTAAAAGCGTAAAAGAGGTGGTAGTTGGAATAGTGCGAGAACAGTGCAGCTCGATGCTTTCTACCTACTTTTGTGAGAGGGGACAAGGGCATTAAATGCCGTCGCCGTCGCCCAAAAGCTCCGCCATTCGTCTTCTTCGCATGCGGCGGCGTAGCCACCACCGTGGAGTGCCACCGCATTCTTCATGCAGCAGCCACCGCCCGCGCGTCTCTGGAGAAAGGCTGGAGGCGGCGTGGGCGAATGGTGGGGTGCGGGCACGTAGCATAGCTCTCCCGGCAAGCACCTTGTTCAGGCCTTGATCTTGCCGGACCGGGGCTTGTCGGGCTCTGTGACTTGCCGCCCCGGGTCTCTCGCCGGGCGCGATGGGGCGCCGAGGCGTGTCTTCTGTGATGTGGTTTTCTGGTCCTCCCGGCCAGGCTCCTCTCGCTGGGGATCTGTAGGAGTAATGTAGCCTTGAGCACAGGAATGGCCTTCCGGCAAGCTCCTCTTGCGGGGTCTTGAGTTTTGGTCTTGCACACTTTGTTCTTGAATGGCTTGGTAGGGAGCGAAATGGTCCCGGCAAGCATCACGGTGGATCTTCTTTGTGGGGAGCTGCGGCTACCCGTGCACAAGTTGAAGTCTTGGTACCCCTACCTTAGCTCTACCGAGCAGAGCCCCGGGCTGGGCCATACGGTGCCCGCGCTGTTGGGCGAGGCCCAAGGCAATCTGCTAGGCTGTGAAGCCCATGGCGCGTCGAATCCACTTCCGCCCTGCCGCCTTCCCGTGCAGCGAATCTGGCGTCGATTGCGGCGCGGCAGGGATGGGGCGTGCCCACGTCCCTTAATGAGGAGAGCGGGCGTGCCCCGCTCCACTTCCCCATAAAAGCAGAGGCAGCGGCGCGGTTCCCTCCATTGCTTTCATTGCTTCTTCTTCCTCCCATGAAAAACCCTCCTCGCGCTCCACCTCTGCGCCTCCCCGCTGTTTCTGTTGTCAGCGGTGTCGCGGACCTTCATCCCCTTCCCTCGCCGCTGCCGTTATGGCCCGAAGACCAGGAAGGGGAAGGAGAAGCGGAAGGCACCAAGAAGGAGAAATCGAGCAGGCGGAAGAGCTTCGCTTTCGAGATGCGGAGGAGAACATCGTCTTCCGCCGCTGCTCGGCGTGGGCGAACTACTGGGGCAAGTACTTCTTGTTACGGTCCAAGAGGACCTCGGCGCACCCGGACGAGCCCATCCGGCCGATCTCATGGACCAATATCCCGGCGGGTACCACTTCTTCGCAGCTTTTTTTCACTGCGGTCTCTGTCCTCCTTTCTCTGAATTCTTCTGCGCCATTATGCATACATACGGCTTCCACCTTCTCGATTTCACCCCCAACGCCGTCCTCACGATGGCGGTTTTTGCACATATGTGCGAAAACTTCATAGGGATTCTCCCAAACGTAGCTCTGTTCAGGCATTTCTTTACTCCGAGAGCAGAGCCCGGCTCCCCCCTCTCGGAGGGATTTCTTGGGTTTTCCGCTGAACTTGAAGAAGTCGTGCTTGGGAGAGCCGCATCAAGTGGGGCGAGTGGCGCGGATTGGTGCTGGATCGCCGAAGGCGAGCCGCAGCCCTTCACGCTCCGCGCTGCGCCCGTTGCGCGTGCAGAGATTGGAGTGAGGTGGATTCGGGGACGACATTAAACTCGGCGTCGCCCTCATTCGGATCCTCCGTCTCCGACAAGCGGGGCTGTCCATGGCGGCGTGGCGCGGACTTCCTCCGTCGCGCGCGCCCCTCTCCGGGACGAGAAAGAGGCCGGCTGGGGTATGGCGCGCGGGGATATAATGAGGTTGCGCCCGGGCTGAACTTCAACTTCACGGCGTTGGAGCTGAAGGGATGGTTGGGAGCTCTTCAAATCTGACCCGACCCATCGAGTGGTTCCGGCTCCCCGAGGTGTGGTGCCCCTCTGCAGCAACTCGCACGGATCGCCTCGTCGCTATGATGCCGCGTGCGATTCACACGGCGTGGATCGATCGTGGATTCGCCCGAGCCATCGGACGTCGTCGACTTCTTCGACACCCTTGAGGAGGTGGCGAAGAACAAGGGCGAATCCGAAGTCGGCGCGAACACCGCAGACGAGGAGCTTCGCGTACATAGCTTCTCGGGCGAAGAGGCCGTTGCAGCCGCAGCGGCGAAGCAGTTCGATTACGCGCGCCGAGGCGGAGGCAGCGAGGCGTCCTACCAAAGGAGGCGGCGGAGATCTGCGGTTGCTGAAACTTCCTCCCGCGCGCTTGCGGGTCCCTTCTGGAGCACTCCGGGATCCACGGAATCGTGGCTGAAATCGCGGCAGCGGTGGCGCTGCCGGAGGAGCAGAGGCGCCGGAGAGTCAGGCGCCAAAGGTAAAGGGGTCGCAGACAGGTGCGGGCCAGTGAGCGGCCGTCGAGGAGGAGGAGAATGCATGATCGCCGAGGATGCCGGCGGGTCCACGGACCTTCTGACGGCGACCTCTCCTCGTCGTCGGAAACATCCGCCCGGCGAGCTAAGCGTTCCCGATGAAGCGCCTCCGCAAAGCGGCGGCGCGAACGACGCATAAGCCCCGGCAACTACCGGCTCGCCGGGCAGCATAAGCTTTCGAAGTCGAGCCGTGCGAAGCGACCAGCGCACCAGATGTGGCGGAGGCGACTTCGCGTGCGAGCCACAGCAAAAGCGCCTCATAAGCGGCGCCCGGCGGTGAGGCCTCCTCGGGCGGGCGGCGGCTCCGCCTACTTCTCGGTCTCGACCGCCCACAGGGGCGGGTCGCCGCAGCCCCAGGCCGAGGACCGCCAAGCGCCGAGAGGGCCTCCGTCTCTGCTCCTCACACCGGCGTCCCAGTGCGGTGCGACCTCTCCGCCTTGGCGAAGGCAGCGAGGAGGAACAGGAGTGAGTCCCCAAGACATTCATCTTCGTTAATTTCGCCTCGGTCATTGCCGATGCTAATCTTGCTTTTTGTGTTGGCTTCAGGACCTTGGTGGCGGGCGGCGAAAGAGCCAAGGTGCCTTGGTCGAGATTGCAGACGACTTCGCCCGTCGAGGGCCGAGGCGCTCGGACTCGAGTTTGCGGACCAGCGCCGTCGAGGCAGCCCAGTGCAGCCCCAGCGTAAGTCTGGGTTCCGCACCTTCGCTTGCGGGTGCATCGATAGCTTTATCTTGTCCCAATATCTTGGCGTGTTTGCCTTGACTCGCGCGAGGATGGAGCCACAAACAACAGGAGCATCCGGAGGTCGCCCCGAGGAGAGCAGTCCCTCCATCCCGCCAGGCGGATTCCCGGCAAGGGAGAGCGTCTCGCCAAGGGTGGGTACTCCACCAAGGCGAGTAGCCCGACGAGGGCGGCTACTCCAGCAAGGATGGCTCCCGGCAAGAAACTGTCGGCGAAAGCGCCCACGAGGTAAGTTCTGCGACTCCGCCTTTTCGGTGTTGTCTTTCTTTAGATATTTGCTTGAACCGCTTTTTGCTTTTCCTTTCTTATTCTAGACCCTCCCCTCCCGGGAGCGGACGGAGGCGGAGGTCGTCGTCGGGGAGGAGGAGCGTGCATGGTGGCGGCGCTGGTGCTCCTGGCTGTCGAGGACGCTTGGCGGGGGCCGCCGGACCACAGCGCTACTGGAAGCCTCGCTTCGACGCGCGGCGGGAGAGGGGCGGCAAGCGTACCACGGTCCGGAGGCTGCAGGAGCGTCAAGCGCTGTGCCGGCCGCCGATCCTTCCGTCGAAGCAGAACAGCCCGGCTGCTACCTAGAAGCCCCCAACGGTGTCTTCATCCAGATGCCGTGGGCTTCCTCGTCATGGCGCCCGTGGGGCGAGGCCTTGACGGGAGATCCTCGCCTCCAGCGGGTTTGAAGGTCGTCGCGGGGCGGCGGGAGCGGTGGACCCGATGAGGAGAAGCTGCTTCAGCAGATCTGGCCCTTTACCGGGCCGGCGGTGGCTTGCTTCCGGGAAGCCCTTGCCGCCAAGGCCGCCGAGGAGATGGAGAAGCAGCGGCGGAGCTCCGTGCTGCCAATCAAGCTGCTCTCCGCGAGGTGTCGGGGCGCGAGCAGCTTCGCCGGGCAGTATGAAGAGTGGCTGTTGGAGAAAGCGAGGTGAGGAGCAGCAACGGCTCGCCGGGGTGGAGCTGTCCCGGCGAGAAGGGGAGCTTAACCAGCTGAAGGTTGCCCTCGACGCCCAAGAGGAAGACCTCGCCGCTCGGGAGCAAGCCCTTGGCGGAGAGTTGAAGGAGGCGAAGGACGCCGCGGTGACCGCGGAGGCCGCCAAAAAGGATCTCGCCGCCAAGGTCGCGCAACTGGAGGAGCTGTTGAAGGTGGACTCGGAGAAGATCGCCGCGCTCGTCACGGAGCGCGAGGAATTCACTCGCACCAACTCGAGCTCGAGTAGCGTCTTGCTGAGAAGGGCGGACGAGTTGAGGGCCGCCGAGGATTCCGTCGAGATCTTGGCGGAAAGTTTCATGTTGACGGACTCGCTTCGGCGCTGCGGGCGAAACCAAAGCGAAGGAAGAGCTCCGTGAAGAGCGATCCTTAGTGGCGGCGCCAATGAGCGGCGAGATTTCCGCCGCATCGTCGAGATATGGACCGAGGAATTGGTGTCTTCCGCAACCGCTATTGATCGGGAGCTGCTGGCGCTGAAGTTGGAGCACCTCATTTACTCCCGGATCAAACCTCGCTCACAGGCGCCAAGCTCAGCCTCTTCTTGAAGTCGCGCCCGGCTCTCTCCGCAAATCTGCGGACGAAGAAGATCCCAGCGCAGCTTCGCCGAGGAGGCGCGCTGTTGTCTTGCGCTGGAGGCGTGTCTTGGCGAAGATCGTATACCGCAACCCCGGTATAAACCTCTCCAACGTCTTTCGCAGCTTGCCGGCCGATGCGGACATGGAGGCCTTGAAGGAGCAAGTCGCCCACATCATCGCCAAAGTGAACAAGATCCCCAGGATGGAGGGCGGCCGCGTAGACTAGGCCCCTCCTTCTTCTCTCTCTTTTTTTTGTTCCCTTTTGCTGCTGCACAAGTCGCTACGAACTTATTAGTTACCGCGACAAGTTATCCTTTGCAGGATATTTACCTTTATTCCGACCAATGATCGCAGAATCAATTCCCTTGTCTTGATTCTCAACTCTGTATGCTTTAACCTTATGCTTCTAGGAGAGACTTGCCGGCAAGGGGCGAGGCCTTACCGGCAAGCAACCTCGCCGTGGCCAGTCGCAACACACTTAACTTGCAGAGTCGACTCGAGCATAAGATAAGAGGCACGGCTGTCCGTCGGTGAGGTTCCTCCGAGCACAGGTTTTCCATACAAGGTGTGGTTGTTCAAGGGCGGCAATCTCAAAATTTAAAATTTTGAGCTGCATAAATCCGGCAACTTAGCCTTGAGGCCTGCGCGTTTTCCGGCAGGTTACCCTTTCTTGAACAGCACTTGGAGTGCTTGGTTCATCCTCATTTCCTCTCCCCGGCAAACTTGTGCGGGAGGAACATTCCTTTGCTTAGAAACAAGGAGAAGAAATAAGAGAGCAGGCACGAGGCCTTTTGACGCGCTATTGCTTGTCAGACGACACGCGTGCCATCTAAAAGATGCCAAATAACTCATGCAAATAGCGAAGAAGAGCATGGAAAGGAGGCAGATAACGCACGACACGGGAACTTTATTGCTGCACGGGGTCTGCGCCCGGCTTTGTACAAAGGGTTACATGCAACGGCGGCAAAGCTTTTGTACAAAAGGAGGTTGCCGGAGCGGATCACGGCGACCGCGCCCTATGGGTAGAACTTGCGAAGATGCTCTATGTTCGGGAATTACTCTTGGCAAGCCTTCTTGGTCTCGGCGGACAGCGCCGGGTCTCGTGACTTGTCTCACCCGATAAGGGCCTTCCCACTTCGGCGTCAACTTGTTGGAATTCTTGGCGGACTGAACACGCCGAAGAACAAGGTCGCCTTCCTCGAGGCTCCTGGCTTTGACCTTGCGGCTGTGGTAGCGGCGCAAGGCTTGCTGATATCGAGCAGCTCGTCTGCGGACTCGAGGCGTCCCTCCTCGAGGAGCAATCGTCATCTTGGCGCGATTGCTCTTGCTCAAGCTCATCATAGCGAGCACTCGAGGAGATCCGTATCTGAGTTCCGTGGGAGAAGCTGCTTACGCTCCGTAGACTAGAGCAAAGGGTGTATGCCCGGTGGCTCGGTTTGGTGTCGTTCGATTGACGAGAGCCGCGGCAACTCCTCTATCAATTTCTTCGCACTTGTGCAGCCTGTCGAAAGTTCTTGTCTTGAGTCCGCGCAGCACTTCGCGTTAGCCCTTTTCGCTTGACCGTTGCTCCTTGGGTGAGCAGCGAAGCTTAAACAGACCTTGGCGCCAAGGTCTTGGACATATTGCATGAAGGTGCGGCTGGTGAATTGTGTACCGTTGTCGGTGATAATCCGGTTGGGGATCCCAAAGCGGCACACAATCGACTGAAGAACTTGATTCTTGTTCAGGTTGTCACCTTTCTCACTGGCTCCACCTCGGCCACTTTGTGAACTTGTCATTGCTACGTACAAGTACTCAAAGCCCCGACGCACGGGGAAGGGCCGAGGATGTCGAGCCCCAGACGAGAAGGGCCAGGACAAAGGATTGTTTGGAGAGCTTGAGCTGGCTGATGAATTTGCTTTGCATGGAATTGACACGCTTCACACTTGGTTACTAGTGCGGTTGCATCTTGGAGAGCTTCTGCCAAAGAACCCTTGCCGGAAAGCCTTTCGGCAAGCGCCTCTTGCGCCAATGTGGTGGCCGCAGATGCCTCCGTGAACCTCTGCCAGCAGCTGTTGTCCATCTTCCCTAGAGATGCACTTGATCGACACCATTTAGCCTTTTTACGTATAGCTCGTTGTCCACGAACTGGTACATACTTATTTGTCTGGTTATCCTTTCTATCTCTTGAGTCGTCGGGAAGTTCTCGGTTTGCGAGAAGCAGACGTCTGCTGCGCCCATGCGGAGCCGGGGCTCGGCGACAAGGACTAAAGGCAAGAGGGCGCTGCGGGAATCTTCGCTTCCATGGCAGAATCTCGGCTCCGCCGGACTGAAGGTTCCAGCAAGCTTGTCGGGGCAAGTCTGTCGGGAACATTTGCTTGATCGCCTGAGATCGATGATCGGAGGATCGATTGTTCCTCGGCGTTTTGGAGGTTAGTCTTGGGGACTTTGACGGCGGCCTCGGGGAGGTCCGCCCGGCAAGTGTCGCCGGACACCAACTTTCTCTTCTTGGACTGCCCAATTGATGGCGCCACGGAAGGTTGAGTCGGCTGAGCAAAAGGTCCCCTGGTTCCCACAGTAACTTCATTGAAGCACACTTTGAAAGGCCGTCCGCGATTTCATTACGAGCTCTCGGAATGTGTTCCATCTGCAGACCTTCAAAGTGCTCCTCAAGCTTCCTTACTTCATCTACATAGGCTTCCATCAAAGGGCTCGATAGTTCTTGTTAACTTGCGGACCACCAGCCCAGGAATCCCTCGCACGATCAGCTTCTTGATCCCAAGCTCGGCCGCAATCACGAGGCGGCAAGCAACCCTCATATTCAGCGGTGTTGTTTGTCGCTTGCTCTCTTGGAAAGTGCATCTGGATAATATACTTGAGGTGCTCTCCGGTCGGTAGCGATAGTCGCCGCACCGGCGCTTTATAGCGAGAAGGCACCATCAAGTACATTACCCATTCACTCGTCGCTCCTTGTGCGGGTGTACTTGTTTCTTGAACTTCTTCGTCGGTGTCGGGGTCCACTCTGCTATAAATTCTGCGAGCCCGGCTCTGTATGGTTGAAATACTTTCAAACTTGAGTCGAGCTCGACAACTCCAAGTGCCCACTCAGCGATCCTGCTGTTGCTACGGATTGTGCAATATCCTCTTCAGCGGGAAGCGAGTGACCACTGTTATCTCGTGTGCTTGGAAGTAGTGGCGCAGCTTTCTTGAGGCCATGAGAAGGCCAAAAAGCAACTTTTGTACACCAGAGTACCTTGATCTGGCTCCCTGGAGAAGGGAGCTTACAAAATACACCGGACGCTGCACCATCTTTTTCCGCACCTCACCTTGCTCCTGCCCAGGGTTGTCCCTGCTGGGGCCAGGGCTTGCCGGAGCAGCCCCCTGCTTGTCGCTGGGCTGGTTTGCCGGTGGTGCGGTCTCCTCGTCGGACTCCCTCTCCGCTACTAGCGCAGCGCTCACCACTTGGTTGGTTGCCGCTAGGTATAGCAGCAATTTCTCCTGTGGCTTAGGTGCGACAAGTATTGGAGTGGAGGACAGGTAATGTTTCAAGTCTTGCGGTATTGTTTCCGCTCGAGTCCACTTCATGGGTCCCGCCTTCTTCAAGATTTTGAAGAAGGGTAGAAGCCTTCAGCGAGACTTGAAATGAATCTCTGAGGCAGCCACACAACCTGCGAGCCTTCGACATCCTTGATCCGCCTTGGGGCTTGGATCTGCTCAATGGCTTTAATCTTGTCGGGGTTGGCTTGATCCCCTCTCGAGACACAAAGAACCGAGAAGCTTGCGGAGGGACCCCAAAGACGCACTTCTCAGGGTTCAATTTTAATTGTATCCTGCGCAGGTTCTGGAATGTCTCTTCTAAATCTTGAATCAGTGTATCCTTGCTCTTGCTTTTCACCACGATGTCGTCCATGTAAGCTTCTACATTCCTGTGGATCTGTGGCTCAAAAGCAGTATACACTACCCTACATAAGCGTTGACCTGCATTCTTCAGCCCAAATGGCATGCGATGAAGCAATAGGTGCCACATGGAGTGATGAGCGCAGTTTCTCTTCATCTTCTTTGGCCATGAAGATCGGTGATAGCCTGATGCGCATCAAGAAAGCAGCAGCTCACACCCAGCGGTGGAGTCAACAATCTGGTCGATCTTGGCGGCAAGGGAATGGATCCTTGGGACATGCTTTATTCACATCGGTGAAGTCTATACATAGTCTCCATTTCCCATTGGCCTTGCGCACGACAACCGGGTTTGCTAGCCACGTCGGATGGATCACACCTGACTAGGCCAGCTGCCTCTAGTTTCTTGATTTCTTCATTGATGAATTCTTGGCGTTCCGGCTTGTTTCCTCACTTTTTGCTCGGCGGGCGCGCATGGGGGCAAGCGGCAAGTTGTGCTCAATCACCTTCACAGGGAACACCGGGGATGTCGGATGGTTGCCATGCAAACACATCGACATTCGCCGCGAGAAGCGACGGCGGCGCTTTCCTATTCTTTGTCAGCGTGGGCGATGGTGAAGGTACCACGGTGCCGTCCTCCTTGGCGGACACCTTCTTGGTTGCGGTGGAGCAGCCATTCCTTTTCTATCCTTGCTGGCGGAGTTCTCGGGGCGACCTGTTGGCAGCGCAACACTCCGAAGGAGTGCGAGTTGCGGGCGGGCCGGCGCTGCCGTGCCAGTCTTCGCCTTTTTCCCTTGGGAACTTCAGCGGCAAGTGCATCGCCCATCGGCCGCGTCGCGCATCCCGGTAAATCTGGTCGGTGCAGATAAGCGCGTCCTTCTTGTCGCTGCGGACGGTGATAGCGCTTATCGGGCCCGGCATCTTGAGCACGTTGTAGGCGTAATGGGAAGCCGCCATGAACTTGGCGGCGGGGCGCCGAGTATCCGTTAATATGGCAGCGGAATATCGGCGACGTCGAAAGTGACGCGCTCGGTCCTGAAGTTGACCTCCCCGCCAAAGGTTACCGGCAAGGTGATTTTCCCCTTGGGCTTGCTCCTCCCCGGGTTGATTCCTTGGAAGGGGCCGGTCTCTTCGAGCTCGTAAATGCAGGATTTGGAGTTTCTTGATCACAGCAGAGGAAATCAAGTTCAGCCCGGCCCCGCCATCGACCAACATCTTGGTGACCTTGAGGTTGCGGATGGTGGGTGAGACCAGCATCGGCAGGCACCCGACCGCGGTGGTACGGTCGGGGTGATCCTCAAGATCGAAAATGATGGGCGTACTGGACCATTTGAGGAGTCTGCGTGACTCCATGGGCGGCTCTGCCGCATTCACCTCTCGTGCCCACTGCTTTAGTTGGCGGTGAGAGGTGTGCAGCGAAGCGCCACCGTCAACGCACAGGACCTCCGTGGCCTTCTGAAATTCCTGTTCACTGTCGTCCTCATCCTCCACGTCCTCTTCGCCGTCTTCTTCGTCCTTGCCGCGGCTCCGAGAAGGTCGGTCACCTTGTCGCCGCTTGGCCTTGCCGGGAGGTCCTCCCCGACCGACGAAAGGCCGCTTCTTGCTCGGTTCTCCTCCGCCACCTTGGGCTCTCTCCTTGTCGCGCCTCTCGTACTCAGCCTTTTGCTGCTCGACGAGATAATCGACGCGCTTGCAGTTGTAGAGGTCGTGGCCCTTGGTGCGGTGGATTTTGCAGTATTGTTTGCCGGGACCGCCCTGCTTGTCGGCTACCGCCACGGGGGCGAGCTCCTTGCCGGAGTTGCCGGCCTGCGTTTGCTTGGCGGGAGCCTCCTTGCGGACTTCTCAGCGGCAAGTACACATTCCTTGTTCCTCTTTCGAAAGTTCTGTCGCGGCGTTTCTTTGCGGGCGGCGTCATCGAGTCACTTCCTCCTGCGCGGCGTCCTCTCGAGAGCCTTCTCCCCTCTTCAGCAGCGCATCTATCAGCCAGGCGTAGAGCTCGTGACATCCCGGATTTTGGTCATGGCCATCTCTTCACGCATCGGCGGTTCGCACGTTCGGTGGAACGACCGATGACCGCCGCTGGGTGGGCGTCGAGATGTTGTTTGCACACGGCTGAAGCGTTGGATGTACTTGCGCAGGACTCTCCTTCTTTCGGGCAGAATATGGAGATCACTTTCTTGGCCGTGGGGTTTGTGGCGCGCGATGAAGGCGCCGACAAACTGATGACAAAGATCCGCCCAAGAGGAAATGGAGCCCTCCGGCAAGTGCATAAGCCAGAACGAGCGTTCGGCCTAAGCCTGGCGGGAAGTGGTTCGCGAGAATCTTCTCGTCGCGCCCCGCAGCCTGCACGCGATGGTGTAAATCTTGAGAAACTCCGAGGGTGTGTCTTGCCGTCGTACTTCTCCGTCGTCGGGCTTGAAGTTTTTCATCTTTGAGCCCTTTGGGCGCCGCGATTCACGGGTGAGCAGCGGGCAGCCCGCCCGCTTGTCTGACAAGTCGCTGGCTTCGCCCGGCGTCGCGCTTCAGCAGTGCTCCCAGCTCTGGTCGAGATTACGCCGGAGTCTCGGCGGCGCTTCGATCGTGGTCCGTGCATCTTCTTGCCGCCCGCTCGTTGAGGACTCGGCGTTGATCTCGGCGAGCCAGCTGGTCCGGCGATGCCGTGGAGCCGTCGTCGGCGTTATTCCGCGGGCGGCGTCTTCGTTCAGCGGCGGGGAGTGCCACAGTAATTGCGCCCAGCGTCTTGTCGCCGCAAGCTTCGCCTTCCCGCTTGCGCGGCGCGAGCCTGAGCTGCTGTTGACGGTCGTTGTTGGCGAAGGCGACCAGGCTCTGGATGGTAGCCCTCTAGTCCTCGACCTTGTCCGTCGCCGGAGGGAAGTCGAGGAGCATTTGCGCCCTCGTGAGCGCTTCCGCAGGAGTGGAGGGAAGCGGGAGCGGCGGCCTTGAGGATCGGGGCGCTTCGGGCTTCCGGCGGTGTTGGAAGGAGCGAGGTCTGTCCGGCACCTTCTTTGCCGTGTACGGGCGGGGTCCGGAACATCTCGCGAGCCCCGGCGTGTCCTTGTTCCAACAAGCGGATACCACCTCTGTGGTATGGCGCTTCGCTGGGTCGTCGTCTTGGCCGAGATGGGCGTGGGTCCTCACGGAGGCGGCGTGGTCCTCCGTCTGTCCACAGATCTGGTGGCACCGCGCCCTCGCGGTGTCCACCCTTCCACCGGCGTCTCCTCCGCTGCCGTCGGCTCGGCGGCGGGGAAAACGGAGATGGTCTGCGACCCTCGAAGCTCTCGTCTTGAGGCCATGGCGCAGATTGTCGATGAAGCTGGCTTGCGACGGTGGAGGGTTGATGAAGAGTCTTTGGCCTTGAACGCGGATCGAGTTCGCACAACCTCGGCGCCCCTACAGCGCGCCCGAGAGATCGCCGCCGATGGGTGGCGCGGCACCTATGGGGCGGGCCCTTCGTGTGTTGATGCGGGGCGGAGGCTGCGCGGAGAGCAGATCGGCGACGCACGCGGGATTTTACCCAACCGGGCGCGATCGTCGCGTAAAACCCTCTTGCTGCATTGTGTTGTATTTGATCTTGCTCGAGAATCACGAGCAAAAGCGGTGGAGTGGTGTGCGAAACCCTCGAGAGGTAGCTATTCGCCGAACCTCCTCGCGAGAATAGCGACGGTTGAACCCCCTCTCGTTGTGCATGGGCCTCCTTTTATAGGGCAAGGGTCACCGGCAGTGTCAGCGTGAGTAGAGGGGTAAAGCGTAAAAGAGGTGGTAGTTGGAATAGTGCGGGAGCAGTGCAGCTCTGATTGCTTTCTACCTACTTTTGAGAGGGGACAAGGGCATTAAATGCCCGTCGCCGTCGCCCAAAAGCTCCGCCATTGCGTCTTCTTTCGCATGCCAGCGTAGCCACCACCGTGGAGTGCCACCGCATTCTTCATGCAGCACTGACCACCCGCCCGCGCGTCTCGGAGAAAATTGGAGGCGGGCGTGGGCGAATGAGCTGGGGTGCGGGCACGTAGCATAGCTCTCCCGGCAAGCACCTTGCAGGCCTTGATCTTGCCGGACCGGGGCTTGCCGGGCTCTGTGACTTGCCGCCCCGGGTCCTCGCGGCGCCGCGATGGGGGCGCCGAGGCGTGTCTTCTGTGATGTGGTTTCTGGTCCTCCCGCAGAGCTCCTCTCATTTGGGGATCTGTAGGAAGTAATGTAGCCTTGAGCACTGGAATGGCCTTCCGGCAAGCTCCTCTTGCGGGGTCTTGAGTTTTGGTCTTGCACACTTTGTTCTTGAATGGCTTGGTAGGGAGCCGAAATGGTCCCCGGCAAGCATACGGTGGATCTTGCTGTGGGGAGCTGCGGCTACCCGTGCACAAGTTGGGGTACTGAGGTACCCCTACCTTAGTACACCGACAGTGAACCACGTGGGTTGGTTGCCACGATTACTTCCTCGTTGATACTTGCATTGTGCATGGCCCTACCTTCTTATGAGGGTTATGCCGGTGGGAGTAGCTAGGATGCAAATGTAGATGCTACGCAAATGGGATGGGTTTGTGCATGGTGAAGGAGGCACTACGATTTCAAAAGTCTTTTTGAAAACCCGTCGGGTGCCACTTATGCCCGAGGGAGATGATGAGATGGGTGACCACTTGATGACGAAGTGGTGTGCCAAGGAAGTGGGTGTTGTTTTCAAAGCGGATTGGTCGGAGTTGCGACCGTTATCCCAACCTTACATGCGTGACCACTCTACCCTTATATGGGAAAGGGCATTGTCGAGTACCTAGACCGATACTAGCTTGGAGCCGCATTACGGTGGACGAGGAGAGAGTCGGTGCTCTCTCTTGGGGCGGGTCGTGCTGTAGAGGCGGCCATGACTGTTTTCACAGGCACCGGACACACTGTTGGTACCCCGTGCTTGTGGTATGTGATGAATATGGGAGCGAGGCTCCGCAACTTTATGATGAGAAATGTTTGGCACGGGGGCTACTACCAATCGAGTGGACTCCATGTTAGTGTCGTCTAGGGAAAGGTAGTGATCGGGTGCTTACCCCGGGTGCTTGAGGTACCGCGGGTCGTGGATTGACACGGAAGTTCCCCGGATCTAGTGGGTAAAGTGTGCAACCTCTGCAGAGTGTAAAACTATTCGAATAGCCGTGTCCACGGTCATGGACAGTTGGGTAACCGCTCTTGGGCTACGTCCACTTGTTTTCAGTCCAGTGTGTGTGAGATGATGGTGTTGTCATGGATCAAGTCAAGGACTTGACACGATTGAGATGGGTTGGTGCCCACTCTGTTTATGATAGATGGGTAGGTGCCCACTCTATTTATGTTGATATCTGTAACCTGCCCTCATGGTTACTTGAATTCTCTTGACGCATGCTTTATAGGATGTTGAACATGTCATTGCACTCAAAACTAGCTTTATGCAAAAATTTACCTATGTCATGCATTGTTGTACCTTGAACCAAAACATGGGTTGCTTGCGAGTACATTCAAAGTACTCATTGGCTTGCCACTGGTTATTTAATTGACCAGGCATGGAAGAACCGGAGTTTGAAGAAGAGTTCTTTGGAGACGATCATGCGAACTAGGACGTTTCCCAGTCAGAATGCCTGTAGGGTTAAGGCAGATGGCATGGGCTCTACTTATCGATGACGTTTTCCGCTGCTATGTTTCATTTGATATTCAGCCCTTAAGGCTTTATCGATGTAAGACTTGACCATGTTGGTCTCTATTTGTGTAAGACGGTATGTATGGATGTAAGACTCTTGTTATTCAGCACGTCGTGTTCGGTGAGCATTGATCTCTGGGATCACTGACACGTGCATTCGGTGATCACGACTTGCAGTCGGGGTCCCCACAGAGCTGGTACCAGAGCCATCTGTTGATCAAGGAAGCCTTAGTTATCATGGGCGTTAGTTAGAGCGAGACTATCCCTAGATTACCCATATACCTATGTTTTATGTTAGCATCCCAAACACAGGTCACATTCCTTTATTGACCCTTCCCTTCCACTTTTTGTAGATGGCATTGCGTGCAGGGATTTCGACCACTAGGTTTCCCGTGCTTCTTGAGGATAGCCTCGGGAAGTGCAGTTCACTCGAGTCCCCACCTTCTCCTACCACGAGCCTTTGGGTCGACAAGCACCAAGAAGGAGTATCACGTGGAGGTAGTCGTGAGGCGAATGACGCCCGACGAGCTGGTTCTTTGAGGGACCCCAGATGGCGACACTGCTTCTCGCCATGGAGACTGCTGCCCTCAAGGCACTGACTCGCCTCCGAGATCTCCTGCCAGAGATGGCGAGAGAGCCATCCACTCGTTACCTGCCTTATCGTAAGGAAGGTGATGACGAGAGCAGCGCACCAGCACCACCCTTGGACGAGGGACTTCCTCTCCGCTTCCAGACCTACTTCAGCTTGTGTGCCGACAGTCTGGCACAGCACCTGGCCTCGGAGTCGACGGAGCTTCGGAGGGAACTCCGCGAGACCAAGGAGCTCCTCCGCATAGTTCAGACGAAGGCGGACAGGATCAAGAAGGATGGAGCACCCCCTGGACAGCCCGCGGTAGCGTATCGAGGCGGACGACCCCCACAGGTCGCACGTGCCGAGGGAGCACCTCAGCCACGCCGTATGACGGCAAAGGAGTACCGCAACCTCTTCAAGACGCCACCAACAAAGCAGCGCCGTGTTCAGCTCCTTCACTCCTCCGCTTCCTCAAGCGATGAGGAGACCAAGACAGATGAAGATGAGGAGGAAGACCCAGAGGAGCCAGAATACCCGACCGAGCATTCCACCACTTAGACTCCGTTCAGGACTAGGATAGGCTAGCTCGTAGCCTATGGTAGGATAGGTCGCGTGCCCCTTTTGCGAATCGAGTCCTTGTAATGGTTCTTATGAAACCATGTTATGTTGTGTTTGCTTTCAACTTGCTTTGATGAAGTCGTACTTTCCTTGGGAACTTGTGCGACTACATTCCCCATTTGGTTTTAATGCATGAGTTGGCCCTTCCGCCTTTGTTTAACTTAAATTGTGTCGCACCACCCCCTTACTAGGCATTCCATCTATACTGCTTTCCCTCATTGTTGTTCCCAATCATGAGACCTTGACCGCTCCAACAGGATGCCTGTTGTAACACGTACTGGTACCTCTACCCAGCCACAAGAAGCCGGAGGTTCTGCTGAGGCCGGAGCCAGCCAGGACCAAGCCCAAGGACAGACTCCACCACCACCACCTCCTCCAAGCATGGATATGGCTCAGCTTCTCCAAGCTTTTCGAGAGGAGCACCAAGCCAACACTGCAGCCCTCCAGATGATTGCTCAGGCTGTCAACCGCCAGCCGGCGGGGCACGGCCATGGACGTTCCACACTGGTGGAGTTCAAGAAGCATGCACCACCCACCTTCATCGAGACTGCTGAACCCCTGGATGCAGACGACTGGGTCCGCACTATTGAGGATCTGCTGGCACTATTCGGATGCACTGAGGACCGGGATAAAGTGGCGTATGCTGCCCACTGTCTCGGGGGGACTGCCAGAGCTTGGTGGGATGGATTCAAGGCTATGCATGTGGAGCAAGATATCACTTGGGACACCTTCAAGACGGAATTCCGCAAGGCCCACATCCCTTCTGGACTCATGGCCATCAAGAAGCGTGAGTTCCGAGCCCTGAAGCAAGGTAGTAGCACTGTCAAGGAGTACATGCGAAGTTGGTGTTCTCTCAAGGTATGCCCCGAGGATGTCAAGACTGATCTTTGCCAAAGGGGCGCTTCATGGAAGGCCTTAACCAGACTCTGCAGTACTCGCTTGTTGTGTGTGACTGCCCAACCTTTCCTGATCTGGTGAACAAGGCGCTCATGCTTGAGGACAAGCGACGTGCCTTGGATGACACTCGTAAGCGCAAGATGATCAGCAAGGGTAGCTCCAGCAACCAGAAGCCTCGCCCGTGGCAGCCAAACCCGGTCAAGCCAACCTATCAGCAGCCAAGAGCTCCTGCACCTCGCACCAACTATCCACCTCAGCAGTATGCCAACCCCAGGCCAGCTTACAACAACCCCAATAACAATGCTGGCAAGGGCGTCGTCCCCAATCAAGTCACTTGTTTCGGATGTGGACAGCGGGGCATTACTCCAAGAATTGCCCCAACAAGAAGCCCGACGCCCCGCGCCCCAATGCGCAGAACCCAGGACAAGGCCGTGGAATGCCACCGAGGAACCAAGCTCCCCGCAACTTGCCCAACAATGGCAGGGGTCGTGTGAATCATGTCACCGCGGAAGAAGCCGGGAAGACCGGACGTCGTCTTTGGGTGCGTTCTTGTCAATTCAGCACCCCGAAACTGTTTTGTTTGATTCGGAGCCACGCATTCTTTTGTCACTCAAAGTTTTGCATTAAAAGTGGCATGCCCTACACCCTAAACAACCCTATGGTGGTACAAACCCCCGGAGCAGAGATGAGAGCCAAGATAGGATGTAAAGGAGTCGGGATTACCATTAACGGGGTAGACTTCCTAGCAGACCTTATCATCCTAAAATCACAAGGCTTGGATGTGATCTTGGGAATGGATTGGCTCAGCAAGCACCAAGGCTTGATTGATTGCGCCAACCGGACGGTCACTATGACCAATGACCGAGGAGTCGAAGTCAAATTTGCCTCCAACCCCTCCTCTGCTCAAGCCAACCAAGTCAACTGTCTGACTGAAGTTGGATTGGAACAAGTGCCGGTAGTATGCGAGTATCCCGATGTTTTTCCTGATGAGCTACCAGGAATGCCTCCTGACCGAGACATTGAGTTCATCATCGAGCTCATACCGAGCAGGGACCCATCTATAAGAAGCCTTATAGAATGGGATCGGAGGAGTTAGCAGAATTGAAGAAGCAGCTGGAAGAGCAGTTGAGGAAGGGATTTATCCGCCCTAGTGCCTCCCCTTGGGGATCACTGTTCTGTTTGTGGCAAGAAGGGCGGTACCATCCGCTTATGCATTGACTACCGCTCCTCAACGAGGTTACAATCAAGAACAAGTACCCACTTCCCAAGATTGAAGATCTGTTTGATCAACTCAATGGGGCCAAGGTGTTCTCCAAGATCGACCTCGGATCTGGGTACTACTAACTGAAGATCAGACCCCAAGATATTCGAAGGCGGCATTAAGTAATCAGATATGGCTGTATGAATGCACGGTCATGTCCTTTGGATTGACCAATGCCCCACTTACTTCATGTATCTCATGAATAAGGTCTTCATGGAATATTTGGACAAGTTCGTCGTTGTCTTCATTGATGACATTCTTGTCTTCTCGAAGTCGGAAGAAGAGCACGAGCAACACTTGAGGATGGTCCTAGACAAGCTTCGAGAGCACCAACTGTATGCCAAGTTCAGCAAGTGTGAATTTGGCTGCGTGAAGTTGGATTCTGGGTCATGTTCTAGCGAAGAGGATTGTCGATCGACCTGCCAAGATTGAAGCCGTGGTGAATGGCAATCCCGAGCAATGTGAAGGAAGTCGAAGCTTCCTCGGACTCGCGGGATATTACCGCAAGTTCGTTGAAGGATTCTCAAGCATTGCCCGACCCATGACTCAGCTCTTGAAGAAGGACAAGAAGTTTGAATGGGCGCCGAAGTGCGAAGAGAGCTTCGGGGAGCTGAAGAAGAGGCTAACCACCGCTCCGATTCGGCCACACCAGATATACACAAGGAGTTTGTGATATATTGTGATCGTCAAGAATCGGATGGGAGGTGTTACGATGCAAGAAGGCGAGTCGTGGCCTACCTTTCAAGGCAACTACGACCTCACGAAGAGAACTACGCTACTCATGACCTTGAGCTAGCAGCGATGGTTCATGCCACGAAGACTTGGCGACATTACCTCTTGGGGAAGCGATGTGAGATATACGGATCACAAAAGTCTGAAGTATATTTTCACTCAAAGGGAATTGAACATGAGGCGAGAAGATGGCTGGAGTTGATAAAGGATTATGACCTCGGTGTTCAATACCACCTGGAAAAGCTAATGTGGTAGCAGATCGTTGAGCGGGAAGGCTTGCTCCTTGAATGCTATGCTAAAGCACAAGCTACCCGCCTTGTATGAAGAACTTGAAAGCTTGAGTTGGAACTGGTTGCACCAGGATTCTTGGCCAACCTCGAAGTGAAGCCTACCTTGATGGATGATATCAAGAAAGCTCGGAAGGGGCATGAGAGTATTGAAGGCATCAAGAGGAAGATCAAGGCGAGCAAAGCCTCGTGGAGTTCTCGAGAAGATGAGGAAGGAATTGTGTGGTTTGGGAATCGCATCTGCGTGCCCAACAAAGTTGAGCTCAAGAACCTGATCTTGCAAGAAGCTCATGACAGCCCATATTCCATCCACCTGGAGGCACCAAGATGTATCAAGACCTGAAGGAAAGATTTTGGTGGCGGGATGAAAAGGAGATTGCCACCTATGTTGCCAAATGTGGCGTATGCGGAGGGTCAAAGCTGAACATCGGCGACTCTTTGGATTACTCCAACCACTCAAGGTTCCCAGTGGAAATGGGATAAAGTCGGAATGGATTTCATCTTTGGACTACCTAGGTCAAACAAGGGACATGACTCAATATGGGTCATCGTTGACCATTTGACCAAGGTGGCCCACTTCATTCCTGTCAAGACGACCTACAAGGGGAACCAGTTAGCCAGTCTCTACATCAACCGAATCGTGAGCCTTCATGGTGTTCCCAAGGAGATTGTGTCAGATCGAGGAACCCAGTTCACCTCAAGGTTTTGGAAGAAATTCCAGGAGGCCATGGGGACCAAGTTGTCCTTCAGCACTGCTTTCCACCCACAGACCGGAGGTCAGACCGAGCGAGTGAATCAAATACTCGAAGACATGCTCCGAGCCTGTGTCTTAGCTTATGGAGCTAAGTGGGAAGATTGCCTCCCTTTCGCCGAGTTCTCTTACAACAACAGTTATCAGGCCAGCCTTCAGATGGCACCATTTGAAGTGTTATACGGGCGGAAGTGCCGTACACCTCTCAACTGGTCGGAGACCGGAGAAGGACTTGTCTTTGGGCCTGATATTCTTCGTGAAGCAGAAGAGCAAGTCCAGCTTGTCAGAGAGCGTCTGAAGTCTGCCAAGTCAAGGCAGAAGAGCTATGCGGACTCACGTCGCAGAGACATAAACTTCCGAGTTGGAGACCATGTCTATCTCCGGTCACCCTCTCAAAGGGCCCAGCGCTTTCATGTCAAAGAAAGCTCGCTCGAGATACATTGGCCCCTTCAAGATCAGCGATCGGCGAGGAGAAGTGGCTTACCGGTTGGAACTTCCACGAACTTTCGATGTGCACTGCGTGTTCCGTGTCACAACTCGGAAGTGTCTCCAAGTTCCGACAAGCCCGACCTCTACAAAGGCGTCAATCACCAAGCCATTGATCTTCAACCTGATTTGACTTATCGTGAGAGGCCCATCTGCATTCTAGATGAGGCTGAGCAGCCTTTTCAATCGCACCATCAAGTACTTCAAAGTCCAATGGAGCAATCACACCGAAGCAGAAGCAACTTGGGAGCGTGAAGACTACCTTAGATCCGAATTTCCGTATCTCTTTCAAGCCTAGTTTAGGAATCTCGGGGACGAGATTCTTGTAAGGGGGGTAGGTCTGTCACACCCTGCATTTTGTAACATTTCATTTTCATTAATAAAGCATGAAAATTTGGATCAACAAAAACTTTTGCATTATTTGGCTTTTATTTGAGTTGGTTTCTCTCGCTTCTTTTCAAGTGCTTCTTGAAGTCAACTACTCTACCCTCTATATTCCATCTCCTTACCCCAAGCTCGACCAATGACCATGCCATGTGAATAGTGCTATATAGAATTTTCTTACAAAAATAATTTGGCGAGAAAGTATTTTCTAAAATTAGTTTTCCAAAACCCTGAATTGAGGTTTGCCTTTGCAAGTACTTGATTAAGGGCAGTAAAAATCTTTCAAAAATATATTTGACTCCTATTAGATATAGGATGCCGGGAACCACAAAATATAATTTTAAAAGTTCTGTTCTATTTTATTTAAAGGCTTTTCTTAAGGCCAGAAATGGTCTTTAATAGGGAAAAATTACTTTTCTTGTTTCAAAAATATTTGACAAAATTTAGGGAAGCTCATAGGACATATATTGTCCATATATAAGAGTTTCAACACCTGGTCATGTTCAAAATATTGGTCAAATCCTCTAAAACCCTTTACGGATATTTCAAGCTTTTGAAATATTTACAAAGGAAATATTCTCCAAAAATTCCAGGAAAATTCTATCATGTCACATATGACATATCTGATGATCTTGCCAAGTCTCATGACTTGGAGAACAAGATAACATCATCAAACCCCTCAAAACCATTTTTGTCCATTCTAAAGTTTGATCAACTTTACATTGCCAAGTATGTCCAAATGTGCTCAAACTTGGTGGACATGCTTCATTGGTCTAATGATGCATCTGGACCAAATGGCACAGAGTTGGAGAGAGGAAATCTTGGTCAAAGTGCCTCAAAACCCTCTCGACCAAAATCAAGTTTGAACCACTTTGCACTACCAACTTTTCTCCAAGACCCCAACTTTGGTGAGCTTGATCATGTGACCAAATAAGGCTACCACACCAAGTGGTACATCAAGGAGAAATGATTTACTCCTTTGGATCTACACAAACCCATTTCTGCCCATTTCTAGGGTTTGCAAGAGTTGCATTGGCAACTTTGTCCTAATAAGCTCAAAATGGGTGGAAGGCCCTAAATATATGTGACATTTCACCCCTTGGAGTATCTTGGCCAGTGGGAATCATTAGCCTACCCAAAACTCCATCAAACACCTTACGGCAAAATACTAAAAAGCCTATTTTGCCACTTTCACTAATCTCCTTGAGTTCATCTTTTGCCACAACCCTCCTCACTCCCCTCTGTCACTTAGACACTTTTCTGCAGAAGAAGCAATGTGGAGGAAGGGGGAATCACGTTGTCCTCTCTGGACAGCAGCTTCCCTTCTCTCTCACAGCCTCTCTCTCTCCCTCTGCACACAGAGCATCCAGAGCCCTTTCTGGCCATGTCCCCTTCCTTTGTAGCCTCCAGACAGAGAAAAGGGGGCAGCGCTGAAAACCCGCGGATGTCGGCCAAAGTCACGCTCTGGGCGCTGCGAGAGCGCCGACCGTTGACACGCGCCTCCCGACCGCCTCATGCCTTCCCATCGCGCGCGGTGATGTGCCTCGGCGTCTGCGACACGCCGCCGTGCAGTCCCCTTTGTCTCCCCTCTCTCTCCCCTCCTGCAGTAGCGTGCCGAGCGCCGCCCGGCTCGGCCAATGGCCGGCCTCACACGCAGCGGGCGCCGAGCCCTCCCTCGCTCTCTCTCCTTCTCCTGGCACCCTACTCCATCCCACAGCGCCGTGGACAGCTCAAACCCGCTCCAATGGCCTCCAGGCCGATCCAGCGGGTGCCGAGGCCACGCCCACGGTGAACCGCGGCCAGCCTATTTAAGGCACTCCGAGCCCCTCTCTTCCTCCTGTCGCTCCTCCCACACCCAATCCACCCGGAACCACACACTTCGCTCAGAGCCGCTTGAGGCTCGAGATCGAGCTCGAGCTCCGCCGCCTCGGGTCGCCGTCGTCTGCGGGTACAGGCCTCCTCCGCCCGTTCTCCCTCGACTTTGGACTCCCTCGCCTCACCGATGCTTTCCCTCTCTTTCCCCTTCGTTTTGCAGCCGGGAGCGGCGGAGCCACCGGCGCCAAGCACCTCCGCCGCGGGACCTCGTCGCCGTGGCAGGCCACCCGGCGACCGTCTCCACCACCACCAGATCCGCGACTCGCTCCACAGGTCCAGCGGTAGCCTCTGCGCCCCTTCCGTGCCTGTATCGCCCGGCCGGCTTCGCGTCGCCTCGGCGGAGGTGAGCGGCAGCTCACGCCGTGGGGCGGCCAGTCGACCTCGCATACGGCGGGTGGGATCCACCGTCGAGTTTAAAGCGTCTTGTGGCAGCGCCGACCGATCCGCCGTCGGTCAAGGCGTATTCAGCCTTACGCCTTGACGTGGCGGCCGCGTGGGCTGGGTTTCCCCCTGGGCTGCCTGCTTTGTGGCCTCTCGGCCCGATGTACGGCGCCGTTTTTCCTTTCCTTTTACGTAATATTTCCAAAAATTCCACAGGCAGAATATTAATCCAAATGCATTGATTCCAATTTCTAAATTCCTAGAATATTGCAATCTATTTAATGGTGCAACTTTCACTCAGATCCAATCACCTTTTCTTCTCTGTAAATATTTAAATGTGGTTTTTGACATTTAAATGAGCCTTTGAAAATCCATAACTCCTATTTTGCTGCTCCAGAACCAAAACCAAAAGTTGCCCCCTTCCTAGCTTTCCTCCTAGTATTTTACAAAATTAAGTTGACATTTTTCCGAGCACTTTGACTTTTCTGTTTTTATTATTGCCTTATTTTTCCGTTGTTTTCTTGCAGCGTTAGATCCCGTGTTGTGAGGTAGCTGAGGAAGAAGGAGGAGCGATGCTGAAGACTTTGAAGATCAAGCCAACCAAGGCAAGCAGCCCTTTGACCATGACTATGTCACCCTTTATATGCATGCCATGTTTAGCTCTTTATTAATGATGCATCGGAATCATGATGAGATGGTGAACCACGTGGGTTGGTTGCCACGATTACTTCCTCGTTGATACTTGCATTGTGCATGGCCCTACCTTCTTATGAGGGTTATGCGGTGGGAGTAACTAGGATGCAAATGTAGATGCTACGCAAATGGGATGGGTTTGTGCATGGTGAAGGAGGCAATCTGATTTCAAAAGTCTTTTTGAAAACCCGTCGGGTGCCACTTATGCCCGAGGGAGATGATGAGATGGGTGACCACTTGATGACGAAGTGGTGTGCCAAGGAAGTGGGTGTTGTTTTCAAAACGGATTGGTCGGAGTTGCGACCGTTATCCCAACCTTACATGCGCGACCACTCTACCCTTATATGGGAAAGGGCATTATTGAGTACCTAGACCGATACTAGCTTGGAGCCGCATTACGGTGGTGAGGGAGAGTTGGTGCTCTCTCTTGGACGGGGTCGTGCGGGTAGGGCGGCCATGACTGTTTTCACGAGGGCACCGGACACCTTGTTGGTACCCGTGCTTGTGGTATGTGATGAATATGGGAGCGAGGCTCCGCAACTTTATGATGAGAAATGTTTGGCACGGGGCTACTACCAATCAGTGGACTCCATGTTAGTGTCGTCTAGGGAAAGGTAGTGATCGGTGCTTACCCGGTGCTTGAGGTACATGGGTCGTGGATTGACACGGAAGTTCCCGGATCTAGTGGGTAAAGTGTGCAACCTCTGCGAGTGTAAAACTATTGAATAGCCGTGTCCACGGTCATGGACAGATTGGGTAACCGCTCTTGGGCTACGTCCACTTGTTTTCAATCCGTGTGTGTGAGATGATGGTGTTGTCATGGATCAAGTCAAGGACTTGACACGATTGAGATGGGTTGGTGCCCACTCATTTTATGATAGATGGGTAGGTGCCCACTCTATTTATGTTGATATCGTAACCTGCCCTCATGGTTACTTGAATTCTCTTGATGCATGCTTTATAGGATGTTGAACATGTCATTGCACTCAAAACTAGCTTTATGCAAAAATTTACCTATGTCATGCATTGTTGTACCTTGAACCAAAACATGGGTTGCTTATAGTACATTCAAAGTACTCATTGGCTTGCCCTTTGGTTATTTAATTGACCGGGCATGGAAGAACCGGAGTTTGAAGAAGAGTTCTTTGGAGCGATCATGCGAACTAGGGCGTTTCGGTCGAGAATGCTGTAGGGTTAAGGCAGATGGCATGGGTTCTACTTATCGATGGCGTTTTCGCTGCTATGTTTCATTTGATATTCAGCCCTTAAGGCTTTATCGATGTAAGACTTGACCATGTTGGTCTCTATTTGTGTAAGACGGTATGTATGGATGTAAGACTCTTGTTATTCAGCTTCTGTGTGTTCAGTGAGCATTGATCTCTGGGATCACTGTACACGTGCATTCGGTGATCACGACTTGCGAGTCGGGGTCCCCACACGTCAGCCGCCGCCTGCGAGGCCGGACGGCGCGGTTTGAGGCCTTTGCCTAGGCCGAGACGGAGCGGACGCGCGACCTGGAGCGCGCCGTCCTGGTAAGTCTTTCTTCTTTTGCTTCCTTGCAGTTTCTTCTTTGTGGGGGCGCGCCAGCGCACCCACTGGGTGTAGACCCCGAGGTTCGGGCCAACTAGTAGTTGGGTCGAATCTTTAGATCGTCGGGCCTTGTTCTGACTTCTGTCTTTTTTCGCATCTTGATGCCTTCCGGGTTGCAGCCGTCAACCATATCATGGGCAAGCATCGGGAGCTCTAGGAGCAGCTTGCTGCTAAGGAGGAGGAGCATCACGTCGCCACAGGTTCGTTCGTGCTCTTTTCTAGTGGGGGCGCGCTAACGCACCCACTGGGTGTAGCCCCCGAGATTCGGGCATAGTTGGGCCAAATCTTAAGTCTTTTTCTTTTTCTTATGCTGAACTTTTCTTTTTGCAGCCGAGGTGCTCTCTTGGCGGACCCGGCTGCTCCGGGCCGGTCATCATTACGACCGGCTTGTTGCTGATGCCGGCCGCCATGGCGTCGAGGCGGCGCAGGCAAGGGCGGAGGCTGCCGCGGCCCAACGGTCTCTTGATGAGGCCAACCGGCTGCACGAGCAGCTGGCGGGTCACAAGAGCCGCCTTGATGCCGAGGTGGAGCTCCTTAGGGCGGAGGCCGCCAAGGTGATGGAGACGCGGCGGGCCCTGGTCGAGGTGGACCAGCAGCGCGGCCAGCTGGCCGATGACAAGGGCCCGCTCCAGGCCGAGGTGGATCGCACGTCGGAGCGGGCCACCGCGGCCGAGGAGGCTCGTCTGGGCGAGACTCGTTGCCGCGAGGCGGCCGAGAAGGCTGCTGAAGACAAGGACGCCGAGCTAAAGGCGGCCCTTGCTAAGGCGGCCGATCTGGAGAAGGCACTCGGGGAGCGCGACCGCGTCGTGGAGCGGGAGCGGCGTGGTACGTTGCTCGAGGCGCAGCACCTGGAAGAGTCCTTTTCCAGTAAGTGATGCTTCTTATAATTTGCTGGGTCGGGACCCAGCTTTTCTTCCTTGTTGTTCTTCTGATCTTGCTTCTTCTTTTACAGCAGGAGCCTTCCCGGAGATGCAGCGGCTGGCGGAGGAAGCCGTCCACTACCAGCATGACCCAACCAACGTTGTTGGGTCTGGGACAGATCCGCGGGTGGCCTGGACCTTCCCGGAGATCATCACCGGTGCAGAGGCCCGTCTGCGGGCCTTGGGGATGCAGATGGAGCGGCAGTCCTAGGCCGGCACCACGAGGACGGCGGCCCTGTGGCCGAACTCCGTCCATCCGCGCAACTTCTTGCGCCTGGCGTGCTGGCTGGAGGTGGGTCCGGACTGTCTTGGCGAGTGGCGTGTTTCTGCCGCCCATGCCGGTGCCGAGATGGCGCTGCGGTTTGCGCTGTCTTGGCATCCGGATCTTCAGCTGGACGCGTTGATGGGCCAGCGTGCTGGTTCGGAGCAGTTGCTGCAGGAGCAAGCCGGCCGGATCGCCTCTCGGGCTAGCTACATTGCCGAGTTTGCCTTCCACGGCGAGTTCCATCTGGAGCGGACGGAAGACGGCAGGGTCGTGGATTGCGACGACTAAGGCTTGCTTCTCCATGACCCGAAGGGGAGCTCGGAGGGGACGGGCGTCTATGGCGACGCGGATGCTGAGGAGGACACCGGTGTCACGCCAGACCCGGAGGCCGCCAAGGGAGGGCCATCGACGTCGCGACGCGGCGCTGGAGATGCCTGAGATACTTTACGCAGAATTTGTTAAGTAGCAGGTCCACCCACCCACTGGGGGTTCTTTAGGGTGTATGAACTTGGGCCATGGGCCTTTGCTTTAAATATTTGTGTGTGAATGTTGTGAGTGCTTTGTTGCTCTTTGCCTTCCGCTTTTTCGAACTGATTTCATACGCTTTTCCTATCTGAAACCTCCCGCCCCGAGTCGGACCAGTGAGGCTCGGTCCGTGACAAAGGTTCGATTCTTCAAGAGGCGCGAGGACTTGGGTCCTTAGAAGCGTTGGCGAGTGAAACACCCTTGGGCTGGTGGCGGCAATCCGGCTTGGCGGTTGGCGGCATCGATCGTCTGCTACTTATCGATGGTGGACGGGCTGGGTCGGTCGACCCGGTGGCCTTGGACTTAGTGTATGAATCGTAAGGGAGCTTTGGCCCGTTTTGCTTGCCCGCCGACAGCCAAAGCTGGATCTGTGGTTTTAGGGCGAAGTGGGGGACCGCGGCGTCCCAACTTTATCAGGAATCTCCAAGTAAGGCGGCGGGATGGCGACCGAGCCGGCCTGCTCCTGAGCCCCCGGGTCGAGCGAGTCGAGCCGGTGGCCGGGTTCAGTGGTAAAGTGATGCGGAAAAAATAGGGACGCAATAAATTGGTCGGCAAAAGGCAGCCCCCGAGTCTCGTTCGGGGACCCCGTAGTTTCATGAATTTACAAAAGGCGACGATACATACACTCGTGCGGCTAACTGTAAAACAGACGGAGGAGTTCCGCGTTCCACGGCCGGGTCGTTTCTTCGCCGGCGGTGTCCTTCTTGCGCTTCTTTTACATGCGCGCGTCGATGAGGTAGTAGGTGTTGCGGTCGTGCAAGGCCCTGCTCATGATGAATGGGCCCTCCCATGGAGGGGACAGCTTGTGCTGGCCTGCCTGCTCTTGGACGAGGTCGCCCTCGCGGAACGCGAGGGGCTTGATCTTCTTGCTGTGGTTGTGCCTTAGGCCTTGCTGGTAGATAGCCGAACGGCTAAGTGCCAGAAGGCGTGCTTCTTCGAGCAGGTCGACACCGTCTTCACGTGCCTCTCTGGGTTCGGCTTCGGTGTACATCGCGACGCGCGGCGAGTCGAACTCGACATCGGTCGGGATGACGGCTTCAGCTCCATAAACGAGGAAGAACGGGGTGAACCCGGTCGACCGATTTGGCGGTGTGCGCAGACTCCAGAGGACTACTGGCAACTTGTCAAGCCAGCTGCCGGGTGAGCGGATAAGTGGCTCGATGAGTCGCGGCTTGATGCCGGACAGGATGAGTCCGTTGGCCCGCTCGACCTGCCCGTTGGACTGCGGATGTGCCACGGAGGCCAGGTCGAGGCGCATGCCGGAGATGGAGCAGTATTGCTCGAGCGCGCCCTTGGCGAAGTTGGTGCCGTTGTCGGTGATGATGTTGTTTGGCATGTCGTAGCGGACCGCTATATCCTTGATGAACTAGACGGCTATTGGCCCGTCCAATTTCTTGATAGGTCTTCCTTGGTCCACTTGGTAAATTTGTCCACTGCCACCAGTAAGTGCGTCATACCAACTCGAGCGGTTTTGAAGGGTCCCAAAATGTCGAGTCCCCAGACCGCGAAGGGCCAGGCGATCGGTATGGTGCGGAGTGCTGACGCCTGCTAGTGGCTGCGTTTTCTGAAGCATTGGCACCCTTTACATTTGAGAACAAGCAATTCAGCGTCTTCGAGGGCCGTGGGCCAATAGAAACCATGGCGGAACGCCTTGGCCACCAATGATCGTGATGCGGCGTGGTGCCCGCACTCGCCCTGGTGAATGTTGAGGAGGATGTCGATGTCGTGATCCTACTCGACGCAGCGCTGGAACACGCCGGTAGAGCTGCGCTTGACGAGCTTGTTGTTGATGATGCTGTAGGCGGATGCCCGGCGGTGGATTTGCCGAGCTTCGAACTCATCCATGGGGAGAACCGCGTTCTCCAGAAACTCTGATATTGGGAGAGCCAAAGATGGAATTGTAACTACTGCGAAGACGGCCACCAGGGTGGGTTCCGGGTCAACAGCCCCCGAGCCGGGTTGAGCAGGCCCCGGGTCAGGGATGGCGATGGCCGAGTCCGGGATGATGGTGGCCGGGTCCAGCTGAGCAGCCCCCGGGCCGGGTTCAGCAGTCCTCGGGCCGACTTGGGGAGCGGCCGGGTCGTCTGGAACATGAATAGACTTGGAGTCCGGTGATGGCTTGACAGACGGCTTGTGCAGATGCTCGAGGGAGACGCTGATAACCCACAAGTATAGGGGATCACAACAGTTTTCGATAAGTAAGAGTATCGAACCCAACGAGTAGCTAAAGGTAGAATAAATATGAAACTCGAAGTACTTTGTAGGGGTTTTTTGGTAAGCTTGCAAGAATGTAAAGAGCACATAAATGTAAACTAGGGGCTGTTTAGATAAAGACACAACTAAATTAGTAAAAGTAAAGAGCTTGTTGTCACGAGAAAGTTATTTGTCCCTAGGCAATCGATAACTAGACCGGTAATCATTATTGCAATTCTATTTGATGGAGAGGCATAAGCTAACATACTTTCTCTACTTGGATCATATGAACTTATGATTGGAACTCTAGCAAGCATCCGCAACTACTAGAGATTCATTAAGGTAAAACCCAACCATAGCTTTAAAGCATCAAGTCCCCTTTATCCCATACGCAACAATCGCTCTTACTCGGGTTTGTGTTTCAGTCACTCACCAACCCACTATAAGCGAATCATGAATGTATTGCAAGAGCCTATAGCGGGAATCCCTCATGCTTGCGCGACACAGAGGGCACCATAGGACAGCACCAATAATAAAACATACAACTCAAACCAATCACGATCATCAAATAGCCATTGGGATAAAACAGATCTACTCAAACATCATAGGATAGCCATACATCATTGGGAAATAATATATCGCGTTGAGCACCATGTTTAAGTAGAGATTACAGCGGGTAAGAGAGAGAGTACACCGCTGCATAGAGATGGGGGAAGGTGATGGAGATGTTGGTGAAGATGACGGCGGTGTTGTTGAAGATCGCGGTGATGATGATGGCCCCCGGCGGCGTTCCGGCGCCACCGGATGCAAGGGGGAGAGAGCCCCCTTTCTTCTTCTTCTTCCTTGGCCTTCTCCCTAGATGGCAGAAGGGTTTCCCCTCTGTTCCTTGGCTCCCATGTCTTGGGAGGGGCGAGAGACCCTCCGAGATTGGATCTATCTCTCTGTTTCTACGTTCTCTGATTCTACCCCTTCACCATTTCCTTTATATCCGGAGATCCATAACTCCGACTGGGGTGAATCTTTCAATCGGATCTTCCGTATAAAATTATCTTTCTTGCGCCAGAAGGAGAGCCTCAACCGCCTTATGGGTGGACCACGAGGGTCAGGGGCGCGCCTGGGTGGGTAGGGCGCACCCCCCTACCTCGTGACCACCCTGGACACCTTTTCGCGTTGATTTTACTTCCAGAAAATCAAAAATATTCAGAAAAAAATCGCCGTCCGTTTTTATTCCGTTTGGACTCCGTTTGATATTGGGTTTCTGCAAAACAAAAAAATGCAAGAGACAGGAACTGGCACTGGGCACTGGATCAATATGTTAGTCTCAAAAATAGTATAAAAAGTTGCCAAAAAGTATATGAAAGTGAATAATATTGGCATGGAACAACCAAAAATTATAGATACGACGGAGACGTATCAGCATCCTCAAGCTTAATTCCTGCTCGTCCTCGAGTAGATAAATGATAAAAAAGAATAATTTTTGATGTGGAATGCTACCTAGCATAATCTTGATCATATGTCTAATCATGGCATGAATATTAAGACATGAGTGATTCAAAGCAATAGTCTATCATTTGACATAAAAGCAAAAATACTTCGAGCATACCAATAAAGCAATCATGTCTTTTCAAAACAACAAGGCAAAAGCAAGCTTATCCCTACAAAATCATACAGTTTGGTCATGCTTCATTTTCGTCACAGAAAATGCCCCCATCATGCACAACCCCGATGACAAGCCGAGCAATTGGTTCATATTTTTAATGCGCTTCAGCCTTTTCAACCCTCACGCAATACATGAGCGCAAGCCATGGATACAACACTATTGGTGGAATAGAATATAATGAAGGATGTTAGGTGGAGAAGACAAAAAAGGAGAAAGTCTCACATCAACTAGGCGTATCAACGGGCTATTGAGATGCTCATTAATAAATATCAATGTCAGGAGTACGGATTGCCATGCAACGGATGCACTAGAGCTATAAGTGTATGAAAGCTCTACAAAAGAAACTAAGTGGTTGTGCATCCAACTTGCTTGCTCATGAAGTCCTAGGGAATTTGAGGAAGCCCATCGTTGGAATATACAAGCCAAGTTCTATAATGAAAATTCCCACTAGTATATGAAAGTGACAACATAGGAGACAATCTATATGAAGAACATGGTGCTACTTTGAAGCACAAGATATGAGACTCACTGCATGAAGAACATGGTGCTACTTCGAAGCACAAGTTAGGAAAAAGAGATAGTAACATTTCTCCTTTTCTCTTTTTTTGGTGGGCTTCTTTGGTCCCCTTTTTTATTTAGGCTTCTTTGGCCTTTCCCTTTTTTTCCTTTTTTTGGGGGGCAATGTTCTATAATGATCATCATCACACTTTTATTTACTTATGACTCGATATAACAACTCGATACTGGAACAAAGATATTACTCTATATGAATGCCTCCGGCGGTATACCGGGATGTGCAATGATCTAGCATAGCAATGACATCAAAAAACGGACAAGCCATGAAAACATCATGCTAGCTATCTTACGATCATGCAAAGCAATATGACAATGAATGCTCAAGTCATGAATATGATGATGATGAAAGTTGCATTACAATATATCTCGGAATGGCTATGGAAATGCCATGATAGGTAGGTATGGTGGTTGTTTTGAGGAAGATATTATGAGGCTTATGCGTGACAGAGCGTATCGTATCACGGGGTTTGGATGCACCGACGAAGTTTGCACCAACTCTCGAGCTGAGAAAGGGTAATGCATGGTAGCGAAGAGGCTAGGAATGATGGAAAGGTAAAAGTGTGTATAATCCATGGACTCAAATTAGTCATAAAGAACTCATATACTTATTGCAAAAGTTTATTAGCCCTCGAAGCAAAGTACTACTACGCATGCCCCTAGGGGGATAGATTGGTTGGAAAATACCATCGCTCGTCCCGGACCGCACTCATAAGGAATACAATCAAAGAAACACCACATGCTTCAAATTTGTCACACAACAGTTACCATACGTGCATGCTACGGGACTTGCAAACCTCAACACAAGCGTCTCTACAATCCACAACCACCCACTAGCATTACTCTAATATCACCATCTTTATATTGGAAAACTATTGCAAGGAATCAAACATATCATATTCAGCGATCTACAAGTTTATGTAGGATTTTATGACTAACCATGTGATTGACCAATTCCTGTCATCTCTCTAAATAGATATAAGTGAAGCAAGAGAGTTTAATATTTTCTACAAAAGATACGCCCACGCTCTAACAAATATAAGTGAAGAAAAAGAGCATTCTACAAATGGCGGTTTTCTATGTAAAGAGAAACAGGCAATCCAACTTCAAATGATATAAGTGAAGTACATGAAGCATTCTATAAAGCCATACTCAAAAGATTTAAGTGAAGTGCAATGAGCATTCTATAAATCAACCAAGGATTATCTCATACCAGCATGGTGCATAAAACAAAAATAAAAACCTAATTGCAAAAGACGCCCCAAGACTTGCACATAATGCATGAACGAAATGAATTCGAAAACATACCGATACTTGTTGAATAAAGAGGGGATGCCTCCACAACATCCCCAAGCTTAGACGCTTGAGTCTTCTTGATATTTACTTGGGGTGCCTCAGGCATCTTCATACTCGGCGACATTGTTGGAGGCGGCGAAGTGGATCTGGAGCACATAGCGGAGCCGGTCAACCTTCGGAGATGACAGTTCGATGCCGGCCCCCAAGCCGAGTCGCATCTTGGACCCGTGAAAGTGCATGCGCCAGTGTGTCGAGTCTAGAGGCGGTGGCAAGTACTGGGTCTCGGTCCAGTCGACGAGGAAATCGGCTAGGGCCTAAGACTTAATTGTGGTGTGGGGCTCGTAGAGGATGGTGTGGCCGGCTAGCTGGATCGCCCACTTGGCGACCCGGCCGGAAGCGTCCCGGCACCCGATGATTTCTCCGATAGGCGCCGTGCTGACACCAGTGACGACGTGCTCGTGGAAGTACTGCTTCAACTTCTTGGCGGTGAGGTACACGCCATAGCACATCTCCTCGAAATGCGGGTAGTTCTGCTCGGAAATAGAGAGCACCTCGCTCAGGTAGTAGATTGGTCATTGGACGGCTTGGATCTTGCCCTACTCTAGTTGCTCGACCACCAGCACCGTGCTGACCGCCCGTGAAGTCGTGGCTATGTAGAGGAACAGCGGCTCCATGTCGGTCGACGCGGCCAGGACTGGTGCGGTGGAGATCATGCACTTGAGGTCTTGGAAAGCCTCGTCTGCCTTGCCATGCCATTCGAACGGGCTTGTCTTCTTCATCAGCTGGTACAGGGGGAGCGCCCTCTCGCCCAGCCGGCTTAGGAACCGGCTGACCGAGGCCAAGCACCCGGTGAATTTCTGGACATCGCGCAGCCGAGCCGGCTTGCACATGCGCTCGATGGCCTTGATCTTCTCCGTGCTCGTCTCAATGCCGTGCTCCGAGACGAGGAAGCCGAGTAGATTTCTGGCCGGGACGCCGAAAACACACTTTTCCGGGTTGAGCTTGACCTTGTATTCACGGAGGTTGGCAAATGTTTCCTTAAAATCGTCGAGGAGCGTGAGGTGCTACTTGGTCTTCACCACAATGTCGTCCACGTACACGTGGATGTTGCGGCCGAGTTGCGGAAGCATGCATTTCTACATGCACGTTCGAAGGTGGCGCCGGTGTTCTTCAATCCAAACGACATGGTGATGTAGCACTACGCCCCAAAGGGCATGATGAAGGACGTCTTCAGGGCATCGGTCGGGTCCAAATTAATCTGGTGATAGCCGGAGTAAGCGTCCAGGAAGGACAGGAGGTCGCACCTGGCAGTCGAGTCGATGACTTGGTCGATCCACGGGGGAGCGAACGGATCCTTGGGACAGGCCTTGTTGAGGCTGGTGTAGTCGATACACATTCGCCAGGTATTGTTCTTCTTCAGGACGAGGACTGGATTGGCCAGCCACTCGGGGTGAAACACTTCCATTATGAAGCCGGCCACCAGAAGCTTAGCGACATCTTCACCAATGATTCTTCTCTTCTCTTCAGAAAATCGTCAAAGAGGTTGATGAACAGGCTTGGCGTCCTTGCGGACGTGAAGTTTGTGCTCGGCGTACATCCTCGGGATACCCGGCATGTCCTTGGGGGTCCATGCGAAGATATCCCGATTCTCATGGAGGAAGTCGACGAGCTCGCCTTCCTACTTGGTATCGAGGCGGGCGCCTACGACAACGTACTTGCTGCAGATGAGGTCTTCAGGGTTGAGCTTCACTTTCTTAGTCTCCATGGAGGGCTTGTAGGCAGCCTCGTCGGCCGGGTCCGAGGACGGGATCGACGCATCGGAGGCCTCGCCTACCAAGGCGACGATCCGGTCGAGCTAGCGCCGCTCCTCGGCGATGACTAGCGACTCGGCCAGCTTGGCGCCGTCTCGGGCGCACTCCAGAGACTTGCGGTAGTCGCCAGTGACGGTAATGAGGCCCTTGGGACCGGCATCTTCATCTTCAGGTATGCGTAGTGGGGAACCGCCATGAACTTGGCGAGCGTGGGCCGGCCCAGCAATGCATGTTATGCGCTGGACAGGTCCGCCACCTCGAACCAGATTGGCTCGCGTCGGAAGTGGCTGTTGTCGCCGAACAGGCCATCAAGCCGGACCCGGCCAATGGGCGAGCAGGAAAGGCCGGGCACGATGCCATGGAAGACTGTCCGGGTCGGCTCCAGGTCCTCGGCCTTGAGGCCGAGCTTGGTCATCGTGTCGCGGTAGAGGATGTTGATGCTGTTGCCGCCGTCGATGAGGACTCGAGAGAACTTGCATGTGCGCCGCGCGATGATGATGAGGTTGAGGACGAGGGTGTATCCACCCGGACTCAGCATGACTGCCGGGTGATCCTCCCGGGTCCAGGTGATGGGGCGATCTGACCAGTGCATGAAATCTGGCTTGGCCAGGACGACAGTGTTCACCTCTTGCCACAAAAGGCGCTCGCTGCGTTTGTCATCGCCGAGGCTGGTGAAGATGAAGTAGGCCACCCGCTGTTGCGGGTAGGCGTCGTTCCGCATCGCGCCGCCGGTGGGAGGCGGCGGTGGAGGCCGAAGCGGCTGCCCCGTGCCCGGAGACGCAGCTGGAGCTGGAGGAGGCGGAACGCCCCCCCTCATGATGCGCTTCGTGATGGTGCACTGCCGAAGCACGTGCGTGGAGGATCTTGCGCCGCTGTGGTGCTTGCATGGGGTGTCGAGCACCTCTTCAAAACTCATGGCAGGCTGCCATGCAATCTTGCCGGTCTGCCGGTGTTGTGCTGTTGGGTCCGCCGTGGGCTTGGCGGCCGTGACGAGCCGGTTGTCGTGACGCTGCGCCAGTTGGTCGGCCTTGCGCTTGTTGTTCTGATGATGCTGCTGCCGGCTGCTTTCGCCAGCCGGCTTCAGAGGAGGAACCGGCTTTGCTTTGCTGGCTTCGTCCAGTGCCACCTCGATCTTCATGGCGGAGTCGGTGTTGGTGTACTTGTCTGCCGTCACCATGAGCACGGCCATGGTGGCCGGCTCGGAGCGTAGGAGCTTGTGCTTGAGGAGGGTGCCATCCCGGCACCCGCTGACGAAGTACTCACTACTAGGAAAAGGGCTATAGATGAAATGGATACTAATGGCGCACCATACATGTGGTGCGCCACTACTATATAGCAGTGGCGCACCATGTGCTGGTGCGCCATTAGTGTGGAAGACCCTAATGGCGCACCAGACACATGGTGCACCACTAGTAACAATTTTTTTCAAACATACTAATGGCGCACCCAGGCACAATGCGCCATTACCAGAACTAGTAATGGCGCACTAGCCACATAGTGCGCCACTACTGTATTTTCTTTTATTCTTTTTTTTCAAAACTACTAATGGCGCACCGTGGCATAGTGCGCCAATACTAGTTTAAACTAGTAATGGCGCACTGTGCCACGGTGCGCCATTAGTGTGTATATATATATAATTTTTTTGCAAAACTACTAATGGCGCACCACCAGCAGGTGCGCCATTAGTAACCAGGGTTACTAATGGCGCATTTGCAGGTGGTGCGCCATTAGTAACGTGGGACCAACAAGATATTTTGGACAGCCACACCTACCCACTCACTTTCCCCACTTCATTCTCTCCACCTCCTCCTCCAAGCTTGTGTCGGCTACCTCCTCCTCCTCACCTCATTTGCACCATATATTCATCCAAATTAAGTGGTTAAATTACCTTTTTTGATAGGTAAGTAAGGGGGAAGCTATCTTTATGTTGTTCTCCCTCCAACAACGTGCACATGCACTTTTTATGGCCTAGCTAGATCTATGTATGTTCGTGGTGTTGCATATTTTTGTGGTGTTGCATATATGTTTGTGTTTGCAGGTACCGGTATTTGAAATGCGATAGTTGCCAATATTTTGCCGGAATGTTGATTTATTTCTGTTTCGGCGAGAATTTTGGCACTATGCATTCTTTTTGGTCCTATTTTTAGGGAAACTCATGCCAAATTTTTTCTTGGTTCTAGAATAGCGTTTTGCTCTACGCCGCAGGCGACCATGGTCCGCCGGATGACCGAAGGCATCATGAATAGGTTTTTGAGCTCCGCGAAGGCCGAGATGCTTCAAAAGAATGACACGGAGATAAGATGTCCGCGTCGAAGATGCAAGCTGAAGAGCCTTATTGCGGACACGGATTCCGGGCAGGAGTGGGACCACCTGCTCTTGCATGGTTTCATGGATGGCTATCGGTGGCACGGTGATGAAGATGATTATGAAGTCGTCCATAGGGGCCGGGCAAGAAATGAGGAAGGGCAGCAAGACAACCACCGTGGCTCCGGTGGGCGAGAAGACGAAGAATCTCCAGGACATGATCACAACGGTGATGCTGTACACAGTCATCATGTACACGATGCAGGACATGACGATGAGGAAGATGCCAGAGCAGACGAAGGGCATGATCATGAAGACGAAGATGTCGGCGGAGCAGACGATGATGGACCATAGATGGGCTGGGTGCAGGACCCTCGTATTCAAGAGCTGCTTCTCAAGCAGACAGATAATGCAAGAGCTGCCGCCCGAGAGAAAGTCAAGCTGGATCAACTGGAGATAGACGCGGTTACTCCATTGTATGAAGAATGCAGGCCCGAGGATACCCGCCTGAAAGTAACACTCATGGCTCTGGAGATGAAGGTAAAACACAAAATGACCGACGCATGCTTCGACGAGAACATGTCATTCTGGCGCGAACGTCTTCCCAAGGGAACAAGTGCCCGACCAGTTTCGAGGAAGCGAAGAAAATCGTGTGTCCTCAGCATTTACCGCGCGTGAAATACCATGTGTGCATGAAAAATTGCATCATTTATCGGGACGAGCACGCATAGTCTACCATATGCCCGGTGTGCGGCGTCACTCGATAGAAGAAGAGGAAGAAAGCTCCTCGAAAAGTGGTGTCGTACTTTCCGATCACTCCTCGTCTGTAGCGGTATTTCGCGGACCCTAAGGTAGAAAACCTCCTGCGTTGGCACGCGGGTAGGTAGGAGAAGGCGCGAGAAGATGACGCAAATGATCCGAAGATAAATAAAAAAGACAAGATGCTGAGTCACCCTAAGGATGGGAGCCAGTGGCAAGCGTTGAACTTCGAACACCCAGAATTTGGGAAGGATCCAAGGAACATCGTGCTGGGCGCGAGTACCGATGGAGTCAATCCGTTTGGCAACCAAAGAAGCACACATAGCACCTGGCCTGTGTTTGTGTGGATGTACAACCTTCCCCCCTGGTTGTGCATGAAGAGGAAGTACATTCACATGAGTATGCTAATTGAAGGGCGAAACAACACAGGAGCGACATCAATCATGTATCGGGGCTCTGAAGAGGAGCTAGACACGCTGGAAAACGCCAGCGTGTACGTGGGGACGCTGCAGAGAAAGAATATTCCCTATGATAGCCGTCTTGCTCACGACGGTGCACGACTATCTCGATTCACGGATATCTCATGGGCAGGTGGTCCACGGATTTTACGGATCGTCAGTGCATGGATGACACAATGTATCGCCAGCTAGATAGAGATCCTGGGTCTTCGAAAACCGTGTTCATGGGACATCGAAGGTGGCCTCGCGATGATGACCCGTGGAGGAAACGCAAGGATCTGTTTGATGGTGAAACCGAACCCAGAAGACGCCCGCGTACGAGGAGCGGCGAGGAAATAGACGAGCTGTTGAGAAATTGGAAAGATTGGCCACTGCCGGGAAAGAAGCAAAAGGCGCCAGAGCCGGGAAAGAAGCGAAAGGCACCAGAGCTGCTGCTCAAGGTATGGAAAACGAGGTCTGTTTTCTGGGACTTGCCGTAATGGAAGATCCACCATGTGCCTCACAGCCTTGATGTCATGCATATCATGAAGAACGTGTGCGAGAGTCTGCTGGGTACCCTGCTCAACATGCCAGAGAGGACCAAAGATGGGCCGAAAGCAAGGGCAGACTTGAAATCAATGGGCATCAGGGAGGAGCTTCACGCTAATGATCATGATGATGATGAGGCGAAGCAGGACACGGAAAGTCGTCGCTAAGGCAAAAAGGCCAAGAAGACCGGAAATGACTACCCTCCCGCGTGCTTCACTCTACGTGAGAAGGAGATCGATCAGTTTTTCACCGGCCTCGTAGGAGTAAAACTTCCTTACGGTTACACGGGGAAGATAAGCAGATACCTAGACCCAGCAAAGCAGAAGTTCAGCGGGATGAAGTCTCATGACTATCACATGCTGATGACGCAGATACTTCCAGTTGCAATTCGTGGGATCATGGATGCACACGTCTGTGAAACGCTATTTGGCCTATGCAACTTTTTCGACGTCATCTCTCGGAAGTCGGTTGGTGTGAGGCAACTCAGAAGGCTACAGGAAGAGATCATGGTGATACTATGCGATCTTGAGATGTACTTCCCGCCCGCATTCTTCGACGTTATGGTGCATCTGCTGGTCCATATCGTGGAGGATATCATACAATTTGGGCCGATGTTCCTGCGCAGCATGATGCCGTTTGAAAGGATGAATCGTGTCATCAAAGGATACGTTCGCAACATGTCACGTCCAGAGGGAAGCATAGAAAGGGGCTTTCTGACCAAACAGTGCATCTCCTACTGCATGAATTATCTAGGCATCGAGAACCCCGTTGGTCTGCCCGTCAACAGGCACCTCGGCAGGCTCGCTGGATGGGGTCATCGTGAGGGTCACCGCGAAATGCATGTCGACTTCGAGGGTCGACTCGCCGACATTGAAAGAACAAACCTAGTCGCGCTACAACACATAGACGTGGTCGATCCTTCGGTGGTAGAGCACAAAACCTTTATTGAGAAGACGTACAATGACCGTGCCAATAGAGGACGGACGGAGATATATTCAAAGAGCACAACTCACGTTTCACGCGTTGGTTCAAGCAGAAGCATCTGTCGTACCCTTTACATGAGGATTCTTCCGCAGAAGAACAACTCATATTCGCCTTGTCACAGGGCGCCGAGCACAATCTGATGACGTATGAGGCGTACGATATCATCGGCTACACATTCTACACCGAGAGAAAGGACATGAAGAGCGATGGTTATCAGAACTCCAGGGTAACGATGGAATCCTACACCGGTAACGACAAGGACAGATACTACGGAAGGATCGAGGAGATCTGGGAGCTGAGCTACGCTGGAGAGAAGGTCCCGATGTTCCGTGTCAGATGGGCCAAGAGCGTCATAAAAGAAGACCGGTATTTCACCACCATGGTTACACCCGAAGACAAATCCAAGACCGCGGCCGCAAATGTCACCGCAAAAAATGAGCCATGGGTACTGGCTTCGCAAGTGGACCAATGCTTCTTCATTACCGACCCGCCAAAGCCCAATCGTGTTGTCGTGAGGAGAGGCAAAAGGAAGATCATCGGAATGGATGGAGTCGTCAATGAGAAGGACTTCGACAAGTACGGCGACCCGAAGATGGAACATGACGACGACGATGAAGTATCAGCATACACCACAAGAAGAAGCAGGACCACCCTACCTAAAGGACGTCCATTCAAGAGAAGAACTCCATTTACGAAAAATAAGGGCATGAAGATTGTGAACAGATAGCTAGCTAGGATCGATTGTATTTAAATTGTAGCCTTCATTTCTCGATTGTATTTCATGGGCACTTTTTGAACTCATGAATGTTTTTAAATTTCATGGACACTCGATCTCGATCCCCCTCCATCTCGATTGCTATCCCACCTCGCCAGATCCGGTCCCGTCGCCGCCGAGCACTGCCCGCACCCTCTCCCCCGCTCCACCAGCCGCCGCCGCCGACCGCCCACACCCTCCCTCGCTCCACCGCCACCGACGACCCACCGCACCTCCCAGCTCCACGGCCGCCACCGCGCACTTCCCGCACCCACCCGCTCCCGCCGCCGCCGACCCACCGCACACTCCCGCTCCACCGTCGGCGACCCACCGCACCATCCCGCTCCACGGCTGCCGCCATGACCCCCCACCCTCCCCATTCCACCGCCGCCGACGACCCACCGCACCTCCCGTCTCGCTCCACCGTAACAAATGAATGCAACTAAAATTGCAAAAAAAACAAATTTGATTATATTTTCAAATAACAAATTTGATGATATTTTCAAACAATAAATTTGATGATATTTTTTCATATTCATAAATATTTTCAAATAATAACAAATTTGATGATATTTTTTGAAAAATTATTACTGTTTTTATTAAAAACTATTACTGTTTCATATTCATATTCATTTTCTAAAAAATTATTAGATGCAACAAATTTTTAAAAAAAATACTTATGGCGCACCTCTGGCTGGTGCGCCATTGCTATATATAAAAAAAGATTACTAATGGCGCACCCCTAGCTGGTGCATCATTGCTATATAAAAAAAGATTACTAATGGCGCACCGACCGCGGGTGCGCCATTGCTATCTAAAAAAATACTAATGGCGCACCGCTGCGGGGTGCGCCATTAGTAAGCTTCCCCACCTAGCTAATTTCTCCCTCTCCCTCTCGCCAGATCCCCTTCGTCCCACTCCCTCGCCAGATCCACCCGCGCGCTGCCCCGCCGCCGCCGCCCGACCCCCGCCGGACTCCATCCCGCCGCCCAGCGCCCCCCCGCCACCGCCGCACCACCGCCGCCGCCCGTGCCCCCACGCCCCACCACTGCAGCTCCCTGCGCCGCCGCCCTGCGCCCACTACTAGGAAAAGGCCTATAGATAGGATTGACTCTAATGGCGCACCGTGGAGGCAAGTGCGCCATACTATATACTAATGGCGCACCTGCTCGAGATCGCCATTAGAGTGGAAGACACTAATGGCGCACCGTGGAGAGGTGCGCCATTAGTATGAATTTTTTTCCATTTTCCCATACATACTAATGGCGCATGAGGCCTACAATGCGCCATTACTATATATAACTTCTAATGGCGCACCGTGGACAGGGTGCGCCTCTAGTGTGTATTTTTTTCCATTTTCCCATACATACTAATGGCGCATGACATCTACAATGCGCCATTACTATATATAACTTCTAATGGCGCACTAAGCGAGGCAAAGGCGCCATTACTCTAAATTTTGTTTTATTCTTTTTTGCAAAACTACTAATGGCGCACGCTCTTACGATCGCCATTAGTAAACAGGGTTACTAATGGCGCATGAGGAGAGGGTGCGCCATTAGTAACTTCTGGGACCAACAAGATATTTTGGACAGCCCACACCTACCCACTCACTTTCCCACTTCATTCCATCCACCTCCTTCTCCAAGATTTCGCCATCTCCTCCTCCTCACCTCATTTCCACCATAGATTCAACAAAATTAAGTGGTGAAATTACCTTATTTTGATAGGTAAGTAAGGAAAGCTATCTTCATGATATAGATCTACTTTTTTCTCCCTAGCTCGCTCCAACAACGTGCACATGCACTTTTTGTGGCCTAGCTAGATCTATGTATGTTTGTGGTGTTGCAAGTGTTTGTGGTGTTGCATATATGTTTGTGTTTGAAGGTACCGGTATTTGAAATATGCGATAGTTGCCAATATTTTTCGGAATGTTTTGATTCATTTCCGTTTCGTGAGAATTTTGGCACTATGCATTCTTTTGGTCCTATTTTTAGGGAAGGTCATGCCAAATTTTTTCTTGGTTCTAACATATCGTTTTGCTCTACCCTTGAGCGACCATGGTCCGCATGATGGTGAAGGCATCGTGAATAGGTTTTGAGCTCCATGAAGGCCGAGATGCTTCAAAAGAGCGAGGCGGAGATAAGATGTCCATGTCGAAGATGCAAGTTGAAGAGCCTTATTGCGGACCGGATTCCGGCAGGTCGGGACCACCGCTCTTGCGTGGTTTCATGGATGGCTATCGGTGGCAAGGTGATGAAGATGACTATCAAGTCGTCCATGGCGGGGCGGGCAAGAAATGAGGAAGGGCAACAAGACAAGTACCACCGTGGCGAGGGCGGGCGAGAAGGCGAAGAATCTCGAGGACATGATCACGGCGGTGATCTTGTACGATCATCATGTAGAAGATGTCGTACATGATGATGAGGAAGATCAAGATGAAGGGCATGATCATGAAGATGAAGATTGGGAGCAGACGGCGATGGAGGCTGGGTGCAGGACCCTCATATTCAAGAGCTGCTTCTCAAGCGGACGGATAACGCAAGAGCTGCCGCCGAGAGAAAGCCAAGCTGGATCAAGCTGGAGATAGACGCGGTTACTCCATTGTATGAAGGATGCAGGCCGAGGATACCCTTTGAAAGTAACGCTCATGGCTCGGAGATGAAGGTAAAACACAAAATGACCGGCGATGCTTCGACGAGAACATGTCATTACAGCACGAACGTCTTCCCAAGGGGAACAAGTGCCCGACCAGTTCGAGGCGAAGAAAATCGTGTGTCCTCTGGATTTACCGCACGTGAAATACCATGTGTGCATGAACAATTGCATCATTTATCGGGACGAGCACGCGGAGTCTACCATATGTCGGTGTCTTGGCGTCACTCGATACAAGAAGAGGAAAAAGCTCCTCGAAAATCGGTGTGGTACTTTCCGATCACTCCTCGTCTGCAGCGGTATTTCGCGGACCCTAAGGTAGCAAAGCTCCTGCGTGGCACGCGGATAGGGAGGAGAAGAAGCGAGAAGATGGCGCAAATGATCCGGAGATAGATAAAAAGACAAGATGCTGAGTCACCCTAAGGATGCGAGCGGTGGCAAGCGTTGAACCAAGACCAGAATTTGGGAAGGATCCAAGGAACATCGTCTTTGGGCGCGAGCACCGATGGAGTCAATCCGTTTGGCAGCAGAGAAGCACACATAGCACTGCCTGTGTTTGTGTGGATGTACAACCTTCCCCTGGTTGTGCATGAAGAGGAAGTACATTCACATGAGTATGCTAATTGAAGGGCGAAACAACCAGGAGCGACATCAATCATGTCTGGGGCTCTTTGAAGGAGGAGCTAGACACGCTGTGGAAAACGCCAGCCAATCGTGGGGCGCCGCAGAGAAAGAATATTTCCCTATGAGAGCCGCGACTTGCCACGACGGTGCACGACTATCTCGATTTACGGATATCTCGCAGGCAGGTAGTCCATGGATTTTACGGATGCGTAAGGTGCATGGATGACACAACGTATCGCGACTAGATAGAGATCCGGGTCTTGAAAACCATGTTCATGGGACATCGAAGGTGGCCAGCGACGATGACCCGTGGAGAAACGCAAGGATCTGTTCGATGGTGAAACCGAACCCAAAACGCCTGTCGAGGAGCGGCGAGGAAATAGACAAGCTGTTGAAAAATTGGAAAGACCGCCCTTGCGGGAAAAATGCGAAAGGCGCCAGAGCCGCTGCTGAAGGTATGGAAAGCGAGGTCATTTTACGGGACTTGCCGTCTTGGAAGATCCACCGTGTGCCTCACAGCCTTGATGTCATGCATATCACGAAGAGCGTGTGCGAGTGCGCTTGGTACCCTGCTCAACATGCGAGAGGACCAAAGATGGGCGAAAGCAAGGGCAGACTTGAAATCAATGGGCATCGGCGGGGAGCTTCACGCTAATGATGATGATGATGATGATGATGATGATGAGGCGAAGCAAGACACGGAAAGTCGTCGCAAAGGCAAAAAGGCCAAGAAGACCGGAAATGACTACCCTCCCGCGTGCTTCACTCTAAGTCAGGAGGAGATCGAGCAGTTTTTCACCTGCCTCCTAGGAGTAAAACTTCCTTACGGTTAAGCGGGGAAGATAAGAAGATACCTAGACCCAGCGAAGCAGAAGTTCAGCGGGATGAAGTCTCACGGTATCACGTCTTGATGACGCAATACTTCCATTGCAATCCGTGGGATCATGGACGCGCACGTCTGCGGAAACGCTATTTGGCCTGTGCAAATTTTTTCGACGTCATCTCTCGAAGTCGATTGGCGTGAGGCAACTCGAAGGCTGAGGAAGAGATTGTGGTGATACTATGCGAGCTTGAGATGTACTTCCGCCCGCATTCTTGATGTTATGGTGCATCTGCTGGTCCATATAGTGGAGGATATCATCCAACTCGGGCGGCGTTCCTGCACAAACATGATGCCGTTCGAAAGGATGAATGGTGTCATCAAAGGATACGTTCGCAACATGTCACGTCGAGAGGAAGCATAGCCGGGGCTTTTCGGCGGAAGAGTGCATCTCCCTCGCACGAATTATCTAGGCATCGAGAACCCGTTGGTCCGCCCGTCAGCAGCACCTCGGCGAGCTCGCTGGATGGGGTCACCATGAGGGTCGCCCTTGAAATGCATGTCGGCTTCGAGGGTCGACTCGCCGACTTTGAAAGAGCAAACCTAGTCGCGCTACAACACATAGGCGTGGTCGATCCTTGGGTGGTAGAGCACAAAACCTTTATTAAGAAGGCGTACAATGACCGAGGCCAGCAGAGGACGGATGGAGATATACTCAAAGAGCACAACTCATGTTTCACGCGTTGGTTCAAGCGAAGCTTCGTCGTACCCTTTACATGAGGATTCTTCCGCGGAAGAACAACTACTATTCGCCTTGTCACAGGCGCCGAGCACAACAACGATGACCTATGAGGCGTCACGATATCAACGGCTACACATTCTACACCGAGGACAAGGACATGAAGAGCGATGGTTATCGAACTCCGGTAACGATGGAATCCTACACCGTAACGACAAGGACAGATACTACGGAAGGATCGAGGAGATCTGGGAGATGAGCTACGCGGAGAGAAGGTCCCGATGTTCCGTGTCGATGGGCCAAAAGCGTCATAAAAGAAGACCGGTATTTCACCACCATGGTTATACGAAGCCAAATCCAAGACCATGGCATAAGCGTCACCGCGAAAAATGAGCCATGGGTACTGGCTTCCCAAGTGGACCAATGCTTCTTCATTACCGACCCGCCAAAGCCCGGTCGTGTTGTCGTGAGGAGAGGCAAAAGGAAGATCATCGGAATGGATGGAGTAGCCAATGAGCAAGACTTGACAAACGGCGACCGAAGATTGAACATGGCGACGACGATGAAGTAGCAGCACACACCACAAGAAGAAGCAGGACCACCCTACCTAAAGGGCGTCCGTTCCACGAGAAGAACTCCGTTTGCGAAAAAGAAGGGCAAGAAGATTGTGAACAGAGATAGCTAGCTAAGACCGATTGTATTTAAATCGTAGTCTTCATTTCTCGATTGTATTTCATGCATGGGCACTTTTTGATATCATGAATATTTTTAAATTTCATGGGCACTTTTTGAATTCATGAGGACACTTGATCTCGATTCCCCCTCCATCTCGATCTTGATCCCCCTCCATCTCGATCGCACCGCACCCTCCCCGCTAGCTCCACCCATCGCAACCTCCCGCTCCACCGCCGAGCACCGGCCCCCAAGACCAAGACTTTTGAACATATTTTTAAATTTTTTTACTATTTTCTAAAAAATATTACTGTTATAATTTAAACAAGTTTGAACATATTTAAACACAAATAAATATAAAAACAGCATTTAAAATGCATAAAAATATTACTGTTATGATTTAAACAAGTTTGAACATATTTAAACACAAATAAATATAAAAACACCATTTAAAATGCATAAAAAATATTGGGGATCACAGGAATCGAACCCGGGACCTCCGTGTGTGTGCTACGTCTTGACAGTCGGGCTAGTGGGTGGGTTCATTGTAGAAAGGGTTGGGCTGTAGATATAGCTCTTGTGGTAGATTAAAACAACATTCTAATGGCGCACCGAGGTGGTGCGCCATTAGAACGATCAGATACTATGGCGCACGGCGTGTGGTGCGCCATTAGAAAGCTTCACTCACCTATTCCCCTCGGCCTCTCTCCTCCTCGCCAGATCCCCCCCTCCTCTCAGCTCTCGGCCTCTCGCGTCGCCGCCCGTCGCCCGCCCTTGAGCGAGCCGAGCGAGAGCCGCCCCCCGACGCCCGCGCCCGCATCCTCGCCGTCCCCCTCCGCCCAGCCGCCCCCTCACGCTCGCCGTCCCTCCTCGCCCGCGCCCAGCTCGCTGTCCCCCTCCGCCCAGCGCCCGCCTCCTCGCCCGTCCCCACGCCGGCGCCCAGCACGCCCGCCTCGCCGCCCCCTCCGCCCGCGCCCTCGCCGTCCCCCCAGGTGATTCCTCCCTTCTCATCCACCCCCTCACCTGCAAACCCTAGGGCCATGGCTGTTAACTGTTTTAGATAGTTTCAGTTAACTTTTTCTTGTGTTCTGTAAATTTACCAATGCATTTGATGTTGTGAATTACTAAGATACTGAAGTAAGAAAGTTGAGGAAACTGGATTAAACTGTGTCATTTGGGCAAGAATGTTAAGTAGTTATTCATGAAAGAAATGAAACAAGTGAGGCCATACATACAGAAACTAATCTGGCACATAACTTGTACAAAAAAAATTGTGCACTTGGTGGTGGTTGGCACGCAGCAATCAAGAGAATTGATTTTCAAGAGCAAGAATGTTGGATTCATTGCAGCCACATGTATAGGCATGCAAGTTGACCCAGTTGGCCGGTTGGCCCATACACATAATCAACATTCACTGTTGTGCGGACGGGCGTTTTCTTGGGTTGTTTCCTCTGCACTTGTGGTGCTGGTGTGTAGTTCTCCAGTGTACCCTTTTTCCTCCATCTCGTCCCACACGCATTGCAGAGCACCGGCTTCTCCGGTGGCCCGTGTCGCCAGAGAGGACTGCCTGTATCAGCAGTATTAGTTGGCATGAGCAACAACAAGTAGAGTAGAAAACAGAGCAGCAAAGAATGTGTGTAATACTAGTGTACATGCATAGAGGTCACAGATATGATAGGGAGACTCTGTGTTATTCAGAGTTTGTGTTTGTACCACAGATATGACAGGGAGACTCTGTAATAGTTAGTGTACAGGCATAGAGTTGAGTTGTACCCTAACATAACATTGGGCATTTTAGGTGAATGCAGGCAGCAAGAATATATGCAACTCTGAATATCTATTTGATGATGATTGGCAAGAGCAAGATGAGATAATATCTGTTTTCCTTGCTTTCTTTCAGGTTTTTTGCTTCCAACCGTTAGTGCATTCAACTCTGAATGTAGGTTGAATATTTCTTGCTTCTCGCTGTTAAAGATGTTACAGTCACATACATTTGTGTCCACATTGTTTTTGTATGTAATTAAAAATGTCAAATACACAACACTGGCTGTGACAATGTAACTTGCTTAATTAGGATGAATTTTTGTTCTTCATTATAGTGTATACATCTAATTCAGTAAAAATAATAGGCATCACCTTACGTGTAAAAAGATGTACGAACCTTGTCTATGCCATTGGAGAGAAATTTACAGGATGCATAGATTTCTTTATACATTGCATTGGAGGTTCATCTTGTCTTGAAGCAAACAAATTAGCATTGGAGGCTCATCTTTGAGGCTTATCTTTATTACATATCGAACTTGCAAACAAATCTGTGAAAGACTTGTAAAGTTCTTTGGGTTTTGTCTCCAACCATTGTGTCGTGATGAATTTGCAGTACCCCGAGAGGCCCTTGAGTTTGCGGAATGTCGATTAACTTCCGTTCCGCAAATTGGTACTCCATATGTCCTATTTTCAGCAAAGGTCATGCTGAAATTTTCCGTGAATTTTAGCATGACTTTGCTAAAAATAGGACATATGGGGTACTTACGACTAATGCATGGGCCGGGCTATCTTAGTACTTAGTTAAGTAGGATCAACTGCCCGCCATTCTTGCTGCATTAAATCATAGGTGGCAATAGAGCCAAGTGATTAGGCCCAACTTAGAATTATCCTTAGCATCGATAAACCCTAGATGATAAACCCAACATAGGTGGCAATAGAGCCAAGTGATTAGGCCCAACCCTAAATCATGAGACCATGATCTTGTTCCTTGACAATAACCATCTTTTTGACCAAACTTTTTCCTATTTAGAGAGAAACATGGCCCACAACGATGAGGCCGGTGGTTGGCGGCAAGCAATTCAGGAGATGTCCCAAGAGTTGGAGGAACAACAACCTCACCGCTATGATGGCGCCGCGGAAGACACCGATCCTGATTACACAACCCCTAGTGGCGTCGGGGATGACACCACTGATGGTGCCGCCGAGGATGCCACCACTGATGATGGTGGCGCACACACAGATGGCAGCCAACCGAAGAAGCAAAGGAAGGACCGGCGCCCGAATGCGCTCCGCACCGTCAAGGAGGAATTCACTCAAGTGGACTCCGACGGGAATCCAACGGAGCCCAAACATATAGTCAAGGGGTACGCGGTTCAGCTCGGGTGCATTCTCCGGAACACCGTCTCGATCAACACCGAGAACCTTAGGCATAAGGACCGAGGAATTTCGCAGCCTCCTCTTCACGAAGCTGCACGAACGATACAAGTTCCCCGACGAATTTGAAAACACACGCCTCTCAGGGAATAGAGTGAACAATGCCGCCCTCACGAAGATGAGCACGGCCCTGTCTACTTGGAGAAGCGCGGTGAAGAGAATGATTGATAAAGGTGATAGTTATGACAAGATCAAGGCGAAATATCATTTGATGAGTGAAGATGAGTACAAGGAGTTCAAGATCAAGTGCCAGAGCCCCGCAAGCTCCGAATCAAGTCAGTGGGGGAAAGAAATGCGGGAGTTGAACTTAGGGGAACACAAACTCGGTCCCGGCGGTTATAGAGTGGCGGAGCCTATATGGGACAAGGAGGACGCGGAGCATGCCGAGCAAGGCCTACCGCCCCGCTTTGAGAAATACAGCGGTGACAAGCAGACCAGGAACTATGTCAGGGCCCGGTAAAAGGAGGACCCGATAACAAAGGAGCTTACCACGGATCCGAAGACCAGGGCGCTTGAGCTTGTTCTGGTAAGGAATACACCCCCGCGTAATTAGCTCCATATGGTTGCACTCTAATTAATCACCAATATTTCTAAATGGCTCATGTTCCTTTCGCAGGACAATGAAAGCGATGGCTGGGTCGTCTAAGAGCTCCCCTTTCGACACCCCTTTAAATAGGGCGTTGAACATAATGAAAAAGAAGGATAAGCTCGATAAGCCGACGTCGGCTGGTCGTGTGGCGGCAAAGGCTTGTCCACAAAATGGGGTCATACTATACGCTGGTGTGCGGAAGGAGAAAAGGCCAGCTCGGAAAGCCGACGCGAGGTTGAAGCACTCAAGGCACAAGTGGCGCGGATTCGGAGCTTGTCCAAGAGCAAGTGGAACAACAGCTGGAAACGAAGCTCGAAGCCATGGTGCCTACATTGATTCATGGGTCGACGACGTGGATTGCGGCCGCCAAAGGGTCCTCCCGGTTCCCAGCTTCATGGCAAGAACTTCGCCTGCTGGCGGCGGCACCATTGGTGTCTCCGCGGCGGCGACATTGGTGTCTCCGCGGCGGCGCCATTGGTGTCTCCGCGGCGGCGCCATTGGTGTCCCGGCGAGGCGGTATTCGTGTCTCCGCACCGCACGGTATTGGAGCTTAATTCACCGGGTGTCGCCGACCGGCACCTCGCCAAAGAAGCGCCCCTCCGTCGATTACACGCCGCCGTTGGCGGTCCTCGACATTAGCCGAGCTTGACGGCATCACGGTAACTAAGCCTCTCGGCCGATGACTTCATCTCCTTGCCTTTGGTCGGGCATCCTCGACGCCCTACACATGTTTTCGCAGGCACCGCCGACGCGTTCCTTGCACTCTTCGCACCGTGGGCGCCGAGTTGGTCGATGTCGCCAAGGGCAAAATCGCTCAAACGGGCAACCCCATGTTCCACGGTAATCCGATGCCACCCACAATGTATAGGGTTGAAGTGGTCCGGTGCTGCCAGCTGCGACGAGTTGTTACCTCGATTCGACCGGCTGGGGCGACGAAGAAGATGAGATGACCCTCGGCACTGCATAAACTAGCCCTGCTATGGCGAAGAGCCGATTCGTTTGGGGCGGGGACACCACCCACAGATAAGACCGCCGATCGTGCGGCGCCAAGCCATGGCAAGAACGCAGCAAGCGCTACCGGACCTGCCGGACATCCCTATGGCACAGATCCGGACAGCCCTATGGCACAGATCCGGACGGCGACGACAACGACGACGGTACATTTACCAAAGTTGACAAGTACTTTGCCGAACATGGGTACGCTGACGATTTCTGCGGGCCTCTTTCTCAAGAACCCAGCCAAGACCACCGCGATCTAGCTGGTACGGCGGAGAAATCCAATTGCAACAAGCGTCGTCTGGCGTTCAGTTCTCAGGACACGCCTCCAGCTCCCGTCTTCACCGAGCCTCAGATAGCTGAGGCGCGAAATATTATCAGCCCCAACACGCTGAAGAAGGCGGTCTGTGAGCAGAACTCGGTCCCATTACAAGAGATCAAGAAGAAGGGCCGGAAACGAAAGACTAACAAGGGCGCCGGTGCGAGCCAGCCGGCACCGAGTTCGATCCGTGCTCAGGACGGGCCACCTTCACCTAAGGATATCTCGAGGAGGGTGCATGTGGCGGGTAGGCGATGCTACCGCCAAATATGCTGAATGCTGCAACGGTGCTATCGGAGTCTGCATGCGTTGTTCGATTTTGGAGAAGCGGCGTCTCAGAGAGAAGGATGTGGCATACCCGGTTTTCGTGGCCAAGGTGCCAGAGAGCAAGGGCTTTGTGGATGGCGACATCGGGGGTATGATCGTCCTGCGGTTTGATGACATCTTTGCTATGTTTAACCTTCATCCGTTGCACTACACCTTCGTTCGGCTGTTTTCACTGAGCATGCAGATGCGGATCATTAGAGACAATACCCCGGACATCGTGATAGTCGACCCCTTCTACATGCGTGCCAAGCACTTGAGCAGCGCTGGGGACCGCCAAGTTGCGAGTTCACACCTCGAAGGCGTCATTCTGGCAAACGCAGATAAGGATAACTTCCTTGTGCCTTACTTTCCCGAGTAAGTCATCCCTTAACCGCCCCGTAACATATGATTTCTTAGATTTCGATCGTTCTTTTTTTTCTAACATTCCGTGTTCGTGCAAAGGTGACACATTGCACACTCATCCTCTTAAGCCCGAAATATTCCATGGCCACGATTTCGACCCGAACCGTAACTCCATGATAGACTACACAAATGTGAAGAAAGTTCTTGATGATGTTCTCCCCGGCTACGCCAAATCTGGAGGCACCTTCACCAGGACAGTTCGTAAGTACGGCAAGCACATCTTCTCACACAATACGAAGTTCTGCTGTGTCAAGCAGCCGCCTGGTGGTCAGAAGGATGCCTACTACGCCCTCCATCACATGCGGGCGATCGTAAGGGACCATCATCACCTTCTGCTACCAGATAATCTCAAAGATTGGGCCGCGAGCTTGTCGGCAGTCCAGACGCGACCTCGGATAAGAATTCTTTCGCATCCGATCGGAGTTTGCGGACATCATCCATCAAGATGTCCTTCATACGTCGGGCAGTTCTTCCTCGAAATCAACCGTCCAACGGTGAGATAGATGGAATGCTACAAATGCAGGTGACAACGACCGCGATTTCATGACCATCGCGACAGACGACGGCTTCATCCACGCTCCGTCCGATGAGTCGAGTCGAAAGTAGTGATGTGTAGTTCGAAACATTGATTGGCTCATGTTGTAATTAAACTTTTAATGAATTCGTATGTCTCTTTGGTTTGGACGGTTGTTCAACTTAGATGTAATTGATGCTATTTTATTAGTAGGACCATGAATCATGCTATTAATGTCTTGCTTTTCTTCCGATCCTTTTGTTGCATACTTACACATTGCTTATGTATTGTCATTGTTTGGCTTGTGCATAGAGATGCCGTCGTATGTCGCGTACAAGGGTAAGGTTCCCGAGTCTACGATGATCGGGAGGAGTGTCGGAGACAGGTTCACCGTTCAGCGGTAATAGTTACAAAGGGTACACCACTAGGGCGGAGGCGAATCTAGATACGCCCGCTATCTAGCGGGAGAGAGGAGGAGCGTTGGAGGAACCGGATGAAGACCAGTTTGATCGCGATGATGCTCATCGTGATGACCACAGCTCTCTTCTATGTGATGGTAGTTTAGATGATCGATATCGACTTGTAATGTGAAGGCAAACTCGATACTCGCGGTCTTGAGACTTGTAATGTTTTATCTTTGTCCGGTCTTTTGAATCCGGAGACTAATATGATGAATTGTATTCGGAGACTAGTCTTCTATTGTATTTGATGAATTTGATGTTGCTGTGTGCTGCTGTCTATATTCTATGCAATAATATATTTTGTAATCTGTGCAAAAATCAGAAAAGCAAAAAAAAACCTAATATTCATACTAATGGCGCACCACAAAAGACACTAATGGCGCATTGTGATCATCACACTAATGGCGCATGCATGTAATGCGCCATTAGAATGCCATAGCACATTTGTACATATGGCCCAGGAGGCATTCTAATGGCGCATGCGGGCTATACTAATGGCGATTACGTGGTGCGCCATTAGAACACCAGATACTAATGGCGCACCAGTAGTGCGCCATTAGAATTTAATTCTAATGGCGTGATGCCAGTGGCGCACTGGCAGTGCGCCATTAGAAGGCAAAACCAGTGCGCCACAAGCATGCCTTTTCCTAGTAGTGGCCCCCGTGCCCCGAGCCGGAGGAGGAGGACCAGGAGGAGGACGAGGAGGTGGAGGAGACGACGACCGCCTCTACCTCAGCTCAGTCAGGCCATGCGACGCCGAGTCGAGCGCCGCCTCCCTCGCTGTCCCCCCTCCGCCCGCGCCCGCGCCCTCAACGTCGTCTCGCCCAAGCCGAGACACAGAGACAGGCGATTGGAGGAGCGTGCCGCGTGTCACCGGAGCTTCAACGCCTAGCCGCTGCCGGAGCTTCAACGCTGACGTCTTCCTCCATTCCTGCATCCCCTTCCCCAGGTGATTCCTCCCTTCTCCTCCACCCCCTCCCCGGCAAACCCTAGGGCCATGGCTGCAGGCTTCTTGCTCCCTTGTAACAACATGCTCTCTATTGGCATGCATGTATTTCAGAGAACATATTCGTAGTTCATTCCATTCTGTTGGCCTGCATTAGCTAAGCATCAAGTGGACTTAATTATTTTAGACAGTTTCAGTTAACTGTTTTGCGTTTGCTGAAGAGGTTCACCTATAGTTTAAAAAATTGAGTCACTGGATATATGCAATAATTTACAAAGAGCAAGTGATGTGGAGCAAAAATTCATCAAATGATGTATAGTTTCAAAAATTTAGTGAAACTGAACCTACCCTATTCCTCCATGTAGCAAAGGCGGCAATGAAAGCAAGATCATGCTTGGCTTAGCCAAATCATGCTTGGTAACAGTTAGAGAACAGGAACATTCTTGAACTCAAATTACTAGTCTGAACCATGCCAACTAAACTGTCTTCTCTTCTCTAGTCAGCCAACCACTAGCAATGATACTTAGCATATTTCAAATTTTCGCAAATTTTGAATGGGAAGCTAATACCCAAATTGTGTGCATTTAATCCTTACACTGAGTACTCAATTTCAAATTCATGTTACTGAATTTTTCTCAACATGTTAAAATTGTCATGCAACTGAATGTTACAGAAACGCCAGGGAATACAGAAATACTAGGGCACACAGCATTTAGAGTACTCTAAAATTCAGTTCTGAAAATTTTTGTTAGATAGTGGCTACACTAATCTAGAGTAGTATCCTAATCTGATGGAGTACTCGATTTAAAACTCCTAATCTAGACTAATATCCTAAAATCATTCCTGGAATTGTTGGAGTATAAATCAATCATTGATCATTGATGTTTGAGTATAAATCATGAAGAGCAATATCCATGTAACTGTACCTGCAAGCACCAGAACAAATTCAGCATTTCAATAACATTTCGCTACCTTCTGAACCCACATAGGCTGCAGGTAAAACAAGTTCCAGAACTTCTTCCCTGATCCATCACAATAACCTTACACACATATAACTAGTAGTACTTGCCTGATTAAACACAACTCACTTTGGATTACTCCAACAAACAAGTGCCTTTGAACAGTACCGAAAGACCTTGCCAAATATCTGCTTATTTTCTCCTTGATATAGAAGATGTGCCTTGCATGCTTGTGAGTCTTGCAACACATTGCGGTTGTCCGTGTAAGATGGAATTGACACAACCGTTTAGAGAAGATATTACATCATACTCAGCTGAGTCAGTAAACTATAATAGATGTGCTTCTCTCCAAATTGTTTCTTATTCAGAGTTTGAACAATGTTCGGCAGAAAGAAAATGGTAACGTGCTTGATGTCCAAAACTAACCGACAGTACCGTGCTATGGTAGCTGGCTCGAGGATGTGGTGGGGGATCTTTGCACACCTAACATTGATTTTTGTGACAGTAACCGAATATTACTAATGGTCTCTTTCTATAGATGTTGCATATGTAGAGTGTAATGAGATCTTAGTGTCATTTATGACACATATTAGACAGTGTGCAGCTTTGTCATTTATGACACATATTAGACAGTGTGCAACTTACCAGATGTATTGAACAAAATCATTTCTTTTTTTTTTGTTAAGTGGAGCGAACAAAATGTTGTTATAAGTTTGTTGCTGTCAGCATGAGTTAACTTGCTATCATTTATTGAAATTTAGAATGTGCTGGACTATATGTTCATTGGTACTACTTGTGATGCTGCTGCTGTACTACTTGGGAATTTTGTCAACTTGTGATGCTGCTGCTGTAACCCGAGAGGCCCTTGATTTTGCCGGAATGTCGATTAACTTCCGTTCTGGCAAATTCAGGTACTCCATATGTCCTATTTTCAGCAAAGGTCATGCTGAAATTTTCCGTCAATTTTAGCATGACTTTGCTAAAAATAGGACATATGGGGTACTTGCGACTAATGCATGGGCCGGGATATCTTAGTACTTAACAAGTAGGATCAACTGCCCCTTTATTATTGTTGCATTAAACCATAGGTGGCAATAGAGCCAAGTGATTAGCCCGAACTTAGATTTCTCCTTAGCATCGATAAACCCTAGATGATAAACCCAACATAGGTGGCAATAGTGCCAAGTGATTAGGCCCAACCTAGGGTGCCTCGGCATCAATAAACCCTAAATGATGAAAACTTAACTTAGCATTTACGGTGCCTCGGCGTCGGAAAACCCTAAATGATGAAACCTTGGCTTTTAGGGTGCCTCAGTGTCGATGAGAACCTAAATGATGTACGCTTAGGCTTTTAGGATGCCTCGGCGTTGACAAACCCTGAATGATAAAAGCTTAGATTTTAGGATGCCTCAGTGTCGACAAACCCTAAATGATGAGACCATGATCTTGTTCCTTGACAATAACCAACTTTTTGACCAAACTTTTTTCCTATTTAGAGCGAAACATGGCCCACAACGATGAGGCCGGCGGTTCGGGCGGCAAGCAATTCTGGGAGCTGTCCCAGGAGATGGAGGAAGAACCTCACCGCTATGAGGACGCCGTGGAAGACACCAATCCTGACTACACAACCCCAAGTGGCGTCGGGATGACACCACTGATGGTGCCGCCGAGGATGCCACCACTAATGATGGTGGCGCACGCACAGATGGCAGCCAACTGAAGAGGCAACGGAAGGACCGGCGCCCGAGCGTGCTCGGTACCGTCAAGGAGGAATTTACTAAAGAGAACTCCGACGGGCATCCGACGATGCCCAAAGAAGTAGTCAAGGGGTACTCGGTTCAGCTCGGGTGCATTCTCCGGAGCACTGTCTCGATCAACACCGAGAACCTAAGGCATGAGGACAGAGGGAATTTGGCAGCCTCCTCTTCACGAAGCTGCACGAACGATACAAGTTCCCCGCTGACTTTGCAAACACACGCCTGTCAGGGAATAAAGCAAACAGTGCCGCCCTCACGAGGATGAGCACGTCCCTGTCTACTTGGAGAAGCACAGTGAAGGCAATGATTGAAAAAGGTGATAGTTATGAGAAGATCAAGGCGAAATATCCTTCGATCAGCGAAGATGACTACAAGGAGTTCAAGATCAAGTGCGAGAGCAGCGCAACCTCCGAATCAAGTTAGTGGGGGAAAGAAATGCGGCAGTTGAACTTAGGGGTCCACCAACTCGGTCCCGGCGGTTAAAGAGTGGCGGAGCCTATATGGGACAAGGAGGACGCGGAGCATGCCGAGCAAGGCCTACCGCCCCGCTTCGAGAAATACCGTGACAAGCAGATCAGGAACTTTCTCAGGGCCCGGTACAAGGAGGACCCGGTAACAAAGGAGCTTACCACGGATCCGAAAACCAGGGCGCTTGAGCTTGTTCTGGTAAGGAATACACCCCCGCGTAATTAGATCCATATGGTTGCATTCTAATTAATCCCAATATTTCTAAATGGTTCACGTTCCTTCCGCAGGACACTGAAAGTAGTAGCGCGGGGTAATCTCAGAGCTCCCCTTTCGACACCCCTTTAAATAGGGCGTCAAACATAATGAAAAACAAGGATAAGCTCAGTAAGCCGTCATCAGCTGGTCGTGTGGTCGGCAAAGGCTTGTCCACAAAATTGTCGTCATACTACACCATTGGTGGGCGAAAGGAGAAAAAGACCAGCTCGGAAAGCCAGTCGCGCGATGTTGAAGCACTCAAGGCACAAGTGGCGCAGATTCCGGAGATTGTCCAAGAGCAAGTGCAACAACAACTGGGAACGACGCTCACCGCCATGGTGCCTACATTGATTCATGGGCTGACGACGTGGATTTTGGGCGGCCAGGAGGGGCCTCCCCCGGTTCCTAGCTTCACGGCCAGCAACTCGCACAACACGCAGGCGGCGCCATTGGTATCTCCGGCAGAGGCGGTATTCGTGTCTCTGGCACCGGCACGGGCATTGGAGCTTAATGCACCCGGGTGTATGCCGGCCGGCACTCGCCAGCAAGCGGCCCCTCCGTCAGTTGCATGCCCGCTGTTGTCGGTGCCTCGACATTAGCCGAGCTCGACGGCATCATAGTAACTAAGCCTCTCGGCCGATGACTTCATCTCCTTGCCTTTGACTGGGCATCCCTGATGCCGTACATGTTTTCGCAGGGCGCCGCCAACATTCCTTGCATTCTCCCGCACTTCGTGGGCGGCGAGTTGGTCGATGTCACCAAGGGCAGAATTGTTCACCGGGAAACCCCGTGTGCCACGGTAATCCGATGTAACGCCCTCGATGCGGCTATATCTCCCACGTGTCGAAGCACGACTTAGAGGCATAACCGCATTGAAAGCAATGTCGCAAGTGAGGTAATCTTCGCACAATCCATGTAATACATAAGGGGAAAGATACATAGTTGGCTTACAGTCGCCACTTCACACAATTACATGAATAAAGCATTACATCATCCAGATACAATCAAGGTCCGGCTACGGAACCAAAATAAAAGAAGAACAACCCCACATGCGATAACGATCCCCGATCGCCTAACTGGCTCCACTACTAATCGTCCAGGAAAGGAAACATAGTATCGACCAAGGGCCTCATCATATTCCCACTTTAGCTCGGATTGCGCCATCGCACCGCATCACCGGTACCGTGATCTGTTTTGGTAGAATCATGAGCCACAGGACTCAAAGCAATCTCACACCCGCGAGATCAAGACTATTTAAGCTTAAGGGAAGGCTGGTGTCAAAAGGAGGAGCTGCCTTTAGCTAGCATATATGGTGGCTACATCGCAAAAGAGAGCGAGAAGAGAAGCAAGGCGCGGTCGTGAAACTATTAGCGATCAAGAAGTGATCCCGACTACTTACGCCAAACATAACTCCAACACGTGTTCACTTCCGGACTCCACGAGAAGAGACCATCACGGTTACATACACGGTTGATGTATTTTAATTAAGGTCAACTTCGGTTTTCTACAACCGACATTAACAAATTCCCATCTGCCTCATAACCATGGCACGGCTTTGAAAGATAATACCCCGCAGGGTGTCCCAACTTAGCCCATCACAAGCTCTCACGGTCATCGAAGGAATAAACCTTCACCCAAGACACACCGATCGACTCGGTATCCCAGACATCAAGACATTTCGACAATGGTAAAACTAAACCAGCAAAGCCTCCCGAATGTGCCGACAAATCCCGATAGGAGCTGCACATATCTCTTTCTCGTGGCACACCGGATTGTCCAAACTTCCGATAGGCCATCCCGAGTTGCTTCTGGTAGCCACCGGCGGTCGACAAAGTTGGACCAACACTCACAACGAGCATCGCCCGGGGCTAAAATAAAGATGACCCTGCTCGCGAAACCCAAGGGAAAAAGGGGTGTAGGTGGCAAATGGTAAAACCAAGGTTGGGCCTTGCTGGGGAGTTTTATTCAAAGCGAACTGTCTAGGGGTCCCATAAATCACCCGACCGTGTAAGGAACGCAAAATCAAGGAACATAACACCGGTATGACGGAAACTAGGGTGGCAAGAGTGGAACAAAACACCAGGCATAATGCCGAGCCTTCCACCCTTTACCAAGTATATAGATGCATTAATTAAAACAATAGATATTGTGATATCCCAAAAATATCCGTGTTCCAACAAGGAACAAACTTCATCTTCACCTGCAACTAACAATGCTATAAGAGGGGCTGAGCAAACCGGTAACATAGCCAATCAACGGTTTGCTAGGGAATGGATGGTTAGAGGTTGACATGGCAATATGGGTGGCATGATATAGCAAGTGGTAGGTATCGCAAAGATAGGCATAGCAAAAGAGCGAGCATCTAGCAAGCCAAGATAGAAGTGATATCAAGGTATGGTCATCTTGCCTCGTAAGGTTCTCGAGTTGTCGAAGGCTTGATCTTCGAGGCGTTCTCAACAGGTTCCTCGCTCACGCACTCGCCTCCGGCTCTACCCAAAGCAAGAACACAAGCAACGGAACCACAATCAAACAAGGAACAATGCACAAGCAATATGATGCAATACATGACATGCGATGCGAGATGTGATATGCAATGCATATGTGTGCTCCGGAAGGAAAAAGATGAACCGGGCATATCATGGTATGGAACAAGTACTAGCATGAGGTAGGCATGAAAATGAAACTATCCTTGTGCAACACAACCTCATCGCATGCTTGAAATAAAGCACTCAAAAAAAATGACAAGACAACATCATAATGTAAAATGGCATGTTCATGAACTTGCTCAAATGCATAAACTAATGCCACCACTGGATTGGTGGGATTTTTCTACCCCAAAAACATATATAATATGTTAGGGTTGCTGTAGAAAAATCATCACAAATGCATAAAGAGACAACCTGCCCTAAATGGTAAAAAACAGAAATGGCATATCCAAAATTGGCAACGTCCAGAAATGGACTTGCCCGAAATGGATAGAATCCACATGCCATAATTGGAATATTCTCTGGGAACAGAAATAAAACAAATAATAAAATAAAATAAATAAAAAAAACACAGGCTAAGAGAGTATGGCAGGTGGGGCCACCCTGTCATACACACAGTGCAAGAAATGGAGTAAAAAAGGGGGGGTGTAAATATGCATCAGCGGGGGATCGAACCCGGGTCTCCCCGGTGTGGCTATGCTGCTGCAGCCACTGGGCTAGGCGGGCGCGGCTGATATGGAAAGGCTTCGGCCACGTTATCAGCTGCTATTGCTAAAATAACAAGAGAATGAAAAAATAAAAGGGGCGCTGGTGGCCGATGTGGTAATTTGGGCGCGGGCCCGGGAGGCCGAGGCCTGTGGGGGGTTGCTCATACTGGCTGCTGGCTGCATTTCTATTTATCGAACAGAAAAGAAAGAGCGAAAAGCATAGAAGGATTGGGGGGGTTTCTGAGAGATATGAAAATATCCTCAGGATTCTGGAATTATTCTCGATTTGATAAAATTGAGTTGGGTATTTTTTTTAGAGGTCGAAAAATACAACAAGTTTGAATATAGTTCAAACTTGGAGCATTTTTGAACCTAACCAACACAACTTCAACAGAGCTGTAATTTGGCAGAGAGGCTAGGTACATAGTGTTAGAATATTGGGAAAAAAATGAACATTTATGGTGGAGGCAAAATGGCACTTGCAAAGAATGGAAGGAAAGGAAGGAAGGAGAAGTGATGGTGCAAGATCTATGCACTGAGCATGCCACAACATAATAAGTATGAGGTCACAACATGCACATGATGAGGATGAATGCAAAATGACAAGAGACACAAATGCAATAAGGTAAGATGAGCATGACAAAGAAAAGGAAAAAAAAACCACATAACCAAACAAGATGAGGCCAAACATGAAAAACCCACAAGAAATGGATGAAGGTCAAGTTGATACATTGCCAAAATGGGACATGATACATCTGGGGTGTTACAACTCTCCTCCACTACAAGAGGATCTCGTCCCGAGATCTAGGACTGAAAGAACTCGGATATTCGAACGGAGGTGATCCTCGCGCCCTGTGTGGCTTCTCGGTCGAATGGTGTGACCACTTTACTTTGAGGAATTTGGTTGACTTGTTGCGTAGTCTTGCGCTCGGTTTCTTCAAGAATAGCAACGGGTGCTCATGATAAGAGAGATCTTCTTGGAGGTCAATTTCTTCAAAGTTGATAGTGCGCCAGAATCTTGAAGCACTTATGAGCTGTGACACGTGAAACACATCGCACGCTTGCAAAGTTGGATGGAAGCTCGTTGATAGGCGAGATCGCCTCTTTTGCCAATGATCTTGAAAGGACCCACGATCTAGGGGCAAGCTTCCTTTGATACCGAAGTGACGAGTACCTTTCATTGGAGAGACGCGGAGGTAGACATGGTCTCCGATTTCAAAAGCCACATCACGATGCTTGTCATCATAATAGCCCTTCTGGCGTGATTGCGCGGCTTTAAGATTCTCACGAATGACTTTGCACATTTCTTCGCTTCGCGGATCAAGTCGCTGCCAAGAAGTTGGCGCTCACATCTCGGACCAATTGAGAGGAGTACGGCACTTTCGCCATATAGAATTTCGAATGGGGCCTTGCCCGAACTTGCTTGGAAGCTGTTGTTGTAGGAGAACTCGACATATGGGAGACACTCTTCCCACTTCATGCCAAAAGAAATGACACAAGCCCCGAGCATATCTTCAAGGATTTGATTGACTCGCCGACTTGGCCACTTGTTTGAGGGTGAAAAGTCTGTCTTTAAACGGATGTCGGTGCCCATGGCCTTCTCAAAAGAATCCTTAACTTAGAAGTGAAGATGCTTCCACGGTCTCAAGAGATCAATTGTGGAATACCCGCAAGGAGACAATTCGAGGTGTATAGCTCGCCAACCGAGCTGCTGTGATAGATTCTTTGACAGAAGAAAATGAGCCACTTTAGTAAGCTTGTCAATGACAACGAAGATAGCATCATTTCCACGCTTGGACTTAGGAAATCCAATCACAAAGTCCATCTCGATATGATCAAACTTCCATTCTCGAATAGCAAGAGGTTGGAGGAGACCAGCTGGTCTTTGGTGTTCTGCTTTCACCCTTCGCAGACATCACACTCATTCACGAATTGAGCAATTTTCGCTTCATTCGAGTCCACCAATATGACCGCTTGAGGTCATGGTACATCTTCGTATTTCCGTGATGAATGGATAGGAGGGAATTGTGTGCCTCATTCATGATGACTTTTCTCGATCGCCTTTAGGAACCACAATTCGATCCTCAAGAAAAGAGTGCCTTTGTCATCCAAGCGATAGCACTTGTATTTGAAATGCCCTTGTCAATACCACGCTTCACCTTCTTCACCATGGTATCCGAAGTTGAGCCTCACGAATTTGATCTTCCAAAGTAGGAGAGACTATGAGGTTGGCAAGAAATCCTTGAGGAACAACTTGAAGATTCAGCTATGGAAAGCTTCACAAAGATCCGTTGGAAGGGCTTGAGAATTAAGCTGTTGTAATAAGCCTTTCGCTCAAAGCATCTGCAATCACATTCGCCTTGCCAGAGTATATTCAATACTTGGATTGTACTCTTGAATCATTTCGACCCATCGAGTTTGCTCGAGGTTGAGGTTTGGTTGAGTGAAGATATACTTGAGACTCTTGTGATCGGTGAAAATGTCCACTTTCCTTCCCAACAAGAGATGCCTCCATGTTATCAAAGCATGGACAACGCCGCCAACTCGAGATCATGAGTGGGGTAGTTCTTTTCGTTGGGCTTCAACCGACGAGAGGTATAGGCCACAACCTTCTTCTCTTGCATTAACACAGACCGAGACCTTGCAAGGAAGCATCACGTAAAACTTCAATGGCTTGGATTCATCAGAGGAGTCAAGACAGAGCTGTGACTAGCTTCTCTTTGAGGGTGTTGAAAGCGACATCACACTCAAAGGCCCGGACATACTTGACATGCTTCGAGAAGGTTGGAAAGAGGCTTTGCAATCTTGGAGAAGTTCTCAACGAATCTTCGACAATAGCTTGCAAGACCGAGAAAATCATGGAGCTGCTTGACATTCGAGGAGGTTCCCAATTCACAATTGAAGACACCTTCTCGGGATTAACAGCGATTCCCTTGGCTGAGATGATATGACCAAGATAAAGAACTTCATCAAGCCGTAACTCACATTTGGAAAACTTCAGATAGAATTGATGCTCTCTCGAGCTTGTCGAGCACCAATCGCAAATGTTTGGCATGATCCCGCTTGTTCTTGGAGAAGACCAAAATATCATCAAGATACACCAAGACGAAATCATTTGTGTAGGGTTGAAGATAAAGTTCATCATGCGAGAGAAAGTTGGAGGAGCATTGACAAGGCCGAAAGACATGACAAGATATTCATAAGAACCAAAGCTTGTTCGAATGTCGTCTTGGGAATATCTTGTTCACGAATGCGAATCTGATGATAACCCATACGGAGGTCAAGCTTGGAGAATACTTTAGCACCTTTGAGTTGCTCGAATAGCTCATTGATGTTAGGAAGTGGATACTTGTTCTTGATTGTCTTCTTGTTCAATGGACGGTAATCAACACAAAGTCGGTCCGTGGCATCCTTCTTCCGACAAAAGAACTCCACATCCCCATGGAGATGAACTCGGTCTGATCAAACCCAGACGCTCTTGTTCATCGAGCTGTTTCTTCAATTCTTTCAGCTCCTTGGGTCCAAGCTTGTAAGGACGCTTGCAAACGGGTTCAAATGCCGTGCTCAAGATCAATAACGAATTCGACCGCCGATGAGGAGGCATACCCGAAGCTCTTCCGAAAGACATCTTGGTACTCACAAACGATCGAATCGAGAGATAGCATTCAACTCGCCCTTCTCATTGAGAGAAAACAACCGAATGGTTTCATCACGAAGCGCATAGATGATAACATCCTCGTAAGGGTGTGTCAATTGAATTTCCGGCAGCACAATCAAGCCGAGCCTTGTGCCGAGAAAGCCACCATCCCAAGAATAAGATCAATATCGAGTTACCAAGAACAATTGGTTTAGCCGAAATCTATAGTCACCCATCTTGATAGAAACATCCGAACCATGGAGCATGCGTTCATGCATTTACCCGAGAGACAACCGCTAATGGTCTAGGCAAATCTTGGAAAGACAACTCATGCTTAGATGCAAATGGTTTCGAGATGAAACTAAGCGATGCACCAGTGTCAAAAAGAACTTTTGCAGAATATCATTAATGTGAAGATTACCCATTATCACGTCTCAAGAATCCTCCGCTTGAGCTGCATTCATCATATTCACCTTTGCATACTTGGGATTATGCTTGACCACCGCATTGCTTGAAGACCTCACAGGGGAGGAGGAGGAAGGCGCCTTTGGTTATGGCATTTGTTCGCATAGTGACCTTTCTGCTGGCACTTGTTGCAGTGTCACCTCCGAGAGCGGACGGTGATAAGGAGCATTTGACCTTGGAGCTTGAGGCTGAGACTTGTTCTCGTAGCTTGGGTTGGGTGGGTGGGAAGATCCACGACCACCGAGTGCTTCACGATAAGGCCGACGGAACGGAGGAGGAGGAAGGTAGAACTTTTGCTGCTTTGTCGCCACTTGAGAGGAAGAAGAAGACCGAACTGCATCCCCGATTCTCTTCTTTGAAGCCTCACACTTGAGCTGAGCACCTTCTAGCTTGAGTGCCATATTATAGAATTGATCAAACCGAGTAGGCTCGTAAAGAACAAGAGATAAGCGCAGATCCTCTCAAGGCCACCTCCGAACCGATAGATCATACTTTTCTCATCAGAACGCCTTGTTTAGCGAATCGAGCAAGTTTCAAATCAGTATGTTGTATTCGTACATCGACATGTTTCCTTGCTTAAGATTCCGAACTCCTCACGCTTGCTCTCAACAACACCGTAGGAATGTGGTGAGCTTTAAAGTCCCGATGTAAATCAGTCCAAGTAATCACCGACCACCTCTAGAATCCTTGTATTGCTGGAACCAATCACCGCTCGATCCTTGAGCTGAAAAGACGCGAACTTGACGTAGTCCTCGTGTCTCGACATTGCTGCATTCAAAATGCTTGTTGATATCCACGAGCCAATCGTCGGGCGCTCGTGGGCCTCGACACGAGAGTGAAAGACTTTGGCTGGTTGGCAAGGAACTGGTTGAGTGTAGGAAATCGTGGTGATGATAGAACTGCCCTTGACCTTGATTCCTTGGTTGCCTTGGCCTTGGTTACGCTCTTGCATCAGCTGGATCAACAACCGAGCCATGCTAGTGGTTGCCATCAAAGTTTGCCATGCCTCCGGAGGCGGAGGTGGAGGAGGAGGGTTCGCCGACTCCCATCACTGCGTCCGGATTCTCGACGCGTTGGAGGAGCCATCTCAAGAGGGTGACATCCGTTAGCATCTTGATAGACAGATAGACAAGTTGAATCAACGGATAGAAATTGCAACATATAGTCTTCACAATAAACATTCGAACAGGGATGAACGAATGAATTCCAAAGTAAACATCACACCCATTAAGGTGAGAAGCCACTTGATAAGAGATATTGATGAATGAAAATAAAAACAAGGTATGAATGGAACAAATATGTGGTAAGGATTGCCCAATCACAAACCAAATATCTCGGAAGAAAATGCTAGAGCTACTTGAATCCCACCTATAAACTCCGAAACTTTCCGGTTATGCAATCAGTGTTGGGGATACAGGGAGCAATATATATCTCACCCAAGCTAACAATCCCTACATCCAGTTGTATCCATCCTTCAACACATAACCAAGAAACCTTCGAAATCGTGGTACCTCAACCTTCAAAAGCACCCGTTATACGAGTCATGGCAATACTCCCGCACTCACCACAAGATCAAGTTAGCGGGTTATCTCACCAACTGACCGCATAAAAGAGATTTTCGATGTCGGCGCATTAAACTCGGTATTCGAGAATCGCAACGATAAAATTATGACGACAACACCTCGGAGCTCAACTCCCCGACACCGCCACAACCCCTAAATGTCGAGGCAGCCAAGACAATGTTGTCATCATAAGAATATCGAACGATCCCAAGATACCAGCGTGATCCTAAAAAATTTTTTAGTGAAATTTGAGAAGAGAAGAGTCAAAACTCTACGTCGGGATACCTCACCGTAAGATCAAGGACCGGGAGTAAAAAGAATTCCTAAACTCTCCGATATATATAATCCTGAATGACTCAAAACATTTTTCTAGACACAACTCGCCACTAAAAACGATCAAGCGGTGGGGGCTCCTAAGGTCGGGATGGCTCGATTACCAACTTGTAGCGCCTCGATGCGGCTATATCTCCCACGTGTCGAAGCACGACTTAGAGGCATAACCGCATTGAAAGCAATGTCGCAAGTGAGGTAATCTTCGCACAATCCATGTAATACATAAGGGAAAGATACATAGTTGGCTTACAATGCCACTTCACACAATTACATGAATAAAGCATTACATCATCCAGATACAATCAAGGTCCGCCACGGAACCAAAATAAAAGAAGAACAACCCCACATGCATAACGATCCCCGATCGCCTAACTGGCTCCACTACTAATCGTCCGAAAGGAAACATAGTATCGACTAAGGGCCTCATCATATTCCCACTTTAGCTCGGATTCGCCATCATCACTGGCATCACCGGTACCGTGATCTGTTTTGGTAGAAATCAGGAGCCACGTGGACTCAAAGAATCTCACACCCGCGAGATCAAGACTATTTAAGCTTAAGGGAAGGCTGGTGTCAAAAGGAGGAGCTGCTGCAGTTTATTAGCATATATGGTGGCTACATCGCAAAAGAGAGCGAGAAGAGAAGCAAGGCGCGGTCGTGAAACTATTAGCGATCAAGAAGTGATCCCGACTACTTACGCCAAACATAACTCCAACATCGTGTTCACTTCCGGACTCACGAGAAGAGACCATCACGGTTACATACACGGTTGATGTATTTTAATTAAGGTCAACTTCGGTTTTCTACAACCGACATTAACAAATTCCCATCTGCCTCATAACCGCGGGCACGGCCAAAGATAATACCTGCAGGGTGTCCCAACTTAGCCCATCACAAGCTCTCACGGTCATCGAAGGAATAAACCTTCACCCAAGACACACCGATCGACTCGGTATCCCAGACATCAAGACATTTCGACAATGGTAAAACTAAACCAGCAAAGCCTCCCGAATGTGCCGACAAACCCGATAGGAGCTGCACATATCTCTTTCTCGTGGCACACCGGATTGTCCAAACTTCCGATAGGCCATCCCGAGTTGCCCCTGGTAGCCACCGGCGGTCGACAAAGTTGGACCAACACTCACAACGAGCACCGCCGGGGGGCTAAAATAAAGATGACCCTGCTCGCGAAAACCCAAGGGAAAAAGGGGTGTAGGTGGCAAATGGTAAAACCAAGGTTGGGCCTTGCTGGGGAGTTTTATTCAAAGCGAACTGTCTAGGGGTCCCATAAATCACCCGACCGTAAGGAACGCAAAATCAAGGAACATAACACGGTATGACGGAAACTAGGGTGGCAAAGTGGAACAAAACAGCAGGCATAAGGCCGAGCCTTCCACCCTTTACCAAGTATATAGATGCATTAATTAAAACAATAGATATTGTGATATCCCAAAAATATCCGTGTTCCAACAAGGAACAAACTTCATCTTCACCTGCAACTAACAACGCTATAAGAGGGGCTGAGCAAACCGGTAACATACCCAATCAACGGTTTGCTAGGGAATGGATGGTTAGAGGTTGACATGGCAATATGGGTGGCATGATATAGCAAGTGGTAGGTATCGCAGCATAGGCATAGCAAAAGAGCGAGCATCTAGCAAGCAAAGATAGAAGTGATATCGAAGGTATGGTCATCTTGCCTCGTAAGGTTCTCGAGTTGTCGAAGGCTTGATCTTCGAGAGGCGTTCTCAACAGGTTCCTCGCTCACGCACTCGCCTCCGGCTCTACCCAAAGCAAGAACACAAGCAACGGAACCACAATCAAACAAGGAACAATGCACAAGCAATATGATGCAATACATGACATGCGATGCGAGATGTGATATGCAATGCATAGTTGTGCTCCGGAAGGAAAAAGATGAACCGGGCATATCATGGTATGGAACAAGTACTAGCATGAGGTAGGCATGAAAATGAAACTATCCTTGTGCAACACAACCTCATCGCATGCTTGAAATAAAGCACTCAAAAAAATGACAAGACAACATCATAATGTAAAATGGCATGTTCATGAACTTGCTCAAATGCATAAACTAATGCCACCACTGGATTGGTGGGATTTTTCTACCCCAAAAACATATATAATATGTTAAGGTTGCTGTAGAAAAATCATCACAAATGCATAAAGAGACAACCTGCCCTAAATGGTAAAAAAACAGAAATGGCATATCCAAAATTGGCAACGCCCGTAAATGGACTTGCCGAAATGGATAGAATCCACATGCCATAATTGGAATATTCTCTCGGGAACAGAAATAAAACAAATAATAAAATAAAATAAATAAAAAAACACAGGCTAAGAGAGTATGGCGGTGGGGCCACCTGTCATACACACAGGCAAGAAATGGAGTAAAAAAGGGGGGGTGTAAATATGCATCAGCGGGGGATCGAACCCGGGTCTCCCCGGTGTGGCTATGCTGCTGCAGCCACTGGGCTAGGCGGGCGCGGCTGATATGGAAAGGCTTCGGCCACGTTATCAGCTGCTATTGCTAAAATAACAAGAGAATGAAAAAATAAAAGGGGCGCGCCTGGGATGCGGTGCTAGCTGGGCCGGCCTGGGAGGCCGAGGCCTGGGGGTTGGCTCACTACTGGTCTGCTGCTGGCTGCATTTCTATTTATCGAATGTAAAAGAAAGAGCAAAAGCATAGAAGGATTGGGGGTTTTCGAGAGATATGAAAATATCCTCAGGATTCTGGAATTATTCTCGATTTGATAAAATTGAGTTGGGTATTTTTTAGAGGTCGAAAAAATACAACAAGTTTGAATATAGTTCAAACTTGGAGCATTTTGAACCTAACCAACACAACTTCAACAGAGCTGTAATTTGGCAGAGAGGCTAGGTACATAGTGTTAGAATATTGGGAAAAAAATGAACATTTATGGTGGAGGCAAAATGGCACTTGCAAAGAATGGAAGGAAAGGAAGGAAGGAGAAGTGATGGTGCAAGATCTATGCACTGAGCATGCCACAACATAATAAGTATGAGGTCACAACATGCACATGATGAGGATGAATGCAAAATGACAAGAGACACAAATGCAATAAGGTAAGATGAGCATGACAAAGAAAAGGAAAAAAAACCACATAACCAAACAAGATGAGGCCAAACATGAAAAACCCACAAGAAATGGATGAAGGTCAAGTTGATACATTGCCAAAATGGGACATGATACATCTGGGGTGTTACATCCGATGCCACCCACAGTGTATAGGGTTGAACTGGTTCGGGTGCTGACAGTCTGCAACAAGCTGTTACCTCCGATTCGACCCGGTGGGGCCGACGAAGATGATGCGATGAACCCTCAGCGCATGCGTAAGCTGGCCCCTGCTTTCCCGAAGAGCCAGATTCGTTTGGGGGCGGGGGACACCACCCCACAGACAAGACCGCCAGTCGTGTCGGCGCCAAGCCATGGCAAGAACGCCGCAACGCTACCGGACATGCCGGACATCCCTATGGCACAGGATCCGGACATGCATATGGCATAGGATCCGGACGACGACGACAACGATGACAGTACATTTACCAATGTCGATAAGTACTTTGCTGAACATGGGTACGGTGACAAGTTCTGCAGGCCTCCTTCTCAAGAATCCAACCAAGACGACCGCGATCTAGCTGGTACAACGGAGAAACTCAATTGCAACAGGCATTGTCTGGCGTTCAGTTCTCAGGAGATGCCTCCAGCTGCCGCCTTCACCGAGCCTCAGATAGCTGAGGTGCGAAATATTATCAGCCCCAACACGCTCAAGAAGGCGGTCTGTGAGCAGAACTCGGTCCCATTACAGCAGATCAAGAAGAAGGGACGGAAACGAAAGAATAACAAGGGCACCGGTGCGAGCTAGCCAGCACCGAGTATGATCTGTGCTCAGGACGGGCCACCTTCACCTAAGGATATCTCAAGGAGGGTGCATGTGGCGGGTAGGGTGATGCTACCGACAAATATGCTCAATGCTGGAACCGGTGCTATGTCTAGTCTGCATGATAGTGTTCTTTCTTTGGAGAAGCGGCGTCTCTCCCAAAATGATGTGGCATACCCGGTTTTCATGGCCAAGGTGCCAGAGGGCAAGGGCTTTGTGGATCGCGCCATCGGGGGTACGATCGTCCTGCATTTTGATGACATCTTTGCTATGTTTAACCTTCATCCGCTGCACTACACCTTCGTTCGGCTGTTTTCGCTGAGTATGGAGATGCGGATCATTCGAGACAAGACCCCAGACATCATGATAGTTGACGCCTTCTACATGCGTGCCAAGATCTTCGGTAGCACTGGGGACCGGCAAGTCGCGAGTTCAGACCTCGAAGGCGTCATTCTGGCAAACCCAGATAAGGATAACTTCCTCGTGCCTTACTTTCCCGAGTAAGTCATCCCCTCACCGCCCCGTGACATATGATTTCTTAGATTTCGATCGTTCTTTTTTTCTAACATTCCATGTTCTGTGCAGTGACACACATTGCACACTCATCCTCTTAAGCCCGAAATATTCCATGGCCATGTATTTCGACCAGGACCGTGACTCCAAGATAGACTACACAAATATCAAGAAAGTTCTTGATGATGCTCTCCCCGGCTACGCCACATCTGGAGGCACCTTTAAGATGACAGTTCGTAGGTACGGCAGGCACGTGTTCACCCACAATACGATGTTCCCGCGGTCAAGCAGTCTTTGGCGGTCGAAGGATGCCTACTACGCCTCCATCACATGCGGCGAATCAGACGACCATAATCACCTTCTACTACCAAATAATGTCAAAGATTGGGCCGCAAGCTTGGCGGCAATCCAGGATGCAGACCTCTGACAAGAATTCTTTCGCATCCAGTCGGAGTTTGCAGAAATCATCGATCAAGATGTCCTTCGTGCCTCGGGGCAGTTCTACCTCAGATATCAACCGTCCAACAAAGGAGATAGACACAACGCTACAAATGCAGGTGACAACGCCGTGACTTCATGACTATCACGAAGACGGCGACTTCATCCACGCCCGTCCCATGAGTTGAGTCGAAAGTAGTGATGCTATGTGTAGTTCTCAAACATCGATTAGCTCATGTTGTAATTAAACTTTAATGAACTTGTATGTCTCTTTTCGCTTGGACGATGCTCAACTTAGATGTATTCGATGTTATTTATTAGTAGGACCATGAATCGTGCTATTAATGTCTTGCTTTTCTCTTCCGATCCTTTTGTTGCGTACTTATATATTGCTTATGTATTGTCTGTTGGTTGGGTTGTGCATATAGATGTCGTCGTATGTCGTGTACAAGGGTAAGGTTCCCGGAGTCTACGACGACTGGGAGGAGTGTCGAAGACAGGTTCACCATTTCAGCGGTAACAATTACAAAGGATACACCACTAGGGAGGAGGAGGAATCTAGATACGCCCGCTATCTAGCGGGAGAGAGGAGGGAGCATTGGAGGAACTAGATGAAGACCAGTTTCATCGCGATGATGCTCATCGTGATGACCGCAGCTCTCTTCTATGTGATGGTAGTTTAGATGATCGATATCGACTTGTAATGTGAAGACAAACACGCTACTCGCGGTCTCGAGACTTGGAATGTTCTATCTTTGTTCGGTATTTTGAGTTCAGAGACTAATATGATGAATTGTATTCGGAGACTAATCTTCTATTGTATTCGATGAATCTGCTGTTGCTGTGTGGTGCTGTCTATATTCTGTCCAATAATATATTTTGTAACCTGTGCAAAAATCAGAAAAGTAAAAGAAACTAATATTCATACTAATGGCGCATCACCCCAAAGTGCGCCATTGGTATGCCAAAGGATACTAATGGCGCATCACCCCACAGTGCGCCATTAGTATGCCAAAGCACATGGGTAAATATGGCCCCCTAGGAGGCATACTAATGGCGCATGTTGCTCTATACTAATGGCGCACGGCGTGGTGCGCCATTAGTATATAATACTAGTGGCATGGTATTAGTGGCGCACCAACAGTGCGCCATTAGTAGGCAAAACTGGTGCGCCACTAGTAGGCATTTTCCTAGTAGTGACTGGATCGCCTGGAATTCATGGACGCCCTCGCAGATGTTTCGGAGCTCGGTCAAGCGTGCGAGGTACTCACGACCCATCTACATCGGCCCCTGCACGCACATGGCGAGTTGGCTAGGGCGACCGGGTCGCTTGTAGGTCCCCGTGAAGTTGGGGACAAAGGCATCCTCGAAGTCGACCCACGCGTTGATGCTGACCATCAGCAGACTGTTCAACCACGTGCGGGCCGACCCCTGGAGCATGAGCGGTGCGTAGCACATGGCCAGACGACGATTGGCACCATTGATGCCAATGGCCGTGGTGTAGTCGGTGAGCCAGTCTTCTGGCTTCACGATCCCATTGTACTTGGGGGTGTCGCGGTGGAGCATGAAACCTTTCGGAAAGGGCTCCTCCCAGATGCGTGGGCCGAAGCACACCGGCCCGATAGCGCCGCTCTCCTCCACCTCCAGGGAGCGAGCGAGCTGATCAAGGCGGTGGCATGCGTCGGCGTCGTCGATGGCGCGCGGGCCGAGTCGACTGGCGGCCAGGCCCCGAGGGGCCGGGCCGGTTGGAGCCGGTCGCTGGCCAAGCTGGCCGGGTCCGCGCTGGGTCTCCGGGGCGGGCTCGTTGCCCAGAGCATCGGCATTGGTGCCGGCCGGGTTGCGTCGACTCCGGGCTTGGCCGGAGTGCGCCTCGCCGGGTGGCGTGGAAGCCGTGTGCAGAAGTTCGCCGGGTTTGCCAAGACGGGCGGAGCCGGACCCCGCCGGCTTGACGAGCTAGTTGAGGCGATTCTGCTGGGCGTTGGCGGCGCGGGGGAGCTCGTGCATCCGCCCGATGCGCTCCTTGAGCTCCTCGCCTGCGAGTTGGTCGAGGCCGACCTCGGCTGCCTCCGCAGCACGCATGTTCTTCACTGGGGTTTCGTAGACGGTCCGGACGGCGCCGAAGGCTCGACTGATCGCTCCTCCCCGGGCGCGTGCGTCAGCGACTCAGCTTGGCTCGGCCGTGGCGGGCGTAACTCTGTGAGCGGCGTCGTGCTCCATCTGAGCGGCCTCCAGGCAGCGTCTGGTGGCGGCCAGCGTCTTGGACAGGTCCAGCATCTGCTGGCGCCTAACCTCAAGCTGGGTTCAGGCTTCGGCGACATTGGTGGCATCGACGTCGGTGCCGATGGGGATGCGGAGGCTCTGCGTCACAGTGCGCAACGGATCGGACAGCTCCATCCATTGCACGATTGCCCTGGCCTCCACGGCCTTCCTCGTCTTGCTAGACGAGGAAGAGGCACCATCGCCCGTGACATAGACCTCCACATGGACGTCCATCCCCCCGGAAGCAATGCCACCGCCGAGGGAAAGGGGAGAGTCAGAGTAGCTGAGCACCTCGCTGGGGTACTCGTCGGTCGCAAGCGCATCGGAGATGCGGAGCGCGGCAAAGGAGGCGGCGAGCGCGCCGACGACGTCGTCCGCTAGCGTGACGGACTCGTTGGAGTAGGAGAAGGGCCCCGTCTGAAGCATGCTCCCGGCCAGCTCCTCGATCTGCCCCACGGTTGGCGCCAACTGTCGTGGTGGGCGCACGGAAGATGCCAAGGGATGGCTAAAGAGAGGGGAAGGCTCGATGGCGCTGGTGGGATCCAGAGGCGAGGTTGGCATCCGCGGGCGCGGGACACCGGACATACCCATGTTCGGGGCTCTCCGGAGAGATAACACCCCTAGTCATGCTGAGTTTGGTTGGATGATTGATATTACAATGTTGCTCCTAGAGCTGTGTGGAGGAGGAAGGAAGCTGGCCAAGGCTTGGGCTGCTCCTTCTCTCCGGTACTGCTATTGGGTGGCTAGTGCTATGCTTGCTTGGGCTTCTATCTCTCGTTTCCTTACATGCGATCCGATGGTCTCCTATGTGTTGCAATTCTTATCATCATGCCTCCGTAGGCGTGGGTTCCTGTGGGCATTTTATAGATCAACCCACCCAGGGTTACAATGGTAATATGCCGAGTCGGTGGGTCCGTATTGTCGGTGTCTGGGATTCCGGGCTGGGTCCCGCTTGTGGGCTTGTGGTTCGCCGGGTTCCCCTAGGTGCGAGCCCCGGGCGCCTAGGGGGACTGTGCGCCGTCTTGTCGATCGTCAGGGCATGGCCGAGTCGAGTCGTGTACAGTGCTCTCCGTTAGGCTGCCGCTTGCTATCGTCAGCGGTGAGGGCGGGAGCACTGTTGCCATGCCAGCCTTGGTCAGCGGGTAGGTGAGGGGCACTGTTGCCACGCCCCGGCTGACCGCACGCATGGGTGGAAACACTGTTGTCTTGGTCATTGGTGGTTTAGGTCTTGTCCCATCATACGGCCTGGATGGGACGGGAGCTGACCTGCGGCTGGGTTGCCGTGGACGCCACGGGTGGGGCTACCTTGCCGAGGAAGCCTTGTTTGCGCCGGGTTGAGTCGTCTTGCGCCAGTTGCTGTGGCCGGGTAGACATACCTTGCCGGGTCGGAGGGTTTGGCCGGGTTGTGGGCCCTGCCAGGTTGAGCGACCCGGCCAGGCGCGTGCCGGTTGGTGGGGCGATGCGGGCCCCGCTGTTTTTGAAAAGGATCTGGGTTCCGTTGCCTGCCCGGGGTTCAACCCCCCAATAATATCTCAAAACAATTATCAAGTATCAAATTGATCATAGCATCCAATTCACTTTTCTATGATAGTTTTTATTATACCCAACTTGGATGCTCATCATTCTAGGACCAAATTTGTAACCATAGCAAATACCATGCTGTTCTAAAAGACTCTCAAAATAATATAAGTGAAGCATGAGAGGCTAGCAATTTCTACGAAATTAAGCCACCTTCGTGCTCTAAAAGATATAAGTGAAGCACTAGAGCAAAAACTATCAAGCTCAAAAGATATAAGTGAAGCACATAGAGTATTCTAGCAAATTCTAATCAAGTGGGCTTCTCCCAAAAGGTGTGTACAGCAAGGATGATTGTGGTAAACTAAAAATCAAAGACTAATATAATACACAATGCTCCAAGCAAAACACATATCATGTGGCAAATAAAAATATAGCTCCAAGTAAAGTTACCAATGAACGAAGACGAAAGAGGGGATGCCTTCCCGGGGCATCCACAAGCTTAGGCTTTTGGCTACACTTGAATATCTTGGGGTCCCATGGGCATCCCCAAGCTTAGTCTCTTGCCACTCCTTATTCCATAGTCCATAAAAGCTTTACCCAATCTTGAAAACTTCACAACACAAAACTTGACAGGAAATCATATAAATTACGTTAGTGATAGAAAACAAAACCACCACATAAGGTACTGTAATGAACTAATTCTTTATTTATTTCGGTGTTAAACCTACTGTAATCCAACTTCTCTATGGTTTACAAACTATTTTAATAGCCATAGATGCATCAAAATAAGCAAACAACACACGAAAAACAGAATCTGTCAAAAACAGAAAAGTCTGTAGCAATCTGTAACTAAAGCAAACTTCTGGAACTCTAAAAATCCTACCAAAATAGAAAGTCCTGGACAATTTTTCTATTGATCAGCAACGGAAAGAATCAACGCAAAAGCTAGTTTCTGTGATTTAACAAAACTAAATTCGTGTGTGCAAAGTTTCTGTTTTTCAGCAGAATCAAATCAACTATCATCATAGGTTATCCTGTAGGTTCTATTTGGCACAAACACTAATTAAAAGATAAACATACATCTAAACAGAAGGTAGATTAAAGATTTATTACTAAACAGGAACAAAAACAGAAAACACAAATAAAATTGGGCTGCCTCCCAACTAGCGCTATCGTTTAACGCCCTAGCTAGGCATAAAAGCGAAGATAGATCTAAGTAGTGCCATCTTTGGCACTAAATTCATAAGTAGCTCGCATGATAGATTCATAAGGTAATTTGACTTTGTTTCTTGGAAAGTGCTCCATGCCTTTCTTTAATGGAAATTGGAATCTAATATTCCCTTCCTTCATATCAATGATCGCACCAATCGTTCTAAGGAAAGGTCTACCAAGAATAATAGGGCAAGAAAGATTGCAATCTATATCAAGAACGATAAAATCTACGGGCACCAAATTTGTATTTGCAATAATGAGAACATCATTGATCCTTCCCATTGGCTTTTTAATGGTGGAACACGCAAGGTGCAAATTTAAAGAGCACTCATCAAGATCATGGAAACCTAGAATATCACAGAAAGTTTTCGGAATTGTGGAAACACTAGCACCCAAATCACACAAAGCAAAACACTCATGATCTTTAATTCTAATATTTATAGTAGATTCCCACTCATCATTAAGTTTTCTAGGTATAGTAACTTCCAAATTAAGTTTTTCATCATAAGATTGCATCAAGGCATCAACGATATGTTTGGTAAAAGCTTTATTTTGACTATAAGCATGAGGAGAATTAACAACGGAATGCAACAAGGAAATACAACCTTCTAAAGAACAATTATCATAATCAAATTCCTTGAAATCCGAGATAGTGGGTTGAATACTATTTAAAGTCATGACCTCTCCAATCCCACTTTTACCAAATTTAGCATCAAGATCTAAAAACTCCGAATTCTTGGGACGCTTTCTAGGTAAAGTTGACTCATCTTCAGTCCCATAATTATCAAGATTCATATTGCAAAACAAAGATTTAATAGGGGACACATCAATAACTTTAAGATCTTTATCATTATTTTCATGGAAACTAGAAGAACACGCCTTTATAAAAGCAATCTTTCTTAGCACGCAATCTAGCGGTTCTTTCCTTGCACTCGTCAATGGAAATTCTCAGTGCTTTGAGAGACTCATTGATATCATGCTTAGGAGGAGAAGATCTAAGTTTAAGAGAATCAACATCAAGCGAAAGTCTATCAACGTTCCTAGCCAAATCATCAACTTTGAGCAATTTTTCTTCAAGCAAAGCATTAAAATTCCTTTGAGAGATCATAAATTCTTTCACACTATTCTCAAAATCAGAGGGCATCTTATTAAAATTACCATAAGAATTATTGTAGGAATTTCCATAATTATTAGAGGAATTACTAGGGAACGGTCTAGCATTAAAGTTTCCTCTATAAGCATTGTTTCCAAAACTATTCCTACCAAAAAAAATCACATCCATAGATTCATTATTATTCTCAGTCAAAGTAGACAATGGCATATCATTGGGATCAAGAGGAGTATTTTTAGTATCAAATAATTTCATAAGTTCATCCATCTTTCTAGTCAAAACATTGATTTCTTCTATAGCATGCACTTTTTTACTAGAAAATCTTTCGGTGTGACATTGAGAATAATTAGCCATAATATTATCAAGAAGTTTTGTAGCATCTCCTAACGTGATTTCTAGAAGCAAAGTTCAAACCGGCATAAAAAAATTGTATGATCATCCATAAATTCAAACCATGAATAGGGCAATTGCGAATCATTAATTTCATTCTTTCCCAAGATTGGGCAACATGCTCATGATGAAGTTGTTTAAATATCATAATATCGTTCCTAAGAGTGATAATCTTAGCAGAAGGAAAATACTTAGAGATAAAAGCATTTTGCACTTGTTCCAAGAGTCAATACTATTTTTAGGCAAAGACGAAAACCAAACTTTAGCACGATCTCTAAGTGAAAACGGAAATAACTTCAATTTAACAATATCATTATCTCAGATCTTTCTTCTTTGCATATCACACAAATCAACAAAGTTGTTTAGATGAGTAGCGCATCTTCACTAGGAAGGCCGGAAAATTGATCTTCGTAATAAGATTCAAAAAGCAAGTATTGATTTCACAAGACTCAACATCATTAAGAGGAGCAATCGGAGTACTAAGGAAATCATTATTATTGGTATTGGAGAAATCACACAATTTGGTATTACCTTGCACCATGGCAACAAGTAATCTAACACACAAGCAAATAGAAAAAAGGCAAGCGAAAGAGAGAGGAGGAGACTGGGAAAGAGAGGGCGAATAAAATGGCAAGGGTGAAGTGGGGGAAAGGAAAACGAGAGGCAAATGGCAAATAATGCAATGCGAGGGAGGTGAGTTTGTGATGGGTACTTGGTATGTCTTGACTTGAGTGAAGACCTCCCCGGCAACGGCGCCAGAAATCCTTCTTGCTACGTCTTGAGCTTGCTTTGGTTTTCCTTGAAGAGGAAAGGGTGATGCAGCAATAGTAGCGTAAGTATTTCCTCCGCTTTTGAGAATCAACGATCAATCCAAAGAGGAGGCTCCTCAAAAGTCCCACGCACCTACACAAACAAACAAAGAACTCGCAACCAACGCAATAAAGGGGTTGTCAATCCTTCACGGCCACTAGCGAAAGTGAGATCTGATAGAGATAGTATGATAAGATAAATATATTTTTGGTATTTTATAATATAGATGCAAAAAGTAAAGATGCAAATAAAAGTAGATTGGAAGCAAATATGATAAAAGATAGACCCGGGGGGCCATAGGTTTCACTAGTGGCTTCTCTCAAGATAGCATAAGTATTACGGTGGGTGAACAAATTACTGTCAAGCAATTGATAGAAAAGCGAATAATTATGAGATTATCTAAGCATGATCATGTATATAGGCATCACATCCGCAACAAGTAGACCAACTCCTTCCTGCATCTACTACTATTACTCCACACATCGATCGACTCCTGCCTGCATCTAGAGTATTAAGTTCATAAAGAACAGAGTAATGCATTAAGCAAGATGACATGATGTAGAGGGATAACTCATGCAATATGATATAAACCCCATCTTTTTATCCTCGATGGCAACAATACAATACGTGCCTTGCAACCCTTTCTATCACTGGGTAAGGACATCGCAAGATTGAACCCAAAGCTAAGAACTTCTCCAATGGCAAGAAATATCAATCTAGTAGGCCAAACCAAACTGATAATTCGAAGAGACTTGCAAAGGTAACTCAATCATACATAAAAGAATTCAAAGGAGATTCAAATATTTCTCATAGATAAACTTGATCATAAACTCACAATTCATCAGATCTCGACAAACACACCGCAAAAAGAGTTTACATCGAATAGATCTCCACAAGAGAGGGGGAGAACCTTGTATTGAGATCCAAAAAGAGAGAAGAAGCCATCTAGCTAATAACTATGGACCCGAAGGTCTGTGGTAAACTACTCAAAACTCATCGGAGGGGCTATGGTGTTGATGTAGAATCCCTCCATGGTCGATTCCTCTCCCATGAGCGCCGCGAAGGCTCCAAGATGGGATCTCACGGATACAGAAGGTTACGGTGGTGGAAATTGTGTTTCTTTGGCTCCCTGGATGTTTTCGGGGTACGTAGGCTTATATAGGAGGAAGAAGTATGTCGGTGTCGGTGTACTAAAGTAGGGGTACCTTAGTACTTTAACTTGTGCACGGCAGTCGCAGCTGCCCCGCTGCAAGGCTTGCTTGACGCTCGCCAAGACCCTTCGTCATTCCCATTTACTGCCATTCAAGAACAAAGTGTTAACTGAGAAGACAAGGCCCCCGCAAGAGGAGTTTGCCGGGAAGGACGAGACCCCGGCAAGAGGAGCTTGCCGGGAAGGCTAACCAAGGCATTACAAGAGACTTGCCACGACGCACCGCAGACGTCCCAAGAAGACCCGACGAAAGCGGCAGTTTGCGGGTGCGATAAGACAGAGACCGCGATAAGGCGCTTGCGCGCGAAACCACCACTCTGCGCCCATGCCCAGCTCACCCGACGACGGTCGCCACAGATCACTCCCCGTGCACGTGGCGGGGAGCAGCAGCCCAGCAGCGCGAGGTGGCAACGAAGGTGACTAGGAGGCCATCGTGGCGATCGATGGCGCCCCTAACGGTCGCTTCTCGCACCGTTGAGAGACCGGACGGCATTAATGCCCTTGTCCCCGCCACGAGTTAGGTAGGGACATCGCTGATAGTGGTTGTACCAACCCGCGCTTACCTTTCTACCCTCTCCTCGCTGCACACTGTCGGTGACCCTTCAGACTATAAAAGGAGGCCCGCGGCGCACGAGAGGGGTTCGGTTCGACTCATTCAAACCACAGATACCCACGCTGAGCAAGAACAAATACAAACACAAAGCAGCAGAGGAGTTCTATCTCTCCGAGAGCTCCGGTTGGGTAAATCTCCCCCGCCGACCTCAATCTGCTCTTCGTGCGCCCTCCGCTCCCTACCGGACCGAGAAGGGGCCCCTGCCCCATAGGTGCTCGTGCTCCCCCACGACATCTTTGGCGCGCCAGGTAGGGGGCGTTGAGGTGGTGCGAACCTGATCCGTCTCCGCGCTACATCAACATCTTCATCGCATGCCACCAAGAAGAAGACTTCGAGGTGGCCGCCCGCCCACGTCGATTCTACCACCGCTGGAGCGAACGGGCGGTGGGGTAGACGCCGGCGGAGGAGCGGGCGCCGACGGTGGGACTCGCGTCGTCACCAGGTCCAAGGACAAGGCCCCGCAAGCTTCAGCCATCCACCGCACCCCTCCCAGGAGGGGCAGGATCGACAAAGCCACGGTGCTCCTAGCACCGTGCTCGCGTTGGAACAAGGTCAAGCCGGCGGATCGCGGAACGTTCAAGACCAGCATGTACGCCAGCATGCTGGAGCGAGTGAGGTACGGTCGCCTGGACGGGGTACTGCTCCTTCCAACCCAGTTGGGAGTCTGAGCATATGCGCACCTCGCGTCGCTCGCCGCCGCCGCCGAAGACCACAGAGGAAGCGCCGCCCGCTTGTTTAGATTACCCTCCAGCCCTGCATAAAATCGACGATCGAGGATGACCATTCAGAGCCTCGTCGGCTTTGCCAACGCCGACAAGCCCCGGCAACCGAGCACATCGAAGCCCCGGCAAGACGCCCAAGCGCAAGCCGACGCCGACAAGACCGCTGGGGGTGCCACCACCATGCACTCCCCGCCCAAGGCTAAGATCGCCGACTGCCGGGCCAACCTCGACACCGACTCCACTGCATCGTCGGACCCGCGAGCTCGCCGCGATCAACGCCAAGTTCTCCAAGAACGACGACACGAAGACGCCAGATCAGATCGAGCATCGCAGAGAGACGCGACGCCACCGACCAGCAGCGCTGGGCCCATCGTCGATATGCATGCGCCAGGGGAACCAGCGACTTGTCAGACGCGTAGGTCGCCTCGCTCACTCGTGAGCTGCGGCAAGTCCAAAGGGCCCAGACCAAGAACTTCGCCGACGCACTCAGAAGTACGATGGCAGGATACATCCGCCGAGTTCCTCTCGCCTACACCATCGCGTGCAGCTGCCGGGGCGCGATGAGAAGATCTCGCCAACTACTTCCCGCTGGTGCTCAAGCCCAATGTCGATCTTGGCTCATGCACTTGCCGGACAGCTCCATTTCTTCGTATGGACCTGTGTCATCAGTTTGTTGGCGCATTCACAGGCGGTGACAAGCCCCGTGGCCAGGAAAGCGATCTTCATTTGCTTGCCCAGAAGGAAGGAGAATCCATGCGCAAGTACATACAGAGATTCAGCCAGGTGCAACGCAACATCCCAGATGTCCACCCTGCCTCGGTTATCGCGCTTCATCGAACGCGCGAATCCGCAGGATGAGGGAGGAGATGGCGATGTGCAAGATCAGAGATGTCACGAGCTATATGCTCGGCCGACAAGTGTGCACGTGTTGAAGAGGGAGGAAACTCCGGAGAGAATGTAGAAGCGTATGATCTCGACAGGAGGACGCCCCAAGAAAGAGGAACCGGAGGCGGAATAATGTAAAGAGAAAGGCTAAGGATGTGCTAGTTGTTGAGCAGTCCGCAACGGAGGCGGCTCCGACAAGGCCAAAGCTGGCGACTCCGGCGAGGCTGTGGTGGCCGCCGACAAGCAGGACGGCTCCGGCAAGCAGTACTGCAAGATCCATCACACCAAGGGCCATGACCTCCAAGCATGCAAGAAGGTTGAGCAGATGGCGGAGCTACAAAGACCTGAATATGAGCGTCGCGACAAGGAGAAGGCCCGGGAAGGTGGCGGAGGATCCGGCAAGAAACTTCCCGCCCGGGGAGGGCGCCGCGGCAAGGCCAAGCAGCGACAAGGAGATAGACCTCCCCGTGGCCGTGACAAGGACGAAGAAGAAGATGAGGATGATGAGATGGATGAGGATAAGACCGACGACCAAGAGTTTCAGAAGGCAACAGAGGTTTTGTGCGTTGACGGCGGTGCTTCTCTGCACACCTCGCACCGTCAACTCAAACAAAGGTGCGGAGGTGAATGCAGCAGAACCATCACCGAATCGCAAGACGCTCAAGTGGTCCAGCACGCCCATCGTCTTTGATGTCGAGGATCACCCTGATCACATCACTGCGGTCGGGTGCTTGCCGATGTTGGTTTCGCCAACCATCTGCAAACCTCAAGGTCACAAAGATGTTGGTTGACGGCGGGGCCGGCCTAAATCTGATCTCTTCCGTGGTGCTCAACAAGCTCCAGATCCCCGACAGCGAGCTCGAAGAAACTGGTACCTTTCAAGGAATCAACCCGGGAAGGAGCAAGCCAAAGGGGAAGATCACACTGCCAGTGACGTTTGGCAGCGAGCTGAATTTCAGGACGGAGAGAGTCACATTTGACGTTGCTGATTTCCCATTGCCCTACAATGGGATACTCGGCCATCCAGCGGTTGCCAAGTTCATGGCAGCCTCTCATTATGCTTACAACGTGCTCAAGATGCCCGGTCCGATAAGTGTTATTTCTGTCCACGGCGACAAGAAAGATGCTCTTGTCTGCATCGGCAAGATCTACCGAAGCAGCAGCCGCAGAGCGCAGAAACCACTTGTCGCTGAAGCTCCTGGGAAGAAGAAGAAGACCAAGTCCGCAAGAGTAGCTCATGCCCACTCCGCAAGCGCACCTCTTCGAGTGCTGCGCTGCCGCCGAGGACGCACCATCGAGGTCCACCGCAAGTGCAAGAAGGCAAAACAACTTCACCAAAGACCAAGAAAGTGGTCGCCAAGGAGGATGGCACGGTGGTACCTTCACCATCGATTGCCACGCTGACCCTAAATAGGAAAGCGCCGTTGTTTTCTCGGGCGAATGTCGGCGTGTTTGCATGGCAACCATCCGACATCCCCGTGTTCCTGTGAAAGTAATTGAGCACCACCTTGCCGCTCGCCCTCACGCCGCCCGCCAAGCAGAGAGTCAGAAACAAGCAATGGAGCGCCAAGAGTTCATTGCAGAGGAGATCAAGAAGGAAGCAGCAGGCCGTGTCCGAGGAGTACTCCATCCAACGTGGTTAGCCAATCCAAAGAGTCGCGCGCAAGGCTTAACGGGAAGTGGAGGCTTTGTATCGACTTCACCGATGTTAATAAAGCTTGTCCCAAGGATCCATTTCCCTTGCCGCGCATTGACCAGATTGTCGACTCCACGGCAGGATGTGATCTGCTTTCATTCCTTGATGCATACTCAGGATTTCATCAGATCTTCATGGCAGAAGAGGATGAAGAGAAAACCGCATTCATTACTCCATGTGGCACGTACTATTTTGTACAGATGCCCTTCGGGCTAAAGAATGCTGGTTCAACATTTGCAAGAGTAGTCAGTCATGCTTTTGAGCCACAGCTGCACAGAAATTTAGAAGCTTACATGGATGACATAGTGGTCAAGAGTAAGGACAAAGAGACTCTGATCCAAGATTTGGACGAGACTTTTGCAAATCTGCGCAAGATCAATCTCAAGTTGAACCCGAGAAGTGCGTGTTTGGAGTCCTTCCGCAAGCTTCTCGGATTCTTTGTATCTCAGCGAGGATCAAGCCAATCCCGACAAGATCAAAGCCATTGAACAGATCAAGCAACCGCGCGCCAAGGATGGGCGAAGACTTGCCGGCTGTGTTGTTGCTCTCAAGAGGTTCATCTCCAAGTTCTGCTGAGCGCGCCTCGCCATTTTTCAAAATTTTGAAAAGGCGGGTCCGATGAAATGGACTCCGTGGTTTAAGGCTGCACCGCAGACTTGAAGAGATACCTATCCTCCACTCCAACACTTGTCACACCTAAACCACAAGAGAAGTTGTTGCTATATCCGGCGGCAACCAATCAAGTGGTTAGTGCTGCGTTAGTAGCGAGAGGGAGGCGATGATGAGCCAGCAACCGCGGCAAGTGAGTGCAGCGACAAGTAGGGGCTTCGACAAGTTCGCTCCGCAAGGATAGATCTGCAGCCGCAAGAAGAGAAAGTTGGTTACTGGCGACTACTTTCCGGCAGAGCTCCCCAAAGCCGCCGCCAAGAAGGTCCCCAGGATCAACACAGAAAGAGCTGAGGAGCAGTCTGCTCCGACAAACCCTAGGGTTTGTTTTGTTGAAGCAGACGCTCCCGACAAGTTGTGTCCAGACACGGTTGCCGGAGAGCATCACGCTCCGGCAGGATCCCATATTCTTGCCGTAGAAGCGGATGTTCCCGCAGCAGTATTTGCGCCTTTAGTCCTCATTGTCGGAGCTTAATAACTATGTGGACTAGGTGTCATTCAAAGAAGCACAGCCTTGCCGGAACACAGAAGACAGAAAAGCTAAGTTGCCAAAGTTTGAGCACAGTCAGTTTTTATATTTTTATGTTATCTCCTTGAACGACCGTGCCTTGTATGGAAAACATGTGCGCGGAGGAATCAACTCGTGGCTAAGTTGCACCCTTACTTTGTTTTGAGTCCGCTCAACAATAAAAGCATGCTGCAACTAGCCCCGACGAGGTTACTTGCCGGAGGCAACACCGCCAGCTGGCTGCTGATGTTCCGCACTTAGCGCTCGCGGCAAGCGTGTTAGCGCCGGCAAGTTCCCTAAAAGCGTAGGGTAAAGACATACAAGGAATGGAACTGAATAAAGGAGATAACATAGCCAGCATTGCCCAGGACAAAGTTATATTACGAAAGTAACTTGTTACGGCACTGACTAAGTTGTTCTCATAACTAAAATAACAGCGACAAGGAAGGAGATGAAGGGCGCGCCGGCACCTGGGCCCCGGCAAGCCAGTATTGCTGGGGGCTACGAGTACCAAGATTCGTCCGCGGCAAGCCAGAGTTGCCGGGGGCTGCGATATCAGATAAGTCTTTCGTCCCTCATCATGCATCCTCTTATGGACTGGGGAATGCGAAACCGCATTTCTTCCCGAAAACTGTCGTGCCTTGTATGGAAAAACTGTGCGCTGAGGAACTGCTCGTGGCTGTTGCGCCTTACTTTGTTTCGAGTCCGCCAACAATAAAAGCGCATGCAACTAGCCTCGACGAGGTTTCTTGCCGGAGGCAACACCGCCAAAGAAGTTGCCGATGTTCCGCACTCAGCCGTGGCAATTGTGTTAGCGCCTGCAAGTTCCCCAAAAGCGAGGGGTAAAAACATACAAGGATGAGACAGGAGGCCGACCCACCTCGCTCCCGCCTCCGCCAAAGGCGTGAGAAAGGTCGAGTAACGTGGGAGGCGGCAGGGGCTGCTGCCGGGAGATGAAATGTCTGTCCGAGGGATACCAAGGATTAGCTCCTTGGCGTGGGTTCAACCCGCAAGACAAAAAAACCCGGCAAGCATCCCCTTTTCATTAAAAAACATCCCACATAGGTACAGTCCATTGAGGATGAAAAACATGAAAGAGAGGATTACAAGTTTTAGATGCAGCTAAGGCCCGAAGGCTTACAAATTAAAAAGATAAGATGCCCGTAATCCCTTTCATACCCCTCTCTTCAGGAGGTAGGTCAAGGAGGCGAAAAGGGCAAAAGGGGCGCCTAGGCAATCTACGGGTGCCAGAAGACACCAAGAGAACATCCCGGGGGCTGTCCGGAGGCTGGACGGTGATGGCGGCGCTGGAAGCGGGGCTCGAAGACGGGGCGGCAGGACGTCAGCACGCTGTCGAGGGCACTATGCCCTCGTACTCTGACTTGACGGCCTTGTCGCCAGCCCTCTTCCCCTTCTGCAGCCTCCCTACGCCAGCCACCCAAGGAGACGACCCCGGGGAGTTCACGGAGCCGGCGACACGGATGATGGGGTCGCCGGTGACGCGCGAAGCGGCACCCGACACCTAGTCGGGCCCGCCATCCCACCGCCCGCTACCCTCCTCGCCGCTGTCGCTCTCCTCCTCGTCACTCTCGCTCGAGGGGGAGTCTTCGCTGTCGGAGGAGCTATCCACGCAGCACTTCGCCCGAGTGCCGGAGTCCCCGAAGACCTTGACGGAGGGGAGGTCGCCCTCCACTAACTTAAAATGGAGGGTAAACCCCGCCGTCAAGCTGTGGATACGGGCGAACGTCTTCCACCCACGATCAAGATACATCACATTAGGGGCTGGGAATACAACGCGGACTCGCGTGCCGCTGATCCCACAACCCTCATGTGCGCCTCAAGATCTCGGCGGATCCGACTCCATCAAGGCGCAGAACGGAGCTGAAGCCGAGGCGACGACGAGGCGCCCGGCGCAGCTCGACGAAGAACTCACAGGGTCGCCCCAAGATGGACCGCCAGGAGAGGAACCGCCGACGGAGGCGGGATGGCGCGCCGCCCGTCCGCCTCTTTCCCGAGCGCCGACCTCGCCCTCCACCTCGCCCACGACCTCGCCTCCCTCTTCCCTTATGGCTGGCTCCGCCACCATGGGCGCAGGATAGGAGGGGCGCTGTCCGGCGGCGACCCGCCGCCACCGAAGAAGGGTTAGGGTTCCCTTCCTCCATGGCGAATGAGAGGAAGGGGAGCAGAAGCTGAAGAAAGGAGGAGATGAGAGAGTGCGGGCTTCTGCGCTCCCCTCTTGCTCTTCTGAAAGGAGTGAGGTGGGGGCTCGGCCGCCCCGCTCAGCCAATCAAGGCACGAGAAGAGCAGAGAATCGTGGCCTACCCGCTGCCTCTATTCGCAATGGCCCAGTTTCCCACTTCCACCGTCCGTGACCCCAAGCGCATGGGGGCTGCGTGGCGAGGATGCAGAGCCGAGGCGACAGATGAGGTGACCTCGCTCCGCCCCGTGATCACGGGGGGTGGACGCCTCGAAAATCGCGCACGCCACCCACGTCTCCATGACGCCGCGATTGACGCGTGCCGTTACGAGAGGATGCAGTGGATACGGAGCGGATCTGGTTTGGACCCAGGCCACGCATGCCCGTGCCCTATTTTGGGCCTAGCCCAACAGCGCTCGGCACCGTGTATGGCCCAGGCCCGGGGGCTCCTGTCGGTGTACTAAAGTAGGGGTACCTTAGTACCCCGAACTTGTGCACGTGCAGTCGCAGCGTCCCGCGGCAAGGCTTACGCCAAGACCCTTCGTCATTCCCATTTACTGCCATTCAAGAACAAAGTGTTAACTGAGAAGACAAGGCCCCGGCAAGAGGAGTTTGCCGGGAAGGACGAGACCCCGGCAAGAGAAGCTTGCCGGGAAGGACAAGACCGCGGCAAGAGGAGCTTGCCAGGAAGGCTAACCAAGGCATTACAAGAGACTTGCCGCGACGCACCGCATGTCCCGGCAAGACCCGACGAGCGGCAGGCTTGCAGGTGCGACAAGACAGAGACCGCGGCAAGGCGCTTGCCGCGGCGAAACCACCACTCTGCACCCACGCTCCAGCTCACCCGATGACGTGTCGCCACAGGATCACTCCTGGTGCACGTGGCGGGTGGCTGTGCAGCCTAGCGGTGCGAGGTGGCAAGTGAAGGTGACTAGGAGGCCATCGTGGCGATCAGTGGCGCCCCTAACGGTCGCTTCTCGACCGTTGAGCGACCGGACGGGCATTAAATGCCCTTGTCCCCGCCGCCAGAGTTAGGTAGGGACATGCTGATAGTGGTTGTACCAACCCACGCTTACCTTTCTACCCTCTCCTGCGTACACCACGCCGGTGACCCTTCAGACTATAAAAGGAGGCCCGTGCACACGTAGAGGGGGTTCGCGTTCGACTCATTCGAAACCACTTCATACCGACGCTTTCGAGCAAGAATAAATACAAACACAAAGCAGCAGTAGGAGTTTTATCTCTCCGGAGAGCTCCAAAGTTGGGTAAAATCTCCCCCGCGCGCTCGACCTCGATCTGCTCTTCGTGCGCCCTCCGCTCCCTGCCGGACCAAGAAGGGGCCCCTGCCCCATAGGTGCTCGTGCTCCCCCACGACAGTCGGTGGCCGCCCGAGGGGCCCACGAGACAGGGGGGCGCCCTGTAGGGGTGGGCGCGCCCTCCCCTCTTGTGGCCGCCTCGGCTACTTCTTGACTTGCACTCCATGTCCTCTGGATCACGTTCGTTCCAAAAATCACGCCCCGAAGGTTTCATTCCGCTTGGAGTCCGCTTGATATTCCTTTTCTTCAAATATCAAATAGGCAAAAAAACAGCAATACGGGCTGGGCCTCCGGTTAGTAGGCTAGTCCCAAAAATGATATAAATGTGTAAAATAAAGCCCATAAACATCCAAAAGAGGTAATATAATAGCATGGAACAATCAAAAAATACAGATAGGTTGGAGACGGATCACACCACAACCCCGCCCCTAGCATAGCCCCCCCACCCGCCCCCACCCCCTTGGAACCCTAGTTCACGCCGCCGCTGGCGTCGCCGGCGCCGCTGCCAACCCATGCTTGTCTGCCCGTTCCTCCTAGCTTAGATAATAAAGTTCAGGTTATCCAACGATTCCCATAACGTCGCCCCACTCGCCTGAGTTTTTATATGAGCCTTGCGGTGTCCTTCCCTGCCAGATCCACATCCCATGCTCCGGAATGTCGCAACCTAAGCTCGACCACGTATCTCGGGTAGCCCAATGAGCGTTCCGCCAAGAAGTGGTTTATCATGGCCTCTCCGGCGGACGTTGGTGAGGTGGCCGCTCTTCACTCCGACCTCTCAATCCCAGAGCAACACGTCATCGCCGAACCCGGCGAAGACGTTGACTATGTTGCCATGTCGAATGCTTCATGTCCACAGGCTTACCTATTACTTTATCTTGGGAAAGCTGGCTACGACATCAAGCTCGTCGACAGCGACGGCTTCACGCGGGCCATGTCACAGGTTACGTGGTCCATCCCCAACCCCTCTGGTTCAACCGTCGTCGATCTCTTCGACGGCCCTGCCGTTGATCTCCTCCGCCAAGCGGTCAAGGATTTGCGATCCTTATACGCCATCGAGCCCATTCTGTCATTTCTGAAGGACATGTTCTACGGCAGTGGCTTGGAATCCTAAATTGCCAAGTCAGATCTCATCGACCATGACCATGAGGAGGGCACCCACAAAGTTTCTTCCACCATGGGTCTGTGCTCTTCGAACTAGAAGGACCCCATCGATGAAATGTGAAGCAACATCCTATCAGCAAATCTTACCTTTTCTAGCTTGCCAACCCGTACCCTTTGTTGTAGTAGCATTTGCCGTGCGGTGCTATAACTGTGCCATGTTTAATTATTTTAGTTATGCAAAAATGTACTGTTCAATAGGGCTATGTGATGTTTAAGTATGAATTTTCCACTTCAGTTCCATGAATGGCTATATTTGGTTGTTTATAGTGAGTAGATGCCTTGTTAATCTGTGTTAGGTTTTTAGGTTGGTTGCAGTGAGCATTTTTCTAGTTATCGAGCCGATGCCTTGTTTATATGTATTTCGTCTTAGTTTGGTTGTAGTGAGCATTTGTCCAGTTATCAAGCAGATGCCTTGTTTATCTGTATTTGGTTGTTAGGTTGCTTTTTTTAGCATTTGTCTAGTTTTCAAGCACATGCCTTGTTTATCTATATTTGCTTGTTAGGTTGGTTGTAGTGAGCATTTGTCTAGTTTTAAAGCATATGACATGTTTATCTTTATTTGCTTGCTAGTTTGGTTCGAGTGAGACTCTGTCCGGTTTTCAATGGCTATATTTGGTTGTTATACTGATCATTTATGCCTTGTTTATTTCAGCCATTCACAATGTGTTGTTCATTATGTTCAAGTCGGAAATGTGCCACTCGACTGCATCAATACCAGTTTGAATGGCAATACTTGGTTCCAGTTATGCCTGGTGTAGTTAACACATGCCCTTTATTTCAGTTTTAGAAATTTATCCAGTGATGTTTAAGCATTACCTACGTTCTATTCATTTTCAACAATACCAGTTTGGATTGCAATATTTGACGGCTGTTAAGCCTGCTGTCGGTAACATTGCCTTCCATTTCATATATGCTTTAACGGCATGCTGAGACCAACACATTCAAGCTATCAATTGGAGATGATATTGTTTACCTTTGCTATATTTGTTTGATGTTAAGGTTGGCGTACTTATCATGCCTTTCCACTACTTACGCAGGACAACAACGGGAGTGTCTGTCGGATTTTGGGTTCCGGCAGACCCTTAAGGTTCGAACTCTGGGGTGCGCGCAAAGATCTTCCCCCTACAAATCCCCATCTGATCGCCTTGCGAGAATCTAAGCTAAACGATGAACAACACGAGGGACACAAGATTTATACTGGTGGTGTAATACCCTACTCTAGTGTGTGGTGTGGTGGATTGCCTCAGGGGGCAGATGCTGAACAGTACAAAGGAAGAACTGCCTCACGAGAGGTGTTCTTGAGCTGATGTGGTGTTCTATTTGGGGTGGATTTTCATGTCCCTAGATGATATTCTCCATCCGCTTCTACTGTGGTGACTAGCACTATTTATAGAGGCCCTGGTCCTCTTCCCTAATATTGAGCGGGAAGGGCGCCAACAACGGCCATTTTGAAGGGGAACATCTAGTACAAGTTATCCTGACTAAAGTTGGTCTTCGGCTGCCAAAGGCATTGGTGATGACGCCATCTTGGGCTCCATAGTGACCTCCATCCTGCCGCTCTTCTGGTCTTGGTCTCGTTGCACTGGAATGGTAACCTTTGCCTGATGCCTCGGTACTCCACGCCTGTGCCCCTTTGCACCAAAGAGGAAACAAGGACACTTCATAGGGCGGCGCCCGTCTTGTCTCGATCGTCATGGCTTGCGTCACGAGCACCTCGCGAGGTACCCTTGCCTTGATCTCTCCGCCTCCTCGCGAGCATGCCTGGTGAGGCCGCTCCTGAGGAAGCCTTGTGTCGTCTGCCCCACGAGGCTTGGCCCCTCGCGAGGGTCTTGAGTTTTGCACCGATGAAGATGGGCCGTACTGGGCCACCACTCGAGCCACGCCGCAGGCCACAGGCAGGCAAGTATGGGGACCCCCGTTCCTCGTACACCGACAGTAGCCCTCGGGCCCAAGGCGCGCTCGGGCTTGGCTTAGTAGAGAAGCGAAGGGGCAAGTGCGGAGCGCCGCGGGCCCCATCAGCCTGCGGCCTTGGGTGCAGCGTGGCGGTTGATTGGACGTGGGCGTCTTCGCTTCCGCATGCTCCCTCATTGTGCGCCTAGCTAGGCAGCCACGAGGCTTGTACACACTTGTTCTCCCCTTGCTGCCTGCACGCTTCTTGTTCCCTTTTCCTCCTCGAGCCTCTGCTTCCGCCTCCAATCCATCTTGAGTGCTTCCCCCTTTCCATTGCCATGGCGCCAATGAAAAAGGAGAAGCGGAAGAAACTTGCGCCTTCGTCCAGCGTGCCTCCGGCGGCTGGTCCCACCGTCGACAAGTCGCTCATACTCAATTTGGAAGCCTTGGAGAAGGTCCGCTCTGCGCTCGCCTCCAGCTTCAACGAGTGCGGGAGGATGATGGTCTAGCCCGCGTCCCATGCCACCTTCGACATGATCGTCACGGAGGTCCGATCCTTTGCCGACGCCCTATGGGCGGGCCTGGTCCCCCCTTCTCCGCTTTCTTCAATGCTGTGCTTTCCCATTACCCGATCCATATGATGCATCTTGGTCCCGAATCTATTACTCTGCTTGTTGTCCTCGCCTTTGTCTGCGAGGCCATGGTGGGGATTCCTCCTTCCATTGCTCTACTGCGCCACTTCTTCTCTCTGCGCTTGACTGACCCTTCCCAATGTTTGAGATGCGTGAGCTTCCAGGCCGTGCCGGAAACGGCCGCCTCAAGGATCGACATTGGCCTTCCATCCTCCGCGAGCGGGTTTCGGGAGCGATGGTTGTACGTGGACATTGTGGTGCCCAGCCCCCTACTCGTGCACCCGACATTGTCCGCTATTCCCAGTCCCGATTGGGGTCACGAGGACCTTACGAGCCCGCAGCTTGCTTTCGCCTGGCATGGCTTTGACAGGCTGAGCAAGCTTGGGGTGACGGCGCCCCAGGTGGTGAAGGAGTTCCTCCGGCGCCACATCACTCCTCTCTTGCGCCATTCCCACCTGATGTGGGCCTTCTCTGTGCATCAGGACCGTATGAGGCTCCAGGAAGGGGATCTCGCGCCTGAGATGCTGGAGAAGGTGCTGAAGGTTCTGACTGGTGACCCCTCTCTTGGCAGCGTCCGTCATGGAGGCGCCCTGTTGTATCTTTGCTGAAATAGGGTCGAGTTCATGAGGCAGATGCCCCGCTTCGACGAATGGGGGTTTTGCCCGGCTGGCCTCGCGGGGCCCCGCGAGAACCCGGTTGCTACAGTTCTTCCCCCAATCGCCCACGCCGGCCTTGCCTCAGGAGTCGTTGCAGGGAGGCAAGTGCTACCTCTTGAGCACTGCGTTGGATTTCACCGGAGAGGAGAGGATGATGCAGTAAAGTAGCGTAAGTATTTCCCTCAGTTTTTGAGAACCAAGGTATCAATGTAGTAGGAGACCACGCACAAGTCCCTCATACCTATACAAAACGATAGCAACTCGCAACCAACGCTTAGGGGTTGTCAATCCCTTCACGATCACTTACGAGAGTGAGATCTGATAGAGATAATATTTTTGGTATTTTTGATAGATAGATGCAAAGTAAAAAGTAAAGGTAAAGTAAAAAACAAAGCGAGTAAATAAAGTGATATAGATTGATATGATGAGAATAGACCCAGGGGCCATAGGTTTCACTAGCGGCTTCTCTCAAGAGCATAAGTATTCTACGGTGGGTGAACAAACTACTGTTGACCAATTGACAGAATTGAGCAAAGTTATGAGTATATCTAGGCAATGATCATGTATATAGGCATCACGTCCAAAACAAGTAGATCGAAACGATTCTGCATCTACTACTATTACTCCACTCATCGACCGCTATCCAGCATGCATCTAGAGTATTAAGTAAAAATAGAGTAACGTCGTAAGCAAGATGACATGATGTAGAGGGATAAATTCATGCAATATGATAAAAAACCCATCTTGTTATCCTCGATGGCAACAATACAATACGTGCCTTGCAACTCTTTCTGTCACTAAGTAAGGACACCGCAAGATTGAACCCAAAGCTAAGCACTTCTCCCATTGCAAGAACTACCAATCTAGTTGGCCAAACCAAAAAGGATAATTCGAAGAAACTTGCAAAGATAACTCAATCATACATAAAAGAATTCAGAGAAGAATCAAATATTTTCCATAGATAATACTGGATCATAAACCCACAACTCATCGGTCTCAACAAACACACCGCAAAAATAGATCTCCACGAGAGAGGGGGAGAACATTGTATTGAGATCCAAAAAGAGAGAAGAAGCCATCTAGCTACTAGATATGGACCCAAAGGTCTGAAGTAAACTACTCACACTTCATCGAAGGGGCTATGGTGATGATGTAGAAGCCCTCCATGGTGGATGCCACCTCCGGCGGAGCTCCGGAACAGGCCCCAAGATGGGATCTCGTGGATACAGAAGGTTGCGGTGGTGGAATTAGGTTTTTGGCTCCTATTCTGATCGTTCGGGGGTACATAGGTATATATAGGAGGAAGGAGTATGTCGGTGGAGCTCCGAGGGGCCCACGAGGTAGGGGATGCGCCTGGGCGCCCACCCTCGTGACCTCCTCGGGCACTACTTGGAGTAGGGTCAAGTCTCCTGGGTCACGTTCGGTTGGAAAATCACGATCCCAAAGGTTTCATTCCGTTTGGACTCCGTTTGATATTCTGTTTCTTCGAAATACTGAAAAAGGCAAAAAACAGCAATTCTGGGCTGGGCCTCCGGTTAATAGGTTAGTCCCAAAAGTAATATAAAAGTGGAAAATAAAGCCCAATATTGTCCAAAACAGTAGATAAAGTAGCATGGAGCAATCAAAAATTATAGATACGTTGGAGACGTATGAAGCATCCCCAAGCTTAATTCCTGCTCGTCCTTGAGTAGGTAAATGATAAAAAAGAATTTTTGATGTGGAGTGATACTTTGGCATAATTTCAATGTAAATCTTCTTAATTTTGATATGAATATTCAGATCCGAAAGATTCAAGACAAAAGTTCATATTGACACAAAAATAATAATAATTCAAGCATACTAATCAAAGCAATCATGTCTTCTCAAAATAACATGGCAAAAGAAAGTTCATCCCTACAAAATCATATAGTAAGGCTATGCTTCATTTTCATCACACAAAGATGTTCCCAACTTCTATACCCCCGATGACAAGCCAAGCAATTGTTTCATACTTAAATAATCTCAGACTTTTTCAACCTTCACGCAATACATGAGCGTGAGCCATGGATATAGCACTATGGGTGGAATAGAATATGATGATGGGGATTGTGTGGAGAATACAAAAAGGAGAAAGTCTCACATCGACGAGGCTAATTAATGGACTATGGAGATGCCCATCAATTGATGTCAACATGAGGAGTAGGGATTGCCATGCAACGGATGCACTAGAGCTATGAATGCTCAACAAAAGAAAACTAGTGGGTGTGCATCCAACTTGCTTGCACACGAAGACCTATGGCATTTGAGGAAGCCCATCGTAGGACTATACAAGCGAAGTTCTATAATGAAAAATTCTCACTAGTATAAGAAAGACAACTTGTGAGACTCACTACATGAGGAACAAGGTGCTACTTTGAAGCACAATATATGAGACTCACTACATGAAGAACAAGGTGCTACTTTGAAGCACAAGTGTGGAAAAAGAGATAGTAGCATTGCCCTTTTAATTTTCTTTTTTTTTGGGCCTTTTTTTTGGCCTTTCTCTTTTTTTTTTGGGAAATGCTCTAATAATGATGATCATCACACTTCTATTGTTTACAACACAAGGATTACATGTCGAAACTTAGAACAAGATATGACTCTATATGAATGCCTCCGGTGGTGTACCGGGATGGTGCAATGATTCAAGAGTGACATGTATGGAAAATAATGCATGGTGGCTTTGCCACAAATACGATGTCAACTACAAGATCATGCAATGGCAATATGACAAAAGTAATGTATGTCATGATGATGATGGTGGAAGTTGCATGGCAATATATCTCGGAATGGCTATGGAAATGCCATGATAGGTAGGTATGGTGGCTGTTTTGAGGAAGATATAAGGAGGTTTATGTGTGATAGAGTATATCATATCACGGGGTTTGGATGCACCGACGAAGTTTGCGCCAACTCTCAAGGTGAGAAAGGGCAAAGGTGGAAAGGTGAGAGTGCGTATAATCCATGGACTCAACATTAGTCAAAAGAACTCATATACTTATTGCAAAAATTTAGAAGTCATCAAAAATTCAAGCACTACGCGCATGCTCCAAGGGGGATAGATTGGTAGGAAAAGACCATCGCTCATCCCCGACCGCCACTCATAAGGATGCACAAGCCAGGTACACTTCACGTTTCAAATTTGTTACACAACTTTAACCATACGTGCATGCTACGGGACTTGCAAACTTCAACACAAGTATTTCTCAAATTCATAATCACTCAACTAGCACGACTTTGATATTGTCACCTCCATATCTCAAAACAATTATCAAGCATCAAACTTATGTTAGTATTCAATTCACTCAAAAGAAAGTTTCACATATCTTGAACACCAAGTATATTAACATTAAGCTAATTACCATGCTATTAAAGACTCTCAAAATAATCTAAGTGAAGTATGAGTGTGGGGACCCCGACTTATGAGTCGAGATCACCGAATGCACGTGTACAGTGATCCCAGAGATCAATGCTCACTGAACACACAGAAGCTGAATAACAAGAGTCTTACATCCATACATACTGTCTTACACAAATTGTGACCATTATGGTCAAGTCTTACATCGATAAAGCCTTAAGGGCTGAACATCAAATGAAACACAACCAGCGGAAATCTTCGTCGATAAGTAGAACCCATGCCATCTGCCTTAACCCTACAGGCATTCTGACTGGGAAACATCCTAGTTCGCATGTTCGCCTCCAAAGAACTCTTCTTCAAACTCCGGTTCTTCCATCCCTGGTCAATTAAATAACCAGTGGCAAGCCAATGAGTACTTTGAATGTACTCGCAAGCAACCCATGTTTTGGTTCAAGATACAACAATGCATGATATAGGTAAATTTTGCAGAAAGCTAGTTTTGAGTGCAATGACATGTTCAACATCTTTGTAAGGCATGCATCAAGAGAATTCAAGTAACCATGAGGACAGGTTACAAATATCAACATAAATAGAGTGGGCACCAACCCACTCAATCATGTCAAGTCCTTTGACTTGACCCAAGTAGATTTATCAGCTCACACACATGGTTGCAAAACTCTGGACATAGTTTAAGCAGCACCGCCCAACCGTCCTTGACCGTGGACACGGCTATTCGAATAGTTTTACACTCTGCAGAGGTTGCACACTGTACCCACAAGATCCGGGGAACTTCCGTGTCATCCACGACCCGCGATACCTCAAGTACCCGGGGTAAGCACCCGATCACTACCTTTCCCCAAACGACACTAACATGGAGTCCACTCGATTGGCAGTAGCCCCCGTGCCCAACATTTCACATAACATTTTCGTGGAGCCTTGCTCCCATATTTTCACATACCACTGGCACGGGGTACCAACGGTGTGTCCGGTGCCCCATAAAAATGTTCTTGGTCGCCCTACCTGGCACGACCCCGTCCCGAGAGAGAGCACCAACTCTCCCCCATCACTAGTAATGCGGGCTCCAAGCTAGTTTTGGTCTAGGTACTCAATAATGCCCTTTCCCATATAAGGGTAGAGTGGTTGCGCATGTAAGGTTGCGACATTCATCAAATCTTAAATCTAATCCGTTTTCGAAAACAACACACACACTTGCTGTCAGGACCCCGACTCAATGCCACATCGATCTAGCATGTAACACCTCGTATCACTTTGTGGCCTCACGCACGGTATTCCCACTGGTGTCGCCTTACCTTTGCCGGGACCTTTTAGCCTTTTGGCACACGATATGACGGTGTCGCTAGCATCCATATGATAAGGAGCCCGGATGACATGGCTAGTCGTAAACCCAAAGTGGCACAAACTTACGAGGACAGCATCCATGACCAAGCATCGAACGTGTCGGTCATCACGAAAGTGAATCCAGTGCTGTAGCACCGGGCTAGCAGGACTCGGTGAACCAGGTCAGAAGGGCTAACAGACTCCTAGATTCATCGCGTGATATTTCCCGAAGGGACAGACACAGGAACGAAGAAGAACACATGCCGGCCAGCCTAAGTGTTCCGGAGCAGTAGCAAGCTACCATGGCTCAGTGGAATCACTAGGAGACATTTCCCGGTAAGAGAGGCTACTAAAGATAAACAACTAGATAGTCAGATCCCACACATACCAAGCATTTCAATAGCATACACACAATATGCTCGATATGTGCAAATACAACATGGCATCACAACATGACTCTACGACTCAAGTATTTATTCATTAGTCTCCGAGGAGCGAGATATTACAATCATGGGTCTCACGACCCAACATTCAGAGCATACAAGTCAAGCACAAGCGAAAGCTAACATGTCTGAGTACAGACATCTACAAATGAAAAAGGCTTAGAAGCCTGACTATCTACCAGATCCTGCCGAGGGCACAAGATCGTAGCTGAGGTAACAAGCTAAACGTCAAGTCCACGCTGAACTACTAACGAGACCAAGTCCCTCCGCAAAAACATAAAATAGGCAAACGTGAGTACAAATGTACCCAGCAAGACTTACATCGAACTAACTACATATGCATCATTATCAACAAAGGGATGGTGGGGTTTAAGCGCAGACAAGCCAGCTTTGACTCGTGGCTATCCTAAACTATGACTGCAAGTAACTCTTTTGAGGTGGCGCACACGAGTCCACATATTCACCATACCAATACACCACTATGGATCCGCCTCGCCTCCCTACGAGAACGCCATCCATAGCACTCACGCTTATCTTGCGATTTTAGAGTATCCACTTTCACTTGTCTATGAACTGTTATAGGCAACCCGAAGTCCTTACCGCGGACACGGCTATTCAATAGATGATATTAACCTGCAGGGTGTACCGTCATACATATTTCCACCACTTAGCGCCCGCACACGACATGTGCTCGGCAGACTTCAAGCTTAAAGCCCGTGGGTGTAGACCACGACCTACCTAAACACTCAGGTCTCTAGTCCGGGTTTATCGCCTATTCGGTTCCATCCATGAGGAGATCCGCCGGAGTTTCGCCACAGCCCCAAACGATGTGAGCAGGGTTCCCGAGACACCAAGCGGCACCCGGTACACGTGTACACGTGCCTACCGCATCACAGCCCACCCCTACGGGCCAATGCTGCAAGACGGCCTCCAAAGATACTACAAACACGTAAACTACTTGCAACTCCTGGACAGAGGACAAGGGTGATTAAGAAGTCGAGAGGGGTCATATTTCAGGGCCCAATGCATGGTAGTAGCTGAATCATGGATCACAAACACAAAACTCAGTTCCAGAGGACGGCTGCAATGAGACAACCCACCATGTACTCCTACATGGCCTCTCACCACTACCTTTTACCAAATCGTGTTCACACGCTTAGCTCACACATAGTAGGACATGTTCACGCACCTCTGATTCATCCCCGATGAATCAAACCTGACTCGACTCTAAGCAGTAGCAGGCATGACAAACAAGCATGAATGAGTAGGCACAACAGGGCTCAAACAACTCCTACTCATGCTAGTGGGTTTCATAAATTTACTGTGGAATGACAGGTCATGCAAAGGATAAAGGGGTTCCGCTATCGCAGCAAGTAACAGTTGAATCGTTGTTGTCCTAATGCAATAAAAGAGAGCAGGAGCGAGAGAGTGGGATTGTATCAGAATGAACACGGGGGTTTTGCTTGCCTGGCACTTGTGAAGATAATATAGTTCTTCATCGGTGTCATCGAATTCATCGTCGGAACACGTCTATCGAGAGGGATCAACCACCGACAAACAAAGAAGAAACACAATCAATGCAATGCACAATATGATGCATGATCATGACATGGCAATATGATGTGGTTTGAGCTAATGCAACTAGCAGCAAGTTAAATGAAGTTGGTTTGAACCCTAGATTCAAATTCAAACTCCATATGTGGATATTTAAATGCCATTTATATGATTTGTGCTAAACAGCAGCTATAAGTTGTTCTAACATGCATGAAAATGGTACAGATGGATAGATTGGATTTTTCTGATCATTTTTCATATATAATTTATTTCATTTGGAGTTACAGATTAATTTCTATGAATTTTAGAAGTTTTGGTTATTTTCTGGAATTTCCTGTAGAAGAATAATTCCAGTAATTAAATTATTGTGTCAGCATGACGTCGGGGTGACGTCATCAGGTCAAAGGCGCCAGCCCAGGTCAAACCTGACGTTGGGACCCACATGTCAGTGTAACAACTGATTAACAGGATTAAATTAATACTAACTAAACTGTCAATGGGCCTGGGCCCGCATGTCAGTGGTTAGTTGACTAACTAAACAGGGTTAGCTAGTGTTAGGTTAGTCACTAATCCAGGTTAATTAGCGCTAAACTAATCTAACTAAAATTAGTAAGGGTGGCCCACATGTCATTGACCCAGGGGTCAAACTGGGCCCACCCAGTCAACGGTCAGCGGGTCAAACCCGCCGGACTTGGTCCACGGCTCGTCGCCGGTGGAGCCCGAGACGGCGGAGGGGGTCGGAATTCCTCCTCCGGCATCCAAATGGCCGGCGGAGGGCATCTACGTGATGCTGAAGATCCCGCGCATCGAGTGGTGCAGTCAGTTAAGCCGGGGGCGATCTATATCGATGGCGGCGAGCTCAAAGGCGGCGACCGGAGTTCGGGTCTCAGCGGTTCCGGCGTTGCGTTGCACGACAGGAGCAATTGGAGGGGGTTTTGGTCTTCTGGCATTGTGCTGAGACGTCGGTGCGCTCGGTGGTAGCTCTAGGTGACGGTGGCCACGACGGCGACATGGCCGGCGGAGCCGAGCTCGCGGCTCCGGTGGAACCAGCGACTACAGGACAGGAACGAGCCCGGTAAGGAAGGGGAAAGACATAGAAGCTCACCTTGAGTTAAACGGAGGCCTCGGCGTGCTCGGGGAGGGGCTGGTGATGACGGGAGGTCGCCGGCGATCTCGGTGGCCCGAGGAGGAAGAAGACGTCGGGGATGGCGCTCCGGGGCTCTTCCCGTCGCGTGGCTCGGGGAAGACGGCGTATGGGTCCACGGCGAAGCTCGAGGTCTCATCGGGGAGGCACGGGGAAGGCTCAGCGCGCTGCAGCGGCGAGCGGCGGCGACGGTGGCTCTCGGGCGTGAGAGGGAGAGCGAGAGAGAGCGAGGCAGAGAGAGAGGTGAGCGGTCGAGGGGTCCAGGGGGTCTGTGTGGCAATGCGGGAGAGATCCAGGTGACGAGGAGGCAGGCAGGCAGGGTGGAGGTGGCGGGCGCGTGCGGCGCAGCCGCGCCACACGCCCGCCTACTAGCGAGGAGGAAGGCAACAGGGAGCCAGTCGGTGGTGGGCTGGGCCGAAGCAGGAGCTGGGCCGGTAGGCTGAGAGGTGAGCGCCAGGTAAGTCAGGTGGGTCTCTCTCTCTCTCTTCGTTTATTTGTTTCTGTTTTCTATTTTCTAAATTTGTTTCTGGATTTAGTAAAAATACTAAACCTCATCTAAAAATCCTGAAATAATTTGTGAGGACCTGTTGAATTATTTCCAACAACCCACATTTAGTTCCAGAATTATTTGAGCATTTATAATTGTTATAGCAATTAAATGCCCAAATTCAAATACATAACGATTTAATTCAAAAATCCAGGAATAGCCTATAAATATGTTCATCATTTATGGAAGAGGTTTTCACCTTTAACAGAAATTATGAACATTTCCAAAGGCATTCTGGGTTATTGAAAATATTTTTATTGAACCTAGTTAAATTTCATTTGGTGCTAGGGTTTCAACAATCCCCATTTCAAATTTCTGATGAAAGGTAAACATGATGCAACACTCTAATGCATGGACTAGCTAGGATGTGACAACTCACCCCCATTAAAGAAGAATCTCGACCCGAGATTCAAGCGTAGGGTAAGATGAAAGGGAAGCGCAAACTAATAAAATCTTCATGATCCAAGTTGCACTTCAAATGAACGTTGATTCGATAACCATCATTGTCTCGAAGTCTTGCTCTGAGAACTTCAACTAACATGACAATGAGAGGATAGGGAAACTCTAAAAGAATCGATCTTCTCGAAGATCAAACAACTTAGGATCAGCTCACGGGGTGAGTCATAAAAACATCTCTCAAGATGAGATACAAAGCACACGTCTAGAGGAATGGAGTGGAACAGATGACGAAGGATCACTAGGTAGACAACAATTCCACACCTAAGAGGGTGGTGAACGGTTCTCAACGTAGCGAGAGTTTGAGTTGCCATGATACCACAGCGAGACACTAAGGAGGAGGGTGATTCATAGATTATTACCTTAAGTGGAAAAAAGAATTACCTTTGATTCGGAGATCATTGAAACTCTTTATACTAGCCTAAGGCAATTCACAATCGATCATTTGAAGGAGTCCGAAAGAATGACATTCTTGGTCTAGAATGGATGATGTGGATTACCTTGTTGAAGAAAACACAAGGGATGATTTTGCTTATCATCAAAAATGGATGGGACCCAAGATAGGATGGCACAATGACGGTGCAAGCTGGGAACAAAACACAAATGCTGGGAATGATTCTAGTAACCGGGGAGAAACCCGACAACAGAGAGTGATTCCACTATTGGAATGGTTATAGCATAATCGAAGAAACTGAGAACAATCCCAGTTAGTAACTAGGATAGCACCTAATGCTTGTGCGTGCTTTCAAGAACTTGAGTATCCCCATAATCATCAAGGTTTTACCAACATCCGTGTCAAGGGTGCTGACAACACAACATACTACCATGATGAATAGCGATGGACGATGCAGATGCAAAGGAAGATAACACTTTCTCAGATTTCACCTTAGCAGGGCCAAGGAGACTAAATCCGGATGATCGACCGAGAGACATTTAGCACTCCGCTTCTAATGTTCTCCTTGATGTTCTAGTGCAACCCATTAATTAAAATGGTTTGGTTCCCAGAACATCAAGTAAAAGATCGGACTTCGGGAACTCAAGAATCCATAAGGGACAAGTAAGGAGTAAATCCTGCGAAATCCCTATGGGGAGGTGGCCAACTTCTTCAATCAAGATACTACAATAATAAGTCTTCCGGCGGGGTGTGTTGGCCATGACATCCACTTTACCGATTATCACGAGACCAATATTATAGTTCTTGGAAAATGTTCCAACCATCATGTCTGCCTGAGATTCAGATCTGGTTGGTGTCAGAATAATCCAGACTCATCGGGTCTGGAAAGAAAAATGAAAGTTTGCAACACCAACCAATGAGATAACGTTGCAAGATTCTCGGGGAATGAACTGCGATAGCAAGCTCCAAAACATGAGCTGGTTCTGCTACAACATGTGAACACGTTGTCCCAGACAAACATGATCCCATGGTAGTCTTACAATAAAACACTATCGAGTTCCGGTGGGGAACCATCATCGAGGATATCGAAGTCCTTGCATAGGGTATACTCTTAAGAAGGAGCTTCTTGTCCTTGAACAAATCAATCAGTGGCTTGGTGTGCTACTGAATACATATGGAGTGGAGGTAATTAATCTACCAAACCATAGTATACTTTGCACATGTGTGACTAACTTGGGATGATTCCAAGGAAGCAACATTGACTTTATCAAATTCACGGCGGCAACTTGCATTAAATGCACGTGAATCTAAGGAAATCACTTCTTACATCCGAACATATGCTTCATGAACGAAGCATGAAGGCATTGTTTATAGAAGTTTCCAACACTAGCTAATGTTCAACAAAATCATGGAGGAGAAAAGGGTGTTGTCGATGGGCTCAACAACAATTCATCTAGATTCCCATGGAGATGGAATTCCATAACTATGTGAACAAGGTGATAGTATTGGTCAGACCCAAAAGACATAATGGTGTATGCTCGAGGGATCAACCACGAGTTAGACAACATTACGAACATCGTTGGTTCTGATTTGAGTTGACGATAGCCCATGCTCAAATCAAAGTTTTGACAAGACAATAGATCCAACAACTGATCACGAGGACCAATCGATGGAGATATCATCTTTCTTCAACACACACACACACACAAGAAGATATCCCTTAACACGAACTAAGTCAGACAAGCTTTTATCTTCCAACTCTCCAAGTTGTTGACTAGCTTACCCAACTAGCTCAGGGGTACTCGATACAGATCCTTGGAGAAGGGGTGGTTACAAGAAACCAACTTGATCATGAACTCAACATAGCGGTCAGGTGACGACCTGGTGATACTTCTGAGAAGATAATCAGAAAATCACGAACCACCGGTATGTTACTAAGCTCGAGAGCAATCTTGCTTTTCAGGGCAAGACGATATGATCAAATGAGCGAGGGATTGACAAAATCCTAACTCAACGACCGAAGAGTGCACCAGAAATAGGGACTAGGTAGCACAATCAACCTTAGGGTGACGATCCAATAATCAACATGCTAAGAATGAGGTTATCGTCCATTTAACTACCAAGCAACGGAGTTGCTAGCAGTATTGATTTCACACACCACGATTCACTTGTCGGCATTCCGGTTACAATAACACGGAAACCAAGGAATGAACAATGATGGCAAGAAGTATTACTGTATCAAGAGTTCATAGGATGGTGTGCAATTCCCATGACATTCTTGATATAAAGATGGTAATACTCCAAGGTAGAATAGAGAAAAAGCTAGATTAGCAATTTGATCCACGGAGTACAACTGCTTTGACCCAATCCTAGAAATGGACAAGGTACTGGAGTTTGTTTCTCCTAGTCACTCTGAATAGAATGGCTTGACAGACCACAGAAGTAAAAGGCATCGATGAACACGAATGCACGACTACTCCTAACTATCAATCGATAGAAGAAGGTCAGGATACAACTAAAGAGGGACAACTCAAAAGAACATATAATTTTCTGAGTTGTGGATGCATAGATTAGCATGTCGAATCAAGTTCAACATGTTTCTTCCGGATAACCCATGCAGAGAGGTAGGACTGGCAGAGGATATAGCAAGGAGAACTCATCGAGAGCACTCCCGTTGTGATCCTTTGATCCAACAAACTTCTACCATAAATGGTTCACGGTATTTGGAAGAAGGAAATACCACGGACCTCGAGGACTATCGCAAGGTTACTAATAACCTAAAGGAACTAGCAAACACTATCAACATGAAGTGAGTAGGGTGAATCTCGGGTTCAAAACCCAGGAATAGAATACCTACTAACTAAATTGCATCACGGGATGGTTTCGTGAATGAAGGCCAAAGTCATCACCATGGAACACAAAACATTGCTAGATTACTAGGTGAGTCCCTAAAACACGTAGGGTCATAATAATAGCTCCAACATATATGTCAAGGAAACAGAGTACCTCAACTCACCGATTAGTGTGGCTAATCTGGCCATAAAGGACACTGGGAACGGAAAGAAAGGATTTGCAAATGCATCAGACTATTTAGAAACCTGGGATGACTCGGATAGCATAACGGCTGTAAATGCTCAAAAAGATTGTAGACATGCTACAAAAATGGTGGCATAGCCACTCCGAAGCACAATATCAAGGTTTTGAAATCAACAGTTACGAACATACGGAAGTAGTAAAACTGAACTGAGGTTTGAAACTAACAATTCTATATAAGTCTAAGGATTAGTAACACGTCATCCTGATAGATAGATGAGAAGCCTAGTTCTTAATCCCCGTAGAAGAGAAGAGGTTGAGTCAGATCAGAAGGCCATGAGGTATAAGGAGTAAAAAGAGCCTTACGTTCCAACCCACAATCAATTCCCTTACATAACTAAAGCATTTCTAGACACAACTTCGACCAGTTTGGCTTGGTAATCCTACAGCAAATCGGTCTCGATACCAAAGCTGTCAGACCCGACTCAATGCCACATCGATCTAGCATGTAACACTCATATCACTTTATGCCTCACGCACGGTATTCCCACGGTGTCGCCTTACCTTTGCCCGGGACCGTTTTGCCTTTTGGCACACTTATATGACAAAGTGTCGCTAGCATCCATATGATAAGGAGCCCGGATCGACATGGCTAGTCGTAAACCCAAAGTGGCACAAACTTACAGGACAGCATCCATGACCCAACATCGAACGTGTCGGTCATCACGAAAGTGAATCCAGCTGTAGCACGGGATAGCACGACTCGTGAGCCGGGCTGAAGCGGCTAACAGACTCAGTATTATTCATCGTGACATTTTCCCAAAGGTACAAACACAGGAACGAAGAAGGACACATGCCGGCCAGCCTAAGTGTTCCGGAGCAGTAGCAAGCTACCATGTCTCAGTGGAATCACTAGGAGACATTTCCCGGTAAGATAGGCTACTAAAGATAAACAACTAGATAGTCAGATCCCACACATACCAAGCATTTCAATAGCATACACACAATATGCTCGATATGTGCAAATACAACATGGCATCACAACATGACTCTACGACTCAAGTATTTATTCATTAGGCTCCGAGGAGCGAGATATTACAATCATGGGTCTCACGACCCAACATTCAGAGCATACAAGTCAAGCACAAGCGGAAGCTAACATGTCTGAGTACAGACATCTACAAATGAAAAACGCTTAGAAGCCTGACTATCTACCAGATCCTGCCGAGGGCACAAGATCGTAGCTGAGGTAACAAGCTAAACGTCGAAGTCCACGCGGAACTACTAACGAGACCGAAGTCCCTCTGCAAAAACATAAAATAGGCAAACGTGAGTACAAATGTACCCAGCAAGACTTACATCAGAACTAACTACATATGCATCATTATCAACAAAGGGGATGGTGGGGTTTAACTACAGCAAGCCAGCTTTGACTCAGTGGCTATCCTAAACTATGACTACAAGTAACTCTTTTGAGGTGGCGCACACGAGTCCACATATTCACCATACCAATAAACCACTATGGATCCGCTCTGGTCTCCCTACGAGAACGCCATCCATAGTACTCACACTTATCTTGCGCATTTTAGAGTATCCACTTTCACTTGTCTATGAACTGTTATAGGCAACCCAGAAGTCCTTACCGCGGACACGGCTATTCGAATAGATGATATTAACCCTGCAGGGGTGTACATCTTCATACATGTTTCCACCACTTAGTGTCTGCACACGACATGTGATCGGCAGACTTCAAGCGAAAGCCGACGTGGGTGTAGACCACGACCTACCTAAACACTCGTGTCTCTAGTCCAGGTTTATCGCCTATTCGGGTTCCATCCATGAGGAGATCCGCCGAGTTTCGCGCCACAGCCCCAAACGATGTGAGCAGGGTTGCCGAGACACCAAACGGGCGCCCAGACACCGTACACGTGCCTACCGTGATCACAGCCCACCCCTACGGTCGGTCAAGATGGCCTCCAAAGATACTACAAACACGTAAACTACTTGCAACTCCCGGACAGAGGACAAGGGTGATTAAGAAGTCGAGCGGGGTCATATTTCAGGGCCCAATGCATGGTAGTAGCTGAATCATGGATCACAAACACAGAACTCCATTCCTGAGGACGGCTGCAATGAGACAACCCACCATGTACTCCTACATGGCCTCTCACCGCTACCTTTTACCAAATCGTGTTCACACACTTAGCTCACACACAGTAGGACATGTTCACGCACCTCTGATTCATCCTCGATGAATCGACTGACTCGACTCTAAGCAAGAGCAGTGCATGACAAACAAGCATGAATGAGTAGGCACAACAGGGCTCAAACAACTCCTACTCATGCTAGTGGGCTTCATCTATTTACTGTGGAATGACAGGTCACGCAAAGGATAAAGGGGTTCAGCTACCGCAACAAGTAACAGTTGAATCATTGTTGTCCTAATGCAATAAAAGAGAGCAGGAATGAGAGAGTGGGATTGTATCGGAATGAACAAGGGGGTTTTGCTTGCCTGGCACTTCTGAAGATAATATAGTTCTTCATCGGTGTCATCGAATTCATCGTCGGAACACGTCTATCGAGAGGGATCAGCCACCGACAAACAAAGAAGAAACACAATCAATGCAATGCATAATATGATGCATGATCATGACATGGCAATATGATGTGGTTTGAGCTAATGCAACTAGCAGCAAGTTAAATGAAGTTGGTTTGAACCCTAGATTCAAATTCAAACTCCATATGTGGATATTTAAATGCCATTTATATGATTTGTGCTAAACAAAAGCTATAAGTTGTTCTAACATGCATGAAAATGGTACAGATGGATAGATTGGATTTTTCTGATCATTTTTCATATATAATTTATTTCATTTGGAGTTACAGATTAATTTCTATGAATTTTAGAAGTTTTGGTTATTTTCTGGAATTTCCTGTAGAAGAATAATTCCAGTAATTAAATTACTGCGTCAGCATGACGTCGGGGTGAGGTCATCAGGTCAAAGGCGCCAGCCCAGGTCAAACCTGACGCTGGGACCCACATGTCAGGGTAACAACTGATTAATAGGATTAAATTAATACTAACTAAACTGTCAATGGGCCTGGGCCCGCATGTGAGTGGTTAGTTTACTAACTAAACAGGGTTAGCTAGTGTTAGGTTAGTCACTAATCCAGGTTAATTAGCGCTAAACTAATCTAACTAAAATTAGCAAGGGTGGCCCACATGTCATTGACCCAGGGGTCAAACTGGGCCCACCCAGTCAACTGTCAGCGGGTCAAACCCGCCGGACTTGGTCCACGGCTCGTCGCCGGTGGAGCCCGAGAGGGCGGAGGGGGTCGGAATTCCTCCTCTGGCATCCAAATGGCCGGCGGAGGGCATCTACGTGACGCTGAAGATCCCGCGCGTCGAGTGGTGCAGTCAGTTAAGCCGGGGGCGATCTATATCGATGGCGGCGAGCTCAAAGGCGGCGGCCGGAGTTCGGGTCTCAGCGGTTCCGGCGTTGCGTTGCACGACAGGAGCAATTGGAGGAGGTTTTGGTCGTCTGGCATTGTGCTGAGCACGTCGGTGCGCTCGGTGGTAGCTCTAGGTGACGGTGGCCACGACGGCGACATGGCCAGCGGAGCCGAGCTCACGGCTCCGGTGGAATCAGCGACTACAGGACAGGAACGAGCCCGGTAAGGAAGGGGAAAGACGGAGAAGCTCACCGTGAGTTAAACGGAGGCCTCGGCGTGCTCGGGGAGGGTTGGTGATGACGGGAGGTCGCCGGCGATCTCGGTGGCCTGAGGAGGAAGACGACGTCGTGGACGGCGCTCCGGGGCTCTTCCGTCGCGTGGCTCAGGGAAGACGGCGTATGGGTCCACGGCGGAGCTCGAGGTCTCATCGGGGAGGCACGGGGAAGGCTCAGGGCGCGGCAGCGGCGAGCGGCGGCGACGGTGGCTCTCGGGCGTGAGAGGGAGAGCGAGAGAGAGCGAGGCAGAGAGAGAGGGGAGCGGTCGAGGGGTCCAGGGGTCTGCGTGGCAACGCGGGAGAGATCCAGGTGACGAGGAGGTAGGCAGGCAGGGTGGAGGTGGCCGGGGCGCGTGCCGGCGTGCTGCGGCCACACGCTCTGCCTACTGGCGCGAGGAGGAAGGCGACAGGGAGCCAGTCGGTGGTGGGCTGGGCCGAAGCAAGAGCTAGGCTGGTAGGCTGAGAGGTGAGCGCCAGGTAAGTCAGGTGGGTCTCTCTCTCTCTCTCTCTCTCTCTTCGTTTATTTGTTTCTGTTTTCTATTTTCTAAATTTGTTTCTGGATTTACTAAAAATACTAAACCTCATCTAAAAATCCTGAAATAATTTGTGAGGACCTGTTGAATTATTTCCAACAACCCACATTTAGTTCCAGAATTATTTGAGCATTTATAATTGTTATAGCAATTAAATGCCCAAATTCAAATACATAACGATTTAATTCAAAAATCCAGGAATAGTCTATAAATATGTTCATCATTTATGGAAGAGGTTTTCACCTTTAACAGAAATTATGAACATTTCCAAAGGCATTCTGGGTTATTGAAAATATTTTTATTGAACCTAGTTAAATTTCATTTGGTGCTAGGGTTTCAACAATCCCCATTTCAAATTTCTGATGAAAGGTAAACATGATGCAACACTCTAATGCATGGACTAGCTAGGATGTGACACTTGCCTTGGTACACCACTTCGTCATCAAGTGGTTACCCATCTCATCATCTCCCTCGGGCATAAGTGGCACCCGACGGGGTTTTCGAAAAGTCCATTGAAAAAGCTTTGTCTCCTTCACCATGCATAAACCCGTCCCTTTTTGCGTAGCAACTACTTTAGCATCCTATCTACTCCCACCGGCATAACCCTCATAAGAAGGTAGGGCCATGCACAATGCAAGTATCAACGAGGAAGTAACAGAGGCAACCAACCCACGTGGTTCACCGTCTCATCATGATTCCAAATCAATAATAAAGAGCTATATATGACATGCATAAAAAGGGTTCCATAGACATGGTCAAAGGGCTGCTTGCCTTGGTTGGCTTGGTCTTCAAAGTCTTCAGGCCCTTCTCCTACTTCTTCTTCAGCTACCTCGTCAAATATGGGATCTAACGTTGCAAGAAAATAACGGGAAAATAAGACAATAATAAAAACAGAAAAGTCAAAGTGCCCAGAAAAATGTCAACTTATTTTTGTAAAATACTAGGAGGAAAACCAGGAAGGTGAAAATTCTTGGTTTTGGATTTGGAGCTAGGGAAACGGAGTTGTGGATTTTCAAACAGAGATTCTTTTGTTCAAATTTGAATTTAAATTCGAATAGAGCAGAAGAGTGTAATGGATGTGCATGAAAGATATATCAATAAATAGGTGGGATTATTCTGAGATTTTAGGAGTTGGAAATATTTCATTTGGAGAAATATTTTGCCATGTGGAATTTTTGGAAAGGAGACAGAAAAAGAAAAAGAAAAGTGGCGCTGTACATCGGGCGAGAGAGGCCACAGGCAGCAGGCCCAGAGGGGAAACCAGCCCACGTGGGCCGCCACGTCAAGGCGTAAAAGGCGAATACGCCTTCACCGATGGGCGAACCCAGTGAAGGCCACAAGACGTTTTAAACTCGACGGTGGATCCCACCCGTCGTATGCGTGAGGTCGACGGGCTGGCCCCACGGCCGCCGCCGCTCTACCTCCGCCCGAGGCGACGACGAGCTCACCGGGCGGCGTGCTGAGCATGGGAGGTGCGCGGGTGGTACCGTTGGACTCGGGGAGGTATCGCCGTTCGGGTGGTGGTGGAGACGGTCGCCGGAGCAGCCTAGTTCGCCGGCGACGAGGTCACGCAGCGGAGGTGCTTCGGGCGTCGATGGATCCGGCCATTTCCGGCTGCAAAACGAGTGGGGAAGAGAGGGGAAAAGGTCAGCGACGCCTTGTGGTTCCAGATTGAGAGAGAACAGGGGCGGAGGAGGCCTGTACTGCGCGAACGCCGACGAGCCGAGGCGGCGGAGCTCGAGCTCGATCTCGAGCTCGGGCGGCTCTAGAGATGAATGGGTGGTACGGGAGGTGGATTAGGGGTGTGGGGAAGCGACAGGGAGTGAAGGAGGGGCTTGGGGTCGCCTTATATAGGTTGGCCGAGGTCCACCGTAGGCGTGGCCTACGGGTGCCCGCGGAATCGGCTCGGGTGGCCGTTGGAGAGGGAATGGAGGGCTCGGGGGTGTTCGTGGGAGTGGTGTAGGGTGCCAGGGAGAGAGAGGAGGAGCAAGACGAGCTGCACGCGGGCCACAGGGGCGGCGTGGGCATTGGCCGAGTGGGGCGGCGCTCTGGCACGAGCTGCAGGAGAGAGAGGAGGGCGCGGGAGCAAGTGGGTGGCCTGCTGGTGTGGAGCGGACGTCGAGGGGCATCGACTGGAGCGCTGGGGAAGCTCGAGATGGTCGGGAGACGCGGCGTCAACGGTCGGTGTCCTGCCGGGCGCTCCAGAGCGCGACTTTGGCCGGCATCCGCGGTTTTCCCGCGTCCGCGCGCGTCCACTAGTGTCTGGAGGCTGCAGGGGGTGTGGGCAAAAGTGGAAGTGAGCCTTGGATGCTCTGGAGGGCTGAGGGGAGAGAAGGAGGCTGAGAGAGAGGGGAGAAGCTGCTATCTAGAGAAGACAAATGGGGTTTCCCCCTCCCTCATCATTGCTTCCTCGGCCAGAAAAGCATCCAAGTTGCAGAGGGGAACGAGGAGGGGTTGTGGTAAAAAGATGGGCTCAAGGAGATTAGTGCAAGAGGCTAGAATTGGCATTTCAACATTCTGCCAGAAGGTGTTTGATGATGGTTTGGGCAAGTTAATAATTTCCACTTGCCATGAGACTCCACTGGGTGAGATGTCACACTTAATTAGGGCCTTCCACCCATTTTGAGCTTATTTGGACTTGTGTAGATCTAGTTGAGTAGATCACTTCTCCTTGATGCACCACTTGGTGTGGTGGCCTTATTTAGTCATGTGATCAGTCTCACAAAAGTTGGGGTCATGGAGAAAAAGTTGGTAGTACAAAGTAGTTTAAATTTGATTCTGGTCAGAGAGGGTTTTGAGGCACTTTGATCAAGATATCTTCTTCTCCAACCTGTGCCATTTGGTCTAGATGCACTATTATACGATTGGAGCATGTGCACCAAGATTGAGAACATTTGGACATGTTTGGCAATGTAAAGTTGCTCAAACTTCCAAATGGACAGAAATGGTTTTGAGGGGATTTCATGGGGTTATACTATTCTCCATGACATGATACTTGTCAAGATCATCAAGTATGTCATAAGTGACATGATAGAATTTTCTTGGAATTTTTGGAGAATATTTTTTGTAAATATTTCAAAAGCTTGAAATATCCGAAAGGGTTTTTGAGGATTTGACCAATATTTTGAACATGACCATGTGTTGAAACTCTTATATATGGAAAATATATGTCCACTGTGTTTCCCTAATTTTTTCAAATATTTTTAAAATAATGAAATAATTTTTCCCTATTAAAGACCATTTCTAGCCTTAAGAAAAAGCTTTTAAATAAAATAGTAAAATAACTTTTAAAATTATATTTTTGTGGCTTATGGGAGTCCTACATCTAATAGGATTCAAATATACCTTTTGAAATATTTTTCACAACCCAAATCAAGTACTTGCAGTGCAAACCTCAATGCAGGGGTTTTTGGAAAACTAAATTTAGAAAGTACTTTTTGGCAAAATTATTTTTGTATGAATATTCGTTATTGCACTATACACATGGCATGGTCATTGGGCAGAAGTTTGGGGCAAGGAGATGAAGTATAGAAGGTGGAGTAGTTGACTTTAAGGAGCACTTGAAAAGAAGCACAGAGAGAAAACTAACTCCAAATAAAAGCCAAATAATGCAAAAGTTTTTGTTGGTCCAAATTTTCATGCTTTATTAATGCAAATGAAATGTTACAAAATGCAGGGTGTGACAGACCTACCCCCTTACAAGAATCTCGTCCCCGAGATTCCTAAACTAGGCTTTAAAGAGATACGGAAACTCGGATCTACGGTAGTCTTCACGCTCCCAAGTTGCTTCTGCTTCAGTGTGGTTGCTCCATTGGACCTTGAAGTACATGATGGTGCGGCTTCGAGTGTGTCACTCAGCCTCATCCAGAATGCGGATGGGCCTCTCACGGTAAGTCAAATTAGGCTGAAGGTCAATGGCTTGGTGATTGACGTCCTTGTTAAGATCAGGCTTGTCTGGAACTTGGAGACACTTCCGGAGTTGTGACACGTGGAACACGTTGTGCACATCAGATAGCTCAGGTGGAAGATCCAACTGGTAAGCCACTTCTCCTCGTCGTTCAGTGATCTTGAAGGGGCCGATGTATCTTGGGGCGAGCTTTCCTTTGATATGGAAGCGCTGGGTTCCTTTGAGAGGGGTGACCTGGAGATAAAGATGGTCTCCAACCCGGAAGGTCATGTCTCGACGACGTGAGTTAGCGTAGCTCTTTTGTCTTGACTTGGTAGTCTTCAAACGCTCTCTGACAAGCTGGACTTGCTCTTCGGCTTCGCGGAGGATATCGGGCCCAAAGACAAGTCCTTCTCCGGTCTCTGACCAATTGAGGGGTGTGCAGCATTTCCGTCCATATAACACCTCAAATGGTGCCATCTGAAGGCTTGACTTATAACTGTTGTTGTAAGAGAACTCAGCCAAAGGGAGGCAGTCTTCCCACTTAGCTCCATAAGCTAAGACACAGGCTCGGAGCATGTCTTCGAGTATCTGATTCACTCGTTCTGTCTGGCCTCCGGTCTAAGGGTGGAAAGCAGTGCTGAAGGACAACTTGGTCCCCATGGCCTCCTAGAACTTCTTCCAGAACCTTGAGGTGAATTGGGTTCCTCTATCTGACACAATCTCCTTGGGAACACCATGAAGGCTTACGACCCTGTTGATGTATAGAGTTGCCAGCTGGTTGCCATCATGGGTAGTCTTAATAGGAATGAAATGTGCTACTTTGGTCAAATGATCGACTATGACCCACATGGAGTCATGTCCCTTGTTTGACCTAGGTAGTCCAGTGATGAAATCCATCCCGATTTTATCCCATTTCCACTCGGGAACCTTGAGTGGCTGGAGCAATCCAGCAGGTCGCTGATATTCAGCCTTGACTCTTTGGCATACATCACACTTTGCAACATAGGTGGCAATCTCCCTTTTCATCACGTGCCACCAAAATCTTTCCTTCAGGTCTTGATACATCTTGGTTCCCCCAGGGTGGATGGAATACGGGGTGTCATGAGCTTCTTGCAAGATCAGATTCTTGAGCTCAACCTTGTTGGGCACGCAAATGCGATTCCCAAACCACACAACTCCTTGCTCATCTTCTGCGAATCTTGGGGCTTTGCCCGCCTTGATCTTCCTCTTGATGCCTTCAATACTCTCGTGCCCCTTCTGAGCTTCCTTAATATCATCCATCAAGGTAGGCCTAACTTCGAGGTTGGCCAATAATCCTGGTGCAACCAGTTCCAACCCGAAGCTTTCAAGTTCTTCGTACAAGGCGGGTAGCTTGTCCTTAAGCATAGCATTCAAGGAACAAGCCTTCCTGCTTAATGCATCTGCTACCACATTAGCCTTCCCAGGGTGGTACTGAACACTGAGGTCATAATCTTTTATCAACTCTAGCCATCTTCTCTGCCTCATGTTCAATTCCCTTTGAGTGAAAATATACTTCAGACTTCTGTGATCCGTGTATATCTCACATCGCTTCCCTAAGAGGTAATGTCGCCATGTCTTCACGGCATGAACCACTGCTACTAACTCAAGATCATGAGTGGCATAGTTCTCTTCATGAGGCCGTAGTTGCCTTGAAAGGTAAGCTACGACTCTGCCTTCTTGCATCAGAACACCTCCAAGTCCGGTTCTTGACGCATCACAATATATCACAAACTCCTTGTGTATATCCGGTGTGGCTGAATCGGGCGGTGGTCGATCTCTTCTTCACTCTCGAAGCTCTCTTCGCACTTCAAGCGCCAATTCAACTTCTTGTCCTTCTTCAAGAGCTGAGTCATGGGTCGGGCAATGCTTGAGAATCCTTCAACGAACTTGCGGTAATATCCCGCGAGTCCTAGGAAGCTTCTGACTTCCTTCACATTGCTTGGGGATTGCCATTCAGTCACGGCTTCAATCTTAGCGGGACCGACTGACAATCCTTCTTCAGTTAAAACATGACCCAAGAATCCAACTTCACTGTAACGCCCCGGACTCGATGCGCCAGGTGTTTGCCATGTCATTTGCTTGCGTGTTGCATTCTGCCATGTCATCATATGCATTTCATTTTTCATACATGTTCGTCTCATGCATCCGAGCATTTTCCCCGTTGTCCGTTTTGCAATCCGGCACTCCTATGTCCCCCGGCGTCCCCTTTTGTCTTCTGTTGTGTGTGGGTGTTAAACTTTCTCGGAATGGCCCGAGGTTTGCCAAGCGGCCTTGGTATAGCATCGGTAGACCGCCTGTCAAGTTTTGTGCCATTTGGAGGTCGTTTGATACTCCAACGGTTAACCGGGTAACCGTAGAAGCCCTCTTTGAGTTGCAGCCCAACACCCCTTCCAAAGTGGCCCAAAATCCACAAAACTCCCCTCCATGCTCTCGGTCGTTCGATCACGATCGCGTGGCCGTAAACCGGTCCTCATTTGGACTCTCCTAGCTCCCTCTATGCCTATATATACACCCCCATTCCAAATTCGCGGATCCTCTGCCCCGAAACCCTAAAATTTTCCCTTCCGGCGCCATCGGACACGTCCGGCCGCAGCCGGACACGTCCGCCTCGCCCCGCCGCCGCCACATGTCGCCGCCGTCGCGTCCGCCGTCGCGTCCGCCCTCTCCCGCTCGACACGTGGCCTCCCGCGCCTTCTCTCTCCTCGCGCCTGGCCCGCTCGGCCCTCCGGGGCCCGCCTTGGCCGACGAACCGCCGCGCCGCCGTCGCCCGCCCGCCGCCGGTTGCCAAGCCGCGCGCTCCCGCCGCCGATCTCCGCCGTCCGGCGCGCGCCGCCGCGCTTGCCGTGGCGTCGCCGCCGGCGCCCAAGGCTCGCCTTCTTCTCGACCGGCCGGCTTCCGCCGCCGCCTCGCGCCCGTTCGCCGCCGTCGACCGCCGCCGCCTAAAGGCGCTGCCCGTCCGGCCTGCCCTGCCGGCCTTACGCCGTTCGCCGCGCCGCCCGCCTCAGCTCCGCCGCACCTCCGACCTCCTCCGCGCCGCCCCGGCCCTCTCCGGCCCTCTACGGTCCGCCTCCGCCCCGTCTCCGGCGAGCACCTCCGGCGAACCTCGTTTTCCGCGCCATCCCGATCCAGGTCTGGAAACCCTAAGGTTGCCCCGAAATCCCAAACTCCCAGTTTTCTTGCATAAACATGCCATGTTCATCGCATCACATCTCTGCATCCGTAGCTCCGTTTCGTGCGTGTAATATGTCAAATTGTTTGTCTCGACGAGTACTTCATTTCATTCCATTGCATCATTTTCATTTGAGCTCATCTTGATGCCCGGAATGCTGTTGGAAGAGTGCATGTTGATGTTAATCTGCTGAAACTGTTATAACTTGCTCATTTATCATTTTTGCCATGATTGATGTGTGCATCCTATGAGTATGAGCTCTACATGTATGTTGATATATGCCATTCCATCTTTCCAGTGGTGTTAACCATGTATTTTTGTGAGTTGTGTGCTGAGTGTATCAATCTTGCTAAGTAGGGTAGTTCTTTGTTCTTTGTTTTCCGACAGATTCTGTTATATTTTGTTGCTATGTTAACATGCTTCTACTAATCATTCTATGCATAATCTGGAGATGCTCTATAAACATGTTTTGATCTACATGTCTTGCTCTATCCATTAATGCCCTTGGTTGCAATTATAGGCTGCTGGAACATGTTCATATCTTGCTCCAAAGATTGCTTGATAATGTTGCTGTCAGCCTGTTAACATTAAGTTCACTTGTTCCCATGTGTTTTGCTAGTGATGCATGTACCCTATGTACTTGCTCTTGCCATGCTTAGCTTCACAAACATGCCTTCTTACTGTTGTTTGCCTTGCCATGCCATGTATTGCTCTGTGGTGAGTGGTTCAAGCTCACGAACATGCCTACTTATTGTTGTTCCTGCCATGTTATGAATCTGTAATATAACTTGCCATGTTTACATGGGTGCCATCATATTTTCTATGCCATTTTGGCTCATGGTCAGTAAGGGACTTTTGATCTATGCTATTAGTAGATTCATGCCATGCCTTTGTTTGCCATGATATGTTCCTGTAACATGTTGTTTGCTTTCTCTAAACATTGCAACCTGATGTTATTTCCTGATAAGTCTGAAACTGTTATTATTTGCAATATCTCCATGTCATTTTGAGCATGTTCTAGTCTTTTCTGGAGATAGCTCAGTGTTCATGTTTTGTTATGCTTTACCAGTAATTCATGCCCATGCCTTTTGTTCTTATGTTGAGATGTTGTAGCATATTGTTTTGATGTTTGTAAGATGCCTAGTTGCTATTATGGACAGATTGTTGCTATGACTTGTATAATGTGTGTGTGTTGCACCGTTGTTCCGTTTTGAGTGTGCTTTATATGAAACTTGCTTGTTTTTGCATGTAGTTCCATATTATCATGTTGCATCCTTGTTTTGGTGTGTTTGCTTGATGTTTGGGTGCATTTTGCATCAATGCCATGTTTAACTTGTTTTGCTCATATCTTCTAGGCCGTAGCTCCGAATCTAATGAATTTTATATGTAACTTGACTAGAATTTCGTGTAGATCACCTTGGTGCATTTTAACTTGCTATTTAACAACTTCAACATAAGGTTTATTCAGTTCTGGACCAATTTCGAAATATGCATATGAGGACTTACCGGAATTGTTATATGTTGTTCCCGGCCTCATTTAAACTTGCCTTGATGTGTTTTTCTTGTTTGCATCATCTCTTGCCATGAGTAGCTTCATGTAGAATTGTCATGCATCATGCTTGTTGTGCATCATGTCTTGTCCATGTGTGGTGTGTTTACCATGTTGTGTGCTTCTTCTCGATAGTTCCCGTTTCGTTGCGATCGTGAGGATGCGTTCGCTCACGTGTGGTTAAACCCGTGGCTTCATATTCTTCATGGACTCGTTCTTCTTCCTTGCGGGATTTCAGGCAAGATGACCGCTACCCTGGATCTCACTACTATCATTGCTATGCTAGTTGCTTCGTTCTATCGCTATGCTGCGCTACCTATTACCTGTTTATCAAGCCATCCCTTATTGCCATGAACCTCTAACCTTCGACACCTTTCCTATGCAAACCGTTGTTTGGCTATGTTACCGTTTTTGCTCAGCCCCTCTTATAGCGTTGCTAGCTGCAGGTGAAGTTGAAGATTTCTCCATGGTGGACATGGTTTATGTTGGGATATCACAATATCTCTTATATTATTAATGCATCTATATACTTGGTAAAGGGTGGAAGGCTCGGCCTTATGCCCGGTGTTTTGTTCCACTTGCCGCCCTAGTTTCCGTCATACGGTGTTATGTTCCCGATTTTGCGTTCCTAACGCTGTCGGGTGATTTATGGGACCCCCGATAGTTCGCTTTGAATAAAACTTGTCCAGAAGGCCCAACCTTGGTTTTACCATTTGCCTCACCACCACCTACTTTTCCCTTGGGAGTCGCTCTCTCGAGGGTCATCTTTATTATAGCCCCCCCGGGCCAATGCTTGTCTAAGTGTTGGTCCAAACTAGAGCACCGTGCGGGACCATCCCTTGGCAACTTGGGTTACGTCGGTACCTGTACGCTTAGCTTATCCGGTGTTGCCCTGAGAACGAGATATGTGCAGCTCCTATCGGGATTGTCGGCGCATCGGGCGGTCTTGCTGGTCTTGTTTTACCATTGTCGAAATGTCTTGTAAACCGGGATTCCGAGACTGATCGGGTCTTCCTGGGAGAAGGTCTATTCCTTCGTTGATCGCGAGAGCTTGTCATGGGCTTGTTGGGACAACCTGCAGGTTTAAACTTTCGAGAGCCGTGCCCGCGGTTATGTGGCAGATGGGAATTTGTTAATGTCCGGTTGTAGATAACTTGACACCAGATCCGAATTAAAACGCATCAACCGCGTGTGTAGCCGTGATGGTCTCTTCTCGGCGGAGTCTGGGAAGTGAACACGGTTTCTGGGTTATGTTTGACGTAAGTAGGTGTTCAGGATCACCTCTTGATCATTGCTAGTTTCACGACCGTTCCTCTTGTTCTCTTCTCGCTCTTATTTGCGTATGTTAGCCACCATATCATGCTTAGTCGCTGCTGCAACCTCACCACTTTATCCCTTCCTTTCCCATTAAGCTTTGCTAGTCTTGATACCCATGGTAATGGGATTGCTGAGTCCTCGTGGCTCACAGATTACTACAAAAACAGTTGCATGTACAGGTTATACGATGATCATGACGCGAGAGTGATGCTTGCTTGTTTGAGTTCTTCTTCTACTGCTTCTTCGATCAGGGGATAGGTTCCCGGTCGGCAGCCTGGGCTAGGAGGGTGGATATTATTTGAGTTTCCGTTTATGATTCATCCGCAGTCGGGTGTTGTACTTGTATGTTGTGTTGTTGGATTCATGTGGCATTGTATGCCTTTTGTATGTATCCCCACTATTATGTAATGTTGATGTAATGATATCCACCTTGCAAAAGCGTCTTCAAGATGTGCTTCTATCCTTGGTGGGACCTTCGAGTTCCTTTAGGATAGGGTCGCATCTTGGGCGTGACAAGTTGGTATCAGAGCCTCGACCGACCCTAGGAGCCCCCCTTGATTGATCGTGTAGTTTGGCCGTTGTTGAGTCTAGAAGAAAACTGTTTTCAGAGTCTAGTTATATCGGAGAGTAGAAATTCTTTTTACTCCTTTGCCCTTCGTCGCTCTGGTGAGGAATCTTGACGTAGGTGTTTTGAACTACTCCTCTTCCCGTTCGAATTTTTCTTTAGGTTCACGTAGTCGGTTTTCCGGTTGTCGTTCCTCAGCTCTTTTGATCCGGTGCATTTCTCGTCAAGTTGACTCGAGCCTCTTCATCTTTGCCAAGTTCAATCCTCAGTTCTTCCTCCGACATCGTTGTTGTTTCCCTGTCCGAAGTTGTCCTTGTTTTTCCCACCCACCCACCCTTTTCTTCTTGGATCCGGAGTCCGTAATCGAGTATCCATCCTACTCGTGCGAAGTCTTTGCTTTCTTTCCTCAATGATTTCAACCGATGTTTTCCCTTCAAGTTATTCGTCGGTTCTACCTTCCTAGTCGCCTGTGTTTTCCCGCCCTCCCACCCTTTCTTCTTCCCGGAGTATGACTCTCTCTCGACCATCTATTTCATTCCTACGGAGGTTCTTCAATCTTCCCTGAATTATTTCAACCGGTGGATTCTCGTCTCGTTCGACATTCTTCATCTCTTTTTCTTCTCCGGTGGACTCAATTCATGTTTTTTCAAGTTGATCACATTCTTTTCCTTGGATCAAGTGTTTTCCCTGCTTGTTCGCCTCTTGCCAGATTATCCTTCCGGAGTGTTCAAGATATCTCAGGAGATTCGTCTGTGTTCGAATTGATTCGAGGTTGTCACCTCATTCAAATATTTCATTTGTTCCGGTGCATCATTTATCTGTTCAACGTCTCTTTCCAACGGTGTTTTCTCTTCAGTGGGCCCTAACCCACAGGTCTTTTTCCAGGATCTTACCTGACTCTTCTAATTTCCCCGGAGTTATTCTACAAGTGTGACATAAGAATGGATTCCATCAGTCACATGCCTTCTTCAAGATTGCTTTCAAATTCTTTTCATTGTTGGCTCAACCTCTTCGTTTTCATTCTCCCAGAGTATCTCAGAAATTTCGGTGGTGTTTCTTGTCGTCATTCTCATCTTGGAAGATCGAAGAAGAGTTTTTCCTCTAAATCTTGTCCGTTCTCCCGGAGATTCGCAGTGCTAGCTCGATGTTATCCTATCAAATTGTTTCAAGTCATGCGAATTCTTTTCATCCATCCGGAGCATTTCAGGAGTTGCTTTCTCTCTTGATCATCCGAAGGCCATCTTTTCGGAAGATTTCTTCATTCTAAGTTTTCAGATTCGTTCTCCAATTATTTTATATCCGTGCCCTTTCGTTCGTCTCAATATTCTTCCGGTGCTTCGTTCAAGTATTCTTCAATCAGTTCACGATCTCTTTGTTCTTTTGCATCAAAATCCCCTCAAGCATATTTGTTCTTCTAATTCTTCTCGGTGATTAAGTCTCTTTCATCAGTCATTTTCGAATTCTCATGGTGGTTCTTTCAGATTCTTTTTCTTTGATTATCATATTAATTCATTCGCTCTTTTCAATTCTACCGGTGGTTCATGAAGACTTTCTCCAGTTTTGCGCCATATTTCCCTTCTCAATCCTTTCTCAAGAAGAATAAGTAGTATGCTAAATCCATTGCTTCTCATCAATTTAATTTGATGAAGGATAAGCATACAATAAATCTTATTCTTATTTCATCCAAGTGATTAATCCCTTTCCTTCGGAGTTTGTTCTTGTTGAATAAATTCTAGTTTCAAGTGTTTTCATCTTTTCTTTTCCGTAGTTCAAATTTCCTCGGCCATCTCGTCGGAACCTCCTTCTAAATCATCGCAAGGCTCATCTTATTCTTTCATCCTTCATTCTATCTTATCATCCTTTTGTTACCGGAGTCATTTCATAGCCTATCTATTTCCGTCAGCTTTCGATTCTCGTCATTCTCCTCGTTCATCTCTTCTTCTCGAGTGCTCTCGATTCTTTGTTTCCTCTCTTGAGTTCTTGTTTCACCTCATCCCTTTTCCCTTCCGTCTCGGTCCTAAGATCTCGGGACGAGATCTCTTGTTAGTGGAGGAGTGTTGTAACGCCCCGGATTCGATGCGCCAGGTGTTTGCCATGTCATTTGCTTGCGTGTTGCATTCTGCCATGTCATCATATGCATTTCATTTTGCATACATGTTCATCTCATGCATCCGAGCATTTTCCCCGTTGTCCGTTTTGCAATCCGGCACTCCTATGTCCCCCGGCGTCCCCTTTTGTCTTCTGTTGTGAGCGGGTGTTAAACTTTCTTGGAATGGCCTGAGGTTTGCCAAGCGGCCTTGGTATAGCATCGGTAGACCGCCTATCAAGTTTCGTGCCATTTGGAGGTCGTTTGATACTCCAACGGTTAACCGGGTAACCGTAGAAGCCCTCTTTGAGTTGCAGCCCAACACCCCTTCCAAAGTGGCCCAAAATCCACCAAACTCCCCTCCATGCTCTCGGTCGTTCGATCACGATCGCGTGGCTGAAAACCGCTCCTCATTTGGACTCTCCTAGCTCCCTCTATGCCTATATATACACCCCCATTCCAAATTCGCGGATCCTCTCCCCTGAAACCCTAAAATTTTCCCTTCCGCCGCCACCGGACACGTCCGGCCGCAGCCAGACACGTCCGCCTCGCCCCGCCTCCGCCACGTGTCGCCGCCGTCGCGTCCGCCCTCTCCCGCGCGACACGTGGCCTCCCCGCGCCATCTCTCTCCTCCCGCAAAGCCCGGCCCGCTCGGCCCACCCGCAGCCCGACGGGGGGGTCTGACCGCCGCGCTGCTCATCGCGCGCTTCGCCGCCTTGGCCCAGCCGCGCTCCCGCCGCCGATCTCCGCCGTCCGCGCGCACAGCCAGCGCTGGTCATGGCCGTCGCCGCCCTGCCGCCGGAGCTCGCCGCCTTCCTCGCCCGCCCGTCTTCGCCGCCGCCTCGCGCCCGTTCGCCGCCGTCGGCCGCCGCGCCCGGCGCGCCGCCCGTTCGGCCTCGCCCGACCTCGACCTGCGCCGTTCGCCGTGCCGCCCGCCTCGGCTCCGCCCGGTTCTGGCGCCGCCCGACTGCCTCGGCCGCCGTCCCTGCCCTCCGACCTCCTCCGCGCCGCCCCGGCCCTCTCCGGCTCTCTCCGGTACGCCTCCGCCTCGTCTCCGGCGAGCAGCTCCGGCGAACCTCATTTTCCGCGCCATCCCGATCCAGATCTGGAAACCCTAAGGTTGCCCCGAAATCCCAAAGTCCCAGTTTTCTTGCATAAACATGCCATGTTCATCGCATCATATCTCTGCATCCGTAGCTCCGTTTCGTGCGTGTAATATGTCAAATTGTTCGCCTCGACGAGTACTTCAATTTTGTTCCATTGCATCATTTTCATTTGAGCTCATCTTGATGCCCGAAATGCTGTTGGAAAAGTGCATGTTGATGTTAATCTGCTGAAACTGTTATAACTTGCTCATTTATCATTTTTGCCATGATTGATGTGTGCATCCTATGAGTATGAGCTCTACATGTATGTTGATCTATGCCATTCCATCTTTCCAGTGGTGTTAACCATGTATTTTTGTGAGTTGTGTGCTGAGTGTATCAAGCTTGCTAAGTAGGGTAGTTGCTGTTGCTGTTTTCCTAACAAATTCTGTTATATTTTGTTGCTATGTTAACATGCTTCTACTAATCATTCTATGGATAATATGGAGATGCTCTATAAACATGTTTTCATCTACATGTCTTGCTCTATCCATTCGTGCCATTGGTTGCAATTATAGCCTGCTGCAACATGTTCATATCTTGCTCCAAATTTGCTTGATAATGTTGCTGTCAGCCTGTTAACATTAAGTTCACTTGTTCCCATGTGTTTTGCTAGTGATCCATGTACCCTACGTACTTGATCTTGCCATGCTTAGCTTCACAAACATGCCTTCTTACTGTTGGTTGCCTTGCCATGCCATGTATTGCTCTGTGGTGAGTGGTTCAAGCTCACGAACATGCCTACTTATTGTTGTTCCTGCTATGTTATGAATCTGTAATATAACTTGCCATGTTTACATGGGTGCCATCATATTTTCTATGCCTTTTTGGCTCATGGTCAGTAAGGGACTTTTGATCTATGCTATTAGTAGATTCATGCCATGCCTTTGTTTGCCATGATATGTTCCTGTAACATGTTGTTTGCTTGCTCTAAACATTGCAACCTGATGTTATTTCCTGATAAGTCTGAAACTGTTATTATTTGCAATATCTTCATGTCATTTTGAGCATGTTCTAGGCTTTTCTGGAGATAGCTCAGTGTTCATGTTTTGTTATGCTTTACCAGTACTTCATGCCCATGCCTTTTGTTCTTATGTTGAGATGCTGTAGCATATTGTTTTGATGCTTGTAAGATGCCTAGTTGCTGTTATGGACAGATTGTTGCTATGACTTGTATAGTGTGTGTGTGTTGTACCGTTCCTCCGTTTTGAGTGTGCTTTATATGAAACTTGCTTGTTTGTGCATGTAGTTCCATATTATCATGTTGCATCCTTGTTTTGGTGTGTTTGCTTGATGTTTGGGTGCATTTTGGATCAATGCCATGTTTAACTTGTTTTGCTCATATCTTCTAGGCCGTAGCTCCGAATCTAATGAATTTTATATGTAACTTGACTAGAATTTCGTGTAGATCATCTTGGTGCATTTTAACTTGCTGTTTAACAACTTGAACATAAGGTTTATTCAGTTCTGGACCAATTTCGAAATATGCATATGAGGACTTACCGGAATTGTTATATGTTGTTCCCGGCCTCATTTAAACTTGCCTTGATGTGTTGTTCTTGTTTGCATCATCTCTTGCCATGAGTAGCTTCATGTAGCATTGTAATGCATCATGCTTGTTGTGCATCATGTCTTGTCCATGTGTGGTGTGTTTACCATGTTGTGTGCTTCTTCTCGATAGTTCCCGTTTCGTTGCGATCGTGAGGATGCGTTTGTCTACGTGTGGTTTGGCTTCGTGGCTTCATCTTCTTCATGGACTCGTTCTTCTTCCTTGCGGGATTTCAGGCAAGATGACCGCTACCCTGGATCTCACTACTATCATTGCTATGCTAGTTGCTTCGTTCTATCGCTATGCTACGCTACCTATTACCTGTTTATCAAGCCATCCCATATTGCCATGAACCTCTAACCTTGGACACCTTTCCTATGCAAACCGTTGTTTGGCTATGTTACCGCTTTTGCTCAGCCCCTCTTATAGCGTTGCTAGCTGCAGATGAAGTTGAAGATTTCTCCATGGTGGACAGGGTTTATGTTGGGATATCACAATATCTCTTATATTATTAATGCATCTATATACTTGGTAAAGGGTGGAAGGCTCAGCCTTATGCCTGGTGTTTTGTTCCACTCTTGCCGCCCTAGTTTCCGTCATACCGGTGTTATGTTCCCGGATTTTGCGTTCCTAACGCGGTCGGGTGATTTATGGGACCCCCCTGATAGTTCGCTTTGAATAAAACTTGTCCAGCAAGGCCCAACCTTGGTTTTACCATTTGCCTCACCACCACCTACTTTTCCCTTGGGAGTCGCTCTCTCGAGGGTCATCTATATTATAGCCCCCCCGGGCCAATGCTTGTCTAAGTGTTTGTCCAAACTAGAGCACCGTGCGGGACCATCCCTTGGCAACTTGGGTTACGTCGGTACCTGTACGCTTAGCTTATCCGGTGTTGCCCTGAGAACGAGGTATGTGCAGCTCCTATCGGGATTGTCGGCGCATCGGGCGGTCTTGCTGGTCTTGTTTTACCATTGTCGAAATGTCTTGTAAACCGGGATTCCGAGATCGATCGGGTCTTCCGGAGAAGGTCTATTCCTTCGTTGATCGCGAGAGCTTGTCATGGGCTAAGTTGGGACACCCCTGCAGGGTTTAAACTTTGGAGAGCCGTGCCCGCGGTTATGTGGCAGATGGGAATTTGTTAATGTCCGATTGTAGATAACTTGACACCAGATCCGAATTAAAACGCATCAACCGCGTGTGTAGCCGTGATGGTCTCTTCTCGGCGGAGTCCGGGAAGTGAACACGGTTTCTGGGTTATGTTTGACGTAAGTAGGTGTTCAGGATCACCTCTTGATCATTGCTAGTTTCACGACCATTCTGCTTGTTCTCTTCTCGCTATTATTTGCGTATGTTAGCCACCATATCATGCTTAGTCGCTGCTGCAACCTCACCACTTTATCCCTTCCTTTCCCATTAAGCTTTGCTAGTCTTGATACCCATGGTAATGGGATTGCTGAGTCCTCGTGGCTCACAGATTACTACAACAAGAGTTGCAGGTACAGGTTATACGATGATCATGACGCGAGAGCGATGCTTGCTTGTTTGAGTTCTTCTTCTGCTGCTTCTTCGATCAGGGGATAGGTTCCCGGTCGGCAGCCTGGGCTAGCAGGGTGGATATTGTTTGAGTTTTCGTTTATGATTCATCCACAGTCGGGTGTTGTACTTGTATGTTGTGTTGTTCTATTCATGTGGCATTGTATGCCTTTTGTATGTATCCCCACTATTATGTAATGTTGATGTAATGATATCCACATTGCAAAAGCGTCTTCAAGATGCGCTTCTATCCTTGGTGGGACCTTCGAGTTCCTTTAGGATAGGGTCACATCTTGGGCGTGACATTCACGCAGCCAAAATTCACACTTGCTGAACTTGGCATACAGTTGGTGCTCTCGAAGCTTGTCTAGGACCATCCTCAAGTGTCATTCGTGCTCTTCTTCCATCTTCAAGAAGACAAGAATGTCATCAATGAAGACAACGACAAACTTGTTCAAATATTCCATGAAGGCCTTATTCATGAGATACATGAAGTAAGCCGGGGCATTGGTCAATCCAAAGGACATGACCGTGCACTCATACAGGCCATATCTGGTTACAAATGCCGTCTTCGGAATATCTTGGGGTCTGATTTTCAGCTGGTAGTACCTAGATCTGAGGTCGATCTTGGAGAACACCTTGGCCCCATTGAGTTGATCAAACAGATCTTCAATCTTGGGAAGTGGGTACTTGTTCTTGATTGTAACTTCATTGAGGGAGCGGTAGTCAATGCACAAGCGGATGGTACCGTCCTTCTTTGCCACAAACAGAACCGGTGATCCCCAAGGGGAGGCACTAGGGCGGATAAATCCCTTCCTCAACTGCTCTTCCAGTTGCTTCTTCAATTCTGCTAACTCCTCCGATCCCATTCTATAAAGCTTCTTATAGATGGGTCCTGCTCCGGGTATGAGCTCGATGATGAACTCAATGTCTCGGTCAGGAGGCATTCCCGGTAGCTCATCAGGAAAAACATCAGGGTATTCGCATACTACCGGCACTTGCTCCAATCCAACTTCAGTGAGACAGTTGACTTGGTTGGCTTGAGCAGAGGAGGGGTTGGAGGCAAATTTAACTTCGACTCATTGGTCATTGGTCACAGTGACAGTCCGGTTGGCGCAATCTATCAAGCCTTGGTGCTTGATGAGCCAATTCATTCCTAAGATCACATCCAAGCCTTGTGATCCTAAGACGATAAGGTCTGCTAGGAAGTCTACCCCATTAATGATAATCCCGACTCCTTTACATCCTATCTTGGCTCTCATCTCTGCTCCGGGGGTTTGTACCGCCATAGGGTTTTTTCAGGGGTGTAGGGGTCATGCCACTTTTTAATGCAAACTTTTGGGTGACAAATGAATGCGTGGCTCCAGAATCAAACCAGACAGTTGCAGGTGCTGAATTGACAAGGAACATACCCAGCACGACGTCCGGGTCTTCCTGGGCTTCTTCTGCAGTGACATGATTCACGCGACCCTTGCCATTGTTGGGCAGGTTGCGGGGAGCTTGGTTCCTTGGTGGCATTCCTCGGCCTTGTCCTGGGTTCTGCGCATTGGGGCGCGGGGCGTCGGGCTTCTTGTTAGGGCAATTCTTGGAGTAATGTCCTGGCTGTCCGCATCCAAAGCAAGTGACTTGGTTGGGGATGATGCTCTTGCCAAGATTGTTATTGGGGTTGTTGTAAGCTGGCTCGGGTTGGCATCCGCTGAGGTGGATAGTTGGTGCGGGTGCAGGAGCTCTTGGCTGTTGATAGGTTGGCTTGACCGAGCTGGCTGCCACGCAGGCGAGGCTTTCGTTCTTTGGAGCTACCCTTGCCGATCATCTTGCGCTTCTGAGTGTCATCCAAAGCACGCCGCTTGTCCTCAAGCATGAGTGCCTTGTTCACCAAATCAGAAAGGTCGGGCTGTCACACACAACAAGCGAGTCTGCAGAGTCCGTTAAGGCCTTCCATGAAGCACTCCTTTTGGCAAAGATCGGTCTTGACATCCTCGTGGGCATACCTTGAGAGAACACTGAACTTCTGCATGTACTCCTTGACAGTGCTACTACCTTGCTTCAGGGCTCGGAACTCACGCTTCTTGATGGCCATGATTCTAGAAGGAATGTGGGCCTTGCGGAATTCAGTCTTGAAGTTATCCCAAGTGATGTTTTGCTCAGCATGCATAGCCTTGAATCCATCCCACCAAGCTCTAGCAGTTCCCCCGAGGCAGTGGGCAGCATATGCCACCTTCTCACGGTCCTCAGTGCATCCGACTAGTGCCAGCAGCTCCTCAATGGTGCGGACCCAGTCGTCTGCATCCAGGGGTTCAGCAGTCTCGATGAAGGTGGGTGGTGCATGCTTCTTGAACTCCACCAACGTGGAACGTCCATGGCCGTGCCCCGCCGGCTGGCGATTGACAGCTTGAGCAATCATCTGGAGGGCTGCAGTGTTGGCTTGGCATTCCTCTCGAAAGGCTTGGAGAAGCTGAGCCATGTCCATGCTTGGAGGAGGTGGTGGTGGTGGTGTCTGTCCTTGGGCTTGGTCTTGGCTGACTCCTGCTTCGGAAGAACCTCCGGCTTCTTGCTGTTGGGTAGAGGTACCAGTACGTGTTACAACAGGCATCCTGTTGGAGCGGTCAAGGTCTCATGATTGGGAAAATAAAATGAGGGAAAGCAATATACATGGGATGCCTAGTAAGGGGGTGGGTGTGACACAAATTTAAGTTAAACAAGGGCCAGAAGGGCCAAACTCATGCATTAAAACCAAATGGGGGATGTAGTCGTTTACAAGTTCCCGAAGGGAAAGTACGACTTCATCAAAGCAAGTTGAAAGCAAACACAACACAACATGGTTTCATACGAACCATTACAAGGACTCAACTTCGTATAAGGGTACACGACCTATCCTACCATAGGGTTACGGACTGGCCTATCCTAGTCCTGAACGGTGTTTAAGTGGTGGAATGCTCGGTCGGGTATTCTGGCTCCTCTGGGTCTTCCTCCTCATCTTCATCTGTCTTAGTCTCTTCGTCACTTGAGGGAGTGGGGGAGTGGAGGAGCTGAACACGGCGCTGCTTCACCGGTGGCGTCGTGAAGAGGTTGCGATACTCCTTCGCCGTCATACGGCGTGGCGGAGATGATCCCTTGGCATGCGTGACCTGTGGGGGTCGCCCGCCTCGATAGGCTACAATGGGCTGTCCAGGGGGTGCTCCATCCTTCTTGATCCTGTCTGCCTTCATCTGAGCTAGACGGAGGAGTTCCTTGGTCTTGTGGAGTTCCTTCCGAAGCTCCATCGACTCCGAGGCCAGGTGATGTGCCAGGCTGTCGGCACACAAGCTGAAGTAGGTCTGGAAGCGGAGAGAAAGTCCTTCGTCCAAGGGTGGGGCTGGTGCGCTGCTCTCGTCATCACCTTCCTTCCGATAAGGCAGGTAACGAGTGGCTGGCTCACCTGCCATCTCTGGCAGGAGGTCCCGGAGGCGAGTTAGCGCCTTGAGGGCAGCAGTCTCCACGGCGAGGAGCAGTGTTGCCATCTGGGGTCCCTCAAAGAACCACCTCGTCGGGGAGTCGTTCGCCCTCACGACTACCTCCACGTGATACTCCTTCTTGGTGCTATTGATCTAGTGCTCGTGGTAGGAGAAGGTGGGGCTCGAGTGAACTGGCACTTCCTGAGGCTATCCTCAAGAAGCACGGGAAATCTGGTGGTCAGGAAGTCCTCGGGTACGACGGCCATCTACAAAAGTGGAAGGGGAAGGGTCAATAGAGGGAAAGTGACATATGTTTGGGGTACTATCAGAAAGCATAGGTATACAAGTAATTTCGTGGATAGTCTCACTCTAACTAACGTCCATGCTAACTAAGGCTTCCTACAGTAAGGCTGGCTCTGGTACCAGCTCTGTGGGGACCCCGACTTATGAGCCGAGATCACCGAATGCATGTGTACAGTGATCCCAGAGATCAATGCTCACTGAACACACAAAAGCTGAATAACAAGAGTCTTACATCCATACATACTGTCTTACACAAATTGTGACCATTATGGTCAAGTCTTACATCGATAAAGCCGTAAGGGCTGAACATCAAGTGAAACACAAGCAACGGAAATCTTCGTCGATAAGTAGAATCCATGCCATCTGCCTTAACCCTACAGGCATTCTGACTGGGAAACGTCCTAGTTCGCATGTTCGTCTCCAAAGAACTCTTCTTTGAACTCCGGTTCTTCCATGCCTAGTCAATTAAATAACCAGTGGCAAGCCAATGAGTACTTTGAATGTACTCGCAAGCAACCCATGTTTTGGTTCATGATACAACAATGCATGATATAGGTAAATTTTGCAGAAAGCTAGTTTTGAGTGCAATGACATGTTCAACATCTTTGTTAGGCATGCATCAAAAGAATTCAAGTAACCATGAGGACAGGTTACAGATATCAACATAAAAAGAGTGGGCACCAACCCACTCAATCATGTCAAGTCCTTTGACTTGACCCAAGTAGATTTATCAGCTCACACACATGGTTGCAAAACCCTGGACATAGTTTAAGCAGCACCGCCCAACCGTCCTTGACCGTGGACACGGCTATTCGAATAGTATTACACTCTGCAGAGGTTGCACACTGTACCCACAAGATCCGGGGAACTTCCGTGTCATCCACGACCCGCGATACCTCAAGTACCCGGGGTAAGCACCCGATCACTACCTTTCCCCAGACGACACTAACATGGAGTCCACTCGATTAGCGAGAGCCCCGTGCCCAACATTTCACATAACATTTTCGTGGAGCCTTGCTCCCATATTTATCACATACCACTGGCACGGGGTACCAACGGTGTGTCCGGTGCCCCATAAAAATGTTCTTGGTCGCACTACCTGGCACGACCCCATCCCAAGAGAGAGCACCAACTCTCCCCTGTCACTAGTAATGCGGGCTCCAAGCTAGTATTGGTCTAGGTACTCAATAATGCCCTTTCCCATATAAGGGTAGAGTGGTTGCGCATGTAAGGTTGGGACAATCATCAAATCTTAAATCTAATCCGTTTTCGAAAACAACACACAGACTTGCCTCGGTACACCACTTCATCATCAAGTGGTTACCCATCTCATCATCTCCCTCGGGCATAAGTGGCACCCGACGGGGTTTTCGAAAAGTCCATTGAAAAAGCTTTGTCTCCTTCACCATGCATAATCCCATCCCTTTTTGCGTAGCAACTACTTTAGCATCCTATCTACTCCCACCGGCATAACCCTCATAAGAAGGTAGGGCCATGCACAATGCAAGTATCAATGAGGAAGTAACAGAGGCAACCAACCCACGTGGTTCACCGTCTCATCATGATTCCGAATCAATAATAAAGAGATATATATGACATGCATAAAAAGGGTTCCATAGACATGGTCAAAGGGCTGCTTGCCTTGGTTGGCTTGGTCTTCAAAGTCTTCAGGCCCTTCTCCTCCTTCTTCTTCAGCTACCTCGTCAAATATGGGATCTAACGTTGCAAGAAAATAACGGGAAAATAAGACAATAATAAAAACAGAAAAGTCAAAGTGCTCAGAAAAATGTCAACTTATTTTTGTAAAATACTAGGAGGAAAACCAGGAAGGTGAAAATTCTTGGTTTTGGATTTGGAGCTAGGGAAACAGACTTGTGGATTTTCAAACAGAGATTCTTTTGTTCAAATTTGAATTTAAATTCAAACAGAGCAGAAGAGTGTAATGGATGTGCATGAAAGATATATCAATAAATAGGTGGGATTATTCTGAGATTTTAGGAGTTGGAAATATTTCATTTGGACAAATATTTTGCCCTGTGGAATTTTTGGAAAGGAGACAGAAAAAGAAAAAGAAAAGAGGCGCTGTGCCACTGGGCCAGAGAGGCCACGGGCAGCAGGCCCAGAGGGGAAACCAGCCCACGCGGGCCGCCACGTCGAAGGCGTAAAGGCGAAATACGCCTTCAGCCGACGGGCGAACCGGTGTGTGCGCGCGCGCATTTTTAAACCTGACGGGTGGATCCCACCCGTCAGGGCGTGAGGCTGACGGGCTGGCCCCATGGCCGTCGTCGTCTACCTCCATCCAGAGGCGGAGACGAGCTCGCCGGCGGCGGTACAGAGCACGGGGAGATGCGCGGGTGGTACCGTTGGACTCGGGGAGGTGTCGCCGTTCGGGTGGTGGTGGAGACGGTCGCCGGAGCAGCCTGGTTCGCCGACGACGAGGTCACGCGGCGGAGGTGCTTCGGGCGTCGATGGATCCGGCCATTTCCGGCTGCAAAACGAGTGGGGAAGAGTGGGGAAAAGGTCAGTGATGCCTTGCGGTTCCAGATCGAGAGAGAACAGGGGCAGAGGAGGCCTGTACCGCGCGAACGCCGACGAGCCGAGGCGGCGGAGCTCGAGCTTGATCTCGAGCTCGGGCGGCTCTGGAGATGAATGGGTGGTACGGGAGGTGGATTAGGAGTGTGGGGAAGCGACATGGAGTGAAGGAGGGGCTCGGGGTCGCCTTATATAGGCTGCCGAGGTCCACCTTAGGCGTGGCCTACGGGTGCCCGCGGAATCGGCTCGGGTGGCCGTTGGAGAGGGAATGGAGGGCTCGGGGGTGTTCGTGGGAGTGGTGTAGGGTGCCAGGGAGAGAGAGGAGGAGCAAGACGAGCTGCACGCGGGCCACAGGGGCGGCGCGAGCATTGGCCGAGCGGGGCGGCGCTCTGGCACGAGCTGCAGGAGAGAGAGGAGGGAGCGGGAGCAAGTGGGTGGCCTGCTGGCGTGGAGCGGACGTCGAGGGGCATCGACTGGCGCGCGGGGGAAGCTCGAGGTGGTCGGGAGACGCAGCGTCAACGGTCGGTGTCCTGCCGGGCGCTCCAGAGCGCGACTTTGGCCGGCATCCGCGGTTTTCCCGCGTCCGTGCGCATCCAGTAGTGTCTGGAGGCTGCAGGGGGTGTGGGCAAAAGTGGAAGTGAGCCTTGTATGCTCTGGAGGGCTGAGGGGAGAGAAGGAGGCTGAGAGAGAGGGGAGAAGCTGCTGTCCAGAGAAGACAAATGGGGTTTCCCCCTCCCTCATCATTGCTTCCTCGGCCAGAAAAGCATCCAAGTTGCAGAGGGGAACGAGGAGGGGTTGTGGTAAAAAGATGGGCTCAAGGAGATTAGTGCAAGAGGCTGGAATTGGCATTTCAACATTCTGCCAGAAGGTGTTTGATGATGGTTTGGGCAAGTTAATATTTTCCACTTACCATGAGACTCCACTGGGTGAGATGTCACACTTAATTAGGGCCTTCCACCCATTTTGAGCTTATTTGGACAAAGTTGCCAATGCAACTTTTGCAAACCCTAAAAATGGGCACGAATGGACTTGTGTAGATCTAGTTGAGTAGATCACTTCTCCTTGATGCACCACTTGGTGTGGTGGCCTTATTTAGTCATGTGATCAGTCTCACGAAAGTTGGGGTCATGGAGAAAAAGTTGGTAGTACAAAGTAGTTCAAATTTGATTCTGGTCAGAGAGGGTTTTGAGGAACTTTGATCAATATATCTTCTTCTCCAACCTGTGCCATTTGGTCTAGATGCACTATTAGACCATTGGAGCATGTGCACCAAGTTTGAAAACATTTGGACATGTTTGGCAATGTAACGTTGCTCAAACTTCAAAATGGACAGAAATGGTTTTGAGGGGATTTCATGGGGTTATACTATTCTCCATGACATGATACTTGTCAAGATCATCAAGTATGTCATAAGTGACATGATAGAATTTTCTTGGAATTTTTGGAGAATATTTTTTTTGTAAATATTTCAAAAGCTTGAAATATCCAGAAAGGGTTTTTGAGGGATTTGACCAATATTTTGAACATGACCATGTGTTGAAACTCTTATATATGGAAAATATATGTCCACTGAGTTTCCCTAATTTTTGTCAAATATTTTTAAAACAATAAAATAATTTTTCCCTATTAAAGACCATTTCTGGCCTTAAGAAAAAGCTTTTAAATAAAATAGTAAAATAACTTTTAAAATTATATTTTTGTGGTTTATGGGAGTCCTACATCTAATAGGATTCAAATATACCTTTTGAAATATTTTTCATAACCCAAATCAAGTACTTGCAGTGCAAACCTCAATTCAGGGGTTTTTGGAAAACTAAATTTAGAAAGTACTTTTTGGCCAAATTATTTTTGTAAGAAAATTACTTATTGCACTATACACATGGCATGGTCATTGGGCAGAAGTTTGGGGCACGGAGATGAAGTATAGAAGGTGGAGTAGTTGACTTTAAGGAGCACTTGAAAAGAAGCACAGAGAGAAAACCAACTCCAAATAAAAGCCAAATAATGCAAAAGTTTTTGTTGGTCCAAATTTTCATGCTTTATTAATGAAAATGAAATGTTACAAAATGCAGGGTGTGACAATGAGAGATCAAATAGTTTCTTTAGAACAAATCCACCACCATGCTCTAAAAGATCTAAGTGAAGTACTAGAGCAAAAATTATCACGCTCAAAAGATATTAGTGAAGCACTATGAGCAAAACTATCAAGCTCAAAAGATATAAGTGAAGCACATAGAGTATTCTAACGAATTCCAATTCATGTATGGATCTCTCAGAAGATGTGTACAACAAGGATTATTGTGGTAGACTAACAAGCAAAGACACAAATAATACAAGACGCTCCAAGAAAAACACATATCATGTTGGTGAATAAAAATATAGCTCCAAGTAAATTACCGATGGAAGTGGATGAAAGAGGGGATGCCTTCTGGGGCATCCCCAAGCATAGGCTCTTTCCGCTCCTTGTTCCATAATCCATCAAAATAATTCACCCAAAACTTGAAAACTTCACAACACAAAACTCAACAGAAATCTCGTGAGCTCCGTTAGAGAAAGAAAACAAAAGACTACTTCAAGGTACTGTAATAAACTCATTATTTATTTATATTGGTGTTAAACCTACTGTATTCCAACTTCTCTATGGTTTATAAACTAATTTACTAGCCATAGATTCATCAAAATAAGCAAACAACACACGAAAACCAGAATCTGTCAAAAACAGAACAGTCTGTAGCAATCTGTAACTAATGCAAACTTGTGTAACTCTAAAACTTCTACCAAAATAGGAAGTCCTGGACAATTTGTTTATTCATCATCAGAAAAAAGAATCAATGCAAAATCACGTTCCTGTGATTTATCATAACTACATTCGTGCGTGCAAAGTTTCTGTTTTTCAGCAGAATCAAAGCAACTATCATCGTAGGTTATCCTATAGGTCCTACTTGGCACAAACACTAATTAAAACATAAAACCACATCCAAAAAGAAGGTAGATGGATTATTTATTCCTAAACAGAAGCAAAAACAAAAAACACAAAATAAAATTGGGTTGCCTCCCAACAAGCGCTATCGTTTAACACCCCTACACTACTAGGGAAAAGGCTAGCAGCAGCGCGGGTTTTTAGGCTAGCAGCAGCGCGGGTGGCCGCGCTACTAATAAGGCGCTACAGCTAAATCATAGTAGTAGCGCGGCCCCAACCCGCGCTACTACTGTTGACGATATCAGCAGCGCTTTTTGTGAACGCACTACTATTAACTAGCTGTAGCGGTTTCGTCATCCCTCGCTACTGTTATATCTTTCATCATTTTCCCCCTGCACCATTCCCTTTCAGTTCTCCTTTCACTTTCAGTTCTCCTTTCAGATACTAGATACTAGGTACTGCTAGTAGATATCAAATTCATAAACCATTATTAGGTATGGTAGTACTCCCTTCGTTCCAAATTACTCGTCGTGGTTTTAGTTCAAACCACGACGAGTAATTTGGAACGAAGGGAGCACTAGATAACAATTTCATGCATAGCCAACATGCATCCTCAAGCAGTACAAGGTCATATCAACGGCCATCATCATATGTAGTTCTAGATGATATCGACGACGATCATCATATGTAGTTCTAGATGATATAGCCACACACACATATGTACGTAGTTCTAGATGATATAGCCACACACACATACGTAGTTCTAGATGATATAGCCACACACACATATGTAGTTCTAGATGATATCGAAGACAATCATCATCATCAAGCCTGGGCGGTTGGTGTTCCTGATAGTAATTAGGATGGCCTGTCCAACACGAAGATTTTTTCCATCAAGGAATTTCTTCCACCCAACCGAGCTTAAGTGTGTGCGACCGTCCGTGTCCACGCGGTAAGTACAGGTTGTGACGGAGCCCCTTGCAGTAAGGCGTAGTCTAGCTGAGCCTTCTTCATCAGGCTCAATACCATAACTCACAGATATGCTCTTTGCCAATTTCTGAATAAGAAAATCATATCAATTAATAAGCATGTGATCGAACTCTACACTAAAACATATATATCATCGACTAGATTCCACACAACATACCATATCATTGGACTGTACACTAAGTAATTCACACTATTAATTTGCATTTGTAAGTATAACATACCATATCATGTCGATCAACCATGGTATTCGTCAAGCGGGTCACGAATGGCACCCCGACAAAGTCAGCACGTGGCAGAATTATGTCCCACAGGTTGGACACCTCCTCCTCACTCAGCCTTGTTCTTTGAGCTACGATGGCTTCATGAAGTGGGTCCTCATCATCTTCATCGAGTGGGTCCTCATTATCTTCATCATCTTTGTCATCTTCATCATCTTCCACCATGTTGAGATAAATGACACCTAGCTTGGGTCTTTCTGCTTGGAAGTTGAAGCTGATCAACTCACCACCAGTAAGGTGTATGCGAGCGACGAAACGGGCCCATCCATCTCCTCCAATCTGCGACATATTGCGTCCTTTCTCGACCTCCATAGTGTACGGCCCCCCCAGGAGCCTCAAATGTCACAGTGTCTCCTGTCAGCTTCTTGAATTTCATCCTCACATTGCATGGGACGATCTGTGTAAAATAAGCAAATGACACAATGCAGTAATGCCAACACTAAAAATAAAATAGTTATTACATTTCATCTAATTTCTTACTGCCGCATGGCGAAAAATCGGCTCGAAGTAGATGCAGAACAGCTTGCCGGTTGCAAGGTTTTGGCGATCTTGACTTGCACAGTTGACATAGTGGTGGTGGTGGTGGCGCCATTCTTCCAAAAGCAATATGAGCAAAGGTTTACTAAATCAACTAAATCAAAATGTTCCTAAGTCAACTAAATCAAATAGCCTACTAAATCAACTAAATCAAAATGTTCTAAGTCAACTAAATCAACTAGCCTACTAAGTCAACTAAATCAAAATGTTCTAAGTCAACTAAATCAACTAGCCTACTAAATCAACTAAATCAAAATGTTCTAAGTCAACTAAATTAACTAAATGAATTAGCCTACTAAATCAACTAAATCAAAATGTTCTAAGTCAACTAAATCAACTAGCCTACTAAATCAACTAAATCAAAATGTTCTAAGTGAAATAAATCAACTAGCCTACAAAGTCAACTAAATTATATCAACTAAATCAAAATGTTGCATATGAGCAGGAGGGAGAAGGAGGGCGACTCGAGGAGGGAGAAGAGAGTAGGATGGAGGAGGAAGGCAGAGCGAGGAGGGGGGCCGGGCGCGGTTGAGGAGGACGGAGGAGGAAGGGGAGCGAGGAGGGGGTGGCGCGCGCGCAGTTGAGGGAGGACGGAGGAGGAAGGTGGAGCGACGAGGGCCAGCCAGCGGTGAGTGGAGAGGAGGACGGAGGTGGAGGCTGCACCGAGTCCAGCAAGGAGGAGGAGGTGACCTGGCAAGCGCAGACGGAGGAGGGGTGATGGGGGCGCGCGGCGCAGACGGATCGGAGAGGATTTTGAGTGGCTGTGTGTGAGTGGATCCGAAGGGAGGAGATGAGGGAGCTGGATGGCTTAGTAGTAGCGCTCTTCAGGAAAACACGCTACTGCTAAGCTATCTAGCAGCAACGCTTTCACAAGAAACGCCATCTGCTATGTGTCAGCATGCAAAAATAGACTTTGTTCAATATATCAAAAACACATTGATCATCAACGATCTTTTTGTGTATAATCTGATTTGACAATATGAGTCCTCACCGGTTTAGGAATAGGTGAAGACTCATATTGCAGCCACAAATTCTACACATAGAGTTCAATGAAGATCAAGTGCTTGTCAAAGTGTGAGAAGTAACATATTTAAGGCGGTAGAAACTCTCTTCACGGAGCGAGGTGGGACTAAATTTTTGTACGAAACTTAGCAGTAGCGCTTATCCGAGAAATGCGCTGCTACTATGCCACGTAGCAGTAGTGCGCATCACGCTAACGCGTTGCTGCTATAACTAGCCTCGCGGCAGCCTCGTAGGAATTATAGCAGCAGCGTGTCTTTCGGGTAACGTGCTACTGCTATATTTGTCTCAGCAGCGAGTTTTGTCCGTACGCGCTACTGCTAGTTAGCAGCAGCGAGTTATTTTGGAGCGCGCCGCTGATAAGATTCTGTGTATAGGCTTTTCCCTAGTAGCGCTAACTAGGCATTGAGAATTTTAATGATGCTCACAAGAAAGACAAGAATTGAAGCGCCAAGAGAGCATCATGAAACACGTGACAAACACATCTAAGTCTAACATACTTCCTATGCATAGGCATATTATAAGCAAAAACGATAGCAATCCAGTTGGAGAACCAAGGTATCAATCCAGTTGGAGACCACGCACAAGTGCCTCGTACCTACACAAAACGATAGCAACTCGCAACCAACGCTTAGAGGTTGTCAATCCCTTCACGACCACTTACGAGAGTGAGATCCGACAGAGATAATATTTTTGGTATTTTTGATAGATAGGTGCAAAGTAAAAGGTAAAGGTAAAGTAAAAAACAAAGCAAATAAATAAAGTGATATAGATTGATATGATGAGAATAGACCAGGGGGCCATAGGTTTCACTAGTGGCTTCTCTCAAGAGCATAAGTATTCTACGGTGGGTGAACAAATTACTGTTGAGCAATTGACAGGATTGAGCATAGTTATGAGTATATCTAGGCAATGATCATGTATATAGGCATCATGTGCAAAACAAGTAGATCGAAACGATTCTGCATCTACTACTATTACTCCACTCATCGACCGCTATCCAGCATGCATCTAGAGTATTAAGTAAAAACAGAGTAACGCCGTAAGCAAGATGACGTGATGTAGAGGGATAAATTCATGCAATATGATAAAATCCCCATCTTATTATCCTCGATGGCAACAATACAATACGTGCCTTGCAACTCTTTCTGTGACTGAGTAAGGACACCGCAAGATTGAACCCAAAACTAAGCACTTCTCCCATTGCAAGAACTACCGATCTAGTTGGCCAAACCAAAAAGGATAATTCGAAGAGACTTGCAAAGGTAACTCAATCATACATAAAAGAATTCAGAGGAGAATCAAATATTTTCCATAGATAATACTGGATCATAAACCCACAATTCAACGTTCTCAACACACACACCGCAAAAATAAGATTACATCGAATAGATCTCCATGAGAGAGGGGGAGAGCATTGTATTGATATCCAAAAAGAGAGAAGAAGCCATCTAGCTACTAGCTATGGACCCGAAGGTCTGAAGTAAACTACTCACACTTCTTCGGAGGGGCTATGGTGATGATGTAGAAGCCCTCCATGGTGGATGCCCCCTCCGGCGGAGCTCCGGAAAAGGCCCCAAGATGGCATCTCGTGGATACAGCAGGTTGCGGCGGTGGAATTAGGTTTTTGGCTCCTGTTCTGATTGTTCGGGGGTACATAGGTATATATAGGAGGAAGGAGTACGTCGGTGGAGCTCCGAGGGGCCCACGAGGTAGGGGGCATCTTTGGGGGGCTCCTCCACCTCGTGACCTCCTCTGCACCTTTGCTTGGAGTAGGGTCCAAGTCTCCTGGGTCACGTTAGGTTGGAAAATCACGATCCCGAAGGTTTCATTCCGTTTGGACTCCGTTTGATATTTTGTTTCTTCGGAATACTGAAAAAGGCAAAAAACAGCAATTCTGGGCTGGGCCTCCGGTTAATAGGTTAGTCCCAAAAGAACTATAAAAGTGGAAAATAAAACCCAATATAGTCCAAAACAGTAGATAAAGTAGCATGGAGCAATAAAAAATTATAGATACGTTGGAGACGTATCAGCAAGCATCGGCAGGAGCTGGGGGGCCTGATGTCGAGGTGCTGATGTCGCGCGGGGCTCCAGAGGCGTCACCCTTCGGAACTTACGGAGCCCCTCTCAAGGTGGTGGCTGATGAGGGGGCGCGACCTGCGGCTCCCGAGGCCGAAGCCCCAGAGGCCTCAGCATGCCACCAAGAGATGGCACCTGATCACTCCTCTTAGACTGGCGCCCTTGATGTAGGTTGCCCTGATGCTTTGGCTCCTATGCCGCATGTCAGCCCTCACGTCGAGAGCTTGGGCCGGTTCCGCATAGATTTCGAGGCCCTTCGCAAGAGGAAGGAGGCTTCTGGTGGTGATGATCGCCCGTGCCACCCATTGAAGCATAGGAAGTACTTCGCCATGGACGAGTAAGTCCCTCTGTCTTATAGTTCCTTGTTTGCCGTTCCCCCCTGCCGAGCCCGCAGAGCCAGCCAAGGAGCCGCTTCCTCAGGATTCACCTCCACCGCCGACCTTGATCGCCTCGAGACTGCGTGCCACCCTCGGCGCGAGTTCGGCTGGAGAGGTAGGCCAGCCTGCAGCGCGCCTTGAGCCTGTGGGATCGTCGCTCCTCCTTCGCGAGCTCTCCCTGGGCACAACTAGCTTGCCCCGGGCTCCTCCACTGATCATAGGCAGCGAGTGGTTGAAGTCGAGGTTCGGTTTCCCATCGCGGGGTGGGTCGGCACCGGGCTGCGTCCCTTGCAGGGCCCGTCCGGCGATCGTGGGGGCACCAACCCCCAGCCCCCTGCCAAGAGGGGCGAGCCACTCCAGGGTCCTCCACCAACGCTGATGGCGGAGGATGACGTTGATGATGAGCTCATGTGTGCGCGGGAGTGCAGCGCTCTCCGCCGAGAGTTCCTCCAGAGGGCGACCGATGTAGTGAGCCAGCTTGGCACAGAGCAGGCGGGCGAGGACGCTCGCCTTGAAGCTGAAGGCCTGCGGCTGGTCCAGGAGCGGCGCAAGATGAAGGCGGCTGTTGGTCTTGCTTGTCACCAGCGTGACCTTGGAAATGCCAAGGTCGAGGCATCTCTGGTGGCCTCTCGGGAGGCCTGCTCCCGAGCCACTGAGGAGGCTCAGGAGGCGGATCAGCGACGCAAAGCTACGGAAGAGTGCGCGTGGGAGCTCCAAGACTGGTGCAATTCTCTGGAGCAAAAAGTGGAGTTGCGCCGAGCTGCCCTTCTGTCACTGAAAGGGGCGTCCGCCAAAGAGGAGGAGCTCCGGAGGCACGAGGAAACGCTGACATTGGAGGTGGCCGAGCGCAACCTCAATCTTGAGCGGTTGGAGACGAGTGAGCGCCAGGTCACCTTGGCAGAGGACGACGTAGGTGCACGGGAGTCCCGAATCCAAGGAAAGATCGACCGCCGTGTGGCAGAAGCTCCCGCGGGTCTTGAGCGCGAGTATGAAGAGAGGATGGAGCTGATCAAGGCCGAGGCCGCGAGCAGAACTGCTGCTCTCAGAACCAGGTTGACCGAAGCCATGCAGCGAGCTGAGGCCACTACAGCCGCCCTAGGCACGGCGCAGGCTGAGCTGGCCTCCTCCCATGCTGAGTTGCTTCTTCTTCAACAACGGGTCGACGATGCCGAGGCCATCACGCGGCGGAATGAGGATGAGATTTGCCAGCAGCAGACGCTAGAGGACATGCATGGCCCCATGCTCTGAATGCTCAGGGAAAGGGCCAATGCGGCTTTGGGCAACATTTGCGAGGTAGCCTCCGAGGAGCCGCGCGTAACCAACTACGCTGGCAATCTTCAGTTCTTCACCAACGTGGTGACGCATCTGGAGAACCGCTCTGAGAGGTCTCGCCAGTTGGTAGAAGAATGGAGCCGCGTCCTGCTCGCACGGGCATTCTCCCGCGTCTTCAGTCATCTCCAGAAGATCGGCCCCCTCTTCAATTTTGACGCCGCCATTGCCCCGGTGCCTGAGGCTGTCCGAGGCGACCTAGTGCGGTGGGTGGAGGACAATGTAGATGCGCTCGTCCAGGCCTTCACTTCTGATGACGACGGGATGATCGTTGTTGCTGACGTAGGCGACATGGTGAATGGTGGTGAAGATGGTGCCAACGACGGCGATGGGGAGGCCAGCGGCAGCGACAGTGGTGCCAGCGACGCCTCTAGGGACGCCCTGGGGGATGCGGTGAGTGACATGTCCGATTGATCCCATGCTCCTCCCTGCTCTTTATCCTGCACAAGAAGAGACTCGGGCGTGGCCCAGAAGGTTGTAAGAGCATTTTGGGAGGGGAAGCCCCTCATGTAAAAAGATTGTTGCCTATGTGTTGTCAGGGTCAGCGCCGGATGGGCGCTTGTATGATGTCATGATTTTTGCGATGAGTTGGTTGTCGTGGTTTTGCCTTTGTCCTTGTGAGCCTTGAGTGGGCTCGGTGCGTCCATTCGAGGGTCTCATGAGGGTCCCGTTTGACCATGCGGCGAGAGCATGGCGAGAGCGAACGCCGGCCGCAGGACGGCGGGCGCACATGCTAGGCCCTGCCCTACTCGCGAGGGGCTCGTGAGTGGGAGGCAGCTAGTGTGAATTCCAACTTGAACAGAAATCAGAACACGAGAAAGCACACGAATAAGACAAGACACCCCTCCCCGCATACACAAACACAAATTCGACTTCAACTTAGATCCGAATCGAGAAAACATGTTCGCACAAAAGGAAGCAAAAGCAAAAGGCCACGTCCGGCACCTAGTCTAGTCTTCGACGTCTTCTCACCAGCGTGGAGCTAAGTGCTGCCACTGGGCATGGGAGGAAGCCCCAGAGGCCCGAGGGCGGCTCTCTGGAGACTCCGGGGCGTGTATAGCCCCAACTCATTATTACATGAGAGTGTCACGGGCGGCGAGCTTCACAGGCACTAGGCCTTCTTCATAGGTACCGGCCTTGCTTCATATCGCCAGATGAGGGCCCCGCCTTGCGCCACCCTTGACCACCATTGACGGCGACCGGAAACTAGGACGAGCCAATGGGGAAAAGGGGACGCCAGCGGTTCCCCCGACGACCACGGGTCCTCTGCCGAGGGCAGGCCTTGGGGCACCTCCCCGGTAGAGGGCCTACCTCCGAAGAACGCCTTCCTCCGCGCGTCGTGGGGAGGAGCCTGGCTCCCGACCCCTCTCTTGCTGCCCCCAGTGCCCTCCTCCTGAGGGGAGGGAGGCTGCTGCACTCGGGCAGCCATCCGTTGCAGCGACCTAAACCTCATGCGACCTATGGTTAGCATAAGCTTGCTCCTGAGGAATTAGCGGTACCCAATAGTTGCTGCCGCCGGCACGACTGTCATGGCTTCCGTGAGGCTCCTGAAATAGCTCAATGCCTCTTCCTCCCAGCCTAGCCCGAGGAACGAGCCGTGGTCTTCTTCCAGTGCGTACTCTCGATCCACCATATGGGGCACATAGGCCTCCGGGGTCACCGCCCCAAAGGCCTCGCTGTAGTGCCCCGCGCGCCATGCAGTTCGACTTGAAGCTCCATCTTGGGGACGGTAGGGAAGCAGCACACCCGGGCCGTAGGCTGTGATGTGCATGCCCTCGCTTGCCAGGGGCGGTGCCAGCGCAGACTGTCGCCCGATGCTGACGGCTAGGCTGGTGTTGATGAAGCCTTGAGGTGCACCCGGGGGCGCGTGGGCAAGGATTGGCCCGCAGTGTGATCCGCCCGGGGCCTGGGGTGGAAGCTGGACGCAGAACGGGGGTGCCCCTGAAGCAGCGGCATCCAGAAGCTCGGTGACACGCTCCAGCAGCATGCTGTGGGCGCTTTCTTGCAGTTTGCACTATAGCAGTTCTCACGCCACTCTGAGCGCGGCATTCGTGTTCGCCTGCTCCCGTCGGGTGTGCGGTCTTGTGGCTGCAGCGTGGCTTGAGGCCCTCGCTGCCGATTGTACCTGCCGTGGAGTGAGGGGAAGCGACGCTTGACCGCGTCGCCTGCGCCACGCAGCCTCTGCGGGTCGCAGGCTGCCTAAGGTGCGGGGTTGAGGTAACCTTGGGCAGGCGGCACGGCATGGGCAGCAGCGGTCAGAGTTGGTCGTCGGCTCGCCGGACATGTTGGCGGTGAAGCAGCGGAACGCAGGACGGAACAAGGAAGATTTCGGCGCACCCCTACATGGCACGCCAAATGTCGGATTTCGGGTTCCGGCAGACCCTTAAGGTTCGAACTCTGGTGTGCGCGCGTTAATCTTCCCCCTACCAATCCGCATCTGATCGCCTCGCGAGAATCTAAGCTAAACGATGAACAACACGAGGGACACAAGATTTATACTGATTCGGGCCACCGTTGTGGTGTAATACCCTACTCCAGTGTGTGGTGTGGTGGATTGCCTCAGGGGTAGATGATGAACAGTACAAAGGAAGAACTACCTCGCGAGAGGTGTTCTTGAGCTAATGCGGTGTTCTACTTGGGGTGGATTTTCCCGTCCATAGATGATATTCTCCATCCGCTTCTACTGTGGTGACTAGCCCTATTTATAGAGGCCCTGGTCCTCTTCCCAAATATTGAGCGGGAAGGGCGCCAACAACGGCCATTTTGAAGGGGAACATCTAGTACAAGTTATCCTAACTAAATTTGGTCTTCGGCTGCCAAAGGCACTGGTGATGACGCCGTCTTGGGCTCCATGGTGACCTCCATCCTGCCGCTCTGGTGGTCTTGGTCTCGTTGCGCTGGAATGGTAAACTTTGCATGATGCCTTGGTACTCCACGCCTGTGTTTGCCCCCTTTGCACCAAAGAGGAAACAAGGACACTGCGCAGGCCGGCACCCGCCTGGTCTCGATCATCACGGCTTGCGTCACGAGCACCTCGCGAGGTACCCTTGCCTTGATCTCCCCGCCTCCTCGCGAGCCTGCCTGGCAAGGCCGCTCCTGAGGAAGCCTAGTGTCGTTCGCCCCACGAGGCTTGGCCCCTCGTGAGGTTCTTGAGTTTTGCGCTGATGAAGATGGGTCGTACTGGGCCACCACTCGAGCCACGCCGCAGGCCGCACGCAGGCAAGTCTGGGGACCCCCGTTCCCAGAACACCGACAATGCCCACCATTTTCCGCCGAGGTTAGCTTCATCCCTCGGCTTGTACTCCCCCGTTGTTCCATAATGTAGTCCATATAGATCCAGGCTTGGACACTTGTTGCTTGTAGGTACATATGCCCTTGGCAAGGATCCACACATCAATCCTTTTTGCGTATGGGGCAATGAGATATTCATGAACAAGCATCAAGTGAGGAAAGTGATAAGGATTATTAGCAAAAAGATATGAATGGTGGCAAGTAAATTATTTGTTTATGTTCTATTCAACACAACAGTGAGCTGTAGAATGGTAACTAAAAACTCTGCAGCCTTCTCGTTTTACTGCCCATAATGAGTTGTTAGACAGCAATGTCTGAATCTTTTTCATTCGCAGTGGTTCCCGAAGAAGTTCACTCAAGATTACCTCGCAAAGTACATAATTGGTGGACACGTAATGAAGCTTAAAGTATTTCATCCAGACTATAATGAGCGTCAAGAAGTCGTAACGAAGACAGTGAAGGATGGACGGGCAGCCATCACAATGGGTTGGCCTAGAGTCGTGCGCGCATTACGCATGGAGGAGGACACAACATGGGAATTCCGCTTCACCTTCTCCAGCAACGAGAATGTCTTTCGCCTCTCTCTTTACAGTCTTTAGTACAACTGTGGTTCATCATTCTTTACTTTGTGCTTCTGTAGTTCTTTAGTATATGTACCTGTGCATCGAATTATGCATTCGTGGTTGAACCTTTATTTGTAATAAACCTGGTTGGATATGAAATAAGCGATTTCTTACTTTCAAATTCAAAAAGGTGATATTTAAATTTGGGATTAACTAGGGATTGATTAGGGGTTAAACAGGGATTAATTAGAGATTACACTCCACATGGTTTGCATAAGCGAAACGTTTGCGATAGACATGGAGATCGGACAGATTTCTAGAATCCCACTACGTCTGCGATCAATCTCCACCACACACACGATCAGCTAGGAAAAGCATGTGTGATCAATCTCCACTGCACACATGATCATCCAAGAAAAAACATGTGCGATTAACAACAACATCGCACATAGTTCTTTCTTATTAAATGTTTGCGATAGTCACCTTATCGCACACACTTCGAAATTATTGACTGTTTGTGATGTTGTGCACATTGCAAACGTTTGGTACTTCTTGGATTAACTGTGTGGGATGTACATACTGACGAAAACATATTCATTGGATGGACTGTGTGGAATGTACATACGAACGGAAACATTTAGCGGGGGCTGACTGTGTGGGATGTACTTACGACCGGAAATGATTTTGCCTGTATAATTGTATTTTTTTAGCACTACTGTACGTATAACCATATTTGCTCGCTCTCCGGTTGCACATGACCTCATTTTGCCGAGCGTGTGTGCTTGGAGGGCATATCCCCGACGGTTTCTGGGTCGTGTGGAAAGGACCCCCCCACCTATCGCCCACACTCACTTGGTGACGGTTCCAAATGTCGTCGCGGAAAGGGGTTTAAAACCGTTTGTATAGCACCGATGTGCACAAGTGGCAACTAGCACAATTCAAGCAATCAACCTACACATGCAATTCTAAGAGTGTAGCAGCGGAAAGTAAAACATTGCATATGAAGGTAAAGGGAAAGGTTTGAAGCGTGCAAACGCAATGATGACATAGAGATTTTTGGCGTGGTTGGTGGTGCTATCGTATGTCCATGTTGATGGAGACTTTAACCCACGAAAGGTAACAGTTGCGCGAGTCCATGGAGGGCTCCACCCACGAAGGGTCCACGAGGAAGCAACCTTGTCTATCCCACCATGGCCATCATCCACGAAGGACTTGCCTCACTCGGGTAGATCTTCACAAAGTAGGCAATCTCCTTGCCCTTACAAACTTCTTAGTTCAACTACACAATCTTGATGGATGCTCCCAAGAGACATCTAAGCAATCTAGGAGACACCACACTCCAAAAGGTAATAGATGCTTTGTTGATGATGAACTCCTTGCTCTTTTGCTTTAAATAATAGTGTCCCCAACACTCAACTCTCTCACACAAATTTGGATATGGTGGAAACATGATTTGAGTGGAAAGCAACTTGGGGATGGCTAGAAATCAAGAATCTTGTGGTAGGATTGGAATATCCTGATCTCCACACATGAGTAGGTGGTTCTCTCTCAGAAAATGTATGCTAGAAGTGTAGGCACGTTCTGATGGATCTCTCACATATGGAGAAGGGGTGGAGGGTATATATAGCATCCACACAAAATCCAACCGTTACGCACATTTGACCCAACTCGGTCAGACCTAATAGAAGAACTCGATGAGACCGATTTAGTTCAAAATGTGAACGTTAGGAATCTTGGTGGGACCAATGTGCTAGGGCTTAGGGCAAACATCAACTCGGTGGCACCGATTGCATAAACTTGGTGGGATCGATTGCATGCCTTGGTGAGACTGAAATATTGCAACAAGTCATAGAGCGTTTATAAGGCCATCTCGGTGAAAGCGAGATCCGTATCAGTGTGACCAAATTGTTTAGGGTTTCTGGCAGTGGCTATGTCATATGAACTCGGTGGCTCTGGATAGGATGATTCGGTGGGGCTGAGTTTGACTTTCTGTTTTGTACATATTTGGAATGAGAAAGTGGTTGAGGGATTTGGAGCAATATCACTAAGCACTTTGAGCAAGGAGACCATTAAGCAACACTGCATCCCCTTTAATAGTATTGGCTTTTCTATGGACGCAATGTGATATAGGGTCACTAAAATAGAAATGAAGAGTCTTGAGCTTCTGCCAATATGTGTCCTTAGCATTGTGAGGGGTCCACATCTCTAGTACATGCCATGCCATGCATTTAACTTTCTAAAATACTAAACGTGAATGGATACTAGTTCAATGAGGTATATGTTGTTATGAATTACCAAAACCACCCAGGGATTAGTTGCACTTTCAGTCTCCCCTTTTTGTAATTGATGACAACATATAGATCAAAGCTTTGACAAATGATAATATGGATGAAATACATCGTCGCTTTGAGAAGTATGTGATAAGCAAGAGCTCCCCCTAAATTTGTGCATTATTTAAAATTTATGTTTGAATGCAAATGCACAATTGATTAGGATCATGGGTCATTGTCACATACATCTTGGTGGAGCTCTCAAAATGATAAGAATTAAATAACATGCACTCATCACAAAACATACAAGATTGATCATACACAAACATTAATAGATATAATGATGCAAGCACATATTAAGCGTAGTATTATCAAACACATGATCACATAAGTATCTCACGAGTTTAACACAAAAGTAGCAAGAGTAGCAACAACCAAACAAACAAAGTAACAAGGCAAATGAAACCAACAAAAGAAAAAAGGCACTCTCTCTCGAAGCCTATGATCTATACACTTTCTCCCCCTTTGGCAACAACTTACCAAAAAAGTTCAAAAACATATAGTGCTATACGACACTCTAATCACGATCTCCGGGAGCTCCTAAAGGGGTCTTCAGGCTTGTAGCTCCGGTGTGTGTAGACGGCGTGGAGAGGAGTCCATCCGCAAATGCCTCTGTGGAGCTGGAGGGGCAACTGTGGCAGTGGCTGCAGGTGCTGAGATGGTAGTCCTGGAATTTTCAAGTGGCACAGCTGATGATCTTTGTCCCCTTGGCACTCTCTGACATATATCTGTTGTGGATCTAGGATCATTGTCCTCAGCATGATCCCTTAACTTCTCCACAATGGTTTGAATCTCTGTGACCTTCACATCAAGGTCATACATCTTTGTCTCAATGATCCTTTCAAGACTCTCCTGATTCTCGGATAAGGTCGCCAGGCTCTTCTCAATCCTCATGGTAGCCTCAAGCAGATAACTAAGTCGTTCTTGCTTGGTCTTGCGATTAACTATAGAAGTATCTGGAGCACTTGCTACTTTTGCTTCTTTTGCAGCCTTTGCTTTCTCCATCTTCTACTGGGCCTCTGCAGATGTAGGATGTGATGGATCCATGACAACCTCGTTGTCCTCAAAATCGGGCCTAAGAGGTAGATGCTCTTTGTCAAGAAGATATGTCCCAATTCCAACCTTAGAGTTGATCGACATCTGGATGTGTGGGGCATATCCACAAGACCTCTTCTGGTCATCTACTGTCCTCTTCACTGTCTCAACAATCAAGCTCATGACTTCAATCTTCTGGGGATGTCAAATAGATGAAGCAAGTTGATGGAGTGACCATGTATCATCATGTGATCTCCAGACTTGGGCAACTGAGTATGCCTCAAGATAGTATTCACTATGATCAAACCTACAAGTTGTCGGATTCAGGGCTCCGCTGACCCAAGAAGGTTCGAAATCTAGGTCGTGTGCGAAGATGGACACGGAAGTTTACCCAGATTCGTGTCACCTTGCGGTGTAAAACCCTACTCCTACTTTGTGGTGGATTGACCTCGCGAGGGGGATTGAGGATGAAGTAATACAGTCGATGAGCTGCCTCGCGAGGGCTCGGGGAGTTAGAATGAGTTGACCCCTTCCTACGGTGGAGACTAGTCTATGCTTATAGTGTCCTGGTCCTCTTACGCGGAACTTAGGTGGGAAGGGATCCCACAACAACTAATTTGAAAGGGGACAAGAGGTACATCTAATCCTGACAAAAGGTGGTCTTCTCCTCCAAAGCTTTAGGTCGTGACGCGGCGGTGGACTCAGTGATGACATCCGTCTTGTCGGGTTCGTGGTCTTGGTCTTGTAGCACCTGAATGGAAAGCTTTGGGGGATTCCTCGGGAACCCACGTCTGTCCTTGGTCCCTTAGCACCAAAAGTGAAACTGCCTCCTCTACGCCTGCTGGCTCCCGCCTGGCCTTGGTCGTCTTAGCTCACGTCATCATAACCTTGGGAGGCTGGGTACCAGCATAGAAATCTCTGGTCCTTGGGAGGCCACCTGGGGAGGCCGCTCCCTCTGGAGGTCTTGGCGTCGTCCGCCTCGTGACGTCGAGGTCCCAGCAAGGGCCTTGTCTTGGAGGCTTGCCGCTGGGCCATACCAGGCCAACGGGGGGGGGGGGGGCGGCAGATCTGGGTACCCCCGATCCCAGAACACCGACAATAGCCCCCGGGCCCAAGGCGCGCTCGGGCTAGCTTCGAGGCGAAGCCAAGGGGCTAGGGCGAAGCATCGTGGTCCCCAACCACCTGCGGGCCAGGCTTGACACGTGGTGCCAGACTGGACGCGGATGCCTCCGCTCCCCCACGTCGCCTCGGCAACTACCCCGAGTTGACAGCAGCATGGTTCGTGCAGCAGGCGATCATCACTTAGAACGTGGAGGGGCGCCGGTTAGTCTTCTTCCGCCTATAAAAAGGGGAGGAGGGCGGAGCTCCCTAGCCCATCTTCATCTTCTTACTTCTTATCCCGTACTCTTGTAGCAGTGTCCATGGCGCCAATCATGAGATTCTCCGCCATCAAGAAAGGGAAGGCTCCGCGGGAGGAACCAGAGTCGCTCCCACACAAGAGAAGCCGCGGCCGCCCTCGCCGGGCACCCACAACGGCCATGGCTGCCCCTTCTCAACATGAGCACGCGCCGCCAGGTGTCCATGTCGGCGCGATAGTCCGCGCACACGGCCCTTTCCACGGGGGTGGCCGCGGGCACCGTGGAGGACGAGGACACGGAGAAAAGCAAATGACGGTCGTTCGACCGTTTCACTCACGGGCCCATGCCGATGGCATAGCCCGCGAGTTTGTTGTGTGGGTGACAATGCCGCCACGCACCTGGATCCAATTCCCACGTGCCTTGGCTGAGGAGCTGTCACACCCTGATTTTCATGCAACAACACTTAAGTCAATAAATCATGCTAAAGTGTGGTTTGACAAAAACTTTTGAGTGTTTTGTCTTTGCCTTGATTGAATGTTTGTCTGTTGTTTGCAAGTGCTCTAAAAATCAAATAAATCCTCCAACTCCTATACTTCATCTCCTTGCTCCAAACTCTTGAACCAATGATCATGCCATGTGTATAGGACATAAAAATATTTTCTTAAAAAAATGATTTGGCCAAATAGTATTTTCAAAAAGTAGTTTTCCAAAAACCCCTGAATTGAGGTTTGCACTACAAGTACTTAATTAAGGGCAGTAAAAATCTTTCCAATAATATATTTGACTCCTATTAGATATAGGATACCAAGAAAACACAAAAATATAATTTTGAAAGTTATTTTCCTATTTTATTTAAAAGCTTTTTCTTAAGGCCAGAAATGGTCTTTAATAGGGGAAAATTATTTTATTGTTTTAAAAATATTTGAGAAAAACCTTGGGAAACTCAGTGGACATATATTGTCCATATATAAGAGTTTCAACACATGGTAATGTTCCAAATATTGGTCAAATCCCTCAAAAACCCTTTCTGGATATTTCAAGCTTTTGAAATATTTACAAAGGAAATATTCTCCAAAAATTCCAAGAAAATTCTAGAATGTCACCTATGACATTTTAGATGATCTTGCCAAGTATCATATCATGGAGAACAGTAAAACCCCATGAAACCCTCTCAAAACCACTACATCCTTTTTCAAGTTTGAGCAACTTTACATTGCCAAACATTTCCAAATGTTCTCAAACCTTGTGAACATGCTCAAATGGTCTAATAATTCATCTAGACCAAATGGCACAAGTTGGAGAACAAGTTAACTTGATCAAAGTGCTCCAAAACCATTCCTATCCATAATCAAATTTGATCAAGTTTGTACTACCAACTTTCTCCCCTTGACCCCATCTTTTGTGAGAATGATCACATGACCAAATGAGGCCACTACACCAAGTGGTGCATCAAGGAGAATTGATTTGCATGACAAAATCTTGGTAAAGCCATTTCTGCCAATTTCTAGGGTTTACCAAAGTTACATTGGCTACTTTGCCCAAATGAGCTCAAACTTGGTGGAACACCATACTTCTATGGGCCATTCCATCCTGTTAAGTCTCATGGAAATTAAAGTTCATTTGCTTGCCCAAACCATTATCAAACACCTTCTGGCATTTTGCAAAAATCACTATTTTGACCCCTTCCACTATTCTTGGGGAGCTCAACTTTTTACCACAGCTCCTCCTAGTCCTCTCCTATCTCCAGTAACTCTTCCCTGGCCTCAGCTCAATGATTGAGGGGTCAAACTCCCCCATTTACCCCTCTGGATAGCACCTTCCTCTCTCTTTCTCACCTCCCTCCTCACTCCATTGGTTCCACAAGGCATCCAAGGCCACCTCCACTTTGTTTACACTCCCCCAGTGCTCCTAGACAAAGTGGACACGCCCATGGCATATATTTTATGCCATGGCGTGCAGCTTCAGCTTCTGGGGCCTTCTGATGGCGCCCCCGCCTGTAGCGCCCCTTCCAACCGCCTCCGACCACCTAGGGCCTCCCCTCGTGTCCCCGAGGTCACCTCGGCGTCTGCAGCACGCCACGCTGTGGTCCCCTCCTCTCTCTCCCTCTCGGCTCTCCTCGCGTGCGACAGAAGGCTGCGCAGGCGCCGATCGCTGGCGGCAGCGGGACCAGCTTTGCCGCGTTCCGCTCCCCTCTCCCCTCCCTCGCTCTGGGCCGAACTCCACGGCGCCATCGACCATCCAGAGCCCTCCTCGACCACCATCGCGACCTGCAGGCACCCGTGAGCTTGGCTCACGGTGCACCATGGCCTCGCCTTATAGGGCCTCCCTGGTCACTCCCTCATCTCCATTCTCTCTCCCTCTCCCTAGTCCTACGGATCATCCCTCTCTCTCTCCGCGCCCCTATCCTCCTCCACAGCCAAAGGATCGCCACGCCGCCGCCAAGATTCGTGACATCCCGAGCTCCTCCGCGAGTCTGGCTTATGGGCCAGGATCGACGCTGCGCTGTTGAGTCGTCCGGTGTGTTGGGCACCATCGCAGTGATCGGAGCCGCCGGGACGGGCGCCGTGCCCTCGGCCGTGCCTCCCTGTCGCTCCTCTCCCTCGGCGCGAGGTAGCGGACGACCACCGCCGGTGGCAAGGGGCCCGCCGTCGTGGTGAGGTGACCGAGCTGGCCCCACTGCCGGGTTAAGTGGAAGCGGCTCCTAGCCGATCCGCTTGCCCACTGGTGGCGCCCTCCGTGGTGCGCCTTGGCGTCACCCCTTCCTCACAATGGTGAGCCACTGGGCCGAGCCCAGTGGCGCTGTTGGCTGCTGAGCCGCCCGATCTTGGCGTTATAAGGTTGATTCCTTTCCTCTTCTTGTTCTTTTCCAGAAATATTGTAAGGTCCATAAAATATTCATATTATCTCCAAATTTGATGATTCAAATTTCTAGTAGCTCATAAAATCATGATCTATCTCATGGTGCAAATTGCACATTTTTCCAGGAACTTTTTCTTCACAAACATTTATCAAACCTTGTTTTTCCATTTCTATGATAAACTTTAGGAAATCACAGAGAGCCCATTTTTGATCCAAATTCCATGATTCAAAATCCTAGATGTTTCTAAGTTCATAACTTAGTTTACGAACATTTTTATTAATACTTTCTGTAGCACATAATATAATGGTCTATTTCTTCATATATAGCCAACTTTGCAAATTCATAGGAAATCCATTTGAACTCCAAATCCAGTGAAACCAATTCCTAGATGCTTCTAAAATCATCCTTTGTTAAAAGGGTATCTTTGCCCATTTTCCAAAAATATATTTCTGTACACTTCTTGCAAATCCATAAACCTCTTGATTCCATCATATCAAAATGTTCAGAGATATCCACTTATCCAATCCTAATGAAACCACTTTGGTCATCCCTCATATGACCAGAGGTATCCCAGAAAAGTCCAACTCATATTTTTAGAGCACTTTTATTTCCTGCCTTATTGTGTTGCTTATTATGGTTGCTTTCGACGATAGTTGACGAAGTAGATGGAATGCTCGGAGTTGGACCAGAGATATTTGAAGACCTTGAAGACTTTGTTAAAGAGGCAAGCAGCCCTTTTACCATGTCTATGAAACCCTTTTTATGCATGTCGTATAGATCTTTATTGTTGTTGCATCGGAATCATGATGAGATGGTGAACCACGTGGGTTGGTTGCCTCGGTTACTTCCTCGTTGATACTTGCATTGTGCATGGCCCTACCTTCTTATGAGGGTTATGCCGGTGGGAGTAGATAGGATGCTAAATTAGATGCTATGCAAAAGGGATGGGTATATGCATGGCGAAGGAGACAAAGTGATTTCAAAAGTCTTTTTCGAAAACCCCGTCGGGTGCCACTTATGCCCGAGGGAGATGATGAAATGGGTAACCACTTGATGACGAAGTGGTGTACCGAGGCAAGTGTGTGTGTTGTTTTCGAAAACCCCATCGGGTGCCACTTATGCCCGAGGGAGATGATGAAATGGGTAACCACTTGATGACGAAGTGGTGTACCGAGGCAAGTGTGTGTGTTGTTTTCGAAAACGGATTAGATTTAAGATTTGTCGACTGTCCCAACCTTACATGCGCAACCACTCTACCATTATATGGGAAAGGGCATTATTGATTACCTAGGTCGATACTAGCTTGGAGCCCGCATTACTAGTGACGGGGAGAGTTGGTGCTCTCTCTCGGGACGGGTCGTGCAGTAGGGCGGCCATGATCGTCTTCTGACACCGGACACACCGTTGGTACCCCGTGCTTGTGGTATGTTATGAATATCGGAGCGATGCTCCACAATTTTTAAGATGTGAAATGTTTGGCATGGGGTTACTACCAATCGAGTGGACTCCATGTTAGTGTCGTCTAGGAAAGGTAGTGATCGGTGCTTACCCGGGTACTTGAGGTATCATGGTCGTGGATGACACGGAAGTTCCCGGATCTTGTGGGTACAGTGTGCAACCTCTGCAGAGTGTAAAACTTTTCGAATAGCCGTGTCCACGGTCAAGGACAGTTGGGCGGTGCTGCTTAAACTACATCCAGAGTTTTCAACCGTGTGTGTGTGTGTTGATACAACTACTTGGGTCAAGTCAAAGGACTTGACATGTTTGAGATGGGTTGGTGCCCACTCTATTTATGTTAGGTTGGTGCCCACTCTATTTATGTTGGGTTGGTGCCCACTCTATTTATGTTGATATCTGTAACCTGTCCTCATGGTTACTTGAATTCTCTTGATGCATGTCTTACAAGTTGTTGAACATGTCATTGCACTCAAAACTAGCTTTCTGCAAAAATTTACCTATATCATGCATCGTTACATCTTGAACCAAAACATGGGTTGCTTGCGAGTACATTCAAAGTACTCATTGGCTTGCCACTGGTTATTTAATTGACCAGGCAAGGAAGAACAGGATGTGATGAAGAACACTTCGGTGATGAACATGCGAGCTAGGAAGCTTCCCAGTCAGAATGCCTGTAGGGTTAAGGCAGATGGCATGGGTCCGAGTTATCGACGAAGATTTCCGCTGCGATGATAAACTCAAGACTTGACCATAATGGTCCTACTTGTGTAATACGGTATGTATGGATGTAAGCCTCTTGTTATTCAGCTTATGTGTGTTCATTGAGCATTGATCTCTGGGATCACTGTACATGTGCATTCGGTGATCACGACTTATGAGTCGGGGTCCCCACAGAGCTGGTATCAGAGCCATCCTGACTGTAGGAAGCCTTAGTTAGCATGGTCGTTAGTTAGGGTAAAACTATTTCCAAAACTACTACTGGTTTTCAAAACTATCTATACTTCTCTTCCCTTCTCAGTTTTTTGAAAACTAAGGTATACTTTCCTTGTTGATCTCTTCCCCTTCAAAACCTTTGGTCGCTAGAACCCTTATGCCCCTGACCACTGGATTCCTTGAAATCCTCGCGGATAATCTAGAAGGAAGATGCCTTGCCAAACATTCACCCACATCTCCTGAACACAAGATTGGCGACATCACAACAAGACGATACCAATAGAAGATACATCCTCGAGGAATGAGGACCTGAAGACCCAGGAGATGGTGACACCCTTGACACTGCCCCAAGATGATGCAACCTTAGCCTACGATGATCAGGGCATAGGATATGCAAGATCATGATATACATCGCTAATAGAGTAACCCTGTCACTACTGTTGTTGCATCGGCAACCACCGGTGGATGAGAACCTAGCCATTTGGTCCGCCTCACTATAGTGAGTAGGAAAACGGTCCTCTTCGTCCCCCGCTCTTGGTGTCGATGTTATCGACAACGTAACCGTCATGATGGACCTCTATTATGCCTTGATAATGTCATTGCATAAAGGATTACCTACATGGTACCATCGACGGCTTAGAAGACAAAAAGGGATCATCGTGATTAAGAAGACAATAGAAGACCAAGTCAATGCCGGTTATGAGGAGCCACCTTCACCCCATCACTTCAACAGGCGAGAAGTTGTTGAAGAATCTTCAGGCTCAACCCGGATTGTTTCATCGAACAACTACAAGAGACGTAGCAATACCTGAGGAAAACTCAGAAGACTGCATGAGGCACAAGGCACGACTAATGAGTCCGAGAACCCCTAGGGTAGGATGAGTCGTGTACCCCTATCTTGATCAAGTCCGTATGATAGTTCGAATAGAACGATGATTGTGTGTTGCTTGTTTTTATTTGTTTGTGTTTTGATATAGGTCGCACTTTTGCCCTAGGCGACAAGTATGCGACTATATCACCTTCCTTACCTTGTTTTTTTCTGTTTGGCCCTTTTTGCACCTGTTTGTTTGCACTTGCACTATAGAACCCCCTTTAGGCATTCCCCTCCTCTATGCTACTTTTCCCTCTCATCTCTTTCCTCATCTGAAGACAAGCAAGACAATATGCACCAAGGATTCCACCTCGGCGACCAACAAGCACTGAAGACTTTTGCTACAACCTACTCGAACAAGTGCAACCCCTTAGAGTTATGTTTAACCCTCAAGATTAGGAACCCATTCCTAGACCCTTCGAGACTTTATAAGGTACCCCAGCTCGAATCCTTAACCATGTGCTTAACCCACAGAATTGCAAGAGAACCAGTTAAGCCTCTGTAAACCTCGCACAACACTGGGTTCATTATGGAACTAGTGGACATAGTGAATGAGCACATTATCATCCTAATATAGCACCAAAGCTGACGATGCCATAGGGAAGACCAATTTGAGGATATAGGAATAGAGGACAAATGACTTGATGAGTTTATATCAATGACTTTGAGGAATTATCCGAGACTCTTTGGTGGATTATAAGGCTACCATGTTGGTAGATGAACTTGGTGGGATCATGATTACAGAGTAGCATAACTTTCATTACTCCTAAGTAATTTGGATTTAATAGGACAATTAAGATCACAAGCTGAAACTCCTGGAAGTGCAAGGATTTGACTTGATCAGATGATATTGATTGGAGGCAGTTGATATTACGTAAACGACTTGGGGAACATGTAGGAATTCTCGTTGGACATAAGATTTGGATTAAATAGGTTACCCTAGTGGAGTATGGATGCAGAATAATTTTACATGGTTCGGAGTAAATTCGATTTAGACTGATGATCTTGATCATGATACCATGTTTCTCGGTGGACCATAAACTGGGAGATTGGACTAATTGTCGGAGTTTATTTAGGAGTCTTTGTAAGCTTGACCTTGGAGTTTACTTGATCATGATAATGGGAATTGATGGACTGACTATAGTAGTGATAGCCTTTTCAAGTATTTGGGGAATTACATGGACTTTAGGAGATCATGTGGAACACCATAGACATTGGATTTGAAGAATTTATGGATTATGTAGCGATTAATGGAAGTTAATGGGCTATTGGAGTTGATTCATAGGAAGGAAGCAAGATCTTGGAGTGGCTTACGACGTGTTTCCTTAGGATAGTGGTGCTTTATCTTAGACCTTGGTAGAATGGGCTGAGCACTTGGATTATCATGTTTAATTGAGGCTTAGTAGCTTGTATGTTCTACCCATGGATTTTTAGGGGTAGACATACATACGAGTTTGGGGATTGTAGACATATATGATTTTGTTAGACCTCCTCTCGAGAGTCATGAGGATATGAATCACCTGAGTGATGATTGGAGTTGACCTATGCAAATGATGCTATCGGTGAAATGATGTGATTTGCTTAAAGGACTAGATAGAACAATTGGCATCTCAGGAACCGTGCTTAAGGATAAAGATGATAAATGTTCACTCGCACACTAGAATCCTTGAAACCCTTAAGCCCTACCAAGCCACAACATGGTCGGATCCTGACCTCGGGCTTTGGCTCTAGATCAATAAGACCTTGGCCAATGCTCAACCATGACCACCACCAACACCTCAGCTCACTTTACGTACCCCATAGATCTCATGGAGTGCTTAGACAAGATAGTTGTCATCATCATTTGGTGACCTACCTGTCCACCCGAAGACGGAAGAAGAATCATTTAGCTAGTCAAGGAACATTTGAAGACCGCCATGCCAAGGAGGAAGAACTACACCAACCACCATCGTCAAGAAGTAAACCTCCGCATCGAAGACCAGGCATATCTGCAAGCCACTTCTCTCAAGGGAACCGAGCATGTTCATGACAAGGAAATCCGCGCCAAGATTCATCGGCCCTCTTCGAGATCACTCCAAAATTTAACTACCCCCTCTGAGATCACTTCAAGACGAGGAGTAGACAGTTACCAGCTATAGTTACCCCCTAAGTTACCTGTTGTGCACAACATTTCCCATGCATCACAACCCCAGAAGTGTTTCCAACTTCTAACTTGCCCGATCTCTGCAAGGACATTGACCACCGAGCCATCGACCCCTAGTCCAACCTGACCTAACGCGAGAGACCCCTCAGCAACCGGGATCAAGAAGAGCGTCATACACGGAGCCACACCAGCAAGTACTTCAAGCTCAATGGAGCACTACACGGAAGCAGAAGCAGTATGACGACGTGAAGACTACCCCGAATCCAAGTTTCCATACTCCTTTCCGCGCCTAGTCTGGGAATCTCGGGGACGAGATTCTTGTAAGGGGGGTAGGTCTGTCACACCCTGATTTTCATGCAACAACACTTAAGTCAATAAATCATGCTGAAGTGTGGTTTGACAAAAACTTTTGAGTGTTTTGTCTTTGCCTTGATTGAATGCTTGTCTGCTGTTTGCAAGTGCTCTAAAAATCAAATAAATCCTCCAACTCCTATACTTCATCTCCTTGCTCCAAACTCTTGAACCAATGATCATGCCATGTGTATAGGACATAAAAATATTTTCTTAAAAAATGATTTGGCCAAATAGTATTTTCAAAAAGTAGTTTTCCAAAAACCCCTGAATTGAGGGTTGCACTACAAGTACTTAATTAAGGGCAGTAAAAATCTTTCCAAAAATATATTTGACTCCTATTAGATATAGGATACCCAGAAAACACAAAAATATAATTTTAAAAGTTATTTTCCTATTTTATTTAAAAGCTTTTTCTTAAGGCCAGAAATGGTCTTTAATAGGGGAAAATTATTTTATTGTTTTAAAAATATTTGACAAAAACCTAGGGAAACTGAGTGGACATATATTGTCCATATATAAGAGTTTCAACACATGGTAATGTTCCAAATATTGGTCAAATCCCTCAAAAACCCTTTCTGGATATTTCAAGCTTTTGAAATATTTACAAAGGAAATATTCTTCAAAAATTCCAAGAAAATTCTAGAATGTCACCTATGACATTTTAGATGATCTTGCCAAGTATCATATCATGGAGAATAGTAAAACCCCATGAAACCCTCTCAAAACCACTTCTGTCCTTTTTCAAGTTTGAGCAACTTTACATTGCCAAACATTTCCAAATGTTCTCAAACCTTGTGAACATGCTCAAATGGTCTAATTATTCATCTAGACCAAATGGCACAAGTTGGAGAACAAGTTAACTTGATCAAAGTGCTCCAAAACCATTCCTGTCCATAATCAAATTTGATCAAGTTTGTACTACCAACTTTCTCCCCTTGACCCCATCTTTTGTGAGAATGATCACATGACCAAATGAGGCCAGTACACCAAGTGGTGCATCAAGGAGAATTGATTTGCATGACAAAATCTTGGTAAAGCCATTTCTGCCAATTTCTAGGGTTTACCAAAGTTACATTGGCTACTTTACCCAAATGAGCTCAAACTTGGTGGAACACCATACTTCTATGGGCCATTCCATCCTGTTAAGTCTCATGGAAATTAAAGTTCATTTGCTTGCCCAAACCATTATCAAACACCTTCTGGCATTTTGCAAAAATCACTATTTTGACCCCTTCCACTATTCTTGGGCAGCTCAACTTTTTACCACAGCTCCTCCTAGTCCTCTCCTATCTCCAGTAACTCTTCCCTGGCCTCAGCTCAATGATTGAGGGGTGAAACACCCCCATTTACCCCTCTGGATAGCACCTTCCTCTCTCTTTCTCACCTCCCTCCTCACTCCATTGGTTCCACAAGGCATCCAAGGCCACCTCCCCTTTGTTTACACTCCCCCAGTGCTCCTAGACAAAAGTGGACACGCCCATGGCATATATTTTATGCCATGGCGTGCAGAGCTCGCGCTCTGGAGCGCGCTACAGTGCGCCCCCGCACTGTAGCCGCCCCCTTCCAACCGCCTCCGGCCACCTAGGGCCTCCCCCTCGTGTCCCCCGAGGTCACCTCGACGTCTGCAGCACGCTACGCTGTCGTCCCCCTCCTCTCTCTCCCTCTCCGGCTCTCCTCGCGTGCGGACAGAGCGCTGCCCGGGCGCGCCAGTCGCTGGCCACGGCGGGACCCGCTTTGCCAAGTTTCCCGCTCCCCCTCTCACCTCCCTCGCTCCTGGACGAACTCCATGAGCGCCACTGACCATCCAGGAGCCCTCCCTCGACCACCATCGCGACTTCTGCGGGCACCCGTGAGCTTGGCTCACGGTGCACCATGGCCTCGCCTTATAGGGCCTCCCCTGGTCTCTCCCTCATCTCCATTCACTCTCTCCCCCTCCCCTAGTCCTTCTGGATCATCCCTCTCTCTCTCCGCGTCCCCTATCCTCCTCCATAGCCAAAGGATCGCCGTCGGCCGCCGCCAAGATTCGTGACATCCCGAGCTCCTCCGCGAGTGCGGAGCACATGGACGGGATCGGCACGCTGCGCTGAGTCGTCCGGTGTGCTGGGCACCATCGCAGGTGACCGGAGCCGCCGGGACGGGCGCCGGTGCCCTCGGCCGTCGTCCCCTGCCTCCTCTCTCTCCTCAGCGCGAGGTAGCGGGCGACCACCCGCCCCGGTGGCAGGGGCCCGCTTCGTCGTGCCGAGGTGACCGAGCCAGCCCCACCTGTCGGGTTAAGTGGAAACGGCTCCTAACCGGTCCGCTTGCCCCGCTGGGTGGCGCCCTCCCGTGGTGCGCCTTCGGCGTCACCCCTTCCCTCGCGCAGCTGAGCCACTGGGCCGAGCCCAGTAGGCGCTGTTTAGCTGGGCTTCGCCCAGTGCACGTTATAAGGTTGATTCCTTTCCTCTTCTTATTCTTTTCCAGAAATATTGTAAGGTCCATAAAATATTCATATTATCTCCAAATTTGATGATTCAAATTTCTAGTAGCTCATAAAATCATGATCTATCTCATGGTGCAACTTGCACATTTTTCCAGGAACTTTTTCTTCACAAACATTTATCAAACCTTGTTTTTCCATTTCTATGATAAACTTTAGGAAATCACAGAGAGCCCATTTTTGATCCAAATTCCATGATTCAAAATCCTAGATGTTTCTAAGTTCATAACTTAGTTTATGAACATTTTTATTAATACTTTCTGTAGCACATAATATAATGGTCTATTTCTTCATATATAGCCAACTTTGCAAATTCATAGGAAATCCATTTGAACTCCAAATCCAGTGAAACCAATTCCTAGATGCTTCTAAAATCATCCTTTGTTAAAAGGGTATCTTTGCCCATTTTCCAAAAATATATTTCTGTACACTTCTTGCAAATCCATAAACCTCTTGATTCCATCATATCAAAATGTTCAGAGATATCCACTTATCCAATCCTAATGAAACCACTTTGGTCATCCCTCATATGACCAGAGGTATCCCAGAAAAGTCCAAGTCATATTTTTAGAGCACTTTTATTTCCTACCTTATTGTGTTGCTTATTATGGTTGCTTTCGACGATAGTTGACGAAGTAGACGGAATGCTCGAAGTTGGACCAGAGATATTTGAAGACCTCGAAGATTTTGTTAAACAGGCAAGCAGCCCTTTAACCATGTCTATGAAACCCTTTTTATGCATGTCGTAAAGCTCTTTATTGTTGTTGCATCGGAATCATGATGAGATGGTGAACCACGTGGGTTGGTTGCCTCGGTTACTTCCTCGTTGATACTTGCATTGTGCATGGCCCTACCTTCTTATGAGGGTTATGCCAGTGGGAGTAGATAGGATGCTAAAGTAGATGCTACGCAAAAGGGATGGGTATATGCATGGCGAAGGAGACAAAGTGATTTCAAAAGTCTTTTTCGAAAACCCCGTCGGGTGCCACTTATGCCCGAGGGAGATGATGAAATGGGTAACCACTTGATGACGAAGTGGTGTACCGAGGCAAGTGTGTGTGTTGTTTTCGAAAACCCCGTCGGGTGCCACTTATGCCCGAGGGAGATGATGAAATGGGTAACCACTTGATGACGAAGTGGTGTACCGAGGCAAGTGTGTGTGTTGTTTTCGAAAACGGATTAGATTTAAGATTTGTCGACTATCCCAACCTTACATGCGCAACCACTCTACCCTTATATGGGAAAGGGCATTATTGATTACCTAGGTCGATACTAGCTTGGAGCCCGCATTACTAGTGACGGGGGAGAGTTGGTGCTCTCTCTCGGGACGGGGTCGTGCCAGGTAGGGCGGCCATGACTGTCTTTACAGCACCGGACACACCGTTGGTACCCCGTGCTTGTGGTATGTGATGAATATTGGAGCGATGCTCCACAATTTTTAAGATGTGAAATGTTGGGCACGGGGGTTACTACCAATCGAGTGGACTCCATGTTAGTGTCGTCTAGGGAAAGGTAGTGATCGGGTGCTTACCTGTCAGGACCCTGACTCAATGCCATATTGATCTAGCATGTAACACCTCTTATCACTTTGCGGCCTCACGCATGGTATTCCCACGGGTGTCGCCTTACCTTTGCCCGGGACCGTTTGCGCCTTTTGGCACACGTATATGATAGTGTCGCTAGCATCCATATGATAAGGAGCCCGGCTGACATGGCTAGTTGTAAACCCAAAGTGGCACAGACTTACGAGGACAGCATCCATGACCCAAACATCGAACATGTCGGTCATCAGCGAATAAGTTCGGGCTGTAGCACTGGCTAGCAGGACTCGATAAACCGGGCTGAAGCGGGCTAACAGGACTCTGGTATTCATCGCGTGACATTTCCCGAAGGGACGCAGACTGAGACGAAGAAGGACACATGCGGCCAGCCTAAGTGTTCGGAGCAAGTAGCAAGCTACCATGGCTCGGTGGAAACACTAGGAGACATTTCCGTAAGAGAGGCTACTAAGGATAAACAACTAGATAGTCGATCCCACACATACCAAGCATTTCAATAACATACACACAATATGCTCGATATGTGCAAATACAACATGGCATCACAACATGACTCTACGACTCAAGTATTTATTCATTAGGCTCCGAGGAGCGAGATATTACAAATAGGGGTCTCATGACCCAACATTCAGAGCATACAAATCAAAGCACAAGAGGAAGCTTAACATGTCTGAGTACAGACATCTACAAATGAAAAAGGCTTGAAAGCCTGACTATCTACCAGATCCTGCCGAGGGCACAAGATCGTAGCTGAGGTACAAGCTAAACGTCGAAGTCCACGTGGAACTACTAGTGAGACTGAAGTCTCTCTGCAAAAACATAAAATAGGCAAACGTGAGTACAAATGTACCCAGCAAGACTTACATCAGAACTAACTACATATGCATCATTATCAACAAAGGGGATGGTGGGGTTTAACTGCAGCAAGCCAGCTTTGACTCGGTGGCTATCCTGAACTACGACTGCAAGTAACTCTTTTGAGGTGGCGCACACGAGTCCACATATTCACCAAATCAATACACCACTATGGGTCCGCTCCCGTCTCCCTACGAGAACGCCATCCATAGCACTCACGCTTATCTTGTGTATTTTAGAGTATCCACTTTCACTTGTCTATGAACTGTTATAGGCAACCCAGAAGTCCTTTACCGCGGACACGGCTATTCGAATAGATCATATTAACCCTGCAGGGGTGTACTTCTTCATACATGTTTCCACCACTTAGCGTCTGCACACGACATGTGCTCGGCAGACTTCGTTTAAAGCCGACGTGGGTGTAGACCACGACCTACCTAAACACTCAAGTCTCTAGTCCAGGTTTATCGCCTATTCGGTTCCATCCATGAGGAGATCCGGCTGGGTTTCGCTCACAGCCCCAAACGATGTGAACAGGTTCCGTGACACCAAGCAGGCGCCGGTTTACCCTGCCACGTGCCTACCGCATCATAGCCCACCCCTACGGTCGACAAGATGCGCAAGACGGCCTCTAGCATACTACAAACACGTAAACTACTTGCAACTCCGGATAGAGGACAAGGGTGAATAAGAAGTCGAGCGGGGTCATATTTGGGGCCCAATGCATGGTAGTAGCTGAATCATGGATCACAAACAGAACTCAGTTCCTAAGGACGGCTTCAATGAGACAACCCACCATGTACTCCTACATGGCCTCTCACCGATACCTTTACCAAATCGTGTTCACACTCTTTGCTCACACACACCGTAGGACATGTTCACACACCTCGATTCATGCTCGATGAATCGACTGACTCAACTCTAAGCAATAGCAGGCATGACAAACAAACATGAATGAGTAGGCACAACAGGGCTCAAACAACTCCTACTCATGCTAGTGGGTTTCATCTATTTACTGTGGCAATGACAGGTCATGCAGAGGATAAAGGGGTTCAACTACCGCATCAAGTAGCAGTTGAATCGATGTTGTCCTAATGTAGTAAAATAGAGCAGGAGCGAGAGAGTGGGATTGTATCGGAATGAGCAAGGGGGTTTTGCTTGCCTGGCACTTCTGAAGATAATATAGTTCTTCATTTGTGTCATCGAACTCATCGTCGGAACCACGTCTATCGAGAGGGGACAAATACCGGCAACACAGAAGGAAACACAATCAATGCAATGCACAATATGATGCATGATCATGACATGGCAATATGCTGTGGTTTGAGCTAATGCAACTAGCAGCAAGTTAAATGGAGTTGGTTTGAACCCTAGATTCAAATTCAAACTCCATATGTGGGTATTTAAATGCCATTTATATTATTTGTGCTAAACAGCAGCTATAAGTTGTTCTAACATGCATGAAAATGGTACAGATGGATAGATTGGATTTTTCTGATCATTTTTCATATATAACTTATTTCATTTGGAGTTACGGTTGAATTTCTATGGATTTTAGAAGTTTATACAATTTTCTGGAATTTCCTGTATAAAAATAAATACAGAAAAATCATTTACTGCGTCAGCATGACGTCGGGGTGACGTTATCAGGTCAAAGGCGCCAGCCCAGGTCAAACCTGACGGCCGGGTCCCACATGTCAGTGTAACAACTAACTAACAGAGTTAGTTAGTGTTAAGTTAGCACTAACCTAGGTTAGCTAGGGCCTGGGCCCACTGGTGAGTGAGCCAACTAATTAACTAAGTTGATTAGAGCTAACTAACCAAAACCTAAACTAAACAGGGGTGATTAGCACTAACTACAACCCTACACTAATTCGGTCAAAGGCCGGCCCCACATGTCATGGACACAGGGGGTCCCGCCATGGTCAAAGTGGGTCAAACCACCGGTGTTTAGCCGCCGGCGGGGTCAAACGCGGCGGAGAAGCTGCGGGTTTCGCGCTCCGGCGTCCAAACGGACGGAGGAGACCACCTACGGGCAGCGGGTGATCCAGCGCGTCGAGTGGTGCGGTCGATTCTGCCGGGCGACCTATATCGGCAATGGCGAGCTCGGTTGCGGCCGCCGGAGTTCGGGCGTGGGTGCGGGCAGCGTTGCGGTGTGCGAGCAAGCGAGCTGAGGCGCTAGTGGTGGCCTACGTGATGCGGTGAACAAGATGGACGTGACGACTGAGCCGTTGCGTGGCCGGAGTCACGCCGGCGGTGAGCACAGGCGGCGGCGGGTGCGGGTGAGCTCGGTGCAGCAGCTACGGCGTGCGAGAGAGGGAGCGGAGAAGGGGAACAGGGGCAGGAGCTCAATGCGGTTGCGACGAGGCGAACGGCGGGCTCGGGGAGGGGCTGGTGACGACGGGAGGTCGCCGGCGATCTCGGTGGCCCGAGGAGGAAGAAGACGTCGGGGACAGCGCTCCGAGGCTTCTGGCGTCACATGGGTTGGTGGAGATGAAGAAGAAGGCGCGGCGGTTCTTCTGGAGGCATTGGCGAGGCGAGGGGTGGCCGGTGGCCGCGGCGAACAGCGTCGGTGGCGACGGCTGCGCTCGGGCACGAGAGGGAGAGAGAGCAGAGGAGGGAGAGAGCTCGGGAGAGAGTGAGGGGCGGTCGGGGAGGCCGCGTGTCGACGTCCAGGGCGTCCAGAGCGTCGGGGGAGAGCGGTAAGCAGGAGCTGGCGGTAGGTGGGCCAGGCTGGCGGCGAGCACGCTAATCGCCCTTCGTCGAGGAGGAAGACGATAGGGAGGCTGTGGTGGTGGGCTGGGCCGGCCACTTGGGCCTCCAGGTAAGCCCAGGTGAGATTCCTTCTCTCTCTCTGCTTTCTGTTTTTCTTACAGTTTTCTATTATGTTCTGTTTTATTTTGGTTTAGTAAAAAATACTAAACCATTTTACAAAATCCTGAAAATAATTATGTGGCTAGAACTAAATATATACCAAACCACATAAAATGTTCCAGAATTATTGGACATATATTAATTATATATAAAATATATATCCAATGCAAATAGTTATTGAATTAATTTAAATGGCCAGAATAAATGTTTCGGTCACTCCAAAAATATTGGTTTGCATTTTACCTCATGCCAATATTTTTACAGAATATCAGGAACATTTTCTTGGACTCATTTGGTGGGATTTGAATGTTGGTTGTTTTTAGAGGTTTTTCTAAGGCTTTTGAAAATTCCTCAATTCAAGTTTCATTTGAATTTAAACATGATGCACTCAAGAAGCTAGCCTAGGTCAGACCAGAATTAGGGATGTGACAACTCACCCCCACTAAACAAGAATCTCGACCCGAGATTCAAGTGTAGGGTAAGATGAAAGGGAACGCAAACGAACACAATCTTCACGATCCAGGGTGCACTTCAAATGAACGTTGATTCGATCACCGTCATTGTCTCGTCGTCTTGCTCTGAGAACTCCAACTAACATGACAATGTGTAGGATCGAAAGTATGTCTAGAGGGGGGGGTGATTAGACTACTTGACAATATAAAAATTCAGCCTTTTGATAAAGACAAGTTTTTGGCAGATTCACGATTATGATCAAGTCAAGTATCACCCTACACATGCAATTCTAGAGTATTGGCAGCGGAAAGTAAATTGCACATGTAGTAAAGAGAAGTGGAGAAGAGCAAACGCAATTTGGAGACACGGAGATTTTTCTCGTGGTTCCGATAGGTGGTGCTATCGTCAATCCACGTTGATGGAGACTTCAACCCACGGAGGGTAACGGCTGCGAGAGTCCACGGAGGGCTCCACCCACGAAGGGTCCACGAAGAAGCAACCTTGTCTATGCCATCATGGCATATGCCCACGGAGGACTAGCCTTACTCGGGGTAGATCTTCACAAAGTAGGCGATCTCCTTGCCCTTACAAACTTCTTGGTTCAACTCCACATCTTGACGGAGGCTCCCAAGCGACACCTAACCAATCTAGGAGGCACCACCCTCCAAAAGGTAATAGATGGTGTTGATGATGATGAACTCCTTGCTCTTGTGCTTCAAATGATAATCTCCCCAACACTCAACTCTCCTCACTGATTTGGCTGTGGTGGAAGAAAGGATTGAGTGGAAAGCAACTTGGGAAGGCTAGAGATCAAGCTTCATATGGTGGGAGTGGAGCAACTTGATCTCAACACAAGGGTAGGTAGTTTTGTTCTCGAAATGTAAGGTAGGAGTGGTAGTTCTTTCGATGGCTCTCTCCACGAATGAAGAGGGGTGGAGGGATATTTATAGCCTCCACACAAAATCCAACTGTTACACATTTGACCAATCTCGGTCAGACCGAAGTTGACAACTCGGTGAGACCGAAAGTTCAAATCTTGTGAACGTTGGGATTTTCGGTGGGACCGAAAATACAATCTCGGTTAGTCCGATTCTTCCAAAGACAAGAGCTTGCCAATCTCGGTGGGACCGACTTTATCATCTCGGTGACACCGATTTGATGACAGAAGGTTACAGAAGCTTGGCAACTCAAGTTTCGGTGAGACCAAGTTCAGAATCGGAAAATCCGAAATTTCTAGGGTTTGGCTTTGTGGCTGAGGTGGTTCATCTCGGTGTGACTGAGTTTAGGAAATCGGTGGGACCGAGATTACTTATGAGTGTATATTGGAAGTGAGAGTTGCTGATAGTTTAGGAGATGTATCACTAAGCACTTTGAGCAACCAGATCATTATCATAACCTCATCCCCTTTTAATAGTATTGGCTTTCCTATAGACTCAATGTGATCTTGGATCACTAAACCAAAAATGGAGTCTTGAGCTGTTGCCAATGTTTGCCTTAGCATTTTGAGGGGTCCACATCTTCAGTCATTGCCATACCCATATCACTGAACTTTCTGAAATGATTCTCAAGAAACTATTAGTTCAATGATATATATGTTGTTATTAATTACCAAAACCACCCGGGGATTAGTTGCACTTTCAATCTCCCCCTTTTTGGTAATTGATGACAACATATAGATCAAAGCTTTGACAAATGATATAATCAATGAATAATATCATCGCTTTGAGAAGTATGTGATAAGCAAGAGCTCCCCCTAAATTTGTGCATTATTTAAGATTTGCGTTTGAATGCAAATGCACAATCGATTAGGATCATGGGTCACTCTTCCATGTCACATACATCTTGGTGGAGCGCACAAAATGATAAGAATGAATAGCATGCACCCAATCACCAGGACATGAGTAAATGGTCATACAAGATATGAATAGCATATGATAAGCATTAAGCACACATTAAGGCATAGTACGACCAAGCACTCATCAAAGTAGAGCAAACGTAGTATCAAACACACGGAATGTCTCGAAAAACTCAAAAGTATCTCAAAAAGACCACAAATGAACGAAAGAGCAAAAGCGAGCACTCTCTCTCTCGAAGTCCTATGATCTATACAATTTCTCCCCCTTTGGCAACAAGTTACCAAAAAGTTTGAAAAGTATAGAGCTAAGCGTCACTGGGGACTCTGCTGGCGGCTCCTGTCTGAGTTGATGGAGTTGAGATGGCAGCATCGGCGAAGACTTGGTGATGTCTGTGGAGCTGGAGGAGTGGTCCTTGGAGATGGAGCTGGGAACCGATGGAGCTGTGGGAGGTCTTGAGGCTGTAGTCTGGTGTCATCCTTTGGAATAGCAGCTGATCGGGTCTTGTGGGAACCGGAGCAGGCTGTTGATAATCATCTGGACTAGGTCATCTCGCATCTCACGCATGAGCTCTTCCTTCTCCCTCTTTGCTTCCTCAATATCTGCCTCAAGCTTGTTGACAGTGACTTGCACTTGATCGACTTCACATCGAGCATGGATCTTGTCTTCAACAATCCTCTCAAGACTCTCCTGAGACTGCACAATGCTGGCCAGGCGTTGTTCAATCCTCTGGGTAGCTTCAAGGAGCTGCTCTCCAACACTCTTGGGTTTAGCTGCTGCTGCTGCTTCCTTCTCAGCTTTGGCTTTCTTGGCAGCTTCAACCTTTGCTTGTCCTTCAACTGACGTTGGATCCTCCTTATCCATCACAACTTCATTGTCCTCATGCTCAGGCTGCAGTGGCAAGTGTGGTCTATCCAACAAGTATGTGCCCGTGCCAAACTTGGCATTGATAAGCATCTGAATGTGCGGGGCAAATCCACACGACCTCTTCTGGTCAGCTGCAGTCCTCTTGATAGTCTCAACTATCAAGTCCATCACCTTGAAAGGTGCCTTCTCATCAAGTATATGCAGCATGTTGATCGAATATCCTCTGATCATGCGATGATCTCTAGACTTGGGCATCAAGGTATGCCTCAGAATTGTGTTTGTGGTAGGTAGACCTGCCTGGAGATGATACACTGAGCCGAGCTTCCATATTTCCACATCCTTAGCTGGTACCTCGTTGTACATATTCTTCATAGATTCATGTTTTTTCTTGGGAATACCATAGACATCAACATCATCCTCTCTCTGCACTGGAGCATTCAGGAGTGCTGCCCATTCTTCAACAGTTGAAGAGAATCTTTGGCCTTCAGTCATCCATGTGATCTTTCCATCTGGATAGAAATGAGCTGTGGCATAGAATTGCATGATCATCTCATCATTCCAATCTGTCAGCTTCTGACCAATAAAGTCTGCAACACCACATGCAGTGAAGCTCTCATGCACATGTGGAAAGAAGTCTCTGTGCTCTTCTTGTCAATGTATGCCCAGTCAACATAGCGAGTGTCTGCAACTATGGGCTTCTTGTCCATTAGCACAGTCTCATAGAAGTCCTGCTGCTCTCTGGTGTGGAATCTTGGATCAACAGCAGTTCTTCTCCTCACAGCATATGGATCAGCCTGTCTCCATAGCCTGAGACCTCTATCCTTTCTTTCCTTCATGTTCTCAGCTCGAGGATGAGCATCATTGTGAAGTGGCAGTTTCTGACGAAGTTTCAGCAATACAGGTGCCTCATCATCTGACTCAGCTGGTGCACATTATCTTTCTTCTTCTCTGAAGCTGGGATGTTCCTGATAGTCTTCTTGGGCTTGGCAGAAGGCTTGGCTTGAGCTGCCTTGACTGGAGCAGATGGCTTGGACTTTGAAGGGGCTCCAGCCCTGATGGCATCACCCATGAACTTAGACTTCTGAGGAGGAGGCTGGGGTGCTTCCTCATCCTCATCTTCCTCTGCTGCATCATCATGCACAACCCTCTTCCTCTTGGAAGTTTTCTTCACCTTGCTTTTAGTTTGCTCTTCCATACTCAGCTTCTTGGCAACAGTGGACTTCTTCACTTTACTGGTGCCTTTCTTGGTTTGCTGCCCTTGATGCTCTTTGGCAACAACTTTTCTCTTTGGCTTGGAGGAAACCTCTTCCTCAGCAATGAAATCAGAATCTTCTTCATCAGAATTCCTCTTCTTTCTGGCCCTGGTGGCTGCAGGAGGCAAACCACTTGGTGTGCTCCTCTCACCATCATCTGAAAAGCTGCTGGACTCAGGACTAGTGCCTGCCTCTGGAATATCAGCAATAGGTGATTCATACCTGTTCTGGCTGTCACTGGCATCTGACATGGCTGACAACCTGTGAATAGATAAGGTGTAGGCAGAGTAGAAGAGTTATCACAAACTGCAGAAGATTTTGCAAACAAAATGAGTTCAAATTCTAGTATTAGGTTTTCACAGAAGACATTTCAGTCAGACCGAGTTTAAAATTCGGTGAATCCGAAGTGTTCAAACAGAAACATTCACACCACTTTCGGTTAGACCGAAGTGGGTTTCGGTCCTGCCGAAAACACTAGGGTTTCACTAAATCCTCATTTCGGTCGCACCGATTTGCACAACTTCGGTTGGACCGAAGGTGCGATGCAATGGCCAGAGGCCAAATCGGTCATACCGAGAATGTGAAATCGGTCTCACCGAGATGTGTTCGCGGAAACCTAACCTAAAAATTTTACTCGAATCTCGTTCTAACGAACTAATCTGGTGTTAAGGAAGATCTCAAACGTGGCAAGATGCTAGGCAAACCAATCGTGCATTGAATCGGAGATGGGAGCACGAGTGGGATCAAACTCACCCTAACTTGGTGGAGTTCTCTCTGGCTGGCAACGGCGGAGAAGATGTCCGCTGACGGCGACGGAGACCGCGGCGAGGGCGCCTGAGCGACAACGGAGGCGATCCGGAGACCACGGCGACGGCGGCAAGGGGTGTGGGGGCGAGGCGTTTTGAAGTAGGAATCAACGCGCGCTGCCCTCGGAGTATATATACCCTTTTGCTGTCGGTGGGACCGAGTTGTAAAACTCGGTGGCACCGAGATGGATAACTGCAGGCAGTTACACACATCGGTCACGCCGAAAATTACAATTCGGTTTCACCGAGGTGAAAACCTAGATCATTCCAAATGCTTTCGTTCTGACCGAGTTTGAGTGGGTTGGTCTGACCGAAATCACTTAGAAGGTTTTGGAAGTTAGCCCTTGACGGATCGGTGGCTCCGAGTGCTCCTCACTCGGAGGGTCCGAAAATGACTTGTTCAAAGTTTGAGATGTAAGCATGAATAGAATTTGAGACAAGAAAGCATAGATAGCTAGGGAAGGTACTTAGGCATTCTTGTTCATCCATTTGGTCAGAAAAATCAAAACTACCAAAGCAACAAATGGATGTCCTTGAATGGATAAAATCATGCATCCAACATGCTCACACAATAAGATAGCAAATGAAATATGTGTCAAACATGAACAATCAAAACTCTAGCTACTATCACAAAATTTGTCGATGACTAAGTCATCTTTATATGAGTATATTGACTTAGGAGTCAAATGAGAACATTTGATCATAGGTCATACTCATCGTTTAAGCACAAGTGGGGTTACCACTTTTACATAAAGCATTGATGTGTTCACATCATTTGAAGATGCTTTAGCTCAATTCTTTAGAGCAAAGCTCCCCCTAGATGTGAGAACCCTTTTAAAGGGTCAAACTAACCTTGGGTTGTCGAGAAGACTTCATGTAGATGTTGAAGATGTGGATGCTCAATGTTGATGAAGATCATCAAGAGTTGGGAGCAATCCTTTGGATTCCGGCACTTTCAATACCTACATGGGTTAGTCCCACAAGGAACAAACAAGGATATCCATGGACATAGATTGAAGTTCACAATAGATGATGTCCATGAAAGCAATGATTACCTTGTCCCTTGACTTACCAACAAGAGGGTTTGTGACTCCATGAACTAGTGCATAATGTGGAAGTTGGTTGCACAAGCTTTGCCAAAATGAATGTGAGTGAAGTATGTTGGCGGAGTCACCCTCAAGAACTCTCTAGTTCTTCTTCTTCGGGATCCACATCATCTTGATGGGAATCCTTGGGGTTGTAGTTGAGCTTGACGAAGTAGAACTTGACGTTTCCTTGAGAACCCACTTGACCATGGCTTTAGGTGCTTCAATAAATGCATCAATCTCCTCTTGAAGCTTGTCCTTGCCTTTTAGCTTGTGGTCTTGTGGTGGAAGATCATCTTGAGCTTGTTCCACATTGGAAGAAGTAGGATCATACTTCTCCTTTTGAGAAACAAACTTTGGAGTGGGATATTGACCTTCTTCCCATTCAACACCCTCGGCGTAGAACTTTCGCTCAAAACCAATTCCTTGATTCTTCCGGTGCCTTCCTTGCTTGCGAACAATTTCCTCAAAGTTCTTGCTTCCGGCAAGGCTCTTGTAGACACCTTTCTCTATAATCCCTTTCAATAAACTATTTTCTTGCTCAAGTGTAACTTGGCTTGAAGCATTGTTAGTGGAATCAAGAGAACTACTAGAATCAATATTGTTGCTTCTAGATGAAGAATTTTTCTTATGCTTGTCATGCTTAGTTTTAATAGGTGGCAAGAAATTAGACAAGAGAAGTCGTTTGGCAAGATATGAAGAACTCTTCTTTCGAAGATCGTCATTGATAGCTTTTAGAAACTCATGTTCTTGCTCTAGATTGAGCTTCTCGAAGCGTATCTTCTCATGAGATCTTAGGAGCTCTCTTGATCTTCTTGAGTTGTTTCATGAGCTAACTTAAGAGTGTTTAGTTCTTTAGTTAGACGCTCAATCTCCTTCATAGCATTGTCATTCGACTCTTCTCGACTATAAAGACTACTAGCATGTTCATCATTACTGGGCTCACTAGATTTGTCATGTAAAAGCTCATCTTCTCCAAGCAAGTCATCCTCATCACTATCAAAGTCAATAAATTCAGGATGTGATACCTTGGGGCCTTTAGCCATGAAGCATCTTCCAATTCCCTCATTTGGTGAATCAAATAAGTCATAGGAGTTGGAGTTGGAGGACACGAGAGCAAGACCGGCAACACCTTCATCTTGACTGTAGTCGGAGTTGGAGTGATAGCTTCTTTCGGAATGATTGTCGGAGTTGGAGCCGGAGACCCATTCACCTACATGAGCTTGATGTTTTCTTCTTATGTAGCTCCTTGATGACTTGTCTTTCCTCTCCGAATCCTTGCTTCTCTGAGAGGGTCTTCGTTCATAATGATCATCTCTACTCCTTCTCTCTTTCCGAGGTGACTCTTCTCTTGAGCTTCTTCTTCTTGGAGATTCTTCTCTTCTCTTGTGGGGAGCCGAACACTCATTTGAGTAGTGTCCGGGTCTTCCACAATTGTAGCAGTTTTGATCACGACTAGAAGATCTCTTTTCATCATATGATCTAGACTTTGAGCTTCTTTCCTTGCTTCTACTCTTGTAGAATTTGTTGAAGTTCTTCACCATTAGGCTTATCTCTTCATTGGAAACTAGCTTGTCACTAGAGGTTGTGGGAGCATCACTTGTAGCTTTGTAAGCACCACTTGACTTGTTGTGAAGCTCTTCCTTATCTTTAAGTGTCATCTCATGAGCAACAATTCTTCCAATGACTTCGGTTGGCTTGAGATCTTTGTAGTTTGGCATCATTTGGATCAAAGTGCACACGGTGTCATACTTTCCATCCAAAGCACTGAGAATCTTCTTGATGATGAATCGGTCGGTCATTTCTTCGCTTCCTAAGCCGGCAATCTCATTTATGATGAGAGCAAGCCTAGAGTACATTTCAGCGACTCCTTCACCTTCCTTCATCTTGAACTTGTCAAGTTGACCTTGAAGAACATCTAGCTTTGATTCCTTCACGGACTCGGTACCTTCGTGCATTTCGACCAAAGTATCCCAAATCTCTTTTGCATTCTCAAGACGGCTGATTTTGTTGAACTCCTCGGGACACAAGGCATTGAAGAGAATGTCACAAGGTTGAGCATTGTTTTGCAACATCCGCAATTCATCCGTTGTAGCTTCACGATCCGGAACTTTTCCTTCCTCGAAGAATTCACCTTGCAAACCAACACAAATAATGCCCCATGCGGCAGGGTTATGTCCAAGAATATGCATTTTCATTTTATGCTTCCAACTAGCAAAGTTTGAACCATCAAAGTAAGGACCTCTACGAAAATTACCCTCACTAGACGCCATACTCTCCTAGGTTGTGAAACCAAGCTTATGGAGTCCAATGCAATGAAAACCAATACAATGGAGACCCAAGCTCTGATACCACTTGTAGGATCGAAAGTATGTCTAGAGGGGGGGTGATTAGACTACTTGACAATATAAAAATTCAGCCTTTTGATAAAGACAAGTTTTTGGCAGATTCACGATTATGATCAAGTCAAGTATCACCCTACACATGCAATTCTAGAGTATTGGCTGCGGAAAGTATATTGCACATGTAGTAAAGAGAAGTGGAGAAGAGCAAACGCAATTTGGAGACACGGAGATTTTTCTCGTGGTTCCGATAGGTGGTGCTATCGTCAATCCACGTTGATGGAGACTTCAACCCACGAAGGGTAACGGCTGCGAGAGTCCACGGAGGGCTCCACCCACGAAGGGTCCACGAAGAAGCAACCTTGTCTATGCCATCATGGCATACGCCCACGGAGGACTAGCCTTACTCGGGGTAGATCTTCACGAAGTAGGCGATCTCCTTGCCCTTACAAACTTCTTGGTTCAACTCCACATCTTGACGGAGGCTCCCAAGCGACACCTAACCAATCTAGGAGGCACCACCCTCCAAAAGGTAATAGATGGTGTTGATGATGATGAACTCCTTGCTCTTGTGCTTCAAATGATAATCTCCCCAACACTCAACTCTCCTCACTGATTTGGCTGTGGTGGAAGAAAGGATTGAGTGGAAAGCAACTTGGGAAGGCTAGAGATCAAGCTTCATATGGTGGGAGTGGAGCAACTTGATCTCAACACAAGGGTAGGTAGTTTTGTTCTCAGAAATGTAAGGTAGGAGTGGTAGTTCTTTATGATGGCTCTCTCCACGAATGAAGAGGGGTGGAGGGTATTTATAGCTTCCACACAAAATCCAACCGTTACACATTTGACCAATCTCGGTCGGACGAAGTTGACAACTCGGTGAGACCGAAAGTTCAAATCTTGTGAGCGTTGGGATTTTCGTGGGACCGAAAATACAATCTCGGTTAGTCCGATTCTTCCAAAGACAAGAGCTTGCCAATCTCGGTGGGACCGACTTTATCATCTCGGTGACACCGATTTGATGATGAAGGTTCTGAAGCTTCAAGAACTCAAGTTTCGGTGAGACCGAGTTCAGAATCGGAAAATCCGAAATTTCTAGGGTTTGGCTTTGTGGCTGAGGTGGTTCATCTCGGTGTGACTGAGTTTAGGAAATCGGTGGGACCGAGATTACTTATGAGTATATATTGGAAGTGAGAGTTCTTGATAGTTTAGGAGATGTATCACTAAGCACTTTGAGCAACGGATCATTATCATAACCTCATCCCTTTTAATAGTATTGGCTTTCCTATAGACTCAATGTGATCTTGGATCACTAAACCAAAAATGGAGTCTTGAGCTGTTGCTAATGTTTGCCTTAGCATTTTGAGGGGTCCACATCTTCAGTCATTGCCATACCCATATCACTGAACTTTCTGAAATGATTCTCAAGAAACTATTAGTTCAATGATATATATGTTGTTATTAATTACCAAAACCACCCGGGGATTAGTTGCACTTTCACAATGAGAGGAAAAGGAAACTCTAAAAGAATCGATCTTCTCGGAGATCAAGCAACTCAGGATCAACTCACGGAGTAAGAAATATCACATCTCTCGAGCTGGAACACGAAACACACATCCAAAGGGATGGGGTGAAACAGATGAAGAGGGTTCACTAGGTAGACAACAATTCCGCACTTAAGAAGCTGGTAATCGGTTGTCAACGCAGCGAGGAGTCGAGTTGCGATGATACCATAACGAGACGTCTTAAGGAAGGTGACTCGTAGATATATCCCCTTAAGTGGCAAAAAGAATTACCTTTGATTCAGAGATCATTGAAATTCTTTATACCAGCCTAAGGCAATTCACAATCGATCATTTGAAGGAGCCCTAAAGAATGACATTCTCGGCCAGAATGGATGATGTGGATTACCTTGTTGAAGACAACACAAGGGATGATTTTGGTTATTATCGGAAGTAGATGGGACCCTAGATAGGATGGCACAATGACGGTGCAATCTGGGAACAAAACACAAATGCTGGGAATGATTCTAGTAACTGGGGAGGAACTCAATAGTAGAGAGTGATTCCACTATAGGAATGGTTATAGCCTAACTGAGAGAACTGGAAGCAATCCCAGTTGGTAACTATGATAGCACCTAGTGCTTGCGCGTGCTCTCAAGAACTTGAGCATTTCCATGTTCATCAAGGTTTACCAATCTCCGTGTCAAGGATCCTGGCCACACAACATACTACCATGATGAATAATGATGGATGATGCAGATGCATAGGAAGATAATACCTTCTCAGATTTCACCTTAGCGAGTCTAAGGAAACAAAATCTGGATGATCGACCGAGAGACATTTAGCACTCCACTTCTAATGTTCTCCTTGATGTGCTAGTGTATCCCATTCATTGAAATGATCTGGTATCTAGAACATCAAGTAAAGGTCGGACTTCGGAACACAAAAATCACAAGGCATACAAATAGGGAATAATTCCTAGGAAGTTCTTATGGAGAGGTGGCCAACTTCCTCAATCAAGATATTACAATAACAGGTCCTCCGGCTGGGTGTGTTGGACACGCATCCACTTTACCGGGTTACAAAGAGGCCAATATTATAATTCTTGGGAAAACGTTCCAACCATCATATCTACCTGAGATTCAGATCTGGTTGGTGTCAGAATAATCTAGATTCATCGAGTCTAGAAAGCAAGATGAAGGCTTGCAACACAAGTTGACGAAATGATGTTGCGAGAACCTCAGGGAATGAACTACGATAGCAAGCTCCAAAACATGAGCTGGTTCTGCTACAACATGTGAACACGTTGTCCGAGACAAGCATGACCACACAGTAGTCTTATAATAAAATACTACCGAGTTCTGGTTGGGAACCATCATTGAGGATATCGAAGTCCTTGCATAAGTCTCGAGCCTTCGAAGGAACTTCTTCTCCTTGAACAAATCAATCAGTGGCTTGGTGTGCTAGGAACACATATAGAATGGAGGCAGCCAACCTATCAAACCATAGAGTACTTCGCACGTATGCATGACTGACTTGGGATGATTCCAGGAAGAAAAACAAGCTTTCTCAAATCCACTGCGGCAACTTGCATCAAATGCACATGAACTAGAGGAAGTCACTTCTTACATCTGAACATATGCTTCATGAGCTAGCATGAACAAATGCTTTAAAAAGTTTCCAGTACTAGCTTAATGCTCAACAAGATTATGGAGAAGACAAGGATGTTGTCGATGGGCTCAACAACAATTCATCCAGATTCCTATGGAGATGGAATTCCATAATTATGTGAACAAGGTGATAGTATTGGTCAGACCCAAAAGATATAATGTGTAAGCTCGAGGAAAATCCACGAGTAAGACAACATTACGAACATCGTTGGTTCTGATATGACTTGACAATAGCCCATACTCAAGTCAAAGTTTTGACAACGCAATAGATCCAACAACTGATCACGAGGACCAATCGATGGGGATATCATCTTTCTTCAACACATATACAAGATATCCCTTAAAATGAACTAAATTGGACTAGCTTTTATCTTCCAACTCTCCAAGTTATTGTTTAGCTTGACCAACTAGCTCAAGGGTATCCAACGCGGAATCTTGGGGAAGGAGTGGTTTATTAGAAACCAACTTGATCACGAACTCAACATAGCGGCCAGGTGACGATCTGGTGATACTTCCGAGAAGATATTCGGAAAATCTGGAACCACCGATATGTTACTAAGCTCGAGAACAATCTTGCTTTTCAGGGCAAGACGATATGATCAAATGAGCGAGGACTTAACAAAATCCTAACTTATCAATCGAAGAGTGCACCGGGAACAAGGACTAGGTAGCACAATCAGTCTTAGAATGATGATTCAAGAACCAACACGCTAAGAATGAAATTATTGTCCTTTAACTACCAAGCAACAAGGTTGCTAGGAGTATTGATTTCACACATCATGATTCACCTGTCGACATTCCGGTTGCAACAACACGGGAACCGAGAAATGAGTAATGATGGCGAGGAGTATTACTACATCAAGAATTCATAGGATGGTGTGCAATTCCCATGACGTTCTTGATATAAAGATGGTATTACTCCAAGGTAGAACAGAACAAAAGCTGGATTAGTATTTGATCTGCGGAGTACGACTGCTTTGACCCAATCCTGGAAATGGACAAGGTACTGGAGTTCGTTTCTCCTAGTCATTCTGGAATAGAATGGCTTGACGGACCACAGAAGAAAAAGGGCATCGATAAACGAATGCAAGCCTACTCTTGACTATCAATTGATAGACGAGGGTCAGGACACAGCTAAAGAGAACAACTCAAAGGAACATATAACTTTCTGAGTTGTGGATGCATAGATTAGTATGTCGAGCGTAGCTCAACATTTCTTTCGGATAACCCATCCAGAAAGGGTAGAACTGGCAGAGTCACAATATAAAATGGAGAACTCATCAAGAGCACTCCTGTTGTGATCTTTTGATCCAACAAACTTCTGCCATAAGCGGTTCATAGTATTTGGAAAAAGAAAATACCACGGACCTCGAGGACTAATGCAAAGGTTACTAATAACCTAAAGGAACAAGCAAACACTATCAACATGAAATAAGTAGGGTGAATCTTGGGTTCAAAACCCAGGGATAGAATACCTACTACTAAATGGCATCACGGGATGCTTTCGAGAATAAAGGCCAGAATCTTCACACTAGGAACACTAAACATTGCTAGATTACTAGGTGACTCCCTAAAACACCCAGGGTCATAATAATAGCTCCAACATATATGTCAAGGCAATAAATTACCTCAACGCACCGGTTAGTGTGCTTATTCTGACCATAAAGGACAGCGGGAATGGAAAGAAAGGATTTGCAAATGCATCAGACTATTTAGAAACCTGGGATGACTCGGACAGCATAACGGCTGTAAATGCTCAAAAAGTTTGGAGACATACTACAAAAATGGTGGCATAGCCACTCCGAAGCGCAATATCAAGGTTTCGAGGTCAACATTTATGAACATACGGAAGTAGTATACTAAGCTGAGATTTGAAACTAACAATTCTATATGTCTATGGATTAGTAACACGTCATCCTGATAGACAGATGAGAAGGCCTAGTTCTTATACCCCGTAGAAGAGAAGAGGTTGACTCAGATCAGAAGGCCATGAGGTATAAGGAGTAAAAAGAGCGTTACGTTCCATCCCACAATCAATTCCCTTACATAACTAAAGCATTTCTAGACACAACTTGACCAGTTTGGCTTGGTAATCCCACAGCGATCAAGCTCTGATACCAAAGCTGTCAGGACCCTGACTCAATGCCATATTGATCTAGCATGTAACACCTCATATCACTTTGCGGCCTCACGCACGGTATTCCCACGGGTGTCGCCTTACCTTTGCCCGGGACCGTTTGCGCCTTTTGGCACACGTATATGATAGTGTCGCTAGCATCCATATGATAAGGAGCCCGGGCTAACATGGCTAGTCGTAAACCCAAAGTGGCACAGACTTACAGGGACAGGCATCCATGACCCAGCATCGAACATGTCGGTCATCAGCGAATAAGTTTTGGGCTGTAGCACTGGGCTAGCAGGACTACGGTAAACCGGGCTGTAGCGGGCTAACAGGACTCTGGTATTCATCGCGTGACATTTCCCCGAAGGGACAGACACAGGAACGAAGAAGGACACATGCCGGCCAGCCTAAGGGTTCCGGAGCAGTAGCAAGCTACCATGGCTCGGTGGAAACACTAGGAGACATTTCCCGGTAAGAGAGGCTACTAAGGATAAACAATTAGATAGTCAGATCCCACACATACCAAGCATTTCAATAACATACACACAATATGCTCGATATGTGCAAATACAACATGGCATCACAACATGACTCTACGACTCAAGTATTTATTCATTAGGCTCCGAGGAGCGAGATATTACAAATAGGGGTCTCATGACCCAACATTCAGAGCATACAAATCAAAGCACAAGCGGAAGCTTAACATGTCTGAGTACAGACATCTACAAATGAAAAAGGCTTGAGAGCCTGACTATCTACCAGATCCGCCGAGGGCACAAGATCGTAGCTGAGGTACAAGCTAAACTTCAAGTCCACGTGGAACTACTAGTGAGACCAAGTCTCTCTCGCAAAAACATAAAATAGGCAAACGTGAGTACAAATGTACCCAAGAAGACTTACATCGTAACTAACTACATATGCATCATTATCAACAAAGGGGATGGTGGGGTTTAATCTGCTGACAAGCCAGCTTTGACTCGGTGGCTATCCTGAACTACATCGCAAGTAACTCTTTTGAGGTGGCGCACACGAGTCCACATATTCACCAAATGAATACACCACTATGGGTCCGCTCCGCCTCCCTCACGAGAACGCCATCCATAGCACTCACGCTTATCTTGTGTATTTTAGAGTATCCACTTTCACTTGTCTATGAACTATTATAGGCAACCCGAAGTCCTTTACGCATGACACGGCTATTCAATAGATCATATTAACCTGCAGGGTGTACTTCTTCATACATGTTTCCACCACTTAGCGTCTGCACACAACATGTGCTCCGCAGACTTCAAGCGAAAGCCGACGTGGGTGTAGACCACGACCTACCTAAACACTCAAGTCTCTAGTCCAGGTTTATCGCCTATTCGGGTTCCATCCATGAGGAGATCGGGCCGGGGTTTCGCTCACAGCCCCAAACGACGTGAACAGGGTTCCGTGACACCAAACGGGCGCCCGGTTTACCCGGCCACGTGCCTACCGCATCACAGCCCACCCCTACGGTCAAGATCACAAGACGGCCTCCAAAGATACTACAAACACCAGAAACTACTTGCAACTCCTAGACAGAGGACAAGGGTGAATAAGAAGTCGAGCGGGGTCATATTTCAGGGCCCAATGCATGGTAGTAGCTGAATCATGGATCACAAACACAAAACTCAGTTCCTAAGGACGGCTTCAATGAGACAACCCACCATGTACTCCTACATGGCCTCTCGCCGATACCTTTACCAAATCGTGTTCACACTCTTTGCTCACACACACCGTAGGACATGTTCACACACCTCTGATTCATCCTCGATGAATGAGACCTGACTCAACTCTAAGCAATAGCAGGCATGACAAACAAACATGAATGAGTAGGCACAACAGGGCTCAAACAACTCCTACTCATGCTAGTGGGTTTCATCTATTTACTGTGGCAATGACAGGTCATGCAGAGGATAAAGGGGTTCAACTACCGCAGCAAGTAGCAGTTGAATCGATGTTGTCTTAATTGATAAAATAGAGCAGGAGCGAGAGTGGGATTGTATCGGAATGAGCAAGGGGTTTTGCTTGCCGGCACTTCAAGATAATATAGTTCTTCATTTGTGTCATCGAACTCATCGTCGGAACCACGCCTATCAAGAGGGACAAATACCGCAACACGTATGAAACACAATCAATGCAATGCACAATATGATGCATGATCATAACATGGCAATATGCTGTGGTTTGAGCTAATGCAACTAGCAGCAAGTTAAATGGAGTTGGTTTGAACCCTAGATTCAAATTCAAACTCCATATGTGGGTATTTAAATGCCATTTATATTATTTGTGCTAAACAGCAGCTATAAGTTGTTCTAACATGCATGAAAATGGTACAGATGGATAGATTGGATTTTTCTGATCATTTTTCATATATAACTTATTTCATTTGGAGTTACGGTTGAATTTCTATGGATTTTAGAAGTTTATACAATTTTCTGGAATTTCCTGTATGAAAATAGATACAGAAAAATCATTTACTGCGTCAGCATGACGTCGGGGTGACGTCATCAGGTCAAAGGCGCCAACCCAGGTCAAACCTGACGGCCGGGTCCCACATGTCAGTGTAACAACTAACTAACAGAGTTAGTTAGTGTTAAGTTAGCACTAACCTAGGTTAGCTAGGGCCTGGGCCCACTGGTCAGTGAGCCAACTAATTAACTAAGTTGATTAGAGCTAACTAACCAAAACCTAAACTAAACAGGGGTGATTAGCACTAACTACAACCCTACACTAATTCGGTCAAAGGCCGGCCCCACATGTCATGGACACAGGGGTCCCGTCGTGGTCAAAGTGGGTCAAACCACCGGTGTTTAGCCGGCGGCGGGGTCAAACACGGCGGAGGAGCTGCGGGTTTCGCGCTCCGGCGTCCAAACGGACGGAGGAGACCACCTACGGGTAGCGGGTGATCCAGCGCGTCGAGTGGTGCAGTCAGTTACGCCGGGGGCGACCTATATCGACGGGCGCGAAGTTGCGCGGCGCCGGAGTTCGGGCGTGGGTGCGGGCAGCGTTGCGGTGTGCGAGCAAGCGAGCTGAGGCGCTAGTGGTGGCCTACGTGATGCGGTGAACAAGATGGACGTGACGACTGAGCTGTTGCGTGGACGGAGTCACGCCGGTGGTGAGCACAGGCGGCGGCGGGTGCGGGTGAGCTCGGTGCAGCAGCTACGGCGTGCGAGAGAGGGAGCGGAGAAGGGGAACAGGGGAAGGAGCTCACTGCGGTGGCGACGAGGCGAACGGCGGGCTCGGGGAGGGGCTGGTGACGACGGGAGGTCGCCGGCGATCTCGGTGGCCCGAGGAGGAAGAAGACATCGGGGACGGCGCTCCGAGGCTTCCGGCGTCACATGGGTTGGTGGAGACGAAGAAGAAGGCGCGGCGGTTCTTCTGGAGGCATCGGCTAGGCGAGGGGTGGCCGGTGGCCGCGGCGAACAGCGTTGGTGGCGACGGCTGCGCTCGGGCACGAGAGGGAGAGAGAGCAGAGGAGGGAGAGAGCTCGGGAGAGAGTGAGGCGGTCGGGAGGCAGCGTGTCGACGCCTGAGGCGTCGAGGCGTCGGGAGAGCGGTAAGGTGAGCTGGCGAGGGCGTGGTGGCGTGTAGCAGTGAGCACGCGCTCGTCCTTCTATCCAGGGAGGAAGACGACAGGGAGGCTGTGGTGGTGGGCTGGGCCGGCCACTTGGGCCGCCAGGTAAGCCCAGGTGAGATTCCTTCTCTCTCTCTGCTTTCTGTTTTTCTTATAGTTTTCTATTATGTTCTGTTTTATTTTGGTTTAGTAAAAAATACTAAACCATTTTACAAAATCCTGAAAATAATTATGTGGCTAGAACTAAATATATACCAAACCACATAAAATGTTCCAGAATTATTGGACATATATTAATTATATATAAAATATATAGCCAATGCAAATAGTTATTGAATTAATTTAAATGGCCAGAATAAATGTTTTGGTCACTCCAATAATATTGGTTTGCATTTTACCTCATGCCAATATTTTTACAGAATATCAGGAACATTTTCTTGGACTCATTTGGTGAGATTTGAATGTTGGTTGTTTTTAGAGGTTTTTCTGAGGCTTTTGAAAATTCCTCAATTCAAGTTTCATTTGAATTTTAACATGATGCACACATGAAGCTAGCCTAGGTCAGACCAGAATTAGGGATGTGACATTACCCCGGGTACTTGAGGTATCGCGGGTCGTGGATGTCACGGAAGTTCCCCGGATCTTGTGGGTACAGTGTGCAACCTCTGCAGAGTGTAAAACTATTCGAATAGCCGTGTCCACGGTCAAGGACAGTTGGGCGGTGCTGCTTAAACTACGTCGAGAGTTTTCAACCGTGTGTGTGTGTTGATACAACTACTTGGGTCAAGTCAAAGGACTTGACATGTTTGAGATGGGTTGGTGCCCACTCTATTTATGTTGGGTTGGTGCCCACTCTATTTATGTTGATATCTGTAACCTGTCCTCATGGTTACTTGAATTCTCTTGATGCATGTCTTACAAGTTGTTGAACATGTCATTGCACTCAAAACTAGCTTTCTGCAAAAATTTACCTATATCATGCATTGTTACATCTTGAACCAAAACATGGGTTGCTTGCGAGTACATTCAAAGTACTCATTGGCTTGCCTTTGGTTATTTAATTGACCGGGCATGGAAGAATAGGATGTGATGAAGAACACTTGGTGATTTAACATGCGAGCTAGGACGCTTCCAAATGTAATGCTGTAGGGTTAAGGCAGATGGCATGGGTCCGAAGTTATCGGATTTAAGATTTCGCTGCGATGATAAACTCAAGACTTGACCATAATGGTCCTACTTGTGTAATACGGTATGTATGGATGTAAGCCTCTTGTTATTCAGCTTCTGTGTGTTCAGTGAGCATTGATCTCTGGGATCACTGTACATGTGCATTCGGTGATCACGACTTATGAGTCGGGGTCCCCACAGGAGCTGCCAGTGGGGGGACCCGTCGAGTTGTGGCTACAACACGATTGGAGCTACGGCCAAGCCTTGCAGGTGGCGGTTGAAGCCATCTTCTCTAGGGATGTCTTCATGACCCGGGGATGCGGAAAGGCTGCCCGCACCTGCAGCTCAGAAGGGAGGCACACCCTTCATTTTAGGTATGAGGGGGCGTTGATGCTATTCTTCAAGGTCTTTGGGGAAGATGGTGAACACCTGGAGTGTTACCCCAGGGACGACAACAGCGGTGGCGAGGCCTCCTGTGGTGAACTTTCCCTTGGCCACAACACCTCTAGCAACAACGGTACCTCCTCTGGGCCAAGCTCAAGTGATAACGACTACAACGAGCTGCCGCGCTGCCACGCCCGGGTCTAGGAGGAGGATGGTGCCGACTGGGCACCGTGATGCCAGTGCCTCCTGAGCCATGGTCCTCAGGAGACTTTTTCTTTTGTTTTGTTTGCTGTGTAAAAAATCATGGAGGGCCCCGCGAGGGTGTGTAAGAACTGTGGCGCTTGCGCATTAATGTTAATATTCCCGACATGCAACGTATTTGCATTTCTCACTTGGGCACGGGCCCCCTTTTCCTCTTGCAGTACTTAGTGCTCTACGTCGAGAGGACCCAATCCCCAGGCAAGCTTTGGCCATCACCGGTATGCCAAGTCGCGATGCCGTGGTCAAGGCCATGAGGTGAGCGTCCTGAGGTCAGGTAAGAGCCCCCGAGGCGCGATGCTCAGGAGGTCCCCTTTGGCATTCATGTGACTCCCGAAAGACTAAGAGGGGGGATTCCTTGCTCGAGCGAGGCCGCGAGGGAACAAAGTGTCAATGACAAGGCTCACGCTAGCGCGTGCGAGATGACTTCGCTTAGTGAGCTTGCTGCCGAACGGCGAGGAAGAGCTTAGTGGAGGCGGTGTAGTGTGTCCGGCGGCGTGTGTCATGTCGGGGAGCTCGAGGGCGAGGTGGCGGTGCTCGTAGACACGGCGAGGAGGCACGGGAGCTGCGGGGGCGATGTCTACGATAGCGGCATGCTCACGGGCGCATCGGACATCGCTTCTAGAGGGTGAGGGGGAGGAACAGGGGGGAAGAGGGAGGTGTTGGGGGACTTGGGACGGCACCGAGGAGAGCCTTCGAGGCATTTTGGTGGCCTCGTTGAGGCAGGTGAGCAGGGAGGTGGCGTGGCGCCCTCGGGCGCGCATGCGCTGTCCCTCCTCTGCTTACTGGTAGAGGTGGGTGACGACTGGCATGGGCCAGGTGGGCTGTCCCAATGCAGGTAAGTGGCCTGTAGCCTTTCTCTCTCTCCTTCTCATTTGTTTCAGTTTTCTATTTTCTATCTTTGTTTTTTATTTAGCAAAAATGCCAAACCACTTTGTAAAGTGCTGGAAATATTTGTGGGCACTTGTGAAATTGTTTCCAATACCCTCAAATGCTTTCAAGATTATTTGGACATTTAAAAATATATATTGGATTTAAATATCCAAATGCAAATATTTTATGGATTAATTCAAAAATCCATAGTGTCCTAGAAAAATTTGCACCATTTTTGGTAGAGGTTCTAGACCAATTCAAAAATGATGAACTTTTGTGAAGGGCATTTTGGGTTCATTGAAATCATTTTTAGTTGAACCTGGTATTTTGAAGGGGTGCTGGGGTTTTTTGATCCCCATTTCAAGTTTAAATAAAAATTTAACCATGATGCATCACTCTAGCTAGTCCAAGTGCAATGCTAACTAGGGTTGTGAAAACTCACCCCACTCAAAAGAATCTCGTCCCAAGATTCAGGGTCCGTCGGGAAGAGTGTGGCGTACTCAAGTCAAAGAGGATCCTTCCTTTCCCAAGTAGCTTCTTTCTCGGAATAGTATGACCACTTAACCTTGAGAAACTTGGTGTTGTGGCGTCGAGTGCTACGCTTGGCTTGATCAAGAGTACGAGTAGGGTATTCTCGATATGTTAGGTTATCTTGGAGATCAAGAGTTTCATGGTCCACTCCACGGATAGGATCCGAGAAGCAACGCCTGAGTTGTGAAACGTGGAAGACATCATGAACTCTGGAAAGTTGCGGAGGTAGTTCCAATTGGTAGGCAACTTCTCCTCGTTTGGCAAGAATGCAAAAGGGACCAATGTAGAGTAGAGCCGATTTGCCTTTGATACTGAATTGATGAGTTCCCTCCAGAGGAGTAACCATAAGGTAAGCCTTCTCGTAAACTTCGTAAGTCATAGCCTTATGATGGCGATCATATTGGCTCTTCTGACGAGATTGGGTTATCTTCAATTTCTCACGAATGATGCAAACTTACTCTTCTAATTCCTGAATCATATTCAGGCCAAATAATTGTAATTCCCCTGTTTCTGACCAGTTAAGAGGCATTCGACACCTTCGTCCATAAAGAACTTCAAAGGGAGCTTTGCCCATGCTAGATTGATAACTATTGTTATAAGAGAATTCGGCAAATGGAAGGCATTTCTCCCAATCCATTCCGAATGAGATAACATAAGCTTGGAGCATCTCTTCCATAATTTGATTGACATGTTCTACTTGACCACTTGATTGAGGGTGGAAGGCGATGCTGAAGGAAAGACGAGTTCCCATAGCATTTTGGAAACTTTCCCAAAATCGAGAGGTGAAGACACTTCCACGGTCTGAGTTAATCTCCAATGGAATACCATGAAGAGAGACTATTCGAGAAATATATAGGTCCGCTAACTGACTAGCAGTTATACTCTCTTGGACAGGAAGGAAATGAGCTACTTTGGAGAGACGATCGATGATAATGAACATAGCATTATTCCCTCTCTTGGTCCTGGGAAACCCGGTAAAGAAGTCCATACCAATTGTATCCCATTTCCATTCAGGAATAGCTAAAGGTTGACGGGTTCCAGTAGGCTGTTGGTGCTCTGCTTTAATGCGATGACAAATGTCACAGTTAGCAATGAACTGAACGATTTCTCTCTTCATCCTAGTCCACCAGAACCTCTAGCATAGGTCTTGATACATTTTGGTACTACCGGGATGAATTGTGAGAGGTGATTCGTGAGCCTCCTTAAGGATCAACTATCATAGATGTTGGTTCTTGGGAACCACTAAATGGTTCTCAAAGAAAACAACACCTCAGTCATCCATAGAGAAGCATTTAGCAACTCCGCTATCAATGTTCTCTTGGATTTGGGATATACCATTATCACGCCTCTAGAGCACGGTGGAGGCGGTGCAGCGCATCTGGTGGCGTGTGGCACATCGGGAAGGTAGAGGGGAAGGTAGCGGTGCTCGTAGACACGGCGAGGAGGCACGGGAGCGGCGGTGGCGACGTCTAAGATGGCGGCGTTCTCACGGGCACATCAGCCATCACTTCCAGTGGGCGAGGGAGAGGAGCAGGGGGGAGAGTGAGGTGTTGAGGGCTCGGGACGGCGCCGAGGAGAGCCTTCAAGACATTGTTGTGGCCTCAGTGAGGTAGGCGAGGAGGGAGGTGGTGTGGCGCCCTTAGGCGCGCGTGCGTTGTCCCTCTTGTGCCTACTGGCAGAGGTGGGTGACGACAGGCATGGGCCAGGTGGGCCGGCCCAGTGCAGGTAAGTGGCATGTGGCCTTTCTCTCTCTCCCTCTACTTTTCATTTGTTTCAGTTTTCTATTTACTGTCTTTATTTTGATTTAGCAAATATGCCAAACCACTTTGTAAAATGTTAAAATTATTTGTTGGCACATGTGAAATTGTTTCAAACAGCCCTAAAATGCTTTCAAGATTATTTGGATATTTAAAAATATTTATAGGATTTAAAGGTCCAAATGCAAATACTTTATGGATTAATTCAAAAATCTAGAGTGTCCTAGAAAAATGTGCACCATTTTTGGCAGAGGTTCTAGACCAATTCAAAAATGATAAAATTTTGTGAAGGGCATTTTGGGTTTATTGAAATCATTTTTAGTTGAACCTGGTATTTTTTGGGGGGCGCTGGGGTTTGTTGATCCCCATTTTAAGTTTAATGAAAAATTTAAACATGATTCATCACCCTGGCTAGTCCAAGTACAAATGCTAACTAGGGTTGTGACACGAGATGTCGTTGGGCTAGGCCCAAAAACATGCACGGATACACGTGGCAGAGGATAACTGACATAATCTTTTATTGCAATCTTTAATCATGATGATTTCCGCTAACACACGTCCAATCCGCATTAATAGCAAAGCGTGGGGGGGGGTGGGTGCTGCTGGAGTTACCCATCGTGGTGTGCCTCTGAGGGGCGTGCCTAGGGGAGGCGGCGAGGAGCCAGCCCCCTCATGTATTCCCCATAAAAACGTAATCGCGAATGGGGCGCTGCTCATTCATTCTTGCCCTCCCTCGGTTCATCATTCTCCTCTTGCCAAAGATAGACCGCATCTATCACCGCTGCTGCCGCCATCAATCTGTCTCGACCCCAAAGCTTTTCCCCTCCTTGAGCCCCTGATGGCGCCCAAGGCAGCCGCTGTGAAGGTGAAGAAGGTGGCCAAACTGCTTGACCCCAAGGCAGAGCAAAAGAAGAGAGAGCTGGAGGAGTTGGAGAGACGGCGACAAGATAATGTTGTCTTCTCGCTGCCGACCTTGTCTGCCAATAACTTGATTGAAAGTACGCATATATGTGGGCGAAGGAGACTGATATCCATGGAGCCCCCCAGGTTCTCCCTTATGGCCCCAATTTTCCAGAAAACTCCTACCCATTCTTCCACACGTACTTCTATTGCAGATTGTCGCCCCCATACTCAGATTTATTTTGTGAGTTGATATCCACTTATGGGTTCCGGCTGATTGATTTCACCACCAACACCATGACGTCCATGGAAGTCTTTGCCCATGTTTGCGTGAACTTCATCGGGGTTATGCCCGATGTGGATCTGTTCCACCATTTCTTTGTCCCTCGGGTTGAAGGCAAGGCACTGTCCGGAAGCGTGACATGGTTTCCGAGGGGAAGGATGGACCAGAGGGATTACTTCCCCGGACAGCTCCACGATAAGTGGGATGATGTACGGGGCCCTGATGCTGGATCCAGGAGGAGAACTTCTCAGCATTTTGTTGGTCTGAACACAGAGATGGTCGGAGCTGACTTCTTGCAGCGCCGCATTGCACCACTATTGCAGATGGAGAGTCTAGCTTGGGCGTATCAGAATGACGATGACAAGATGTGGCTGTATCCTGGACGCAGATGCAACTTGTCGGTGATGGGCCACTCCTAGCTATATGAGGAATTGTTCCATAAGTTGGGCACTTTCCACTTGCTGGCCACGGTTGTGACGCTGCACATCAATTCAGAGAGGAGCGCCATCTTGGCATGGATGCCAGAATGCTCCGTCAAAGGGGTGAAGGAAAGCTGGGAGCTGCCCAAACTGGCAGATGAGGTGAAATGGGCCTTCGAGCTGAAGGAGGAGGCCAAATGAGAGGAGATCGACCTCGTCAAGGCCGCCACGGCAGAGGAGGCGGCGTACATCTCGAGCAAGGTCGCCGAGGCTCGGAGGTTGGCAGCTGGTAGGGTCGCGGGCACCGAAAATGCCGATGAGGAAGGGGATGGAGATGAAGAAGATGAGGATGACGATGATGAAGAGCCTGTTGAAGAGGGGCGGGAGGAGCTCGGCGGAGACGGGCTCACCGGGATGGAGACTACCGGAAAGCCCCGAGAGGAGAATTTCCAGGTTTCGGAGCCACCGTGGCATCTCCGCGGCTGGAGCAGCCAAGAGTGTGCGAGTACTCCTCCGCCCCGATCCGCTCTTGTGGCGAGGAAGTCCACCACCAAGACTGGGAAGCAGGAGTTGGTACACCGGGAGCCTGCACGGCAGGTCAAACTCAAGCCCCTGTCCTCCCGGTAAGAACTTATCGAGGAGGGTGAGATCCTGCTCCCGCCAAGCTCGCCACCGCCATCATTCAAGAGAGACAGGAGTCTCCACCGCCACCCCAGTACAAATGAGCGTCCTCCTCGAACCTGATGAGGAGTAAGCAATTACCTGGCTCTTCCCACCATGCCTCAATTCATTCCATTCGCCAATTATGATCTGTCTCTTTGTTGTTTCAGGGATGAGGATCCACTTGTTCAATAGACAAAGCGGGCCAAGTCGCCGGTGGGCCGCGATCCACCGTCAAAGGTCGAGCAGGGAACGCTGGTGGTTGACACTACAATCACCAGCCCCAGGCTAGCCTTGTAACACCCCGGATGCAACTTTCCATATTTGTACTCCAACTCTTGTCATTTTCTGCTATGTGTTATGGTAATCCCTCCGTGGTTGGGTTTGTATTTCCTTTTCCATTTTGTTCATGTCACGCATTTCATATCACGTCATCATGTGCATCTCATTTGCATGCGTGTTCGTCTCATGCATCCGAGAATTTTCCCTGTTGTCCGTTTTCCAATCCGACACTCCCACATGCACCGGCGCACCCCTCTTGTCTGTTTTCGTGTGCAGGTGTTAAACGTTCTCGGAATGGTCCGAGGTTTGCCAAGTGGCCTTGGTACACCACCGGTAGACCACCTGTCAAGTTTCGTTCCAGTTGGAGGCCGTTTGATGCTCCAACGGTTAACCGGGTAACCGCAAAGGCCTTTTGTGTGTTGCAGCCCAACACCCCTTCAAAAGGGCATAATAACTCATCTGAACCCACTCCACTCTCCCCGTCGTCGGATCACGATCGTGTGGGCAAAAACCGCTCCTCATTTGGAGTCTCCTAGCTCCCTCTACCTATAAATTCACCTCCCCCTCCAAAATTTTCGGGCAAAACCCTAGTCTCCCCCTTCCTCCGCACGCCGGACACGTCCGCCCGGCGCCGGAAACGTCCGCCGCCGTTCCCACGTCCAGTCGCTGCACGCCACATCACTGGGTCGCACCCCACTTCGCCGCCACTGCCGCCGGCCCGCTCGGCTGTGCAGGCGCGCCACAGCCCGCGCGCGCCACGCCAGAGCGCCCGCCGCCGCCGCAGAGATCCGCGCCCTCACCGCCTCGTCGCCTCCGCCGCCATTCGCGATCCCGTCGCCTCGACTCCACCACCCGCTCCCTCGCCAGCGTCCGGCGCAACGCCGCCTCCGCTGCGCCCCATCCCGCGCTCTGACGACCTCGCCGCCCGCACCTCGCAGTCCGGCCACCGGATCCGGCAAGTCCCCTCTCCAGCTCCACCCTCCTTAGCTCCGGCCGCCGTCCCCGACGTTCTCCGGCGAGATCTGCCACCGCCTCGACATCCATGCCAAAGTCAAACCCTAGATCCATTTCGGAAGGGTATATTTTTCTCTGTCCTTTTTTTTCTGCAACTTTGTATGCCCTTGTTCATTGCATCATAACTCCATGCTCGGTACACCGATTCGTGCATATAATATGTCCAAATGTTCATCATGAGATGCTCTTTACTTTGTTCCATTGTGCCATGCTTGTTTGAGTTCATCTTGATGTGTAAATAATTGTTGCAAAAGTGCTATATGATGTTAACAGAACTTGGTGATTTGTCGTTTTCATTGCATTTTGTGTGTGCATCCTATGAGCATGAGCTCTACAGGTGTTTTGTTCTACAACATGCCATATTTACAGAGGTGCTTGCCATGTATTTTTGTGATAAGTATGGTGGCTAGCAAAAGCATGCAAACTAGGCTTCATGATGTTGCTGATTTCAGTCCCTGTTCTGCTGTTATTTTGATGCCATGTAAACTTGATGCTACAGTGATATCCATGCTTGTTTTGGGATACTTCAGTAAGGATGTTTTGAACATATGGTTATGCTCTATCCATACATGCCCCTGTTTGCAATTATGGAGTGTCCTAGCATATCTGGTTCTTGCTCTACTTTTGCTATAAAATGTTCCTGGCAGAATGTTAACATGCTAATCAATTTTTCGATGGTTGTTGCTAGTGATCGAAGCATGCTATGGACTTGTTCCTGCCATGGTTAGTTTCATTAAAATGTCTTGTTTATGATGCTATGCTTATCTTGTCATGAAACGACTTGTGATGAGTGAATCTAGCTCGCAAAGATGCCTTCATAATTTTGTTAATGCCATGCTCTGTTTTTCTGCTAAGTCTGAATCTGTTAATGAAACTTGCTTTATTTACATGGGTGCCATCATATCGTCTATTCCTTTTTGGCTCATGGTCAGTAAGTGACTTTTGTTCTATGCATTTAGTAGTATCATTCCATGCCTTAAGTTTCTATGATATGTTCCTTCAGCATGATGTTTGCTTGCCCTAAACATGGCTTCCTGATGTTATTTCTGGCATGCTAGTATTTTCACCAAGTCAGTGATGTTGTTATCTTTTGCACTTTTGCCATGCTTGTTTGAACCTGTTCTGTTGCATTTTTGCCGTATCTCAGTGTCCGTGTTTTGTCAAGCATTTCTTTTACATCACTGCCATATGCTTTTTTTCTATATTGGAGTACAGTAGCTTAGTTTCTTGTTGCATGCTAAGTAGCATCGTGCTGTTAATCGCAGAATTGTGTCATTCTTGTTTTACTTGCCATTTGCAAACCGTGCATCCATTTCCGGTGATACTTATATCGATTTCAACCGAAATCACCTCATCTTTCCAGCGGCATACTTGGTTTTCCAAGTTGATTCCTTGACCATTCTTTCCCTTCCAGAGCACGCTTATGCATTGCATATCATATCTTGCATATCATGCCATGTATTGCATCATGTTGCTTGTGCATTGCACCTTGATTGATTATTGTTCCATTGCTTGTGTTCTTGCCTTGGGTAGAGCCTGGAGACGAGTACATGAACGAGGAATCTGTTGAGTACGCTAACGAGGATCAAACTTTTGACAACTCTGAGAACTTTGCAGGCAAGATGACCATACCCTCGATATGACTTCTATCTTTGCTTTGCTAGTTGTTCGCTCTATCGCTATGTTTATGCTACCTACAACTTGTTTATCATGCCTCCCATATAGCCATGTCAAGCCTCTAACCATCCTTTCCTAGCAAACCGCTGTTTGCCTATGTCACTACTTTTGCTCAGCCCCTCTTATAGCGTTGCTAGTTGCAGGTGAAGATGAAGTTTCTTCCTGGTTGGAACATGGATATTTTGAGATATCACAATATCTCTTATTTAAATATTGCACCTATGTACTTGGTAAAGGGTGGAAGGCTCGGCCTTATGCCTGGTGTTTTGTTCCACTCTTGCCGCCCTAGTTTCCGTCATACCGGTGTTATGTTCCTTGATTTTGCATTACTTACGCGGTTGGGTGATTTATGGGACCCCCTTGACAGTTCGCCTTGAATAAAACTCCTCCAACAAGGCCCAACCTTGGTTTACATTTGCCTACCTAAGCCTTTTTCCCCTGGGTTTTCGCGAGCCCGAGGGTCATCTTTATTTTAACCCCCGGGCCAATGCTCCTTCGAGTGTTGGCCCAACCTGGGCGATGTCCGGCGCCCCCTGGGCAACCAGGGTCTATGCCAACCCGACGTCCTGCCCATCCGGTGTGCCCATAGAACGAGATATGTGCAGCTCCTATCGGGATTTGTCGGCACATTCGGGCGGCTTTGCTGGTCTTGTTTTACCATTGTCGAAATGTCTTGTAAACCAGGATTCCGAGACTGATCGGGTCTTCCTCGGAGAAGGAATATCCTTCGTTTGACCGTGAGAGCTTGTGATGGGCTAAGTTGGGACACCCCTGCAGGGTATAAACTTTCGAGAGCCGTGCCCGCGGTTATGAGGCAGATGGGAATTTGTTAATGTCCGGTTGTTGAGAACTTGACACTTGACTTAATTAAAATGCATCAACCGCGTGTGTAGCCGTGATGGTCTCTTTTCGGCGGAGTTCGAGAAGTGAACACGGTTTGGGTTATGTATGAACATAAGTAGTTTTAGGTTCACTTCTTGATCACTTCTAGCTTCTCGACCGATGCATTGCCTCTCTTTTCGCTCTTATTTGCGTATGTTAGCCACCATATATGCTTAGTGCTTGCTGCAGCTCCACCACCTCACCCCTTTCTTACCCATGAGCTTAAATAGTATTGATCTCGCGGGTGTGAGATTGCTGAGTCCTCGTGGCTCACAGATTCTACCAAAACAGGTGCAGGTGCCGAGGATACCAGTGTAGGTGGCGCAACCGAGCTCAAGTGGGAGTTCGACGAGGACCTTGGTCGTTACTACGTTTCGTTTCTGGATGATCAGTAGTTGAGCCCAGTTGGGACGATCGGGGATCTAACATTATCTTCTTTTCATTTGCATTTGACCGTAGTCGGTCTATGAGTGTATCTTGAATGATGTATGAATTAATTTATGTATTGTGGGAAGTGGCGATTGTAAGCCAACTCTCTTTATCCCATTCTTTTTCATTACATGGGATTGTGTGAAGATGACCCTTCTTGCGACAAAACCTACAATGCGGTTATGCCTCTAAGTCATGCCTCGACACGTGAGAGATATAGCCGCATCGTGGGCGTTACAAGCCTCCTGCTCTAAGATGTGCCGCCATCCCAGATGGCTGCCGCTGATGCTGAGGTTCATCCTTCTAGTGATGGCAAGGAAACGGGAGGGGAGCACCAAGGCGATGAGCGCTAAGGAGCAGATCCTGCCAAGGGGACCCCGTCAACCATCATTCCTGGGGAAGCTTCTCCGGCAAGGGCCTCCACCAACGACTCCATTCACACCGGCACCTCCTCGGTGAGGGAGAATGTCGAGGGTCGTGTGCCGGCAATGCAAGTTGTCAGCAGAGGGGACGCTCCTTCCCAACAAACATCCGGGTAATCCTCTTGCCACAAAGTTGTTTCCATAGGAAATTTCCTTGGTTTCTATCGGTGATTTGAACTTCATTCTTTCTTTTTGTCTTATATCTTGGTTTTCAACCCCAACTTCTCCCATGAGAGGTGATGATCTAGTGCAGATAGCTGGTATTGCCAAGGCTGCTGCTGAAGAGGCCACCAAGATTGCCACCACAAAAAACCTTCAGTGAACTGACGGGAACATCCAAGAGGCCCACACGACGATGGAGGAGGCCTCCGGCAACTAGTTCGAGCCCGCCAAGATGGTTGTAGACGTGGCACACCCCATTGGCCCATGGCTAGTGCTTGTTGAGCAACCATTGTCAGTGTCCCCGCCAATCCCGCCAACCAGCATAGAGTTGGTGACTTTCCAGGCCAGTCTTGGAGCCCCCAACTCATCTGGTACGACGGAATTAAATTTTGAGGAAGAGGTTGCTCAAATCCTGCTCCCTATGTTCTAGACGTCTAGAGATGCTGAAGACAATGCCAATGAGCAAGAGGACTACACGTTCTTGTAGGCTATGGCTGTCAGGTTCAAGGATGCCCAGTATAGGTACGACACGAGGTGGAAACAGATTGAGGAAGAGCGCAAATCATTGGGCTTGGTTTATCGGCAACTGAAGGAGAAAGTGGAAGAGTTGCACACTTGGTATAATGATTGATCTTGCGAACTCAAGAACCATGAGGGTAAGTTGGCTGCTGTCAGAGAGAAGGCTACCGCTCGCGATATCAAGTTGACAGAGCGCGAGATGCAGCTCAAGCCAAAGCTAAAGAACTTTCCTCCCGAGAGAAAGCCATTGTCGCTACCCTCCATAGCAAGGATGATGAGATTGAAGCACTTGTGAAGTTCCGAACTCAGAATTTGGAGGATGACCACCAGAAGGCCTTAGAGGCACAGGCTTTAGAGAATGCCGTCAAGCATAAGGAACTTGTTGATGAGGTTGCAACCTCTACCACTGCAAGGCAGATTTGGAGGCCCAGGCCGGTAAGTTGAAGGAAGAGCTCACCATCACCGGCAACATGGTCGAGGCTCTCAAGGCCGAGGTGCCGAAAGTAGATCACACTCTAGGGGAGCTGCAGACACAGCTCTCGTCCAAGGGCCAAGAACTAATCACTGTCGATGGTGTGATCCAGGATTTGAAATCCAAGCTTGCTAGCCTGGAGCAGAACCTTGACTCCACTAACACGTGGGAGAAGGCCTTGATGGAGAAACTTATCGCTGCAGAAACACTCTGGAAAGATGTTGAGGACACACTGGACAAGCTGCAGAAGATGTACTCCCTCTGGCAGATGAGTTGGTTGACACAGCCGAGCGTCTCTCTTCCTAGCTCGCGGTCATGGATATGAAGAGTTGGGGATCCCCTACTTCGGAGCACTAGGTTGCCGGCGCCAAACTATCCAAGTTCTTTGATGACTTGATTGAAGCAATGAAGACATCATGATGACAGGAAATATGGCCTTCACCAATGAATCCCAGAAATTTGCTCGTGGCGTGCTTTATACCGCATTGGTCAGTCTGATCCATCGCAATCCAGGACTCGATGTTTCCAAGGCCATCAAGAAGCTGCCGGCAAACAAAGATGTCTCTGCTACTGCCAAGATCATCACTCCCATCACCGACAAGGTCCTCAACATTCCTAGGTCCAAGGCGACCACACTCATTAGGCTCATCGTTATGTTTATCGCCGCACTGCCAAGCAAAAGACACATTCAACCTTATGTTAGGTCTTTGCTCCTTTCAACCGTATGCTATCCCTTCGCTTTACTTTGCCTTCCATCTTTGTACAATTGAGCACCCTACGCATGTCGGAACCTTGCTGGGGCTAATCACTAGCCGCGAGCTCTTTGAGGACAGATCCTTAGTAACATGCTGGTAGTGCTGCCATCAGCAAATTACCCTTCGATGCAATCAACGCAACATCCTGAGCTTTTGAGATGTCTCAAAAAAGAAAAGGCCGCGAATGACCATAGCAGGGTTCCTTCACATGCAGGTTTCTTATACAATCATCAGGTTCAAGTGAAGGGAATCATAAAGAATAATTTGAGGAACAAGAAGTTGAGAAAAAAATCAACTAAGCTTTTCCTTTTTGCTGTAGTCTTTGCTTTGTGGGGGGATTCTTCCCCCTTTCTTCCTTCCACTGGAAATCTTGTACATGAAGATCCCTTTCCTTTACACACAGAATGCGTGCCAAGGACCATGACGTGCTAGGAGTTCCATTGGGGGAAGGAAAAGTAGAGAACTTGCCACAACATCCCAGCAACATCCCGGACTTGTCGGGGCTCGATGGATATCCAGTGAACTTGCCGTAGCCTCCAATACTACAGGGTACCCGACCCTGTTAGGTGGGTGCTCGTGTCGCTGGGCGTTGGCTTGTCGATGGCTGGGCTAACCACGTGTGCTTTGCTGCCGGAGCTGTCTCCCCTCATTGCCTCAGGTGCTACCACAACCGGAAAGTCACGATTAGTGCCCAATCGAATGGGGCCGCTCTAGCGGCAGCGTTTGCGGACACGCGGAAGAGGCGGCGGTAGAGCACCCGCATCACCCACACCGTGAATGTCGTTTTTGCCTGAGCGACGAGGTAAGAATCCGCCTCTAGCATCCCCACCGCCTGGTCCTGGCATGGCGGGTTTGGCAACCGCGCCGGTCATGCCCACCGTGGTGTTCGCTCCATCCGCGGCTGCGTCGCTGCCTGCGCCACACGCATATAAGGGTGATGGGTGCTGGTATGTAGAAGGTTTGATAGCCATGGAGCCTTTCTTATTGGGCACCATGGCTGATGGCGCCGCCTGCTGCCTTGGTTCTCGCCAACGGAGCAACCTCCTACCTGGCGCTCCAAAGATGTCGGCGTGGAGTTAGTGATCTATGGGGTGGGACTGCCTCTTTGCAGTTTCGGCTAGGGGTCAATTGGCGTGAACAGCAAGCACAACTGGAGGCACCACAATTTACCGAGGTTTGGTCCACTGAGAAGCGTAAAACCCTACTCATGCTTTTATGTTTTGGGTGAATATGGAAGAAAGTACATGGAGTGCTCTCCCCTGCAGGTCGCTAGGAGAGGGTAGCTGCACGAATATCTATGCGCGTGTGTTGCAAGGGTTCGAACCCCTGTAAAGGTTGCCCTAGACCTCCTTTTGTAGATAAAGGGGTAACCACAGTGGCAAAAGAGTCATTACATGGTGATTAGATTAATACAGAACTATCATTCCTAACTCTGCTAGTTAGGGCAAAAGTGCATTAAATGCACTGCTAGGTGTCGTGTGGAGGGTGAACCCCGGCAAGGGTGATGCACCGCTTATCCGCCCACCTCTTATTACTTGACACGCCATTAGTATGGGTGTCAATAAAGGTAATCCTCCTCCCTAGCAAGCTGAAACATATGGGTTGCCTCCACCTAATCACCTGCGGGCTCGACACCTCACTGACCAGCGACCAGCTGGCTAGAGAGGTGGAGTGCTAGCGTTCGGCAGGAAAGTCTGTGCTTGAGGGGCTTGCCGAGCTGCGACTTGCCGACTCTCTTTTTCCTGGGTTGGTTGCTTTTGTTGTAAATCCCATGTCTTGCTCCAAGCCTTGGTCTTCTTAATGTGCTCCTTGATCATATGAAGAGTGGCTTCTCTGGTCTGGTGTTAGTCCCTGCCAAGGCCTTTCGCCGAGTATGTTGCCATCGTCCGTGCGCAAGTCACCGGTGCTAAGGGCCCTATTCTTAGTGCACCAACAAAGGCCTCTCCAGACGGAGAGAGGACACATGTGACCCAGCTGTGCGGTGGATTAGGCACCTAGATGAGGGGTAGGAGCGCCTTCCCAGCAATGACCCTTCCCGATCCAGCCAGGGGGTGGTAGTTGACATGGTTCTACTGCAATGATGTCCCTTGCATTGGCTCGTCGACTGGTCTTCCCCTTATACGACTGAGAAGGTCGGACTTGCTTCATCACTGATGGTGGAGAAGGAAGAGATGAGTGTGTGGATATTGGTCACCGCCGTGGTCGGTCTGATCCAGGGGGGAGTGACAGGGTTGGATCTGCTGAAGGTCTTCCTTCGGATGGGATCAAGCCTCTACAGGAGCGAGCCAACCCCATGTGGTTATACGAGGGACCCAATGACCCGACCCGAGTGCACCCGGAGGATGTAGATGAGAGGGTCGTGCAAGGGGTCGAGACAGATCTCACCCTACGACCGCGAGCACCAGCCCATAGAGGTAAACTTGTATTTCCGACTGAATCCTTATTGCATCAAATCATCTAGGTAACTTCAACTGAATTCCTTTTATATCAGATATCCGAGTGACTTCGACTGATCCTACTGTTTATATTTCACATGTATCTCAGGAGTTTCAGTAGATGTTTTCGCCCGTGCCAAATGGTACTTGGGTACATGGAGAGTGACCACAGTACTGTTAATAATGGAGAGTTTAGAGAGGAAGAGGATGTCGACTCAGAAGAGGGGTATGATACTAAGTCCCCTTTGTCTACAGACAAGCACCTACTGCCGCACCAAGAAGTCCCACAATTCGACTGGACACCAGACCGGTGATGTGGTGCTAAGTGCAAGACGTTCAAGGCGCACTCGAATGGCGATGCCAGAGCCAGCAGAGAAGAGTGCAAAGCAGCCAAAGGTCGTGTCTCCTAAGCCTTGGAAGGTTGTGGCCTGGCCAGGAACAAAAGTGACTATGCCTATCGCATCAACGTAAGCATTGCACTTCCCTTTTTTGCTTCGGGGAACTTCATTAGCTTTTATTGACCGAGTGCACCTTATGAAGCAGAGCTGCGACTTCAACGATGTTGCCGGGGGATTGATTCTGAGCCACGGGAAATCCTCCAAAACCATGATTCGAGCTCCGGGGGCCTGGCTTCATGTCTACGAGGATACGAGCTAGGCGCAACGAGTACACATCGAGCTACCCAGCTTCGGGCCACCATGTTGTGTAATACCCTACTCCTGCTTGGTTGTATTGCTTGTGGACAGTGCTCTTGGAGCTACAAGATAAAGCAAAGCTCCTCGGGGTTTAGCAATGGCGCTCGAGTTTGGTTAGGAATCAAATCCTTTGCTACGGTGGCTACTCTGTCCCTTATACAGGTGCCTTGGGCCTCTTCCCTGAAAATATGAGCGGGAAAGGGCCGCCACATGGCGGTAATTTGAAAGGGGATAGGTGCCGGTGCTTCTCCTAACAAAAGGTTGTATTCACATGCAAGAGGTATTATCCCTGATGCGCGAAGGGCTCCATGATGACCTTCATCCTGCCACGTTACCATCTTATTCTTCTATCACCAAAGGGGAAACTTTTGGGACTTGCTTTGGGGACAGGTAGGCACAACTACCCTCTTGGCACCGAAGGGGGAACTATCGTGGCCGTGTATGCTAGCACCTTCCTGGACAAGGTCACCCATGTGATGGGTGGAACCAGCCCCGCATGGCTCCTCGGGAGTCCTCAAGGGATGGCACCTCGCGAGGGAGGCTTCCCGAGGCCGCTTGCAGTGTGGGTAGTTTCAGTGAAGTCCTTCATAGAAGAAAACCCTCTTGGGGCAGGGCCCTCACGAGGCTATTGTCTCGCGGCGCCTGCTGGTGGGCTGCCTTCATGAGTTGAGCCAAGGGGCCCTTCTTGGCCGACAGCAGCCTAGGCCCATGGCGCGCATGCTCTGCCTGTTGAGGAGTGAAAGGACGCGGGTACAAAGACTGTCGGGCCCAGGCAGGGACGCGTGGCACCACGATGGGATGGCGACGCCCCCACACCCCATGACGCCTTGGTACTCACCATCTTGGTCATAAAGCCTGCCTACGCAGCACGTGGGCGCATCATTACTTCTCATCTCGCTCTGCCTTCCTGCGTACTGCTCCTCTATTTCCTCTGCTTCCGTCCCAACCGCCACCATGGCGCCCAAGAAGGCCTCTGCCATTGTGAAGGGTAATGCGATGGTGGAGGTTATGCCGCCGCAGGAGTTGGCACCGGCGAAGGGCAAGGGCCGCGCTCGCTGCTACGACAAGAGGTCTCCCTCAGGGTCGGACATGCACTTCGGCCGACGCCATGGAGGCCAGCTTCAGTGCCCGTAGGAAGACCGCAACCCGCGGCCTTGGGGGTGCGGCGTTCGTGGAAATGGAGGCCGCGGAGGAGCGCCCGCTCCTCTTCGCCCGGCGGAAGCCCATAGGACGGTCGCGGTGCACGAGTTCATCGTGGGGCTGGATCGCCAGCCCCGCAGATGGCTACGGCTCATAAACTCCTTTGCAAGAGTAATGGAGGACGGCGAGCCCGTGGGTGTGTGGTTGCAAGCGGACGGCTGCTGCAACGGCCCTTCCTGGGTGACGGTGGAGTTCTACCCCACCGGCTTCGTGTACCTGATGCGGGGGTGGAAACCGTTCGCCCGCTCACGCGGTCCGAAGCGTGGGAAAGTTCTTTAGTTCTGGTACGATGAAGACGCTACCCTCTTCGTGAAGTTTTTAGGGGTCTGCGGTTGCTTGGAGTGTTGCGAGGAGAGCGAGAGCGGAGGCGGCACTGACTCCACCAGTGGGAGCAAAAGTGATGAGAGCTCTCAGAGCATCAAGAGTGAGGGTGACCATTCTAACTAGGCACAGGCGGTGGCTGAGTCAGGCCCTTTAAGATAGTTTCTTTCTTTTTTTCCTACAGAACCAATGTAGCCCCGCGCGGGTGTGAAGACAATGCTTTATAAGAACTTGTACTAAATACTCAATGGTTCGTTGTTGTGTCACTCCTTGTGAGGCCTATTTTTTCTTCTTGCATGATCTGGTGCTCTATGTCATTTGGACCCTCGAGCGTGCTATGACTGTTGCTAGTATGTTAGAGCGTGTGCCTAGACAAGGCCAGAGGGTGTAGGACTTCTACAGAAGGTAGGGGCTCCCTTGGCGCGATGCTCAGGAAAGCCCCGCTTTGACATGCAAGCGGCTTGCGCGAAGAAGGCAAATCGACACTCCACAAGGTTGCGAGGGGAGGAATTTAAACGTGTCGTGGATGGCCTTCGCGGCACACTAGATTTAGATTTTTAGGTGTGATGTCCTGGTATAGCGACCAGACCTCAAACAGTCTGATCTCTGTGCTCAGGTGTCATCCCTGGATCAGTAATGCTGACACCACACATTACTTGAAGGATTTTTAACAGAGTAGCAATCACACACTTATTCGTCATCTGAAAAGTCTACAACATGAAATGTTGCAGCCCGAAAACGGTTCAGCACATGGAATATGCTGGCAATGTAACACATAGAGGATAATATGAAAGAGTAATACGATGCTACATGCATATTTGGCTGGTGGAAAGCTCTGTGGTTACTGTTTTGCGAAAAGCCCATTTTTCCCTACTGTAAAGGAATAAATTTATTTAACTATCATGGTGGTTGTTAAACATTGAGAATGGTTGACAGCATTCTCAATCCCAATTAAGTAACATCATCATTAAACAAACCCAACAATATTAATTTGAGTAACATGATGAGATTCACATGATTTCCAAGTACTAGATACTCAAGATGTCCATAACCGGGGACACGGCTAACCATGATTAGTTTGTTACATTCTGCAGAGGTTTGTGCACTTTTCCCCACATGACTCGATCTCCTCCGTTTGGATTCTCGCACTACATGGTGTTTGAGAAATGGATGACCGAGACATAGTCTTTCAGAAGTGCTTGCACCTTACGAACGAGTAGACCGTACCAACCTAGATCCCCTAGATCAGATAGTCTACCACTTTAAGAGTTCGCACGAATTAGTCAACTATGCTAGAGCCCATAGTAGCATGTGGCTGCACACGGAAGTTTCTAGCATGAATAATCTTATGATCCCTTTGAGCCTGGGTGGCGGTCCAAAAACAAACAGGCAAATCCTGGAATACCCAGGTACCTCAATCCACCCAGATGTGTGTTTAAGTTGCCACCTTAAGTAAACCAATAATTAACAATCTCACATCTGTCATAGCATGGCATAATAGGCAAATGTAGAACTCCCAAGGTTTGATAATAAAACAGGTAATAGGTACTACCTCAATCTACCTCCCAAAACCCACAATTTAATTAGATCCTAGTCATGCAATGTTGGAGGATTGATCTAATGCAAGGTAATAAGGAGGTTTGATCAAAGTGTTACTTGCCTTGCTGATGATCTGCGAAACCTAGAGACTCGAAGTAACAGGCGGTGCACTCCGGGTATTCTATCGCAGACAAACAAACAAGCATACAATAAGTACTCATCTAAATGCACAGGTAAAACTCAAATAAAAGATCTAACCAGAAAGTTCAACTTAAGAACTCCGGTTTGCAAAAATAATCAAATCAAACGAAGCAACGGAAGTCAAACGGCGAAAGAAAACAACTTCGTTTTACTAATCTGGATCTAAGTCAAATTTTACAGAAGCAAAAACTTGTTTAAGTTGGTTATTCGGAAAGAGGGTTTCGAGACGAAACTCCAGGCGCTTGAATCGCCTCATTCCGATAAACGAGCGAAAAGTTATTCTAAAACAAAAATCGGATCAGAAATCGCGATCAGAAAAAAATCGCGGATTAAATCCGAGAAAAAGAAAAACGACGAACAGCTTAACGAACGAACGTTCGTTAATTGAATCTAAACGACGAACACGTTCGTTAAAACGAACAAACGAGCGAACGCTCGCTATTTAACTGAACCGGGAAAAAAATAAACCGATCTAAAAAACGGAAACTAAAAAAACCGGCAAAAAACCGACGGAAAAACTGAACGGTTTTTCGAGAAAACCGGCAGCACGTAAAACGAGGCACCTCGGGCGGCGTGTCGGCGAGGCGGCGGGCGGTGGCTCCGGCGAGCTGGGTTGGCGCGGGCGGCTGGTGGGCTGGGGGCGGCTCGGGGCGGCGCTATTTAAAGGCTGCCCCCCGGGCGGTGTCCCGCTCGGGTACGGCCCGAAGGTCGGTTCGCGTTTTTTTTAAAATAATTTCGCGCAGAAAAACAAACGAAAGAAATACTAACTGGACTCAGAAAAATCCGTAATAAATTTTCCCCGGCTTCTAAAATCAAGCCGAACAAGATGAACATTTATTTCGGGCCTAAATGCAATTTTGAAAAACACACATTTTTCTTAAATTCAAATAAAAAGGCGAAAAACTCCAAAATAAAATCTTATTTGATTTTTTTATTAAATCTTCATTATTTCTTTATTTTGGGAAAGTCATTTTATTCCCTCTCTCAAATTTTGATAGTAGAAATAATTGAAGACACAATAAATTAAATCAGATGATCCTATTTTCAAAATTTGAGAAAACTCAAATATGAAAATAACGAAATTCCCAACTCTCTCCGTGGGTCCTTGAGTTGCGTAGAATTTCTAGGATTGAGCCAACAATGCAATAAAATATGACATGCAATGATGATCTATGTATAACATTCCAATTTGAAAATTTGGGATGTTACAAACCTACCCCCCTTAAGATGAATCTCGCCCTCGAGATTCGGGTTGGCTAGAAAATAGGTGAGGGTGGGCCTTGAGCAGATATTCCTCTCGCTCCCAGGTGGCTTCTTCCTCGGTGTGGTGGCTCCACTGAACTTTGCAAAATTTGATGACCTTGTCATGATCGACTCGTTGGCATACTCCGAATCTTAATCGGTTTCTCTTCATAGGTCAAATCGTTATTCAACTGAATCGCTTCAAGTGGCACAGTATCTCTCAGTGGTATATCCGCCATCTCTGCGTGACACTTCTTTAACTGAGAAACGTGGAACACGTCGTGAACACCTGACAATCCCTCGGGTAATTCCAACTTGTACGCAACTTCTCCCATGTGCTCCAAAACTTTGTATGGTCCCACAAAACGTGGCGCTAACTTTCCTTTAAATCCAAAATGCTTAACTCCTCGAAGCGGAGATACTTGAAGATAAACTCTGTCTCTGACTTCATATACAGTCTCCTTGCATTTTGAATCTGCATAGCTCTTCTGCCTCGACTGGGCTACCTTGAGCCTATCGCGAATCAACTTCACTTTCCATCCAGACTCCTTAATCAAATCAGGTCCAAACAACTGGCGGTCTCCAACCTCATCCCACAACAGCGGGGTTCTGCACCTCCTTTCGTACAAGGCTTCGAAAGGGGCCATCTTCAAACTAGTTTGATAGTTGTTGTTATAAGAAAACTCTGCATATGGCAAGTTGTCATCCCAACTTGATCCATAATCGAATGCACATGATCTCAACATATCCTCCAAAATCTGGTTGACTCTCTCGGTTTGTCCATCTGTCTGTGGATGAAAAGTTGTACTAAACCCTAGTCTGGTTCCCAAAGTTTCGTGTAACTGTTTCCAAAACTTTGAGGTGAATTGGGTTCCTCTATCTGATACAATACTCCTCGGAACTCCATGCAAGCATACAATCCTGGTCATGTATATCTTAGCCAATTTGGCACTGCTGTAGGTAGTCTTTACTGGAATGAAATGAGCTACCTTCGTCAAACGATCGACTACAACCCAAATCGAGTCATAGCCTGAATGGGTTCTGGGCAATCCCGTGATGAAATCCATGCCTAGTTTTTCCCACTTCCATTCGGGTATTGGCAATGGCTGTAACAATCCAGCTGGCTTTTGATGTTCCGCCTTCACTCTCTGACATACATCACAAACTGCTACATACTACGCAATATCCTTCTTCATTCCGGTCCACCAGAAAGTATCCTTCAAATCCAAATACATCTTGGTATTTCTGGGGTGGATCGAATACGGCGAATCATGTGCCTCTTGCAAAATCAACTTCCTGATCTCTGGATCACTTGGCACGTAAACGCGGTCCTCAAACCATAAGGTATTGTGCTCATCCTCAAAAATCCCTTAGCTTTTCCCTTGCTCATCTTCTCCTTAATAGAAGCAACTTCCTTATCTGTCTTTTGAGCTTCTCTGATTCTATGCATCAAAGTAGACTATATTTCCAATGCCGCTACATAGCCTCTCGGGACTACTTCCAAACATAGCTCTCGGAATTCCTCGGCTAATTCCTTTGGTAAACCTCTGGTCATTAGGGTGTTGACATGACTCTTACGGCTCAACGCGTCTGCTACAACATTAGCCTTTTCGGGGTGATAATGCAATCGCATATCATAGTCTTTAATAAGCTCCAACCATCTCCTCTACCTGAGATTTAACTCCTTCTGCGTGAAGATGTACTTCAAACTCTTGTGATCCGTGTACACCTCACAGTGGTTCCCAATAAGAAAATGTCTCCAAGTCTTCAGTGCGTGCACTACGGCTGCTAACTCCAAATCATGAGTAGCATAATTTAATTCATGAGTCTTAAGCTGTCGTGAAGCATACGAAACAACTCTTCCCTCCTACAGAAGCACTGCTCCAAGTCCCCGGCGTGAAGCGTCGCAATATACTTCATAATCCTTGCTTTGATCTGGCAGAATTAACACTGGTGAGATAACCAAATGCTTCTTCAACTCTTGGAAACTAGCCTCACACTCCTCAGTCCATATGAACTTGGTATCCTTCTTCAACCATTCTGTCATAGGCTTCGCAATCCTCGAGAAATTCTCAATGAATCTCCGGTAGTATCCTGCGAGTCCAAGGAAACTCCGGATATCTCCAACTATTGTTGGTGCTTCCCAGTTTGTCACAGTGGCTACTTTAGTGGGGTCTACTGCTATACCTTCTCCGAATCTAACATGTCCGAGAAATCCAACTTCCTTCAGCCAAAACTCACACTTCCTGAACTTGGCATACAATTGATGCTCTCTGAGCTTCTCGAGTACCAAACGCTAATCCTCCTTATGTTCTTCTTCATTCTTTGAGTAGACCACAATATCATCAATGAACACCACGACGAATTTATCCAAAAACTCCATAAACACCTTGTTCATCATGTTCATAAAATAAGGTGGCGCGTTAGTCAGACCAAATGACATAACGGTATACTCATACAGCCCGTACCTGGTGGTAAAAGCCGTCTTAGGTATATCCTGCTCCCGAATCTTCAACTGATGGTATCCTGATCGCAAATCGATCTTGGAAAATACCTTAGCTCCTTGCAATTGGTCAAACAAGTCATTGATCATCGGCAACGGGTATTTGTTCTTAATGGTCACTTCATTCAATCCTCTATAATCAACAACCATTCTTAATGATCCATCCTTCTTCTCCACTAGAAGTAGTGGCGATCCCCAAGGTGAAGAACTTGGGTGAATAAAACCTTTATCCAGTAACTCCTTAATCTGCTTCTTAATTTCCTGCAAATCTTGGGCTGGCATCCTATACGGTCTCTTAGATATCGCCCAAAGGCTCGGCAAGAGTTCAATCGAAACTCAATGTCTCTCGTCCGCGGCATGCCCGCAACTCTTCCTAAACACGCCCCGTAATCCTTACCACCGCACTTCCTCTTGCACAACTACTGATAAGGAATTTACATGTGCCCTCCTCAGCTCATGCCGTGATACATACTTGATTCTCCTTCCTTCTGGGCTGGTAAGCAAAATCGACTTACTGGCGCAATCAATGTTCCCTCCGTACTTTGATAACCAATCCATAGCCTAATATCACATCCAATCCTTGCGATTCCAAAACTATTAGGTCCGAGGGAAATACATAGTTTCCAATTCTTAATGGTAGTCGATCACACCATATACTAGCCATGTATTCTGCTCGGGGTTAGGTTACTAGCATGGGTGACCTAAGGGCTTGAGTTGGTAATTTATACTTATCCACAAATCCCCTTGATATGTATGAATGTGATGCACCAGTATCAAAAAGAACAACTGCAGTAAATGTCTTAACAAAAAACTTACCTATTACTGCATCTGGCTGAGCTTTAACCTCCTCCACGGTAACGTGGTTCACCTGTCCCCTGTTGAAAGGGTTCGGCTTCTGTCCTGAGCTTCCATTGCCATTACCATTTTGAGCTTGTGGACATCATTTGCATAATGCCCAGTCTTATGGCACTTAAAACAAGTGATTTGGCTCAGGTCTTTCTTGGATGGGGTTGACGGGTTGGTGCGGTTTTGTCCATTGCTTCCTCCATTCCCGTTTCCATTCTTTGTGCCATTATGATTGTGCGAGCTACCTCCTCCGTGAGTATGCTGAAATTGTCCTCCGGCCGGGTAAAGCGTAGTTTCGCCGAGCTCCGAATTGTACTTCGTCCATACTTCCTCTTGCGATTGTCAATCTGCTGCTGCTTCCTTCAATCATAAGAGCATGGTCTACTAACTCTCGGTAGTTATTGAAGGTGGCTACCATCAACCGCATGCTCAGCTCATCATTCGGTCCTTCTAGAAACTTCTCCCGCTTAGTCTGCATCCGTAGCAACGCTATCTAGGCATAACGTGCTAACTTACTAAAATCCTCCACATACCGCCTACAGCAAGCGCCCTCCTTGGTGTAAGTTGCTAAACTCACGCTTCTTCATGGCCATAGCTCCCGCCGACACGTGGGAAGTACGGAAAGCTTGTCAAATCGATCCCACGGATCGCGGTCAACAGGTGTGTGGCAAGGTAATTTTCCCACCATGATGCTGCGGGTCCATCAAGTCGAGCAAAGCGCAAAACGCACTCTTTCCGAGATCGTCCATCTCAGAGTGGTCAGCTCCCTTCCAACCTTGCGGAGCCAGTGATCTGCAACAATCGGCTCGGTGCTACTGGAAAACACCAGCAGATTTAGCCTTAAGAAACGAGTCAAATGGTCAACATGTGGTGGTGGTGGTGGGTTGTTGTTGTTGTTGTTGTTGTTGCCTTGGTTCTGTACCAATGTTTGAATCAAGGCATTCTGCTGCTGAATCAACTGAGTGATCTCCGGCGGGAAAACAAATCCGGGGTCGCGTCTCGGAGGCATCTGAGGGTTTATAGAAGAGACGAGAGTTAAGAATAGAATGAGGTCTAGTGAGAAAACACTACCCATATGCACATGAGACAGAAGCACACAATCTCACTCTAATCAATTCAAACAAGGGCATACAACGGTCTAACTATCATTACAAAAGTGCTGGGACTAAAACTAATTTTTAATGTGGGAAATTCTACTACTTTTATGGTGGTCAACTAGAAAAACTACTCTGATGAAGATTCCATGATATCTGCTCCATATTCATCAACAAAGTCATCATCACTATCGTCGGGATCCGAGTCGGTGTCGTCAATGATGATATAATTATCCGGGCAAGTGGATTCGTCATCTTCTCTTTTCGGTGCTGAACCTCCCATGAATACTCCAATCTTCTCCTTAAGGTCGTCGTTCTGTCTTACTAGAGTGACGATCTCTTCCATATAGTCTTCACGTGTAGCCTTGAGTTCTTCTTCTAGCTCCTTGATCGTGGTCATAGCCTTCTGCAGATCCTCCATGTCTGCGCACATCTGATTCTCCTGGCGTCGGATGTGTTGGTTTAATTCCTAGATAAAAGCTGCGATTGATCTGTCCCTCCTGGTGTTGATCATCTCCCATTGCTCATCTCGGTGCCCACAAATCTGGTAGATAGTATTCTTGAGATCATTGTGGTAAAGTTCTCCAATTCGTCACATGGCGAAGTGGGCTGCCATGCTCTTTCCTAGGCTCCATGTTGGTACATCGAAGGAAAACTCTATGGGTTCCGTGACTGGTGCAAATGTCCTTCCTGGAACGTGAACGTGAATCATCCAGCGCTCCTCTTCTGGTAAAGTGGCGTTGAAGGTCCCGGTGAAGCTTGGTACTCCTATGTTCAGGTATCTAGTGAATTCCTTCAAGTGACATACAAAGGGTGTGTCCTCATCCGGTTGTGTGAACTTGTTCCTTGCATCTGCCATCCTAAAGAATAGAAAAGATGAGGAGTCAGAAATGAGAAGAAAGAGTAGTGATCTAGGGCTTTAGCTTAGTGGCCGTGTCCTACAGTCAGCATTTGCTCTGATACCATCTTTGTAGCGACCAGACCTCAAACAGTCTTATCTTCGTGCTCGTCGTGTCATCCCCGGATCAAGAATGCCGACACCACACAAGATTTTGAAGGATTTTTAATAGAGTAGCAATCACACACTTATTACATCGAATGTCTCAAGAGAGAACTTATTAAAATAAATATGGCTTAAGGCCATCTAATAACGATAACAGCGGAAGGCTTGGAAGAATAAGCGAGTCCATCAACTCCAACGGCATCACTAAGTATAGAACCATGACCTAAGTACCTTACTCGTCGTCTGGAAAGTCTGCTACATGAAACGTTGCAGCCCGAAAACGGGTCAGCACATGGAATATTCTGGCAATGTAACACATAGAGGATAATATGAAAGAGTAATACTATAGTACATGCATATTTGGCTGGTGGAAAGCTCTGTGGTTACTGTTTTGCGAAAAGCCCATTTTCCCCTACTGCAAAGGAATAAATTTATTTAACTATCACGGTGGTTGTTAAACATTGAGAATGGTTGACAACATTCTCAATCCCAATTAAGTAACATCATCATTAAACAAACCCAACAATATCAATTTGAGTAACATGATGAGATTCACATGATATCCAAGTACTAGATACTCAAGATGTCCATAACCGGGGACACGGCTAACCATGATTAGTTTGTTACACTCTGCAGAGGTTTGTGCACTTTTCCCCACATGACTCGATCTCCTCTGTTTGGATTCTCGCACTACATGGTGTTTGAGAAAGGGATGACCGAGACATAGTCTTTCAGAAGCGCTTGCACCTTACGAACGGGTAGACCGTACCAACCTACATCCCCTACATCAGCTAGTCTACCACTGTAAGAGTTCGCACGACTTAGTCAACTATGCTAGAGCCCATAGTAGCATGTGGTTGCACACGGAATTTTCTAGCATGAATAATCTTATGATCCCTTTGAGCCTGGGTGGCGGTGCAAAAACAAACAGGCAAATCCTGGAATACCCAGGTACCTCAATCCACCAGATGTGTGTTTAAGTTGCCACCTTAAGTAAACCATTAATTAACAATCTCACATCTTTCATGGATACACTCACCCAGTCCACGTCTACTAGCATAGCATGGCATAATAGGCAAACGTAGAAGCAACTCCCAAGGTTTGATAATAAAACAGGTAATAGGTACTACCTCAATCTACTTCCCAAAACCCACAATTTAATTAGATCCTAGTCATGCAATTTTGGAGGATTGATCTGATGTAATAAAACTAGGTAATAAGGAGGTATGATCAAAGTGTTACTTGCCTTGCTGATGATCCAGACTCGAAGTAACAGGCGGCGCACTCCGGGTATTCTATCGTAGACAAACAAACAAGCATACAATAAGTACTCATCTAAATGCACAGATAAAACTCAAATAAAAGATCTAACCAGAAAGTTCAACTTAAGAACTCCGGTTTGCAAAAAGAATCAAATCAAACAAAGCAACGGAAGTCAAACGACGAAAGAAAACAGCTTTGTTTTACTAATCTGGATCTAAGTCAAATTTTACAGAAGCAAAAACTTTTTTAAGTTGGTTATTCGGAAAGAGGGTTTCGAGAAAAAACTCCAGGCGCTTGAATCGCCTGATTCCGGTAAACGAGCGAAAAGTTATACTAAAACGAAAATCGGATCAGAAATCACGATTAGAATGTATCGCGGAATAAATCAGAGAAAAAGAAAAACGACGAACAGCTTAACGAATGAACGTTCGTTAATTGAATCTAAACGCCGAACACGTTCGTTAAAACGAACGAATGAGCGAACGCTCGCTATTTAACCGAATCGAAAAAAATAAAGCGATCTAAAAAAGGAAACTAAAAAACCGGCAAAAAACCGACGGAAAAACCGAACGGTTTTTCAAGAAAACCGGTTGCGCGGAAAACGAGGCAGCTCCGGCGGACGGCGGCGGCTCCGACGGGCTGGGCTGGCGCGGGCGGCTGATGGGCTGGGGGCGGCTCGGGGCGGCGCTATTTAAAGGCTGCCCCCGGGCGGTGTCCCGCTCGGGTACAGCCCGAAGGTCGGTTCGTGTTTTTTTAAATAATTTCGCGCAGAAAAACAAACAAAAGAAATACTAACCGGACTCCAAAAATCCCGAAATAAAGTTTCCCCGGCTTCTAAAATCAAGCCGGACAAGATGAACATTTAATTGGGGACTAAATGCAATTTTGAAAAACGCACATTTTTCCTAAATTCAAATAAATAGGCGAAAAACTCCAAAATAAAATCTTATTTGTTTTTTATCTTCATTACTTCTTTATTTTGGGAAAGTCATTTTATTCCCTCTCTCAAATTTTGATAGTATAAATAATTGAAGACAAAATAAATAAAATCAAATGATCCTATTTTCAAAATTTGAGAAAACTCAAATATGAAAATAACGAAATTCCCAACTCTCTCCGTGGGTCCTTGAGTTGCATAGGATTTCTAGGATCGAGCCAACAATGCAACAAAATACGACATGCAATGATGATCTATGTATAACATTCCAAATTGAAAATTTGGGATGTTACACCTGGGCGCCTCATGATGGGTATTCACCCGTGGGGTCCCCGTAGGGCTTGTCGATAGTGGTGCAGCGACTGCCTCGTGAGACAGCGCTCGCGAGGTGGCCTGAGGAGGGACGCCCACGAAGCTTCTTGCACCCCTATACGGCGGCCTCGGGAGGTGCTACAGATGGCCTTAGGAGGCGCTCTTTGAAGACGACTGGGGCCTGACACCCGCAACAGGAAGCCCGCTTGGCGATGTCATCCGCTTCCTTGTTGCTGCCGCGAGGTGCGCCTTGGTGCTGCATGCCCATGAAATGCTTCTCAAGTTACGTGCCTCCTACAAGTAGGTGGTCGTGTGCTCATTCTCCAGCTCGCGGCCCCTGATGACGACCCGCGCTCCATCTGAGCTCCTTACTTCATTCCTGTACCCAATGTAGCCCCACGAGGGCATGAAGATGATCCCTCGACAAAACTTGTATTGGGTGCTTGACGTTTTTGTGGCATGCTACGCCCCTCGTGAGGTCTCTTTTTCTTTCTTTTCTTACCTTGGTGCTCTATGTTATCGGGGCCCAGCCCCTGAGAAAACTACAGCCGTTGCTGGTATGTTAGGGAGCGTGCCTAGACAAGGCCAGAGGGTGTAGGGCTCTATGAGGTGGTAAAGACTTCCAAGGCACGATGCTCAGGAGAGACCCCCCTTTGACATGAAAGCAGCTCACTCGAGGAGAAAATCGGCGCTCCACGAGGTTTGCGAAGGGAAAATTTGGAAGATGCTGCAACTGGCCTGCGAGGCGCACTAGACTTAGCTTTCATGGCATAACGCAGCATGGTGCCCTCCTTAGGGCACGACTCGCCAGGGATGCTTGCTCGCGAAGCCCCCTTTGCCCGTGAGGCCCATGAGTAGGGGGGCGCCCCTTGGTCTTTGGTGCCCTGAATTAGTGGGACTGCCAATATTTGCAAATAATGGTGAGGCGCACGCTCGTGAAGTCGCTTGTGGGTACCACGCAAGGAGACAAGCACAAAGGATCTTGGTGAGGTGACATGCACAAGAGGAGGCCCACAAGCCATAGCTCAGTCGCTTGAGTTTGGTGGCACTGCTGGGTCTAACCCAAGCCTAGGCACCATGTCCAGCCCCTCTCACGTGATACACAGAAGGAAGATCACAAGTGCACATGCCTCCTGAGGGCCATGAGAGCGGGATCGTCTGGAGCCCCTGCACCGGCTGGTGGATCTACTTGGCGTTGAATTGGCAGGCTTCGCGGGATTGGACCAACTCAGCTGTCGGTGTACAAAAGTAGGGGCTCTCCTTTTGACCCCTTTACTTGTGCACGGGCAGTCAGAGCCACATGCCACGGCCATGTGTAGCAGGGCAAAGGAGGGAAGCCGGAGAGAAGCCGAGAGCACGAGACAAACAAGGCAACACCAAGGACCAAGGCCACAAAGTGCAGACGGGCGAAGTAGGTTTCCCCGGCAAGGCCCTTGTCGAGGCAGCCTCAGCAGCCCCGGCAAGCCCCTTGCTGGGGCGGCTCGCCCACACCAATGGAGCGAGCCACCCTCGAACCCACGGCCTCCAACATCATCAACTACGTTGGGCTAGGGCTCGGGAGGCACCTCCATGGTGGCATGCAGATCTTTGTGAAGAAAAAGAATGTTCAAGATCGGATGAGGATTGAGAGGAAACAATCCTCATCAAGATTCTTCCCAAAGAAACCACAAGACCCCCGACAAGATCCTTGCCGGGGTCGCCAGCGCACCACGGCAAGACCCTTGTCGGGCCACCCAGCAAGACCCTTCCCGGGCCACCCGACAAAACCCTTGCCAGAGGCGACAACGGGGCCGCTGCCAGGCCCGCACCAACCAGATCCCCACCGCCGTTCACATGCAGCTGCCAGCCCAACCAGCTGGGCAGGCACCTGCGTGGCAACATGCAGCTTCCAGGCCAACTCAGCACACACATGCGTGGCGGCATGCAGATCTTCGTGGAGGCTCCACCACCGAGCCACCTCTGCTGCTTGCCTGCCTACATGGCGCCGCATGCATCGCTAGACGGCGCACATGTCGAAGCGAGGAGGAGAGGCAATGGACCGGATGGGCCTCGCTCCCGTCCCTGATAAAGCGAGACGACACCTAAGCTGCGCATTAAATGCGTCTTGTCCTGTAATACGAGCGATAAGCTGGCAGCACTGTAGGCCTTTTCACCTCCTGTGTGCCACTGTGGCAGCCCCTTTCGCCTATAAAAGGAGGCCCATGGCGTACAGGAAAAGGATTTGGCTCTTTTAAACCACACAGCGCCCATAGCTAGTTCGAGAGCTCAAGAACACTCAATACATCCACCACAACAGGACTAGGGTTTTACGCATCCTCGCGTCTTAACTCGCATAATCGACCCTTGTGCTGATTACTGATCCTGCTCTTCTCACAACCCCGCGCCGCGCAACCGTAGTAGGGATTCTTGTGATCCCATAGGTGTCGTTTCCCACTGACATATTTGGCGCACCAGGTAGGGGGGCAATTGCGAGAATCTGGTCCAGTAGTTGGCCTAGCAGTTCTTCATCGCCATGGCTCCTAAGCAGAAGACGACCACGGTGATCGGTTCATCCGGGGCCGAACTGCTAGTACCGGTGCGGACCAGTAGCGGGCCAGTCACGGAGAGAACCCGTGGCACGGCCCGCAAACATCCACATCACGCTGGTAGTCCAGGCCTGGTGAGCGGGGTCGTTCGTACGCCAAGCGACGAGCCATGCGTCGCGGGCTCCAGAGCCGGAGTCAGGCCCCCCGCAGGCGGCGCGGGCCCCTCCAGGGGCGTCGTCATGTCGCCAAACGGCGGCGCCGCGACCTCCAAGACGCCAACACCGGCGCCCACGCCGTGCTCTTCTCAGGTCGTGCGTGATGAGTAGTGCCGCCCTGCTGGTGACCCTAGGCACCGCCCTGGGAAGAGTCCCATGCGCCCCTCACATGATGAGGACGGCCAGCATGCGCGCCGAGGTGCTGACGGAGGTGGCGAATGGCTGTGGGGCCGTGATGGGGCTCCGTCTAACGCGGTTAGAAGTCGAGGCACATCGCGGTCCACACAGCTTTCGCCACCGCCCACGCCAGCAGAAGCCCTAGCACGCGCGCAGCTGCTCCTCGATTTTCCTCCCGCTGCGGAGAAGCTTGATGAATGGAGGGCCAACGTCTGGAGCCTCGTCGGCATCGCCAACAACGATGAGTTGCGGCTGGCGGGACCCGTAGGCCGTTGCTCCGTCGAGCCACAGCACGCCAGCGATGGCCGGGCCGGAGGCGATGCGGCCACGGTGCACTCCCCTCCTCCATGCCGGCCACCGCGGGTGTCGGTCCATCGTGACGATGCTCGTGATGATATTTCCCTAGCGTTGTCCGACCCACGAACCCAACGCGACCAATGCCAAGTTCTTCGGGAGCGAGTTCATGAAGACGCTCGAACCACCATCGAGCGCCGGTGTGACGCGTGCCACCAGTCGGACAGGCGGGCCGGGCCTACTACGGACCACCCATGGCCTACCCTACAAGGTGGGTTGTCCGGCCTTCACCCGTGAGCTGTGGCAGTTCCAGTGGCCCTCCTAACGCACGTTCAAGCACGACGTTGGCGAGAACTACAACGGCAAGACTCACCTGTCAGAGTTCCTTAGCATCTACACCATCGTGATGCAAGCTGCCGGGGCTTGCAACGACAAGGTGCTCGCCAACTATTTTCTGTTGGCACTCAAGCCCAATGTTATGTCATGGTTGATGCACTTGTCGGTAGACTCCATTTCTTCTTAGGCGGATCTGTATCATGAGTATGTTGGCGCCTTTACCGGAGGCCACCAAGCTCATGGCTAGACGAGTGATTTACATATCATCCCCCATAAGGAAGGAGAAAACTTGCACAACTACATCCAATGGTTCAGCCGAGTGTAGTACAACATCCCCGACGTTCATCTTGCCACCGTGAACAGTGCATTCCATCAGAATGTGCGCAATCGTAAGATGCGTGAAGAGGTGGCGATGAACAAGGTCAGGGATGTGGCCGAACTTTATGTTCTGGCTAATCTGTGCGCTCGTGCTGAAGAGGGAAGGAAGTACCTCGGCGAAAACGTCGGCGCAGAAACCGACTCCACAGATGATACCGCCACCCCGGCAAAGAAGGGCCAGCGCCCTAATAGGAAGCGCCAAGGCAAGAACGTGCTTGCAGAGGGGTCCGACGATACCGGCGCCACCAAGAAATCCAAGGCGAGTGACCCTGGCAAGGAGGTTGCCGGGTGTTCTGCCTGCTGGGCCTTGGTGGCTGCCGATAAGCCAGGGGGATCTGACAAGCAGTATTGCAAGATCCACTGCACCAAAGGCCACGATCTCCAGAATTGCCGGCAAGTGGAGCTGCTCGCTGAGAAGTAGAAAGCCGAGTATGAGCGGCAGGACAAGGAGAAGGGCCAGGACGGTGCCGAGGGATCCGGCAAGAAGCGTGGCGGCCAAGGAGGCCGCCGCGGCAAAGATAATCAGTAGGAGAGGCCCGCCCGGGGCTGCGACAAGAAGTAGGAAGACGATGATCATGACGAGGACGATGAGTCCGGCGACCACGAGTTCCAGAAAGCCACAAAAGCCATGTGCATCGATGGTGATGCCTTGCTGCGTACATCCCACCGCCAGCTCAAGCAGTGGGCGCGTGAGATCACAGCGGTAGAGCCATCGCTCCACGCACGGAAGCCGCTGAGGTGGTCCAGCACGCCAATCATCTTCGACACCGAGGAGCACCCTGACCGCACTACTGCAGTCGGGTGCTTGCCGTTGTTGGTCTCACCAACAATCCGCAACCTCAAGGTGACGAAGATGCTGGTTGACGGTGGGGCCGGTCTGAACTTGATCTCGCCTGTTGTGATCAGGAGGCTGCAGATCCATGATGGAGACCTCGAGGAGACGGGCACGTTCCAAGGGGTCAACCTGGGGAGGAGCCAGCCAAAAGGAAAGGTTACACTTCCCGTGACGTTCGGTGGCGAGCTGAACCACAGGACGGAGAGGATTGTCTTTCATGTAGCCAAGATCCCCTTGCCCTACAATGGGATCCTTGGCCGCCCGGCACTAGCCGAGTTCATGGCGGCTTCACATTACGCCTACAACATGCTGAAGATGCCCGGGCCGATGAACATCATCACCATCCCCTCCGACAAGAAAGATGTGCTGATTTGCGCCGACCAACTCTACTGAGAAGCAGTTGCAGCAGCTGCCGCCAAGGCACCTGCTCCTACCAACGGAGCCCCGGGAGGGAAGAATACCGGCGAGACCCCTCGCACTCACTCCGGCAAGCGCACCTCTTCGGGGTGTTGCACTCCTGTTGAGGACATGCCAGAGAGCTCCGCCGGCAAGAGCAACAAGTATAGAGCCGCACCGCCGGAGACTAAGAAGGTGCCCATCAAGGAGGATGGTACGGGGGGAGCTTTTACCATAAGCTCCACCCTCGACAGCAAATAGGAAATAGAGCTCGTCATTTTCTTGTGGGCCAATGTCGATGTGTTTGCGTGGCAAGCCTCCGACATTCCCGGCGTTCCCAGGGAAGTGATTGAGCACCATCTTGTTGTCTGTCCTCATGCACGGCCCGTCAAGGTAAGGTCGAAGCAAGCTCGAAAGGCAGGAGTTCATCACGAGGAGATCGAAAACTAGAGGCGAGTAGGCTTGGTAAGGGGAGTGCTCCATCCGACGTGGTTGGCCAACCCGGTAGTGGTGCGCAAGGCAAACGGGAAGTGGAGGCTGTGTATTGATTACACAGACATCAATAAAGCTTGTCCAAAGGATCCCTTCCCATTGCCGCGCATCGACCAGATTGTCGACTACATGGCTGGGTGTGACCCCTTATCATTCCTTGACGCCTACTCAGGGTACCACCAGATCTTAATGACAAACGCAGACGAGGAGAAGATAGCATTCATCACCCCATGTGGTATGTATTGCTTTTTACGGATTCCTTTCAGGTTGAAGAGTGCTGGCTCGACCTTTGCAAGGGCAGTCCAAATTGGTTTTGAGCCCCAGCTACATAGAAATATGGAAGCTTATATGGATGACATAGTGGTCAAGACCAAGGACAGAGCAACACTTGTGCAACATCTGGAGGAAACATTTGCAAACCTGCACAAGATCAACCTCAAGTTGAACCCTGAGAAGTGTGTCTTCGGCGTCCCGTCCGGCAAGCTTCTCGGGTTCTTTGTGTCGCAGCACGGGATCGAGGCAAACCCAGATAAGATCAAGGCCATTGAGCAGATTGAGGCACCCAAACGGATCAAGGACGTGTGTCGGCTCACTGGATGCGTTGCCGCCATGAGCAGATTCATCTCCAAGTCTGCGGAGCGTGCCCTTCCTTTTTTCAAGATCTTAAAGACGGGCCCAATGGAGTGGACCCCAGAGGCCAAGGCAGCGTTGCAAGACTTGAAGAAGTACCTCTCTTTTACCCCGGTGCTGGTCGCGCCCAAATCACAAGAAACTATTGCCGTTGTACCTAGCAACAACAAATCAAGTGGTTAGCGCCGCACTAGTGGCGTAGAGAGAGGTCGACGAAGAGGCAGCGGCAGCGGCAGAGTCAATGGATGGCGAGCCGGAACCCTCCCCGGCAGGCATCGGTCCCGGCAAGACTGAGTCCCCGGCAGGGGCCGACGCCAGTACGACAGGGCCCGCGTGACCGGTTGAAGTGGCGCAAAAGAAGAAAATGGTGCAGCACCTAGTTTACTTCATCAGCTCCCTCTTGCAGGGGGCTAGGTAGAGGTACTCAGGTGTGCAAAAACTTCTCTTCGGCCTCCTTATGGCCTCGAGGAAGCTACGTCATTACTTCCAAGCGCACGAGATCACTGTGGTTAGCCGCCTCCCATTGCAGCGGGTACTGCCTAACCCAGATGCGACAGGGAGGATCGTAGAATGGGCCCTGGAGCTGTCGAGTTTCGGTTTAAAATTCGAAAGCACCTCGATGATTCAGAGAAGAGTTTTGGCAGAGTTTGTTGCGGAACGGACCTCGACGCCCGACAAAGAGGTACAGGAGACCACTCTCCTCGACAGGGAAACGTGCCGCAACTGGATCATGTACTTTGATGGGGCTTTTTTGCAGCAAGGCGCCAGTGCTAGTGTGCTGCTTGTCGCACCCACCGGAAAGCACCTCAAGTATGCCATCCAAATGCACTTTCCCCTGGAGATGTTGACCAACAACACCGCCGAGTACGAGGGTCTGCTTGCTGGTCTCAGGATCGCAGCGGACCTCGGAGTCAAAAGGCTCATCGTTAGGGGCGACTTACAGCTTGTCGTCAGGTAGATCAACAAAGATTACCAAAGCCCGTTGATGGAAGCTTATGTGGATGAAGTGAGGAAACTAGAGGAGCGCTTTGACGGTATACAAGCGGAGTACGTCCCTCGGACGGAGAACGACATCACCGACTACCTGTCAAAGCGTGCTGCCCTCAAGCTACCTGTGGAACCAGGTACTTTTGTGCTTCAGTTAACTCAACCATCCGTCGAACCATCAACCGGGCAGACCAAGCAAAGGAAGCTAGGCCCCTGCAAGTACTTCCCCACCTAGCTCCCCGGAGCCGCTGGCGGAGATGTTGACGTGGATGCCGATCTCGCCATGGGCGACCGACTCGGCAGGCCTCGTGTCGTGGGTCAGAGAGAGGGCCGCCTGCGGGCGTAAGAGATGCCTTTGGTCCTCATCGTCGAGCCACAGGCTCTGGCATGGGCGCAGCACACCGTCCGATTCCTCCAAAAAGGAGAGCTTCCTGAGGAGCAGGAAGAGGCAGAAAGAGTAGCCCACCGGTCTGCTCTGTACCAATTCATTGACAACGTATTGTACAAAAAAGACCGTATGGGGTGAAATTGAAGTGCATCTCCCAGGAGGAAGGACTAGAGCTATTGGCAGAGATACATGGAGGCATATGTGGCTCCCACATAGGGTCAAGGGACCTTACTGGCAAGGCTTTCCGGCAAGGTTTCCTCTGGCCCACCACCCTCCAGGATGCGTCAGCACTAGTAACCAAGTGTGAAGCGTGCCAGTTCCATTCAAAGAAGCTTCATAAACCAGCTCAAGCCCTTCAAACCATCCCTCTCTCCTGGCCCTTCTCGGTCTGGGGGCTCGACATATTGGGCCCTTTCCCTCGTGCCGTCGGGGGCTTTGACTACTTGTACGTCGCAATCGACAAGTTCACAAAGTGGCCGGAAGTGGAAGCAGTGAGGAATGTGACAGTGCAGTCAGCCATCAAGTTCTTCAAGGGACTAGTGTGCCGTTTTGGGGTACCCAACAGGATCATCACCGACAACGGCACACAGTTCACAAGCCATGCCTTCATGCAATACATTGACGATCTCGGCAGCAAGGTCTATTTTGCTTCCGTGGCACACCCATGAAGCAACGGCCAAGCGGAGAGAGCAAATGCTGAAGATCTGCGAGGCTTGAGAGCGAGGACTTTTGACAGGCTGCACAAGAGTGGGAGGAGCTGGATTGACGAGTTGCAGCGGTTCTTTGGTCGATCAGAACGACACCAAATCGAGCCACCAGCCAGACACCCTTTGCCCTGGTCTACGGGGCAGAAGCAATTCTCCCCACGGAACTCATATACGGGTCACCTCGAATGCTCGCTTATGATGAGCTTGAGCAAGAGCGACAGGCAAGATGACGAACGCCCTTGAGGAAGATCATCTCCGGGCGGTTGGAGAGCAGCACGCTACCAAAGAAGCCTTGCGTCGCTACCATAGCTGCAAGGTTCATGCCTCGAGCTTTGAGGAAGGTGACCTTGTTCTTTGGCGCGTTCAGTCAGCCAAGAATTCCAACAAGTTGACGCCGAAGTGGGAAGGCCCTTATCGGGTAACACGAGTCACCAGGCCCGGCGCAGTCCGCCTGGAAACCGAAGATGCCATTCGAGTGAGCAACTCCGGGAACGTCAAGCATCTTCGCAAGTTTTACCCATAAGGCGCGGCTGCCGGGCCTCCCGGCAAGCCACCTATTGTACAAGCCTTGCCGGCGAGGCATGTAACCCTTTGTACAAAGCCAGGCGCAGACCCTGAGCATAAATAAATGAAGCGCTGGCGCCCTAATTTATAGCATGCATGCTAGGTCGAGTATCTTCCTCGGTTAGGAATGATTGTGCTTAGCGCCGGCTAATCCCTAGCTTAGAGGTCGAGTGCGCGTCTCTCTGCTCTTTTTTGTCCTCTTTGGTTCGGAGGGCACATAAGCACTTATGCCGAGCTGTTTGGAAGAAAGGAACGGCACGGCGTCCCGACCGCGGCAAGCCAAAGTTGCCAGGGGCTGCAAGTACAAGGATCCATCCACGGCAAGCCAAGGTTGCCGGGGGTTGCAGATCCAGATAAGTCTTTTATCCTCTATCATGCATTTCGTTATGGACTGGGATATTGTAACGCCCTCGATGCGGCTATATCTCCCACGTGTCGAAGCACGATTTAGAGGCATAACCGCATTGAAAGCAATGTCGCAAGTGAGGTAATCTTCACACAACCCATGTAATACATAAGGGAAAAAGATACATAGTTGGCTTACAATCGCCACTTCACACAATTACATGAATAAAGCATTACATCATCCAGATACAATCAAGGTCCGACTACGGAACCAAAATAAAAGAAGAACCCCAAATGCATAAAGGTCCCCGATCGACCCCAACCGGGCTCCACTATCGATCAACTAGAACAAAACAACACAAAAGGCAAGATCTTCATCGAGCTCCTCCTTGAGCTTGGTTGCGCCACCGCGCCGTAACATAGGCACCGCAAACTGGTTTTGAAGTATCCGTGAGCCACGAGGACTCAAAGAATCCCATTACCATTGGTATCAAGACTAGCAAAGCTTAATGGGAAAGGAAGGGGTAAAGTGGTGAGGTTGCAAAGCAGCGACTAAGCAAGTATGGTGTCTAACATACGCAAAGAACAGCGAGAAGAGAACAAGCGGAACGGTCGTGAAGCTAGCAATGATCAAGAGGTGATCCGAACACCTACTTACGCCAAACATAACCCGTAAACCGTGTTCACTTCCGGACTCACGAGAAGAGACCATCACGGCTACACACGCGTTGATGCGCTTTAATTCGGATCAAGTGTCAAGTTATCTACAACCGACATTAACAAATTCCCATCTGCCACATAACCGCTGGCACGGCTCTCGAAAGTTTATACCTGCAGGGTGTCCCAACTTAGCCCATGACAAGCTCTCGCGATCAATGAAGGAATAGACCTTCTCCCAGAAGACCCGATCGCCTCGAATCCGGTTTACAAGACATTTCGACAATGGTAAAACAAGACCAGCAAGACCTCCCGCGCGCCGACATCCCGATAGTAGCCGCACAGATATCGCCTCAAAGCCACGACCGATGAACACTACGCACGGCAACCGACGATACCCCAAGTTCCCTAGGGCGGCACCGCAAGTGGTTTCTGGTTTGGACCAACACTTAGACAAGCATTGGCCCGGGGCTATAATAAAGATGACCCTTGGGTTAATTACTCCCAAGGAAAAGTAGGTGGTGGTGAGGCAAATGGTAAAAGTCAATGTTGGGCCTTCCCGACAAGTTTTATTCAAAGCGAACTGTCAGGGGTACCATAAATCACTCGACCGCGTTAGGAACGCAAAATCCGGGAACATAACACCGTATGACGGAAACTAGGCGGCAAGAGTGGAACAAAACACTGCATAAGGCCGAGCCTTCCACCCTTTACCAAGTATATAGATGCATTAATAATATAAGAGATATTGTGATATCCCAACAAAACCCTGTCCACCATGGAGAAATCTTCAACTTCACCTGCAACTAGCAACGCTATAAGAGGGCTGAGCAAAGCGGTAACATAGCCAATCAATGGTTTGCTAGGAATGGTGTCAAAGGTTAGAGGTTCATGGCAATTTGGGAGGCTTCAAGAGCAAATGATAGGTAACGCAGCATAGCGATAGAACGAAGCAACTAGCATAGCAATGATAGTAGTGAGATCGAGGGTAGCGGTCATCTTGCCTGAAATCCCGCAAGGAAGAAGAACGAATCCATGAAGAAGACGAACAGAAGTAGTCGAACGAATCCTACAAATTAAGTGGAGCTCAATATGCAACGAGTTGCATATTGACAAAACACCACATCAATTATTTAGTTCTCTCCCAGTTATGTACCCAACAATATTAAATGTTGTTAAACATGGCAAGAGGTGAAGCGCAAGGTTGTCAGAATCGCGATTCTGTTATACGATTCTATGACTTTACGATCCAAACTAACCCCTATGATTCTACGATTTTAGTTCTTAGAATATACATTTCTACGATCCTACTAGTGAAGATTCTACGATTTACGATCCTACCATTAAAGCTTCGATCCGATTCAAGATCGCGATTCTGACAACCTTGGTGAAGCGTAATGGAACTACCTAACTAGGCAAGTTTAAATGAGGCCGGAAGAACAAACAACAATTCCGGAAAATCCTCATGTCCATATTTCGAATTTGGTAATGTTCTGCCCTAAAACATATTTTATTGTTTTTAAACAGGAAAATAAAGTGGACCATGTTAAACTAGGCATTTTTCCACCCCATTTACATATAAAGTTTAATTTAAACCGAGCTACGATTATTTAGTTATGAAATAAATCATTTTAACATGCTATAGGAGCAAATTAATGTAAACAACATTTTAAACATATTAACATGGGATGAAAGTGGCATATTGTGAAACTAGATAAAATTCTAAGCATTTTACATATAAAGTTTGATTTAAACCGATGCACAAATCATGAGTTATTATATGCATGAAGACTAGGGACATTTCTGTAAAACAGGCATTCTCAGGAAAATGTTAAATTCGCAGCAGGAAAAAAACATGCACGGGCAGAATTAAGCTGGCCCAACAGGAGGAAAAAAAATAGAGGCGGGTGTTGGGTGTGGCTCACCCAAGGCCTTGGCCCTGCCTGCTTGGAGGTCGGAAGGGGGGGCTGGGCTCAGAGCGCTTGAGGCGAGCGAGCTGGGCCTTGGCGCTTGAAGTGGCCCAGGGCACGGCGCGGTCAACAGCGGGCGAGCGAAGCGGGCGAGCTGCTCTGCTCGTTGTTCGTTACTGAAGAAAGGCAGCTGCAGGTTCAGGGCGCAGAGGAACGGCGGCGAGGGATCTTGGCGGGGCATCCCGACGAGGAAGATGGCCGGCGCGGGAGCAGGTCGAGGTAGGTGTCGCGGATCCGGCGAGGTGGCGGATCCCGGCGAGGTAGGTGTCAACGGCCACAGGCGAGCGCTCGTGTGCTCGAACTAGCCAAGACAGAGCGGGGACAGCAGCGAGACTTGCGGCGACGGCCGACCTCCGGGAAGAAGATGGCGGCGGGCGGAGGCGCGGATAACGCGGAGACGGTTGGGAAGAGGAGATGCTCGACGTGGGCTGCCGGATCTTGGCGGATCCGAGGCCGGACGGCATGCGGCGGTGAGGACTTGGGGCGCCGGAGGTGGGCCCTGCCGGCGGGGTCCGACCGGGAACGGGCAAGGGCGGCGGAGGCCGGCCTGATCTGGGGTGCGGGTGTGGAAGACGACGCTCCAGGCGGAGAAGGCGGGGCGTGGAGCTCCAGCTGGGTGTCCATGGCGAACCTGCGACGGGACAGAGAAGGGGAGGTGAGAGAGAGAAGAATAGGAAGATGGAAAGGGAGGCAGGGAAGAGAGGGGTGGTACGGGCCTGCTGGAGGAGGGCTGCGCGGTCGGGATAGGAGGCTCGCCGACAGCGAGGCTGCGGGTGTGGAAGCACCGGCGAGGAGGACGTGCTCGGGCGGTGGCTTGGGGTCGAGCTCCTCTCGATCTGGATCAAGGAGGGAGCGGGAGGCAGGGAGCTGCGGGAGGCACGTTCGGTCGTCGGATCTTCGATCCGATGGTCGGGGATGGAAGGTTGGCCTGGATCAGATCTGGTTGCTGGTGGCTGAAAACGAGAACAAGACCAGGTGGGTGGCGGGATGGATCCCAAGAGAGTGGCGGTGGAGATGGGAGTGATGGGACATCTAGGGCTAGGGTTTGGTTGTTTATATAGGTAAGGGATTTGTTTAGGGGCTATCGGATCCCTCCGATCATAATCGGACGGTTCGAAATAAATAGGCTAGGGAGTCCAAATAATAAAACGGAGATGTTTTGTAGACGTTAGGGGATGATTCGGACACAACGGTAACGACTGCCCGGGTCGGGTTCAGGGGAGTTTCTGACGTGCGCGAGGGGTCAATGCACTGTGCATGGAACGTGTAGGTGGTTGACAAGAGGGAATAAAAACCCGGTCGGTCTGGAACGGTCAATGAGGGCAAAGCGGTGTGAGGGACGGTGATGAAGGCAAAGGGAGAAACGGCAACGACGAGCGAACGCAAGTTTTATGAAAAACGATGCCGATGCAATGCGAATGATGCGATGAGACGAGATGCATAACAAAAACAAAATGCAAACGACAGACAAAAACCCAACCACGAAGAAAATAACATATGGCATCTCCGGAAAAGGCAAGAGTTGGAGTTATGAATATGGAAAGTTGTATCCGGGGCGTTACAACACTCCACCACTATGAGAGGATCTCGTCCCGAGATCTAGGATGGCATCGGAGGGTAAACGGAAGAGGAAGAGAAGAGGTAAAAATGAGTTACTTCTTCGACAAAAGAGTGAAAACCATGAACCTTGAGAGGTTGAGCAAAACAAAAGAAAGAAAACCATGAAGATGAACAAAGTTGAAAACACTCCGTTAGAAAAGAGGCACAAGGGATACGACGAGAACCAAGAGGTTTAGTGATAAGATATATATTGAAACCACTCCGGTTAAAACTAGATAGAGAAGGAATAAGATTGATATAATTTGGACAGCACACCGACTCTAAATGGAAGGAATTGGACATGAACTTGACAAGATGAGAGTATACTTGATGAAATCAACAACACACTGCCTCCAGAACTATTGAAAGAATGGCACAAAGGGTAAGAAAGATTTCAGACAGCACTCCGGCTGAAAAGAGATGCAAGACTTGATAAGATGAAAAGAACTTGAAGAGATGACACAACACTCCGGCTAAATGGATAAGCACGTAAAACATGATCCTGACAAAACAAGATAATTGGTAGAAGAGAGCAACATCACAAAGCCTCCGGAAAGAATGCATGATAGTTAGATAGTTGAAATGAATAGAACGAAGAATGAAACCAACGTCTCCTACCATAATTGAATTTGAAAGAGCATCCCTACGAAGTAGGATTGAACGGAGTTGTTTGAAAAAACAACAACGGTAAGAATAAGCTTGTAGCGGGCTTATGGAAACATCTCAAAATTATGAGGTGAGCTTCTGCCACCAACGTAAAGAAATGATCGGATTGATATCAACCAGGAGACAAGAAACTTATTTCACCGGGAGGACAAATGAAGAACTTGGGTCATTTATAAGCACCATAAGTAGCAACAATCCTTAGGGAAAGCTTTAGGTGAAATATAACCCAAGATAACTCCAATGAAGAGACTGATGGATTTAAAATACATCATTCTTGACAACAATATGAATCATGAAACATGAAGGAAATTGTCAAGAGTGACATAACACCATCTCAAAAGATAAGATAGAAGGAATTGCACTTTGGAAAGCAAGACGGAGAGTACTTGAGCTTCTCAAAACAAAACAATTGTTGGGCACCCTGTTTAATTTTGAGTATAGCTTGGCGGATATTAACTTCAAGAGAAATCTTGAAGAACCATTGAAGAATGAAAGGAAACCTTGATGAACCACCATGTAGAGCCTCAACGAAGAACTCCGGTAATAAAAGGATGATACAAAGAAAGAGAAGTTGAAAACACAAGGTGAATCCTTGCAATGATTTAGATGGAGCTTCGCGACGAGATAATTGAGAGAGCAAGGAACTCCGAAAAGAATGATGAAGCCTCTCGAACCGAGAATGTGATATGATGACCAACTCCAGAAATAAAGATGAATCACCTGTAATCAAGAATTTATTCATCATGAATAATCTCCGTAAAAAGAATTGAGTCACCTCAAGGAAATAAGAATAAGATTTATTGTATGCTTATCCTTCATCAAATTTAATTGATGACAAGCAACATATTTGGCATACTACTTATTCCCGTAGAAAGGATTAAGAGGGATATAGCGCAAAACTTGAGGAAGTCTTCATGAACCACCGGTAGGATAGCAAAAAACGAATGAATTGATATGATAACAAAAGAAGTGAAATCTCGAACGAACCACCGTAAGAATTGAAAATGAACGTAGCGAAGGCACAATTCACCGGGAAGAATTGGAAAACGAATGAAGATACTTGAAGGGATTTGGATACATTAGAACGAAGAGAACATGAACTGATTAGAGGATATTTGAACGATTCACCGGTAAGATTTGGAGAGTGATAGCTACACGCTGAGAATGACGAATTATGACATGATGACCTTTGGAGGAAAGAAATGGAAACAACTCATGAAATGCTCCGGATGGTAAGAAAAGTATTGTCACAATCAAAACAATTATGAGGATAGCATGAAGTTAGAACCATGAATATTCAAGAGAATGGACCAAGATTTAAGAGAAATCCGTCTTCGGTCTTTACATGTTGAGAATGAAGATGAGAACCACCATGAATCGTTGAGATACTCCGGGAGAATGAAAAAAAAACAAGGTTGTTGAGCGAACAATGAAAAATAATTTGAAAGATCTTGGAGAAGGCATGTGACTGATGAAAATTCATTCTTACATCAAACTTGGAAAAGAATTTGGGATAGCTCCGGAATAATTAGAAGAGTCAGGTAAGATCCTGGGAAAAGACCTGTGGGTTAGGGCCTACTCAAAAGAAAACACCATTGGAAATGATTTTAAAGAGAAATTGCACCGGTTGAATTAAATGGCTTGAATGAGATAACAACCTCGAGATATCTTGAAGGGATTGAGAATGGAAACACAAGTCTTGTGAGATATCTTCAGCACTCCAGAACAAATGAATAGGAAGTGAATGATTAAGAGGTGCATCTGTATGAGAAAGCATTAGAAACGAGGAAAGGAATATGATGAATATCGAAAGCTTGAATAGGATCCACCGGAGAAGAAACAACAATGAAGGATGATGAACTTGAAGCTGTTGAGCATCTTCATGGGAAATCACCGGATAATAACATTGATTGAAAAGAATGAAGAGACTTCACATGAATAAATGGATACTTGATTAAGAAATCTGTGTCCTTGAAGAAAAAGGGTGGGAGAGCGGTAAAATAGAGGCAACTTGGGACGGATGAAACAAACACCGTTGAGAAAACTTAGAAATGATCTTGCGGATGGGGAGAATGATCGAATCCACTTGAAGAGAAGCACGCCGGTAGGAAAAGAATTAACATGACAACCTCAATGATCAAGAAGGATTAACACTCACATAGAAATATGAGAACACCAATTAGGAAGGTATGGATTCAACATTTGACATCAAGCAACTCAATACCACATATAACACAAAACAAAGGATTTGGCTTGCGTATAAGTTTAAACAAATACATATGATAGAGATTTACCCAATCCCATATCATGCATCCGTCGGAAAGATATTCTAGGAGCTACTTGAATTCCCACCTATAAACTCCCAAACTTTCTCGTTATGCAACTGTGTTGGGGATACAGGAAGCAATATATCTCACCCAAACTAACAATACGTACATCCAAGCTGTATCCATCCGTCAACACATAACCAAGAAAACTCCGAAATCGTGGTACCTCAACCTTCAAAAGCATCCGTTATACAAGTCATGGCAATACTCCCCGCACTCACCTCAAGATCGGGTTAGCGGGCTTATCTCACCAACAACTGCATAAAAGAGATTTTCGATGTCGGCGTACTAAACTCAGGTATTCCAGAACTGCAACGATAAAATTATGACGAGAACACCTCAGAGCTCAACTCCTCGGGACACTTCCACTAAACCCCTGACAGGAGGCACCAAGACAATGTTCTAGTCATAAAACCATCGGAACGATTCCGAGATACCCGCGTGATCCTAAAATTTTTTTTAGTGAAATTTGAGAAGAGAAGAGTCAAAACTCTACGTCAGGAGACCTCACCAGAGCGATTTAAGGACCGAGGAGTAAAAAGAATTCCTAACTCTCTGATATATATAATCCTAAATGACTCAAAACATTTTTCTAGACACAACTCGGCCGCTAAAAACGATCAAGCAGTGGGGCTCCTAAGGTCGGGGAAGGCTCTGATTACCAACTTGTAATGCCCTCGATGCGGCTATATCTCCCACGGTCAAGCACGACTTAGAGGCATAACCGCATTGAAAGCAATATCGCAAGTGAGGTAATCTTCACACAACCCATGTAATACATAAGGGAAAAAGATACATAGTTGGCTTACAATCGCCACTTCACACAATTACATGAATAAAGCATTACATCATCCAGATACAATCAAGGTCCGACTACGGAACCAAAATAAAAGAAGAACCCCAAATGCATAAAGGTCCCCGATCGACCCCAACCGGGCTCCACTATCGATCAACTAGAACAAAACAACACAAAAGGCAAGATCTTCATCGAGCTCCTCCTTGAGCTTGGTTGCATCACCGCCGTAACATAGGCACCGCAAACTGGTTTTGAAGTATCCGTGAGCCATGAGGACTCAAAGAATCCCATTACCATGGGTATCAAGACTAGCAAAGCTTAATGGGAAAGGAAGGGGTAAAGTGGTGAGGTTGCAGCAGCGACTAAGCAAGTATGGTGGCTAACATACGCAAAGAAGAGCGAGAAGAGAACAAGCGGAACGGTCGTGAAGCTAGCAATGATCAAGAGGTGATCCTGAACACCTACTTACGCCAAACATAACCTGTAAAACCGTGTTCACTTCCGAACTCCGCCGAGAAGAGACCATCACGGCTACACACGCAGTTGATGCATTTTAATTCGGATCAAGTGTCAAGTTATCTACAACCGACATTAACAAATTCCCATCTGCCACATAACCGCGGCACGGATCTCGAAAGTTTATACCTGCAGGTGTCCCAACTTAGCCCATGACAAGCTCTCGCGATCAACGGCGAATAGACCTTTCCCAGACGACCCGATCAGCCTCGAATCCCGGTTTACAAGACATTTCGACAATGGTAAAACTAGACCAGCAAGACCTCCCGGCGTGTCGACATCCCGATAGTAGCCACAGATCTCGCCTCAGCCACGACCGGATGTACACTACGATGGCAACCGACGATACCCTAAGTTGCCTAGGGGCGGCACCGCAAGTGGTTCGGGTTTGGACCAACACTTAGACAAGCATTGGCCCGGGGGCTATAATAAAGATGACCCTTGGGTTAATTACTCCCAAGGAAAAGTAGGTGGTGGTGAGGCAAATGGTAAAATTCAATGTTGGGCCTTGCTGGACAAGATTTATTCAAAGCGGCGTCGGGGTCCCATAAATCACACGACAGCGCTAGGAACGCAAAATCCGGGAACATAACACCGTATGACGGAAACTAGGGCGGCAAGAGTGGAACAAAACACTGCATAAGGCCGAGCCTTCCACCCTTCACCAAGTATATAGATGCATTAATAATATAAGAGATATTGTGATATCCCAACAAAACCCTGTCCACCATGGAGAAATCTTCAACTTCACCTGCAACTAGCAACGCTATAAGAGGGCTGAGCAAAGCGGTAACATAGCCAATCAATGGTTTGCTAGGAATGGTGTCAAAGGTTAGAGGTTCATGGCAATTTGGGAGGCTTGAAGAACAAATGATAGGTAACGCAGCATAGCGATAGAACGAAGCAACTAGCATAGCAATGATAGTAGTGAGATCCAGGGTAGCGGTCATCTTGCCTGAAATCCCGCAAGGAAGAAGAACGAATCCATGAAGAAGACAAACGGAAGTAGTCGAACGAATCCTCACAACTCCGGAACGAAACCGAAGCTAACGAGAGAGGCAACCCGGAAAGAAACAAACAACATAGTAAACAACCATCACATAAACATGGCATGATGCACAACCAAGGATGATGCATGTCCGGTTTAAATATGCATGGCATGACAAAGTGCACAAACAATCCTACAAATTAAGTGGAGCTCAATATGCAACGAGTTGCATATTGACAAAACACCACATCAATTATTTAGTTCTCTCCCAGTTATGTACCCAACCATATTAAATGTTGCTAAACATGGCAAGAGGTGAAGCGTAATGGAACTACCTAACTAGGCAAGTTTCAATGAGGCCGGAAGAACAAACAACAATTCCAGAAAATCCTCATGTCCATATTTCGAATTTGGTACTGTTCTGCCCTAAAATATATTTTATTGTTTTTAAACAGGAAAATAAAGTGGACCATGTTAAACTAGGCATTTTTCCACCCCATTTACATATAAAGTTTAATTTAAACCGAGCTACGGTTATTTAGTTATGAAATAAATCATTTTAACATGCTATAGGAGCAAATTAATGTAAACAACATTTTAAACATATTAACAAGGGATGAAAGTGGCAAATTCTAAGCATTTTACATATAAAGTTTGATTTAAACCGATGCACAAATCATGAGTTATTATATGCATGAAGACTAGGGACATTTCTGTAAAACAGGCATTCTCAGGAAAATGTTAAATTCGCAGCAGGAAAAAACATGCACGGGCCGAATTAAGCTGGCCCAACAGGAGGAAAAAAAATAGAGGCAGGGCGCTGGGGTGTGGCCTCACCCAGTGGGCCTTGGCCCGGTCGGCTTGGAGGCTGGAAGGGGGGCGCTGGGCCTGTAGCGCTTGAGGCGAGCGAGCTGGGCCTTGGCGCTTGAAGTGGCCCAGGGCACGGCGCGGTCAACAGCGGGCGAGCGAAGCGGGCGAGCTGCTCTGCTCGTTGTTCGTTACTGAAGAAAGGCAGCTGCAGGTTCAGGGCGCAGAGGAACGACGGCGAGGGATCTTGGCGGGGCATCCCGGCGATGAAGATGGCCGGCGCGGGAGCAGGTCGAGGTAGGTGTCGCGGATCCGGCGAGGTGGTGGAGGCGCTGGGAGCAGCCCCACGTAGGAGGGCGACGGGTCAATGGCCACGGGCGAGCGCTCGTGTGCTCGAACTAGCCAAGACAGAGCGGGAACAGCAGCGAGACTTGCGGCGACGGCCGACCTCCGGGAAGAAGATGGCGGCGGGCGGAGGCGGGGATAACGCGGAGACGGCCGGGAAGAGGAGAAGCTCGACGTGGGCTGCCGGATCTTGGCGGATCCGAGGCCGGACGGCGTGCGGCGGTGAGGACTTAGGGCGACGGAGGTGGGCCCTGCCGGCGGGGTCCGACCGGGAACGGGGAAGGGCGGCGGAGGCCGGCCTGATCTGGGGTGCGGGTGTGGAAGACGACGCTCCAGGCGGAGAAGGCGGGGCGTCGAGCTCCAGCTGGGTGTCCATGGCGAACCTGCGACGGGACAGAGAAGGGGAGGTGAGAGAGAGAAGAATAGGAAGATGGAAAGGGAGGCAGGGAAGAGAGGGGTTGTACGGGCCTGCTGGAGGAGGGCTGCGCGGTCGGGATAGGAGGCTCGCCGGCAGCGAGGCTGCGGGTGTGGAAGCACCGGCGAGGAGGAGGTGCTCGGGCGGTGGCTTGGGGTCGAGCTCCTCTCGATCTGGATCGAGGAGGGAGCGGGAGGCAGGGAGCTGCGGGAGGCACGCTCGGTCGTCGGATCTTCGATCCGATGGTCGGGGATGGAAGGTTGGCCTGGATCAGATCTGGTTGGCTGGTGGCTGAAAACGAGAACAAGACCAGGTGGGTGGCGGGATGGATCCCAAGAGAGTGGCGGCGGAGATGGGAATGATGGGACATCTAGGGCTAGGGTTTGGTTGTTTATATAGGTAAGGGATGTAACGCCCCAGATCCGATGCGCCAGGTGTCCGCCAGTTATTCACCGTCGTTGTCATGCCATTTGCTTGCGTGTTGCACTTTGCCATGTCATCTTATGCATTTCATATCATGTCATCATGTGCATCGCATTGGCATACATGTTCATCTCATGCATCCGAGCTTTTTCCCCGTTGTCCGTTTTGCAATCTGGCACTCCTATGTCCCCCGGCGTTCCCCTTTTGTCTCCTGTTGTGAGTGGGTATTAAACTTTCTCGGAATGGCCCGAGGTTTGCCAAGCGGCCTTGGTATAGCACCGGTAGACCGCCTGTCAAGTTTCGTGCCATTTGGAGGTCGTTTGGTACTCCAACGGTTAACCGGGAAACTGTAAAGCCTTCTTTTGTTTCCAGCCCAACACCCCTTCCAAAGTGGCCCAAAGCCCAGCAAACTCCTCTCCATGCTCTCGGTCGTTCGATCACGATCACAGGTCGAAAACCGCCTCATTTGGACACCCTAGCTCCCTCTACCTATAAATATGTGATCCCTTTCAAATTCGCGGATATTTTCCCTCAAACCCTAGATCTCCTCCTCTCGCTACGGACACGTCCGCCCCGCCGGACGCGCGCCCGCCGCCGCCCGGCCAATCCGCGGCCGCCACGCGGCCACCGCCGCCGCGCCGCTGCCCGCCTGCCCTCAGAGCCCATCCGCGCCTACCGCTTCTCGCCATCGACGCTGTGGCTGCTGCCGCTGGCGCAGACCGGCAAGACCTCCGCCAAGGCCTACCGAGGTCCCCGCTGCCGCTGTTCGCCGCTCCGCCTCACCACCTGCCGCGGCCGCCGATGCTCTGCACAGCACTCGACCGCCGCAGCCTCGCTCGGGCGCTGCCTCAGGCCCTCCTCGCCATCTCGCCGCTGCCGCTGGCTCGCTTTCGCCGCCGCCTGCCTCCATGGGCTTCCGCCGCCGGGCCGCCGGATCAAGCGCGCCGCCCGATCCGCCGGTCCCGCGCTGGCGCTGTCCCCGCCGCTGCTCCTCACGGGAGAGCCGCCGCCGCCTGCTGTTCATGGTCGGGACGCCGACCAGGCCCGAGGCCTCACTGCCCAGATTCTGCCTCCCCAAGGCCCAGGCCCTGCCCAGCCCCGGCCTGCCTCCTGCCTCCCTCCTTCCTGGGCCGATGCCCACTAGGTGAGCAGCCCCTCTTTTCCCCGCCCGTGCGCGTTATAGCTACCGGATGCCCACCTGTTTTTTTTTCTTTCTGCTTAAAAAATGACTAAGTCCCCGAATCTGTGTAATTTTCATGTCATGTTCATGCCATCACATCTTCGCACCCGTAGCTCCATTTTGCGCGTATAATATGTCAAAATGTTCACCTCGACGAGTATATCATTTCATCCATTGCATCATTTTCATTTGAGTTCATCTTGATGCCCGAAATGCTGTTGGAAGAGTGCATGTTGATGTTAATCTGCTGAAACTGTTATAACTTGCTGTTTTAACATTTTTGCCATGATTTATGTGTGCATCCTATGAGTATGAGCTCTACATGAATGTTGGACTATGCCATGCCATCTTTCCAGAGGTGTTGACCTTGTATTTTTGTGAGTTGTGTGCTGAGTGCATTGAGCTTGTAAAGTAGGGTAGTTGTTGTTGTTTGCTTTTCCCGCAGATTCTGTTATATTTTGTTGCTATGTTAACATGCTTCCACTAATCAATCTATGCATAATATGGAGATGCTCTATAAACATGTTTTGATATACATGTCTTTTTCTATCCATTCATGCCCTTGGTTGCAATTATAGCCTGCTGGAACATGTTCATTTCTTGCTCCAAAGTTGCTTGAAAATGTTGTTTGTCAGTCAGTTATCATTAAGTTCACTTGTTCCCATGTGTTTTCCTAGTGATCCATGCACCCTATGACCTTGATCTTGCCATGTATATCTTCATAAACATGACTTATTACTGTTGGTTGCCTTGCGATGCCATGTATTGCTCTGTAGTGAGTGGTTCGAGATCATGAACATGCTTACTTATTGTTGTTCCTGCCATGTATAAAACTGTAATATAACTTGCCATGTTTACATGGGTGCCATCATATTTTCTATGCCTTTTTGGCTCATGGTCAGTAAGGGTCTTTTGATATATGCAATTAGTAGATTCATGCCATGCCTTTGTTTTCCATGATAAGTTCCTGTAACATGTTGTTTGATAGCTCTAAACATTGCAACCTGATGTTATTTCCGCTAAAGTCTGAAATTGTTATTACTTGCAATATCTCCATGTCATTTTGAGCATGTTCTAGTGATTTCTGGAGATAGCTCAGTGTTCATGTTTTGTTATGCTTTACGTGTACTTCATGCCCATGTCTTTTTTTATTATGTTGGGGTGCTGTAGCATATTGTTTTGATGCTTGTAAGATGCCTAGTTGCTGTTATGGACAGATTATTGCTATGACTTCTTTCATGTGCATGTGTTGCCCCGTTGCTCCGTTTTGAGTGTGCTCTATATGAACCTTGCTTGATTTTGCATGTAGCTTCATATTATCATGTTGCATCCTTGTTTTGGTGTGTTTGCTTGATGTTTGGGTGCATTACTTGTTTTGCTCATATCTTCTAGGCCGTAGCTCCGAATCTAATGAACTTTATATGTAACTTGACTAGAATTTCGTGTAGATCATCTTGGTGCATCTTAACTTGCTGTTTAACATCTTCAACATAAGGTTTATTCAGTTCTGGACCAATTTCGAAATTTTCATATGAGGACTTACCGGAATTGTTATATGTTGTTCCCGGCCTCATTTAAACTTGCCTTGATGTGTTGTTCTTGTTTGCATCTTCTCTTGCCATGAATAGCTTCATGTAGCCTTGTCATGCATCATGCTTGTTATGCATCATGTCTTGTTCATGTGTGGTGTGTTTACTATGTTGTGTGCTTCTTCTTGTTAGTTCCTGCTTCGCTATGATCGTGAGGATTCGCTCATCTATGATTGGTTCGGCTTCATCCGCTCGCCTTCTTCATGGATTCGTTCTTCTTCCTTGCGGGATTTCGTGCAAGATGACCGCTACCCTCGGATCTCATTACTATCATTGCTAAGCTAGTTGCCTCGTTCTTTCACTATGCTGCGCTACCTATTACCTGCTTGTCCAGCCATCCCATATTGCCATGAACCTCTAACCTTGACACCTTTCCTATGCAAACCGTTGTTTGGCTATGTTACCGCTTTGCTCAACCCTCTTATAGCGCTATAGTTGCGTGAAGTTGAAGATTTCTCCATGGTGAACAGGATTTTGTTGGGATATCACAATATCTCTTATATTACTTAATGCATCAATATACTTGGTAAAGGGTGGAAGGCTCGGCCTTATGCCCGTGTTTTGTTCCACTCTTCCCGCCCTAGTTTCCGCCATACCGTGTTATGTTCCCGGATTTTATGTTCCTTACGCTGTCGGGTGATTTATGGGACCCCCGACAGTTCGCTTTGAATAAAACTTGTCCAAAGAAGGCCCAACATTGACTTTTACCATTTGCCCGACCACCTCCTACCTTTTCCCTTGGGAGTCGCTTCTCGAGGGTCATCTTTATTTTAGCCCCCGGCCGTTGCTTGTCTAAGTGCTGGTCCAAACCGAAGCGATGTCCGCGCCTGGGCAACCAGTGGTCTATGCCAACCCGACGCCTTGCTCATCCGGTGTGCCCCGAGAACGAGATATGTGCAGCTCCTATCGGGATTTGTCGGCACAGCGGAGGCTTTGCTGGTCTTGTTTTACCATTGCCGAAATGTCTTGATGTACCGATTCCGAGACCGATCGGGTCTTCCCGGTGAAGGTCTATTCCTTCGATGATCGCGAGAGCTTGTCATGGGCTGTTGGGACACCCAGAGGATATAAACTTTCGAGAGCCGTGCCCGCGGTTATGTGGCAGATGGGAATTTGTTAATGTCCGGTTGTAGATAACTTGACACCGATCCGAATTAAAATACATCAACCGAGTGTGTAGCCGTGATGGTCTCTTCTCGGCGGAGTCCGGAAGTGAACACGGTTTCGTGTTATGTTTGACGAAGTAGGTGTTCGTGATCACCTCTTGATCATTGCTAGCTTCTCGACCGCTCCGCTTTGTTTCTCTTCTCGCCTCATTTGCGTATGTTAGCCACCATACTTGCTTAGCCGCTGCTGCAACCTCACCACTTTACCCCTTCCTTTCCCATTAAGCTTTGCTAGTCTTGATACCCATGGTAATGGGATTGCTGAGTCCTCGTGGCTCACCAGATACTTCCAAAACCAGTTTGTAGGTGCCTATGTTACCGAGCAGGTGACGCAATCGAGCTCAAGGAGGAGCTCGATGAAGATCTTGCCCTTTGTGTTGTTTCGTTCTAGTTGATCAGTAGTGGAGCCCAGTTGGGGTTGTTGGAGGACCTTTTTGTCGCATTTGGGGTTCTTCTTTTATTTTGGTTCCGTAGTCGGACCTTGATTGTATCTGGATGACGTAATGCTTTATTCATGTATTTGTGTGAAGTGGCGATTGTAAGCCAACTATGTATCTCTTTCCCTTATGTATTACATGGGTTGTGTGAAGATTACCTCACTTGCGACATTGCTTTCAATGCGGTTATGCCTCTAAGTCGTGCTTCGACATGTGGGAGATATAGCCACATCGAGGGCGTTACAAGGGATTAGTTTAGGGGCTATCGGATCCCTCCGATCGTAATCGGACGGTTCGAAATAAATAGGCTAGGGAGTCCAAATAATAAAACGGAGATGTTTTGTAGACGTTAGGGGATGATTCGGACACAACGGTAACAACTGCCCGGGTCGGGTTCAGGGGAGTTTCTGACGCGCGCGAGGGGTCAATGCACTGTGCATGGAGGGTGTAGGTGGTTGACAAGAGGGAATCAAAAACCCGGTCGGTCTGGAACGGTCAATGAGGGCAAAGCGGTCTGAGGGACGGTGATGAAGGCAAAGGGAGAAATGGCAACGACGAGCGAACGCAAGTTTTATGAAAAACGATGCCGATGCAATGCGAATGATGCGATGAGACGAGATGCATAACAAAAACAAAATGCAAACAACAGACAAAAACCCAACCACGAAGAAAATAACATATGGCATCTCCGGAAAAGGCAAGAGTTGGAGTTATGAATATAGAAAGTTGTATCCGGGGCGTTACAGATATGTGAAGCCTCGTTTAATTTTCAGGCTACTGTGCTCCCCTTTTTTCCGTACCCAAGGATCATTCCCTGGGTCCGGGTTTGGTCGTAGTCGCGGCAGTAAGGAAATGGAACGAGGAGCCTAAGCCCACCTCATCCCTACCTCCGCCAAGGGCATGAGAAAGGTTGAGCAAAGTGGGGGGATGGCAAGGCCAGTTGCTGGGCGAAAAATGTTTATCTTAGATAGTAACGAGGATTCGTTCCTTGTCGCGGGTTTCACCCGCGAACGAAAAACCCGGCAGACATCCCTTTTTCATTAAAAACATCCCCTATAGGTACAGTTCATATGAAATGAAAAACATGAGCAAGGGGATTACAAGTTCCAAATTTAAGGAAGGCCCGAAGGCTTACAAGACTAATAAGAGATAATGTGCCTGTAATCCCTTTCTTGTCCCTCTCCTCAGGAAATGAAACAAGAAGGCAGAAGGGCGAAAGGGGCGCGTAGGCCAGCTACGAGCGGCAAAAAGCACCAAGAGAACATCTTGGTGGTCGTCCAAAGGGTGGCTGGTGATGACGCCGTCGGGGGAAGAGCACAAAGACGAGGCGGCAGGACGTCAATATGCGACGAAGGCGTCGGTGCCCGTCTACTCGGACTTGACGGCCTTGCCGCCCACCCTCTTCCTCTACCGCAGCCTCCCAATGCCAGCCGCCCAAGAGACGACCCCGAGAAGGTCAAGGAGCCGGCGACATGGATGATAGGGTCGTTGGTGCCGCCCGGAGCGGCGCCCGACGCTTAGTTGGACCCGTCATCTTGCCGCCCGCTACCCTCGTCGTCACTACCGCTGTCTTCCTCGCCACTCTCGCTCGAGGAGGAATCTTCATCGTCAGAGGAGCTCTCCACGCAGCACCTTACGCGAGTCCTGAAGTGCCCGAAGATCTTGACGAAGAGGAGGCCACTCTCCATTAATTTGAAATGGAGAGTGAGCCCCTCCGTCAACCTGTGGATGCGAGCGAAGGTCTTCCACCCACGGCGAAGATCAATGACGTGAGGGGCAGGGAACTCGACATCGGCCCATGTGCCGCTGTTCTCACAACCCCTCACATGCAGCCACAATACCTGCGGTGGATCTAGTTTCATCTCCCGCGCAAATGGAGTCGGGAGGCAAAGACAACGGCACGGCGGCTGGCGCAGCCTTTTGAAGAACTTGCAAGGGTTATCCCCGACATGGCCCTCCACCGGAGGAGGGGCTGCTGGCGGAGGCGAAGCTGATCTGCTGCCCCGTCCTCCTCTCCCTCGAGCGCCGCGACGGCTGAGGGAGTCCTGGATTAGGGGGTATCCAGACAGCCGGACTATATACTTCGTCCGGACTATTGGAGCGTGAAGATACAAGACTCAAGACTCCGTCCCGTGTCTGTATGGGACTCTCCTTTGCGTGGAAGACCAGCTTGGCGATCCAGATATTTTATTTCCTTCCTTGTAACCGACTCCATGTAAACCCTAGCCCTCTCTGGTGTCTATATAAACCAGAGAGGTTGGTCGTTAGAAGGCCGATCACAATCACAACAATAATCATCATAGGCTAGCTTCTAGGGTTTAGCCTCTACGATCTCGTGGAAGATCTACTCTTGTACTACTCATATCATCAATATTAATCAAGCAGGAAGTAGGGTTTTACCTCCATCGAGAGGCCCCGAACCTGGGTAAACATTGTGTCCCTTGCTTCCTGTTACCATCAGCCTAAGACGCACAGATCGGGGCCCTTACCCGAGATCCGCCAGTTTTGACACCGACATTGGTGCTTTCCTTGAGAGTTCCTCTGTCTCGTCACTGCAAGGCTTGATGGCTCCTTCAATCGGCAACAACATGGTCCAGGGCGAGACTTTTCTCCCCGGACAGATCTTCGTGTTCGGCGGCTTCGCACTGCGGGCCAATTCGCTTGGCCATCTGGAGCAGATCGACACCACGCCGCCACCGTGTCAGTTTGAACCTGAACTACACGGCCGATATCCGCGGAGACTTGATCTTCAAAGGAATCGGGCCTGTGCCAGGAGCGCCGAATAGTCATGATGAGCACGGCTTAGACCTGCTATCGGACAATGCTTGGGATATCACCCCTGCAGTAGCTCCGGACCTAAATCTGGAGCAGACTGCATGGCCCAAGGACGGGTGGATGGACCCCACCCCGCAGGCCGCATACTCATCGGCGGTAGAGCCGAACACGGGCCTCACCTCTAAGGAGGCCTGTGACTCCGGACCCCCGGACTCGTATCCGGTTGTAGGTTCAGGTTCGCGCGCTCCCGAGCCTGCCGAGCCTAGTCGGGCTCCAGTAATGGAGCTTACCGCCACGGATATCTTCCAGCCCTCGCCCTTTGGTGACATGCTGAACTTGTTAAAGTCTCTCTCTTTGTCAGGAGGCTCTTGGATGAACTATGTCCGGCTCGAGTGGGAAGCAGGCGACAAAGGAATTCGTTGCCCACCCACCACCCACTTCACTGCCATGGTTGATGATCTAACCGATGTGCTTGACTTCGACTCCGAAGACATCGACGGTATGGACGACGATGCATGAGAAGAACAGGAACCACCGCTCATGGGGCGGCGGACAGGCAGCTCCTCATATGATATATATATGGCGGACATTCTGAAGGAAACCAATGGCGACGAGGCAACAGAGGATAACCCCTCAGGGAAGAAAGCAAAGCATGGGCGTCGTCAACGCCGCTCCAAGCCCCGCCACAACAATACCGGTGCAAGAGACGAAAACAATTCAGATGGTGCCAAATATGAACACAACCCTGATCAGCCTGCCTTCAAGCAGGACGGACTAGCCACGATGGGATACTTGGAGAGGAACAACTATATGCCCTACTCCGAAGACTAGGCAAGCCTCGGCAATGCCGAATGCGGCGTGCCTGAGGATCCAGTGGAGCAAGTTCGCTTCAAGCGACGGCTCATGGCCACGGCAAGGAGCCTGCAAAGGAAGCAGCAGCAGCTCAAAGCTGACCAAGATTTGCTCGTGGACAGATGGACCAAGGTCCTGGCCACCGAAAAATACAAACTCGACCGCCCCGACAAAGGGCACACATGGCATAATTCGCTACCCCAACCTAAGCAGGAGAACCCAAGGCACATACCCCAACGTCAACACACCACAACTATCCAAGACAATACGTAGGATACACGAAGAGGCATCCTCAAGCCTCGGCACAATTGTCATAAACGTCAAGTCAGGGAAGTTGGTGCCAATCCAGAACTCCCATCCGTCACGACAAAGAACAGCTCAAGCCTATCCGGCCCGAGCAACATACTCGATCAACCATGTGAAATTCATGGTACTCCTAGAAGGACGGCCAAGCACACCAATAGATTATGTCGAATCCTCAGAGCAAAGCAGCCGGTCGTACGCCGGAAACAACAAAGGGAGGTCTCCAACAACGAAAGACCAACAAGTACGACCGATCTCCCCCGATCACATCAACCGTCTGGACAACATCAACCACAGCAATTTAATTGCAGTACCTCTAGACCCAGTAGTCTGGGGGCTCCATCTCACATAAAGCCCTCGCGGGTATGAAACCACAAATAACATATTTTAAAAGATGCTGGCTGCAAAGGCCAAGTTTTATTGGCCCACCACTCTAAAGGTTGTCTTCGGATCACTAAACAAATACCACGCCAAAGAATAATTCTTCGGCCCTTTCCCCTCATACGGTAATTTACCATATGTTAATGGGACAAACCACGTTGACTAGATTCCACGTGGTAAACCACCAGGCCAGCCCCGTGTGATATAGTCACATCTATGGGCAAGGCCGAACCCCGCCCTTAGAGCGGAAATCATACCGCCGCCGGAGTAGCGAGTCGTGCCTACCTATCAAATCCTGATAGGGCAGCCAACTATCCGGACACCAACTGAGGAGTGCGCGCTATTATACGGAATAATGCCTGTCTTACCTAGGCTCCGATCAGGCACCCGCGGTCCAACCATAAGAGGACGTTTAGCTGCCCTCAAGTATTTGCCTTTACAGACTAACTTTGACGCAGAACAGGATTGGCAGCATGGAATCAGCCCGGACACATGAGGGCAGGAACACACAAGTAAATCCCCCCCCCCCAAGGAAGGTAGTCCGGATTCGCTTCAGATCCAGTCGCAGCCTCCTCCAGTCCGGCCATGACACGTTCCTCCAAAAACACCTCTTTTCATAATCATAAATCGTACTCATATGCATAGACATATCATCATACTACAATGCGTAGACTTAAAATAACACTTACCGGCCGTCGTTTCTCATCGACGCCTCTTTGTCAAAAACGACACCCACGCCTTGTGTTATGCCCGATTATGCCAGGGGCTTCACGGTACGGCAATAAAGTCCGAACACCTTTTCGGTCGCTCGGCTCCCCGAACTTATAGCACTATATGCATCAGCTCCAAATCATGTCTTGGGTCATTGGTTGGATTTGCCCGGCTCCCATGTTTTGGTACCTTACATTCTGCTCTATCGGCTAAGGTAGCGCTGGGAGAACTACTGCGATTGTGTCCTGGTTCTTCCGGATGAGCACCTCAGTAGAGAAAGCCCAAAACTGACTGTCATGATACGGCGAGAGCTGGTCAACTGTTCGAGAGGTTGTAAAATCCTTAAAAATTTATTCCGCATAACGCCATTATGAATGCAGAGTGTGATGGATCGGTCTTATGATCAGGCGCCAATAGAGCCCCTAGTTCGGCCTTCCAAACACTAGGGGCTGCGCCGACCATACTCGAATTCCTATGGCTAAGTGAGAGTGGTAAAGCCCTATAGTCCGATTGCCTGGTTCGTGGTGAAGAACACCTTCTTAAAAGGACCCAACCATGGGATAAAGAGTGTTCACGTATGTCCCGAACACCCTCGTACTTTTTTCATGGGGGCAGAAGCCGACGCCTGGCCAACTCTCAGGATGTACATACACTAAACAGCCGCACAGGAAGAACAAATGTTCAAACAAAACATGCAATAAATAATAAAAGTGCCTTTATCCCATATTACAAAGAACGACACGAATGCCCTCAGGGAAATATAATGTCTTTGGTACACTTATCCGCCACAAGGCGGGCTCCCTTCAATACACCTTCATAGTATAGCTCGGGCTTGTGGTGCTCCTTACCCTCTGGTGGCCCCTCAGTCATCAGCTTCTCCGCATCAAGATTCCCCCAATGCACCTTTGAATGGGCAAACGCCATTCGCGCACCCTCTATACAGACCGATCGCTTAATAACATCAAGCCGAGAGCCGACGCCAACAATCCGCTTCACGAGCCCGAACTAACTGCTCGGAATTGGCTCCGCGGGCCACAGCCGGACAACCAAGTCCTTCATAGCTAGTTCGGCCGCCTGGTGCAGTTCGACCAGCTGCTTCAGCTGATCGATAAAGGGCACCAGATAGTTCGGCGCCAAATACTGCGACCAGAAATCTCTCTCTGCAGACTTCTTCTCCTCGGTCCGATAGAATTGGGCGGCATCTGATATGCTGCGAGGCAAATCCGTAAACGCCCCTGGAAAAACAAGAATTCAGCTTGTCGCTTCGAGTTCTTCCCATTATCAAGTAAAAATGGCCATGAATACAAAAGGTCTTACCAGCCGCAACCTTTCGGGCCTCCTGAATGTCCCACACAGCACCTTGGGCTTCTTCCTGAGGATCCTCCGCGGCTTGGAGAGCTTGGGCGAGCTCGGATTCTTTCCCTACGAGACTCTGCTCCAAGCCCTCGCTTTTCTTCACAACCTTCTGGAGCTCTCGCTCGGCTGCAATGACCCTCGCCTCGTGTTTCTCACGAAGCGCCTATTCGGCAGCAGCCTTCTCGTTGGCATCAGCCATAGCCTTCTTCAGTGCCTCATATTCGACACTCGCTCCTAGAGCATACAATACAAATACTTTTCACCAGGCACAATTACTCATTCTTTCCGAATTCAAGACAATGTTTCAACATACCTTGATTGTCCTCCAATTGCTTCTTCACACGGCCAAGTTCCCCTTCGGCCCGTTCCAGGCTCTGCTTTAGTCCGGACACTTCCACATTATGAGCGGCCGTCTTCTCTGCAGACGCCTATTTTCACACAAAGGCGTATACGTCATTAACAAAGGCTCCTGCACAAACAGAGGATTTGATCCCCTGTCCGGCTTTTTCTCTCTTTCGCCGGACAATGTATCAGGGGCGACTACTCATATTATGACAACTCCTCAAAGGTTTCTTCGAAAACATACCTCAAAGGCCTTTATAAGGCCAAGGCAGGATTCATTCAGCCCGCTCTCGGCGGACTGAATCTTTTCAATCACCGCACCCATGAGGGTCCGATGTTCATCGACGACAGGCGCGCTCTTTAACGCTGTCGATAGACCGCCAGGCAGCTCTGCTTGGACAGAGGTTGCCGGCAGAGTAGGCAAGCCTCCCACCGTCGAAGGTGGCTGCTCGCCCAATCCTAGAGCCTTAGAGGTCTCCAGGACCGTGTCCGGCTGTGGTCCGAACCCGAGATCGCCCCCACCATCGACACGCCTGTGGGCCATCGCTACTGTGTGTCCGGCCCCAGAGACATACCCCCTGGTCCGGGTCCCGTTGAGATGACACCTCAGTGTCGCGCCTGGACTTTGGGGAAGGGGCCTCTGGAGGCGTCTCGCTCGCCAAAGCATCTTAGCTCAACGAATCCTCCGATGAGGACTGTCCGGCGCGAGACCTCGCCGGGCTGTATAAAATATGGCGACAATTAAAACTACTATACCCAAACGACCCTGGATGCATATGTGTGTTCGGATTTTGTATACTTATGACTTTTCCAGGGGCCGGGCCCTGGGATCCCACTCCGGGCTGTTATCGGCAGCCGTGTTGGCCTCTGGGTGGGATCCTCTCCCCCTCTTGGGCGATCCGGCCACCAGGGACGAGGAAGCCGTCCTTTTCTTCCCACTTCCTGAGTGAGGCTCGTCCTCCTCTGCTTCCTCCTCTTCGTCTTCGGAAGAAGGAGTGTCGCTGGAGTCTTTTGGATTTTGCGTCCGAAGCATCGCGACGATGGAGGCCACTCCGGGTATTTTTGACCTTCTTGGAGGCCTCTTTCTTTGGCGCCTCTTAAGGCGCCGGGACCAGCATCTTCGTCAGAAGAGGTCGGGCCATGTCGGTGTACTAAGGTAGGGGGTACCTCAGTACCCCAACTTGTGCACGGGCAGCCGCAGCTCCCTGCAGCTGGGTCCACCAAATGTTTGCCGGAGACCATTCCTGCTCCATACCAAGCCATTCAAGAACAAAGTGTACAAGATAGAAAATCAAGACCCCGGCAAGAGGAGCTTGCCGAAGGCCGCCTGTGCTCAAGATTACGCCACCCATGCAAGCCCCTGGCGAGAGGAGCTCACCGGGAGATTAAAAGACTACATCTCGTAAGACACGCCGGGCGCTTATACGCCACGGCGAGGGCCCGGGAGCGACAAGTTACAAGCCCGACAAGCTCCCTGCCCGCAAGATCAAGACCCCGCAAGGTGCTTGCCGGGAGAGCTGCGCTGCGTTCGCGACTCCAGCTCATCTCGCCCACGCCGCGCTTTTAGCCTTCTCCAGAGACGCTGCGGGCGGATGGTCAGGCAAAGATGAGGGGTGCGTGACACTCCACGGTGGTGGCTCCATCGCTGTGGCAAACGGAGACGCAAGGGCGGAACTTTTGGGCGACGGCGACGGCATTTAATGCTCTTGTCCCTCTCACAAAAGTAGGTAGAATCCATCGTAGCTACACTGCCTCAAGACTGCTCCAACTACCACCTCTTTTACATTTTTACCCCACTACCCTATGTTGACACTGCCGGTGACCCTTGCCCTATAAAAGGAGGCCCATGCACAACGAGAGGAGGTTCGACCATTTGCCACTCTCACGCCGGTAGCTACCATCAGTAGCTCTTCAAGCTCCGGCGCAATACAACACAAAGCAGCAAGAGGGTTTACGCGACCATCGCGCCCGGCTGGGTAAAATCCTCGCCGCGCAGACGCTCGATCTGCTCTCCGCGATCCTCCGCCTCGCATCAACACACGAAGGGGCCGCCCTCGCCCCATAGGTGTCGCGCCCCATCGCGGGCGCCCCGACATCTTTGGCGCGCCAGGTAGGGGGCGTCGAGGTTGTGCGGACCTGATCCGGCGTTCGCGCGACCGCGCTCTTCATCAACCTCTCCAGCTTGGCACGACTTCATCGATTAATCGCGCTTATGGCCTCAAGACGAGGGCCTCAAGGGTTGCAGACCTGTCTGCGTCTCACCCGCCGCCACCGGAGCCAGCGGTAGGCGGAGGAGACGCCGGTGGAAGGGTGGACACCGGCGAGGGCACTCGCGGCGCCACCAGATCCAGGGATCAAACGGATGACCGCGCCTCGGTCTCCGTGGATCCACGTCCATCCCAGTGCTCGACAGCCCAGCAGCGCCCTGCCATAAGACGTGGTACTCGCATGCTGGGGCAAGAAAGTGCCGGGGGCTCGCGGGATGCTCCGGACCGCTGTCCATGCATGAGCAAAGCGAAAGTGCCGGGGGAGGACTTTGCTCCTCCTATCGCTACTAGGAGTCCGAGCATGTTTCAGACCTCGCGCCACTCGCCTCCCGCTTCCCTACGCCCGACAAGCGATTCCTCGAGCGCTATGTTGTCGCCGAGGACGCGCCATCGAGCTCTAAGTCCGGCGAGGACGGCTCGTGCTTACTCCGACAAGCGCAGCCTCGAACGCCTAAGCCCGGCGGAGATAGCTCAGTGCTCGTTCGCTAACGCACTCTCCGGGCGCCGCTGCCGTCGGGACACGCCATTGGGCTCCACCAGCGAGTGCAAAGAAACGAAAAAAAGCTAAGTTGCTCGAGCTTTAGTGCAGAGCACTCTTTAATTCCATGCTTTTTTATGTTATATCCTCGCAAGATTCGCCCTTTGTACGCTAAACCCAGCGCCGGAGGAGCTCTGCTCAGGAATGGTCGCACCCTTACTTCGCTTCAACACGCCAACGAGTTAAGAGGAGCGCGACCAGCTTCGCGCCTCGCTTTCGAGTTCGAGTCTGTTCAGAAGTTAAGCTGCCGCGAACTAGACGCTGCAAGGTTGCTTGCCGGAAGCGACGCCAGCCAGCCGGCTGCTGATGTCCCGACTCAGAAGCGCGTTAAGCGCCGGCAAGTTCCCTAGAAGCGTAGGGTGAAAGTGCACAAAGGGCGTAAAGTAGAGGGTGTAATGTGGCAAGCCCTGCCGTGAGGTGTCCTTCATATGAGAGGCTTGGGCGCGAGAGGAGCCGAGTCGTGGTCCAGTTGCGTACTTGTTTTGTTTCCGAGTCCGCTCAACAAACACAAGTGTGCTGCTGCACCCTTATCTTGCTTTCGAGCCTGCTCAGCAAGTTAAGCGTCGCAACTGGCCCGGCGAGGTTGTTTGCCGGAAGCAACACCGCCAGCGGGCTGTCCCGCGGCAAGCGTGTTCGCCCCGGCAAGCTCCCCAAGAGCGTAGAGTACAAACATACGAGGGACAAGGCACGGCATCGTATTGCGCAGTCAAGATTTATATACACAAACATATACATGAAGCAGTTGCATGTCTACCTCAGTTGTTTTCATGACTGAAATTGCAGCAACAAGGAGGAACCGAAAGATCACACCAGCGCTCGGGCCCGCAAGCCGTGGTCGCCGGGGCTGCGGGTGCTGTGGTTCTTCCTCCGCAAACCAGCCTCACTGGGGCTGCGAGCCAAGATTCGCCTTCGCAAGACAGAGTTGCTGGGGCTGCGATATCGATGAGTTTTTCATCCTCGTCATGCATCCTCTCATGGATCGGGAAATGCGGGCTGCGTTTTTGAACGAGCGTGTTTTGTAAAACCCAGACGTGGAGGAGCCGAAGTCGTGGCCTGGGCTTATGCATTTGTTTTGTTTCCGAGTCCGCCAACAAACACAAGTGTGTTGCTGCACCCTTATCTTGCTTTCGAGCCCGCTCAGCAAGTTGTTGCCGAATCGCCCGGCAAGGTTGCTTGCCGAAGCGACACCGCCAGCTGGCTGTCCCAAGACTGCAAGCGTGTTCGCCCCGGCAAGCTCCCCGATAGCGTAAGAACACACAAAGCACGCAGTCAAGTAAAAGACTCAGTCCGGCAAGCTTCCCCCTCTTTTCATTAAAAACGTCCTAGCATAGTACAAGTCCATAGAGGATGAAAAACATGATAGAGAGGATTACAAGTTCTTAAATGCAGCTAATGCCCGAGGGCTTACAATTTAAAAAGATAAGGTGCCCGTGATCCCTCTCCTGTTTCTCTGTTCAGGAGTTCAGGAGGTAGGTCAAGGAGCCCCCGGCAAGATAAGCCTGCCGGGGAGAGGAGGCCCCGGCAAGAGGAGCTTGTCGGGGAAGGGCGAAAGGAGCGCCTAGGAGAGCGTGGCGGTGACGCCGCCGTGCCCCAGGAGCTGCGCAAGGTGACGGGCATGGGGAACGCATGCCCGGAGAGCCACGGGCGCCAGAAGACCCCAAGAGAACACCCCGGGGGCCGGCCAGGAGCTTGGCGGAGTCGGAGGCGTAGGAGGCAGAGGTTGAAGACGGGAGGTGGGACGTCAGCACGCTGTCGAGGGCTCCTCGCCCTCGTCCTCCTTGCTGCCGCCCTCCCCTCTCCCTCTTTCGCAGCCTCCCTACGCCAGACGCCAAGAAGACGGCCCCGGGAGTTCAGAAGGCCGGCGACCCAGGAGACGGGGTCGCCGGTAGCGCGCGAGGCAGCGGTGTCCGACGCCTAGTCGGGCCCGCCATCCCCCTCGCCGCCGCTGCCGCTCTCCTCCTCGCCACTCGCCGGGAGGAGCTCGCTATCCGAGGAGCTGTCCACACAGCAGCGCACTCGGGTCCCGTAGTCGCCAAGACCTTGACGGCGAGAAGGTCACCATCCGTTAACTTGAAATGGAGGGTGAACCCCCCGTCAAGCTATGGATCCGGGTGAACGCCTTCCACCCTCGGTCGAAGAACATCACGCCGGGGCTGGGGACACGACACTCACCCGAAAGTGCCGCTGATCCCGCAGCCCCTCATGCGCAACTCCATCACGCCGGGTGGATCCGCCCCATCGCTGTCGCAAACGGGCCGGCAGCCGAGTCGACGACGAGGCGCCCGAAGCTTGACGAAGAACTCCTGTGGGTCATCTCCAAGATGGACCGCGCCGTGGTCGAGATGCCGGGGAGACGGGGAGGCACATCACCACGACCGCCTTCGACCGCCTCGGCCACGCCGGCCTCGTCCTGGCCCACGCCCCTCCCTCTCCCTCTCGTGGCCGGGCTCCACTGCCACGGGAGCGGATGGGGAATGGTGCGCTGCCTAGAAGCGACCCTCGCTGCCACCGCCGAAGAGCAGGTTTTTCCTTCCATGGTGGCAAGAAGAACAGAGGATGGAGACGAAGGAGAAGAGGATGAGGCGGCCATTGTGCTCCCTTCCGCCCCTTTTAAAGAGGCGGGGTGGGGCTCAACCGCCTGCCGACCAATCAGGAAGCGAGAAGGCTGAGGAGCGGGCCGACTCGCTTTCTCCGCCTGCGGACGGCTCGGTCTCCCACCTTCGCCGCCCACCCCGTGCATGAGGGCAGCGTGGTGAAAAAGCGGAACCAGAGCGACGGGTGAGGCGACCCCACTCGCACCACGATCACGGGTGGATGCCTTAAAGGCTGCATGCGCCGCCCACGCCTCCCACGACGCCTGCAATCGACAGCGTCAAGCACGGGAGGGGAAGCGGCAGATGCAGGCAGACTGCACGCCGTGGGCTTCGCCGCCTGCACCTTTGCCTTGGGCCTGGCCCAACAGCCGGCACTGTGTGGCCCAGGCCTGGGCTCTGTCGGCATTTAAGGTAGGGGGTACCTCAAGACTTAACTTGTAGGCACGGGCAGCCGCAGCTCCCTGCAGCTGGGTCCACCAAATGTTTGCCGGAGACCATTCCTGCTCCATACCAAGCCATTCAAGAACAAAGTGTACAAGATAGAAAATCAAGACCCCGGCAAGAGGAGCTTGCCGGGAAGGCCGCCTGTGCTCAAGATTACGCCACCCATGCAAGCCCCTGGCGAGAGGAGCTCGCCGGGAGATTAGAAGACTACATCTCAAGACACGCCGGCGCTTATACGCCCGGCGAGGGCCCGGGAGCGACAAGTTACAAGCCCGACAAGCTCCCGGCCCGCAAGATCAAGACCCGGCAAGGTGCTTGCCGGAGAGCTGCGCCTGCGTGCCCGACTCCGGCTCATCTCGCCCACGCCGCCTTTAGCCTTCTCCAGAGACGCGCGGGCGGATGGTCAGGCAGCATGAGGGTGCGTGGCACTCCACGGTGGTGGCTCCATCGCCGTGGCAAACGGAGACGCAAGGGCGGAACTTTTTGGGCGACGGCGACGGGCATTTAATGCTCTTGTCCCCTCTGTCAAAAGTAGGTAGAATCCATCGAGAAGCTAATCGCTCCTCAAGACTGCTCCAACTACCACCTCTTTTACATTTTTACCCTCTACCCCACGCTGACACTGCCGGTGACCCCTTGCCCTATAAAAGGATGCCCATGCACAACGAGAGGAGGTTCGACTCATTTGCCACTCTCACGCCGGGTAGCTACCATCAGAGCTCTTCAAGCCCCGGCGCAATACAACACAAAGCAGCGAGAGGGTTTACGCGACCATCGCGTCTGCTGGGTAAAATCCTCGCCAGCACAAGACGCTCGATCCGCTCTCCGCAAGATCCTCCGCCTCGCATCAACACACGAAAGGGGCCGTCCCCGGCCCCATAGGTGTCGCGCCCCCATCGCGGCGTCCCGACAGGCCAGTTCCTCCGGCAGTGGGGCCGGACAATGTATCCGCTCCACCTTTTTTATCCATCCCTGGGGTCATGATAAAGCATGATAAAAATGTCTCCCTCAAGACATGCCAACTGGAGCATGAATGGACAGAGCATAGCAATCACTTACCGGGCTTACAGAATGGGATAATTGATACCCAGGGTCCTCGGCAGAGCCCGGCCATGATTTACCGGACTTAAAGAGTACCTTCCAGATATCCTTGTGGGAGGAATCATAGAGCTCCCAAAGGGTCTGGTGCTCGGTTGGGTCATACTCCCACAAATGGCAGGCTCGATGCTGGCAAGGGAGAACCAGGCGAACTAACATCACATGGAGTACGTCGACGAGTTTGACGTCCTTGTCAACTGTCGGTGTCAAAACCGGCGGATCTCACCTAGGGGGTCCCGAACTGTGCGTCTAGGCGGAGGGTAACAGGAGACAAGGGACACGATGTTTTTACCCAGGTTCGGGCCCTCTCGATGGAGGTAAAACCCTACTCCTGCTTGACTGATATTGATGATATGGGTAGTACAAGAGTGGATCTACCATGAGATCAAGGAGACTAAACCCTAGAAGCTAGCCTATGGTATGATTGTTGTTCTATCCTATGGACTAAAACCCTCCGGTTTATATAGACACCGGAGAGGGCTAGGGTTACACGGAGTCGGTTACAATGGTAGGAGATCTATATATCCGTATCGCCAAGCTTGCCTTCCACGCCAAGGAAAGTCCCATCCGGACACGGGACGAAGTCTTCAATCTTGTATCTTCATAGTCTTGGAGTCCGGCCGATGATGATAGTTCGCTATCCTGACATCCCTAGTCCAGACTGCCTCAAGAGCCCTCGAACCAGGCTTCAATGACGATTTAGTCCGGCGCGATATTGTCTTCGCATTGCAAGGCGGGTTCCTCCTACGAATAATTCATAGAAGATTGTGAACACCAGATGGTGTCCGCTCAGTAAAATAAATTCCACATACCACCAGATAGAGAATAATATTTACACAAGTTCAATCTGCTGACGTATTTTGTGGCGTGATGTCACTCCACAACCAAGCCTTTACTCGAATCGTTTTTATTATACCACCTCAGCGCGTTTAGCGAAGCGGTTTCCTTGGCACATCTTGTAGAAGCAGAGATCGTGTTCCCTTTACTCCGGGATTCCCATCAATACGGACGTGGGTAACCCAACCGCGCCATTGATTGCGGCGCTTGGGAGATAAGCTAGTTTTACCAGGCCGGTGGGATGCATAGTTTCGTCCGCCCATATATAAGGGGATAAGGATCCATCTTTTTTACCTACGCCTTCTTCCTCCTTTGCTTATCAATCTCACAAGACTGAGCTCCGGCGCCTAAGTCCGCACATCTCACCTCGACCTTCTCCAGCCATGTCCGGAGCGGAGGCAAGTGGATGGCCTCCTCCGCTATGGAGGGGCACATCAAGAAGCTGCGCAGCGCGGATATCTGTCCAGCGACATCGCAAGACCGGCCCGACGAGGGCAGCTCATCCCCACCCCGGCCCCATGAGAGGGTGGTATTCTTCCCATTTCCTCCGCGGACTGGGCTTCCCACTCCACCCCTTTGTCCGGGGGCTCATGTTCTACTACGCCCTGGACTTCCATGATCTGGCCCCGAATTTCATACTCAATATCTTGGCGTTTATTGTCGTGTGCGAGGCCTTCCTCTGCATCCAGCCCCACTTTGGCTTGTGGCTAAAGACCTTCAATGTTAAGCCGAAGGTTGTGAAGGGCAGCCAAGTGGAGTGCGGAGGCGCCATAGTGGGCAAAATGCCCAACGTCACTTGGCTCGAGGGCACCTTCATGGTAACCATCAAACTGTGGCAATCGGGGTGGTTCTACATCACCGAGCCGCATGACCCTAAATGGGCAGCGGCCCCCAAATTCAGATCTGGCATCCCCATGCGGCTCACCTCCTGGAGAGTGAAGGGCCTACTATGGGGTAGTTCGGAAGAGCTGACCGGACTCCAGTCCTTTCTCCAAACCATGGTGAACAAGAAGCTCAAGCTTGTCAACGTGATCCAGGTCATGCTCGTCCGCTGGATTCTCCCCTGCCAACAACGGGACTTCAATTTGTGGGAGTTTGATCCGGCACAGCACCGGACCTTGAGTGGGCTCTTCGATACTACGTACAAAGATGCCTGGAGGGTGCTGTTCAAGGCACCAAAGCTCCCGCATCCGCTACCGAAGATCGTGGATTCAGCTCGCAGCGTCCTGCTGGCGAGGTAAGCCATGTTATCCTTTATGGGACACTTGCTCTTCATGTTTTGACTTTATGCGGGATCTAAACTCCCAACACCTTTTAACAGTCCTGGTAAGCGATGTCCGGACAGGTTAACTGTCCGACTCCCCTTCCAGAAGACCCAGCGGATGCCCGTCTAACAGGGCTGCAGGTCCCGGCACTTTACGTAGTGCCGGAGAAGAAGGCCAAGAAGAAGGCCACGGAAACACGAAGGAGTTCCCGGCGTCAGGTGGTATCGGATTCATCGTCCGATGACTCTGAGGCGGACTCCTCCCATGAGGACGTGGAGGAGAAGAAAGAGGCCTCTCTGGCCGGGGAGAGAAGAAGAGGAAGGCCTACCCAACGAGGGAGGCCAAGGGTCCAAGAAGGAAGGACCCTTCCCTAGATCGCTCCGCCAACGCCGGCGACGGTGACGAGGAGGGCCTCAAGGGCCAAGCCCTAGCGAGATCGTAAGTATCCAGGACTCCCAATAACTTCATGATTTTTCTTTTCGCCACACGGTGTATTTCTAATGCCGCATACAACCCTGCAGTCCGCCCAAGGACGATCTTCCCGCTTCGTCGAGCGGGTCCTTGGGTACGTCGGATGTGGATAGTACTTCACTTCCGACCGCCTCCACCAACCATGACGCCGACGACGCCGAGCTGGGTTCCCAGAGAGGGACCCACGCGGAGGAGGAGGCCCCGGAGGTGCCACATGGCAACATCCCGGACTTCGTACCGGACTCCGCACCAGAACCTGCAGTGGTTCCGGAATCCGGCGGGCGGCCCCTTCGTAATAAGGGCAAGACTGTGACACCAGTGGCCTCTATCCAACCAGAGGCGCCGGATAACTTGCTGGAGACGCTCAATGGCGCTTCCATCAAAGAGGAACACCGCACTGTCATGAGTGCGGTGATTCAGAAGGTTCAGCTCGCCAAAAGTGGGCTGACTGAGGCCTGCAGCAACCTTCTAACAGGCTTTGAGGTAAGAATTTTAATATATGTAAAATAGTACAGCATAGACAGTAGCCCATGATGCTCAGTTCGGTGTTCGGAAAGAAAAGCCGGACTGAGGATCTAAAAAGATATACGCAGGAGTCTTAAAAAATATGTCAATATGGGATTGCAGGCTGCGCTGCTGACCTCTGCCGCACTGACTGTGGAGGTCAATGCTTTGAAGCAAAGCCTTGAGCGGTCCGAGAGCGAGCTCGGCCGTGCCAAGAAGCAGCTCGAGGAAAAGGAAGGTGAGTAACACCTTATTAAAGTTGTACCTTACAGAAAAGGATTTGGTTGCAAGAGAAATGGCAAGGATAACATGGGTACTCCAGGGGCCACGAACGAGGTTGTGACCCTGAAGGAGGCGGTGTCCGCGGCCAAACATAATGCGGCCGCGGAGCGTGCTGGGCGAGAGAAGCAGGAGGCACGGGTGGTGGAGGTACAGCAAGAGCTCCAGGCTCTCGTGGAAAAACATGAGAGTTTGGAGCGCGACTCGAAGACTCGAGAGTCCGAGCTTGCATCGGCTCTTGAGAGTGCCAAAGCCGCTAAGGCTGAAGCCCACATGGCCCTCCAGGAAATCGAGGTGTTGAAGAAAATAGGGGCGGGTAAGGCATTTTTCATGCAAAGCAAGCATGTGAATGTGAATTACCTATTCCTTACCCGACCTGAGCTCTCCAGAGCGCTCGCAGATCTGCCCTGGCAGGTCCGATGTCGCCGCTTTCAGGCCGAGGAGGGTGCTCGACGGAGAAGGTCTTCGTCTCAAGATGCCGAGACCGGACATCCGGTGCAGCTTAGCGACCAGTGAAGCAGCTGGTCGAGCTCCACAAGGTGGCCGAACAGGCCATGAAGGGGCCTATAGTTCGGACAGGCCCAAGGAGGCCATGCCTGGAGCTACTTGCCTAGTGCGCGGCGGCTGGTGGATGCTTGTCCATGGGTTGAAGTCATCAAGCACTCCGCCTGCTTTGAAGGTGCCCGTCGGGCCCTTGCCCGTGCTAAGGTGCACTGGGGCAAGATGGACGCTGAGAAGCTTGTGACGGACGCGCCACCGCCGGGCAAGGAGTATCACACGCCCGAGATGTATTATAAGGGTGTCCTGAGGGGTGCCCGCATTATTGTGGGTGAGTGCTCCAAAGATGTAATATTTGAGTAGACTCGCATTTTTTTATCCTGTGCGCTGAAAACTTTGTTCATATGCGCTAAGCAACGCTTGTTAATTTAAAATATGACCTTCTGTGCGGCCATTTATTAAATCTGAGAGATGGCAAGTCGTCGGCTTCAGCCCCCATGCCACGAGTGCTGGGGTGTTCGGGATAAACTTGAGCACTCTTGTTCCCTTTTTTGGGTCCATCTAGGGAGGCGCTCAACACAACGAACAAGGCAACCGGACTTATAGTGCTTGAACACTCTCACTTAGCCATCGTATTCTATAATTTTAAATTTTGGCGAAGCCCCTAGTGTTCGGAAGACCGAGTTTAGGGCGCTATCCACGCCTGGGCCGGACGAAGCCGGTTCCTCGCACTAAGCGGCATAAGTCTTTAGGGACTCGAAAAAACCTCTCGAACAGCGACCAGCTCTCGCCTCATCATGACGGTCAGTTTTAGGTTTCTCCACTGAGGTGCTCGCCCAGCTCAACTGGGGCACAATCGTAGTGGTTCTCCCAGCGCTACCTTAGCCGATATAACGGAACGCAAGGTACCAAAACATGGGAGCCGGGCAAACCCAACTATTGACCCAAGACATGATTCGGAGCCGATGCATATAATGCTATAAGTTCGGGGTGCCGCACTTGTGAAAGTGTTCGGACTTATCACACCATAATGTGGGAACTTAAGCCCTGGGTATTTAGCCGCACTAAAGTGTACGGATGCAACATGTCATAAATGAACATATGTATAAGAAAGGAATGCAATTATAAGCAAAAGGCGATGCATTGTTTATTCAAGAAATACTGCCATGAATGCAGAACGATACAAATAGTGCGGTAAGCAAGGGATGGGACTATTAAACATGTCTCTCGTGGGTAGGCTGCGGAATGGTGTATAAAACAGATTTAATGCTCATAATGGAGACCACCTAGATACTCGTCGTAGCCTTTCTCCTTCCCTGGCTGTTGCATCGTGAGTTTGGCAGGTCTACAGTCGGACAGGGCCTCTGGTGAACGGAGTCCTGTGGATAAGGGAAAAAAAGAAAAAGGGAAAAAAAGGATGACACACTTGGGAGCCCCTGGTGTGGTTAAGCCGCATTCGGGCCTGTCGTGGTCGTGCCCCTCCCCCTATGCCCACGGTATCTCCAGAGCGTAATGATGTACGCGACGTACCGGTCTTGATATTTTGCAAGGGCTGGGGTTGGGGCCGCACTGCTACGCGTGCTCGGGACGTGCTAGGTGGTCTTGTTGTAGGTTACTCCGGGCGCGTTTAGCAGTGTCCGGCTGCTTAATGGCCGGACTCGAGAATTGCCTTAAGAGGCTGCTCTGTACTTCTACCGCGAGAGCCGCTGTGTGTTCCTCTGTTCGGAGGGAGCGTTCAGTGTTTCCGTTGACCGTGATGACTCCTCGAGGGCCTGGCATTTTGAGCTTGAGGTATGCGTAGTGTGGCACCGCGTTGAACTTTGCAAAGGCGGTCCGTCCGAGCAGAGCATGATAACCGCTGCGGAACGAAACTATGTCGAAGATTAACTCCTCGCTTCAGAAGTTATCCGGGGATCCGAAGACCACTTCCAGTGTAACTGAGCCTGTACAATTGGCCTCTACACCTGGTATGATGCCTTTGAAGGTTGTCTTTGTGGGTTTAATCCTTGAGGGGTCTATGCCTATCTTGCGCACTGTATCCTGATAAAGCAGGTTCAGGCTACTGCCGCCGTCCATCAAGACTCTGGTGAGGTGAAATCCATCGACGATTGGGTCTAAAACAAATGCGGTGAATCCACCGTGGCGGATGCTGGTGGGGTGGTCCCTTCGATCAAATGTGATCGGGCAGGAGGACCATGGGTTGAACTTCGGGGCGACTGGCTCCATAACGTATACGTTCCTGAGTGCACGCTTCCGATCCCTCTTGGGTATGTGGGTTGCGTATATCATGTTCACCGTCCGCACTTGTGGGGGGAAACCCTTCTGTCCTCTATTGTTCGGCAGTCGGGTCTCTTCCTCGTCATCGCTATGCAGCCCCTTGTCATTTTTTTCGGCAATTAGCTTGCCTGCTTGCTTGAATACCCAACAGTACCTTTTGGTGTGATTAGCTGGCTTTTCGGGGGTGCCGTGTATCTGGCATGATCGGTCGAGTATTCGGTCCAAATTGGACAAACCCGGAGTAGTTCTTTTGAATGGCTTTTTCCGCTGACCGGGTTTGGAGCCTTTGAATCCAGCATTGACTACCGTATCCTCAGTATTGTCGCCGTTAATGCGGCATTTGTGCTCGGTGTGACGTGACCTGCCGTTGCGGTCCTTGGTATCCAGACTGCCAGAATTTTTGTTGAGGTTGTTGCTGCGGGCTAGCCAGCTGTCTTCTCCCACGCAGAAGCGGGTCATGAGTGATGTGAGGGCTGCCATGGATTTCGGATTTTCCTGTCCCAGGTGACGGGCAAGCCACTCGTCGAGGATGTTATATTTGAAGGCCGCGAGGGCCTCCGTGATCCCGGACGGTCGGCGATTTGATTTTTCTTAGTTAAGAACCATGTCCGAGAATTGTCCGCCGATTCGTCTGGCTGCTGAATTATATGGCTTAGGTCGTCAGCGTTCGGTGGTCGCTTTATACGCGTGCCTCCGAAGTTATCAAGGAATGTGGCTTCCAGGTCCTCCCAACACCCAGTTGATTCTGCTGGCAAGTTGTTAAGCCAATGCCGAGCTGGTCCTTTAAGCTTGAGTGGGAGGTATTTGATGGCGTGAAGATCATCACCCGGGCCATGTGGATATGAAGGAGATTTTCTTCGATCCAAACCACGGGGTCTGTTGTGCCATCATAGGATTCAATATTCACGGGTTTAAACCGTTCGGGGATTTGATGATCCATTACTTCATCTGTGAAGCATAGAGGGTGTGCGGCGCCTCTGGATTGGGCTATATCACGACGAAGCTCAAACGAGCTTTGTCTAATGTGTTCGGCTCGGTCGGACTTGCTGTGTCCGGCGCGACAGTTGTCGTCGCGTGTCATGGGGTGCCCACGCGATCTGTAGATCGATCTTGATTGTCTTTCCTTATCCTCCAATATATCTTGCAAGTCCGGAGCGTTCCCTTGTGGCTTTGTGCTTTTCGAGCGATGCCGGGGTACGGTTTTAGTGGAGGTCCTAGAAGCGTCTCTGTCGCGGCCACGGGGTGGTCGGTCAGCCGTATTGTGCGCTGGTGATGCAGGTTTATATGCCTCCTCCTCTAATCGGGGGAGCAGCTTGCGTTTGGGGAAGCTTTTGGAGGGGCGTTCGAGTTCATGCTCTTCGGCCGCAAGGACTTCAGTCCATCTGTCGGCTAGCAGATCTTGATCAGCTCTAAGCTGTTGCTGCTTTTTCTTGAGGCTGCTTGCCGTGGCCATAAGCCTGCGTTTAAAACGCTCTTGTTCGACGGGATCCTCAGGCATGACGAATTCGTCGTTGTCGAGGCTTGCCTCGTCTCCGTGAGGAGGCATGTAATTATCATCCTCTACCTCTTAAATGCCCTCTCTCATGAGGGCTGCCTTCTCCGTCCTCCTATGCTGAATCTTCTTTGGAGGGGTTGTCTTCGCACTTTATGTCTGGGTGTTATTATCTCCGGTGCAGGAATCTCCATTCTTCTTTGTGGCGGATTTAGAGCGGCACCGCTGACGCCGGCGCTTAGGCTGTTTCTTGGAGGGGTCTTCCTCCGCTGTTCCCTCGCCATTCTCATCCTTTGGGATATCCACCATGTATATGTCATATGATGAGGTGGCTCTCCAGTGCCTAGTAGGCGCTGGTTCTTGGTCGTCTCCGGCATCGTCGTCCATACCGTCGATGTCTTCGGAGTCGAAGTCTAGCATGTCGGTTAGATCGTCGACAGTGGCTACTAAGTGGGTGGTGGGTGGGCTTTGATTTTCTTTGTCATCCACATCCCAACCATCCTGACCGCAGTTCGGCCAGGGCTCTCCTGATAACGAGAGATACTTTAGCGAATTCAGGATGTCGCCGAAAGGTGAGTGTTGAAAGATGTCCGCAGCGGTGAACTCCATGATCGGTGCCCAACCGGATTCGATTGGTAGGGGCACGAGGTGTCGTGGGAAATGAACACCTATGGGGACCCATCTCGGTCCGGCAGGGAGCGGAGGGCGCACGAATAGCAGATCGAGGCGAAGCACGCAAGGGATTTTACCCAGCTTTGGAGCTCTCTGGAGAGATAAAACTCCTACTGCTGCTTTGTGGTGGTATTATGTTCTTGCTTGAGAGCGTGAGCGTTCTGTAGTTTCGAATGAGTCGAACCCCCTCTACGTTGCGCATGGGCCTCCTTTTATAGGCACAAGGGGTCACCGACAGGTGGCAACGCAGCCAGGGGTACAAATGTAAAAAGAGGGGTTGGTACAACTGCCTCTACAGTGCGCCCTACCTAACTCTGACGGCAGGGGACAAGAGCATTTAATGCCCGTCCGGTCGCCCAAACAGTGCAGAAAAGCAACCGTTAGGTGCGCCACCGCTTGCCACGATGGCCTTCTCGTCATCTCCACTTGCCACCTCGCACCGCTTTTCTGCACAGCTTCCTGCCACATGCGCCTAGAACGGTCCTGCGGCGACACGCCGACGGATGCGCTGGAACATGGGCGCAGAGTGGTGGCTTCGCCGCGGCAAGCGCCTTGCCGCGGTCGTTGTCTTGTCGCACCCGAAAGCTTGTCGCTCGTCGGGTCTTGCCGGGACGCCCGGCGTGTCGCGGTAAGTTCTTTGAAGTGCCTTGGTTGGCCCTCCCGGCAAGCTCCTCTTGCCGGGGCCTTGTCCTTCCCGGCAAGCTCCTCTTGGCGGAGTCTTGTCTTCTCAGTTAAAACACTTTGTTCTTGAATGGCATCAATAGGAACTACGGAGGATCTTGGCGGACGCCCGGCAAGCCTTGCCGCGGGGCGCTGCGACTGCCCGTGCACAAGTTCGTGATACTAAGGTACCCCTACTTTAGTACACCGACACGAGGGGTTCGGAGTCCGGCGAGGAGTCCGGCACCTCGGAGTCACGAGCTTCACAAGGGACAAGGTCAGTATTCGGCTCCATCGCCATAGAGGTTGCTGCCCCCGAGGCGGTGTCTAGCCACCCGTCCTCCATCTGCGCAGCCAGCTCCAAATTAACTGTCGGAGCAGACTCATGTGCGGCCTCCAGGGCACTGTCCGGCAGCAGAGCTAAATCATGTCCATCGTGACAGTGCGGCGCGCTCGGCTGTATCTCTAATCCATCAAAGATCAAGTCCCCGCGGATGTCAGCCGTGAAGTTCAGACTTCCAAATATGACCTGACGGCCAGGGGCGTTGAGGGAGTCCTGGACTAGGGGGTGTCCGGACAGCCGGACCATCAATATCCGCCGGACTCCCATACTACGAAGATAGAAGATTGAAGACTCCGGCTCGTGTCCGGAAGGTACTTTCCTTGGCGTGGAAGGCAAGCTTGGCGATACGGATATGTAGATCTCCTACCATTGTAACCGTCTCTGTGTAACCCTAGCCTCTCCGGTGTCTATATCAACCAGAGGGCTTTAGTCCATAGGACACAACATTACATCTCAACAATCATACCATAGGCTAGCTTCTAGGGTTTAGCCTCCTTGATCTCGTGGTAGATCTACTCTTGTACTACCCATATCATCAATATTAATCAAGCGGGACGAGGGTATTACCTCCATCGAGAGGGCCGAACACAGGTACAAACCTTGTGTCCCTCGTCTCCGTTACCATCCGCCTAGACGCAGATTCGGGACCCCTACCGAGATCCGCCGGTTTTGACACCGACATTGGTGCTTTCATTGAGAGTTCCTCGTGTCGTCAGCGGATAGAGCGGATGCCTTTACCCGCCTTCAAAGGCGGTGTTCTCACCAGAGGGCCTTGGCGCGGTCGACAATCCGCTCGGCGGCTTCCTTATGACCGCCGTCCGGCCGTCGCTTCGGCAATGACTTCTCAAGTCGTCGAAAGCAATCTTCGAGTCAGCCCTAAAGCTGCCGAACAGTTAGATCCAATCGAGATCTTGTCTGTTAACGAGCTCTTGGATCGCATCGCCGCCCTGGGAGTCGCAACGGACCACGATCAGATTGGGCTTAAAACCGATCTGAGAGAGATTAACTCTCCCCAGGCTACCCACCACGTCAAAGTGGTAGAAGAACAACTCGGCAATTTGTTGCCATTGTTGAAAACAATCTGTGTCCGGATTCCTGCGGAGGGACGGACCCTGATCGAGCATTGAACCTAAAATCATGCGTCGCTCCGGACTCGCTGGGCTTTTTCCAGCAAATCAAGCTTCCAAGTTCGGAAGACCCTCGGCCTTTGAGCCTAAAGATGGGCAGGGATCCGGATTTTATTCCACCCACCTGCCCAGACATATGCGACCTATCTCTAATTCGGCATGAGCCCTCGTAAGCAAAGACATCATTATTGGGCCGATTCCTCCCGGTTATGGACAGGATAAAGGACTGCCGAGAGGAAAACGCAATCTCAATCTTCTGCAATAACTGCACGGACAGGGGAATCCTGAATGCCATCGATCGTCGCAAGATTACGCGTTTTACCGATCTGGCGTCCATAGTGCGAAAGTACTGTGCGATGGAAAGTCTCCGGAAAACTGAAAATCAATTTTGGGATAATCCGGCACCAAACCCAGTCCGCGGTAAAAGGGCGCCCCACAATCAGGCCCCAAATGCAAAAACCAAAAAGCAAAAACCTAGCAAGGGAAAAGGAAGCGTACTGGAGGGATGGCTCAATGGACCCTGTAAACTTCATAATACGGGGGGAGCTTCCCCAACACATAGCCTTCGAGCATGTTGGATACTACGGCAGGTGGCCAAAAGTGGCGAAGAGCTTCTAGCTCCGGGAAACCACTCCAACAATACCAGCACGGTATCAACAGTCTTCGAGACTTTCGCATCAAATAATATGCGAAAATGAACAATTCGCGAACTCGCCGAAGTCTACCAAGTAGCAACAGCAAATCCATGGAGCGACACAGCTATCACCTTCAGCGCTAGCGACGAGCCCACATCTCGAACTACGAGCCCGGCTGCTGACCGGTACTTAGTCCCATAGTGGACGGCTTTCGACTGACAAAAGTCCTCATGGACGGCGGCAGCGGACTAAACCTCATTTATGAGGAAACCCTGCGGAAAATGGAAATCGATTGGAGCCATATTGAGCGAAGCAGCACAACCTTCAGAGGAATAATCCCTAGCCGGGAAGCGCGCTGCACCGAAAAAATCACACTCGATGTGGTATTCGGCTCTCCGGACAATTACAGATCTGAAGAAGTCACGTTCCAGGTAGCCCCGTTCAGCAGTGGCTATCACGCCATATTAGGACGAGAGGCATTCACAATTTTTCAAGCAATACCTCATTACGGGTACATGAAGCTCAAAATGCCTGGCCCCGGCGGAATAATCACTCTCGTCAGTGATCCGGATACAGCACTCCGCGCCCAAAACAAGACAGCCGCACTAGCCCTCGAGGCACTATCCGAAGCCTTAGCGGCAAAGGAGCTCACCGCGCTACGCTCTACGGTAAACAGGGACGACGTGATACTTGATAAAAGATCCAAGTCCACCTCCTTCAAACCAGCAGATGAGATAGTTAAATTTCAGGTCCACCCAATGGACCCAACAAAGACGGCCTCTATCGGGGCACAGTTGAACCCCGAAGTGGACGCCGCACTGCGCGAATTCCTTCGGGAAAATTGGGACATCTTCGCTTTGGCATCCTTCGGACATGCCGGAATCCCTCGCAGGTTGGCAGAACATAGCCTAAACATCCTAAAAGGATTTAAGCCAGTCAAACAGGCTCTTCGACGATTTTCTGAACCCAAAAGACAGGCAATGGGAGAAGAGCTAGCCAAGTTATTGGAAGCCGGATTCATTAGAGATATCAAACATCCGGACTGGCTAGCAAATTTGGTGATGGTACCAAAGAAAGATAAATCCTGGCGTCTCTGTGTTGACTTCAAAGACCTCAATAAGGCTTGCCCAAAGGATCCTTTCCCCCTCCCCCGCATCGATCAAATTATCGATGCCACAGTAGGACACGATTCGTTGTGCTTCCTAGATGCTTACTCCGGCTATCATCAAATCAATATGGCAGAAGCAGATCAAGCCGCAACGACATTCATCACTCCATACGGACCATTCTGCTTCAACACGATGCCCTTCGGACTCAAAAACACCAGCGCAACATATCAGCGCATGATTCAAACATGTCTGGCTACCCAGATCGGCAAAACAGTCGAGGCATACGTAGACGACGTAGTCGTCAAAACAAAACACGTCGAAACTTTAGTAGACGATTTGAGGCTCACATTCGACAACCTCAGAGCATATGACATTAAGCTGAATCCGGAAAAATGTGTTTTTGGCGTACCAGCCGGGAAGCTGCTGGGCTTCATCGTATCCGGTAGAGGGATCGAAGCAAATCCGGCCAAAATCTGAGCTCTGTCATAGTTGGATATCCCAAAGGACGTCAAGCAAATACAAAAATTAACAGGATGCATGGCAGCCTTAAGCCGTTTTATCTCCCGTTTAGGAGAGAAGGTGTTGCCCCTTTATCGCCTCCTAAAGCGCACCGAACACTTCGAGTGGATGGATGCCGCCACTGCCGGACTCGAAGAAATAAATGCCATATTGGCAACAAATCCGGTCCTGGCTGCGCCCACTCAGGGCGAACCAATGTTGTTATACATCGCGGCAACACATCAAGTTGTGAGCGCTGTGCTCGTCGTCGAACGAGCAGCGAAGGGCATAAATTCCCTCTTCAAAACCAGTGTATTATGTATCCTTGTGCTAACCCCTACAAATCCCGTTACCTGCACTATCAAAAGATAGCATATGCGGTGTTCATGGCGTCTCGGAAGCTTCGGCACTACTTTCAAGAGTGTTTGATAAGAGTGGCTTCTGAAGTGCCACTCAATGACATTATAAATAACATGACATAGAACGGGCAGGATTGCAAAATGGGCCATTGAGCTCTTGCCATTCGACATAACTTACAAACCTCGACGAGCCATAAAGTCACAAGTTTTGGCTGACTTCGTCGCCGAATGGACTGAAGCCGAACTACCTAAAGAGTGCGGCGCATACTCCAATTGGACTATGCACTTCGACGGCTCCAAAATGTTGGCCGGACTGGGGGCTGGCGTCGTCTTGGCGTCCCCACGAGATCTGATCCAAGATGTACTTCAAATAATGTACACGGACTCCAACAATGCAGCGAATCTGAGGCCTTTTACATGGTCTCCGGATGGCGATCTCCATGGGCATCCAAGCGCCTAGAGGTGCGCGATTCAAACCTTGCAATATCCCAAATAAATGGAGACTTTGACGCCAAGGATCGAAAATGGCAGCATATCGTAATGCTGTCCCGAAAATGTCATTTCGGTTTGAAGGACTCGAATTCCATCACATAGCCGAGATAACAACCAAGCAGCCGACATCACGCGCGCATCGGCGCGAAACATGATGTTGTCCTCCAAATATCTTCCCGAGCGGCTCTTCAAGCCATCGGTTCTATGGGAAGAGGAGTCCGATAACGACAAACCGAGAAAGCCGCACCAACCGGTGATTCAGCGGAACAATGTAACACAATCCGCCTACGACATAATGGCGATGTAATCGCGCGTGGGCAGAACCTTTCTGGCCTACTTACTTAGGCAGGAACTTCCGAAGACCAAAATGAGGCCCGCTGCATAGTCCGCGATCGAAGGCCTACAAGGTTCATGAGGAGAACTTTATAAGAAAAGTACTACGGAGTCCTTCAAAGGTGTATCTCCGAAGAAGAAGGCGAAACCTCTGGCTGAAATCCATGCGGACTAGGTGGACACCACGCAGCAGCCGGGCCCTGGTTGGAAAGGCATTCCGTCACAGATTTTATTGGCCGACGGCTCGGGCAGATGCACAGGACTTGGTCAGCGATGCGTTGGTTGCCGGCTCTTCGCTAATCGAGCCATATGCCACCCACCGCCTCAAAACCATACCCATTACCGCCGTTCACGATGCAGGGCTTGACATGGTCGGACCCCTTAAAGGGGGAACCCACAAGAAAAGGTACATTGGTCATGGTGGATAAGTTCACCAAATGGATAGAGGCCAAACCCGTCAAAACGGCAGAGTCGGACCAGTGATAGACTTTATATCAGAGGTGGTACACCGTTAGGAAGTCCCCCACAGCATCATCACGGATAACGGCACGAACTTCACAGCCGATGAAGTGAAGTCATGGTGCAAAAATATGGGCATTAAGCTCGACTATGCGTCGATCTATCACCCTCAAACCAGCGGTCAAGTGGAAAGAGCAAGCGGTCTAATAATGGCGGCATTAAACCGGACTAGTGAGATCACTCACTAAATCGAGACACCCAATGGGTCGAGGAGCTCGACTCCGTACTCGGGGCTGCGGACAACGCCTAACCGTACTACGGATTCACACCATTTTTATGGTATACGGCGCAGAGGCAGTTCTGCCCTGCGACATTATTCATGACTCACCTCGAGTGCGCATGTATGAGGAAAGAGAAGCTGAGCTCGATCGGCAGGACAGCTTGGACACATTGGAGGAAGAACGTGACGTCGCGAAGGCTTGTTCCGCATTCTATCAGCAGCAGGCCCGGAGATATCAAAGCAGAGAAGTACGGGCCAAGACCTATAATGTTGGCGAACTAGTTCTACGCCTGCCGGACAAGAAAAAGGACAAGCTCAAGCTCAGATGGGAAGGCCCTTCATTATTGATCAAATCTTGACCGGCGGAGCGTACCGTCTTAAATCGTCGGACAACCGACTCGAGCGAACCCATGGAACGCAGCCCGACTCGAGCGATTCTATGCCTAGCGCCGGACTAAGAGTTCGCCCCTTCCCCCTCCAACCTTTTATATTTGGCTGTCTTCCTTTTCTCTGTTTTATCCTTTTAAATTAACAAAGCCCCTCGGGGCCTATTTTCGCATTTTTGCATACATACGATGTGCCACCCTTTTCGTTATTCTGAGGGCTCCTTTTACGAAGCTCAACTATCTGGTTTTATACCCAACACATGTGTCACGCTTCCACATGTACCTTTTACTCGCCATTATATGCATCGATATGACTTAAGTTTTGGCCAAGCTGGGTTGCCTGGCTCCTGTGCTTACCCCTACGTTCCCGATTGTTCGGCTAGGCGGTAAAGGGAGCACCTCTGCGATTATTCTTGCCGGTCGACGGATGTGTACCTCAGGTGTGTGAAGCGAAAGCTAAGCGTTCTTAAGGGAATATTCGATCGGTGATTTAAAAGATGACTTTTACCTATTTTTCCACCCTTTGAGATGATTCATCTGCTCCATTGGCAGTCGGACATGCACTTTAGGGCATGCCACCCCAGCGAAAGGAACCCTTAACGGAACTATTCTCTCGGAAGATGTTTCTTACTAACCATGTAATATAACATAACTAGTTGGGCACTTGTGCGATAAAGCACTAATGACCCCTCGCCTAGTCTCCATGCATACCATGGTTATTTCCTAAACCACAAAGGTATTCGGACACACTCCGGACTCTAGGGTCCCGAGGTCGAAGCGAAAAGGTCGGCAACGACAAACGATCTACAATCCGGCTAGAAGACATCTCACATGTCATTTTTAACAGGATAACATACATTGTCAAGTTCATTGATTGTATTCCTCCTCAATCCCGTCTAACAGGCCGTCTAGCTTACAGTCCCATTGGGAAAATTTAGCAGCCAGTTCTACCTGGCTGTACACTAAACTCACAGGGATCTCCTTCCCGTCGGGCCCCACCGGTCCAACCGGCCATATGGTTGGGATCCGCCTTCTTGTACGCGTCTTCACCATGGCCCAAGCCTCCACGGCACCTTGTCGGCAAGCGAAACCTTCCACAAACGGAAGCACCGCCTCCTGTAGCTTCTCCGCAAGCTCCCCGAGGCCCTCGGGCGGGGCGAGGGATGGCCATAAAGCCTGTACGGTGCCACTCATCGCCTGCCGAACTCGTTCGAACAGCTGCAACAGTTCGGGAAGTTGATCACCCATTGATACGGGCATCTCCTCCGCAGGATGGCCCGTGAGTATACCTACAAGACATATAATGTCAAAACACTTCCTCGCCGAACTCTTCCTTTCAAGCACTTACTATATATGCCGCGACGAAGTCATTGATTATCCTTAACGGAGCCGGACAGCTCGGCCTGTGCGCCTTTAAGCTCTTCTCCGAGCTTGGCGTTGGCATCTTGGAGTTTGTTCCTTTCCTGCTGAACTCTATTCAGCACATACTCGCCGGCCTTTAGCTGGCGCAGTAGCGCTTGCCTGTCCGGATTTTGTTCGGCGGCACCTACAGTGTCATCATTAGACTCACGCGTATACCGCATAGCGCTTTTATTAATTTATACAAATGTGTTACCGGGAGGGGTCTTTCCGTCTCCTCTGTGGCAGCAAGTCTTGACCTCAAGTTGGGCCTTGCAATCTTGCAGCTCCGGGACAACTGGGCATTCTTCTCGTTAAGAGCACGAAAGTTCATATGATCCTTAAATCAGTTAACATAACTAATTTAAGTCTCGGGGGCTCTTGGTGTATACAACCATTAAAATTCCCTTACAGTATGTCTTTAACATCTTTGCTCCGTGGCCTGGTAAAACCATTTCGAGCAGCCGGAGATCGCGTCCCCTGCGTTAAAGGCATCCAATGCCTCGGGAAAAGCACGCCTCTTGAAAAACTGTCCGCGGCGTCTATGAGTCATAGCGCTCTCCACCTCCGATTTTGTGGCGGACGATCAGCCGGTATCCTCCGTTGGAGCAGGATCCGTTCGCGCTTTGCGCTTGCCTCCCCCACCGGTCATCGGAGCTGGGCTGGTGTTGATTGGGTTGGCAATTCCTGTGCTCGCAGTCCGGCGAGCGCTTATTCTTCTATGAAGATCATGAGCACTTAGAAGTTTCCTCGTAAAATTGCTCAGAAAGATCAAACGCGAGCTATACCTCTGCAGCGACGTTTCCGCCCGCACGGCGCTCCTTTTCCTCCTGCTAGTTCGGCCTGACCTCTGTAAGTCGGCCGCCGTAGGCTCGGCTCCTGGCCGGATCGGCGCTTCCTGCAAGACACCATCGTTCGCGAGGGTCAGAATAGGCAAGGATAAGATAACGGTGTCCGGACTTCGGTCTTGGTCACCTGGGATGCCGAACTTAGCCCGGGGTAGTCCGCCGTAATGGCGACCAACGCATCATCAACGCTTAGCTGGTGATACACCCCGTCGATTACCTCCACCCCGAGGTCCGGATCCTCTTCGGAGGTCGGACCCAGGGATCCTTCCGGGTCCTCGGGTTGTGGAGCAGGACTCACCATGTCCTCCACAGTCCGGCGTAGACTCTGCGCCGAAGACATAATATAAGAAGCTTAAACTTCGAAAATACGGGTAACGGCCCTTTTGAGGTGTTAAACACCCATCCTCAGGATTGACCATAGAAAACCCATCCACAGGGTTCGGACGAAGGAAGTCCTCCTTCTCCCCCTTGTACAGGCCGGACAGGATCTTCACCAGATCCTCGGTCGAATCCGGGCCCTTGCGGCCGTCCCGGGTGGCATCGTCCTCCCCATTGAAGTCCCACATGGGGTGGCCTCAGTATTGCAGCGGCTGCACCCCCCGCTTGATGCACGTCGCCATGACTCCAATCATGGTCAAGCCGGAATGAGCCATTAGTCTTATTCGGCCCATCAATTAATGGACGCTCTTGTCCTCCTCCAAACGGGGGCTCCGCGGGCGCCAACTGAGGCGTTTCTTCAAGGGAGCAGCATCAAACTCCGGGAGGCCAATCCGGACTGGGTCGAGCAGCAATGAGCGTCTACAATATAAAACCACTCCGAGGGCGATCTTGGACGCCCTCTTGGGTGCGGATAGGTATCCGGTCCCAGCAATCGCCATATTTGGCGCCGCCCACTTGATATATGGACCCCTGGTGAGAACGGGGTACGAGGCAGAACAGCCTCTTCCACAATGCGAAATGGGGCTCGATGCCCAAGAATAGCTCGCAAAGAGCTACGTAGCCCGCGATGTGCAACACAGAAGCGGGCGTGAGGTGGTGGAGCTGAAGTCCGTAGAACTTCAGGAGCCCGCGGAAGAACGGTTGTGTTGGAAACCCGAGCCCCCTTATTAGATAAGGGACGAAACACACCCGCTCCCCCCTGTTGGGGCTTGGGGTGTCCTCCGCCTGGCTCCCTCCTCGATAAGTAACCAGTCCGGCTCGGACCGGAACCATGAAGGCCGGAGGAAGCCATCCCTCCGTTTGGAGCTTTACTAGCTCGTTGTGCAAAATGGAGCACCTCCTCCAGTCCCCCGGCGATGGGCTGGGAGCGCGTGAGGAAGAGCCGCGTTGACGATCCATGGTGGAATGGATTTCAGGGTCAGAGGCGCTTCGATGGAGTATACGCGGGAGGAGGATGGTGCGGTTTGGATCTGGATCCCTGCCCCTTTAATAGGCAGGTGACCCGCACAACCGGGGGGTAAAATGTAAAAGACTCCCTGGCTTTTCGCATTCGTGCGACGCGTAGAAGAGGGCCATAATTTGGCGTAGAAGCCAAGAAGCACAGTATTCGAGGTGAAGCCGGACGCTGTTCGGCAGGAACACGTAATTCGAAAGGAGAACCCGCCTTGCAACACCGAAGACTACAAGCACGCTGGACTTATCGTCATTAAAGCCTGGTTAAAGGGGCTCTTGAGGAGTCTGGACTAGGGGTGTCCGGACAGCCGGACCATCAATATCCGCGGACTCCCGGACTACGAAGATAGAAGATTGAAGACTCGGCTCGTGTCGGAAGGTACTTTCCTTGGCGTGGAAGGCAAGCTTGGCGTCTGGATATGTAGATCTCCTACCATTGTAACCGACTACTGTGTAACCCTAGCCTCTCCGGTGTCTATATAAACGGAGGGCTTTAGTCCGTAGGACACAACATTACATCTCAACAATCATACCATAGGCTAGCTTCTAGGGTTTAGCCTCCTTGATCTCGTGGTAGATCTACTCTTGTACTACCCATATCATCAATATTAATCAAGCGGGGCGTGGGTATTACCTCCATCGAGAGGGCTGAACACAGGTAAAAACCTTGTGTCCCTCGTCTCCTGTTACCATTCGCCTAGGCGACAGTTCAGGACCCCCTACCGAGATCCGCGGTTTGACACCGACAGCGTAGCTTCGATCTGCTCCGGATGGCCAAGCAAATTGGCCCGCATGCAAAAGCCGCCGAATCGAAGATCTGTCCGAGGAGAAAAGTCTCACCACTGGACTGCGTCGTTGTTGTTGACGATCGAAGGAGCCGTCGAGCCTATCGGTGACGCGACGGAGGAACTCTCAATGAAAGCACTAATGTCGGTGTCAAAACCGGTGGATCTCGGTAGGGGTCCCGAATCTGTGCGTCTAGGCGGATGGTAACAGAGACAAGGGACACGATGTTTTATCCGTGTTCGGCCTCTCGATGGAGGTAAAACCCTACTCCTTCTTGATTGATATTGATGATATGGGCAGTACAAGAGTGGATCTACCATGAGATCAAGGAGGCTAAACCCTAGAAGCTAGCCTATGGTATGATTGTTGTTCTGTCCTATGGACTAAAACCCTTCGGTTTATATAGACACCGGAGAGGGCTAGAGTTACACAGAGTCGGTTACATGGTAGGAGATCTATATATCCGTATCGCCAAGCTTGCCTTCCACGCCAAGGAAAGTCCCATCCAGACACGGGACGAAGTCTTCAATCTTGTATCTTCATAGTCTTGGAGTCTAGCCGATGATGATAGTTCGTCTATCCAGACACCCCCTAGTCTAGGACTCCCTCATCGACCACACTCTGGACACGCGTCTGGAGCAGTGACAGCTCAAAGGACGAGGACCAGTTCAGGCCCTTCTTGGGCCAGGACGTAAGCCGCAGTGGGGCTCCGGATCTAAACTCGGGAGCTGCATCCCACTTTTTGCCGCTTGGTTCAGTGATATAGAACCATTGCTGCTGCCACTCCTTGACGGAGTCGTTGAAGGCGCCCGTCGGCCAAACAACCTTGGGCATCTTGCTCACCATGGCACCGCTGCACTCGGCGTGCTCGCCACTCACCACCTTGGGCTTCACATTGAAAATCTTGAGCCACAGGCCAAGTAAGGCGAAATCCGGAGAAAAGCCTCACACACGACAATGAACGTCGAGATGTTAAGGAAAGAATTGGGGGAAAGATCATGAAAATCAATCCCATAATAATGCATGACTCCGCGAAAAAATGGGTGAAGGGGAAATCCGAGCCCGTGTACAAAATGGGGAAGAAACACGACCCTCTCGTGGGGCTCCGGAGTAGGGACGATCTATCCCATCGGAGGGAGACGGTGGCCGATCTTCTTGGCCAGGTACCCGGCTTCTCGGGGCCTCCTGATGTCCTTCTCCTGGACGGTAGAGGTCATCCATTTGCCTCCTGCTCCGGATCCGGACATCTGTGGAAAACCTCTCTTTGATGGAGAAGAAGAATGCTTGGGCGCTAGGGCTCGAGCAGAGGGGAATGGTCTAGCGGAAGGAGAAGGCGTGGGTGAAGAGGAAGAGACCTTATCTTGTTATAGAGACGGTAGAAGCTTTTTGGGCCTCCCCACTTGCCTGGTGGAACCCGCTTGTTCTCCACTCACCATGATTGGCGGTGCGTTTGGATTACCCATACCCGTATTGATGAGAATCCCTCAATAAGGGGACACGATCTCTGTTGTGGAAAAACATGCAGACGAAACCGCGTCGTGATAGGCGCTCAGGCCGGTTATGGGAAAACGATTCGGATAACGACCCGACCATGACGATATGTCATGTTGTCTAAAAATTGCTAGCAAATCAGATTTATGTTATGCCCCATACAGTGGCATGTGAATATCATTTTGCAGATCCGGAAACGGTTCAGGTGTTCGATAATTACTTTGGAGTATTCGGAGATGGAACCCGCCTTGCAATGCCGAAGGCAAGACTGCGCGTCGGACTCATCGTCATTGAAGCCTGGTTCAGGGGCTACTGAGGGAGTCCTGGATTAGGGGGTATCCGGACAGTCAGACTATATACTTTGTCCGGACTATTGGAGCATGAAGATACAAGACTCGAGACTCTGTCCCGTCTCCGGATGGGACTCTCCTTTGCGTGGAAGACAAGCTTGGCGATCCGGATATTGTATTTCCTTCCTTGTAACCGACTCCATGTAAACCCTAGCCCTCTTCGGTGTCTATATAAACCGGAGAGGTTGGTCCTTAGAAGGCCGATCATAATCACAACCATAATCATCATAGGCTAGCTTCTAGGGTTTACCCTCTATGATCTCGTCGTAGATCTACTCTTGTACTACTCATATCATCAATATTAATAAAGCAGGAAGTAGGGTTTTACCTCCATCGAGAGGGCCCGAACCTGGGTAAACATTGTGTCCCTTGCTTCTTGTTACCATCAGCCTAAGACGCACAGATCGGGACCCCCTACCCGAGATCCATCAATTTTGACACTGACAACGGCCTCGGCCTCGCCCCCTCCCCCTCCCTCTAACGGCCGGCTCCGCCGCTACAAGCTCTTGGGGAGGAGCGATGTGTTCTCTAGCCGAGACCCTCGCCACCACCGATGAAGCATCGCCACGCCCCCTCGCCATGGCAGAAAGAAGGAGGCAGGAATGGGGAGAAGCGGATGACGAAGGATTGAGAGGCGTTGTTCCTCTCGCTCCCCTCTTTATAAAGGGGCGGGGACGGGGCTTGGCCGCCCCTCTCGGCCAATCTGGCCCATTGAAGTGACAATAGGCGGGGCCGTCAACCGCCCTCCCCGCTCAATTGAAGGCGCGTGGGAATTGACCCATGTGCGCGCGACTTCCCATATCACGCGCGCCTGTCATTCCCTCTGCATCATGCATGCAACGAACGTGGCGCAAAAGAGGGGCGCAGTGGGACGCGTGGAGCGACGGTTCCCAAGTAAGGGTAGTAAATGAGCAGCGGCCCTGCGGTCTTGAAGAGACATGCAAGCCGCCTCTTTAATGTCCACCGCAAGATGACGCCAGCATGATTCGGTCACGCACGCGCGCACGACCCCTCGCGTCGCATGTTCAACGCGGTTCGTAGAGAAGCGCAGTGAATGGAATAGTTACCGCGGTAAAATCCGCCCCGCCTGCCCGCTCACCGTTCTGGGTCTGGCCCAACAACGTGTCGCGCTTATGTGTGGCCCAGGCCCGGGGACTCCTGTCGGTGTACAAAAGTAGGGGCTCTCCTTTTGACCCCTTTACTTGTGCACGGGCAGTCATAGCCACGCGCCACGGCCATGCGTAGCAGGGCAAAGGAGGTAAGCCGGAGAGAAGCCGAGAGCACGAGACAAACAAGGCAACACCAAGGACCAAGGCCACAAAGTGCAGACGGGCGAAGCAGGTTTCCCCGGTGATACGTCTCCAACGTATCTACTTTTCCAAACAGTTTTGCCCTTGTTTTGGACTCTAACTTGCATGATTTAAATGAAACTAACCCGGACTGACGCTGTTTTCAGCAGAACTGCCATGATGTTGTTTTATGTGTAGAAAACAAAAGTTCTCAGAATGACCTGAAAATCCACGGAGGCATGTTTTGGAAAATATAAAAAATATTGGCGAAAGAATCAAGACCAGGGGCCCACACCCTGTCCACGAGGGTGGGGAGCGCGCCCACCCCCCTAGGCGTGCCCCTTGTCTCGTGGGCCCCCTGAGGCTCTACCAACCTCAACTCCAACTCCATATATTCTGTTTCGCGGAGAAAAAAATCAGAGAGAAAGTTTCATCGCGTTTTGCGATACGGAGCCGCCGCCAAGCCCTAATCTCTCTCGGGAGGGCTGATCTGGAGTTCGTTCGGGGCTCCGGAGAGGGGGATTCGTCGCTGTCGTCATCATCAACCATCTTCCATCACCAATTTCATGATGCTCACCGCCGTGCGTGAGTAATTCCATCGTAGGCTTGCTGGACGGTGATGGGTTGGATGAGATTTACCATGTAATCAAGTTAGTTTTGTTAGGGTTTGATCCCTAGTATCCACTATGTTCTGAGATTTATGTTGCTACGACTTTGCTATGCTTAATGCTTGTCACTAGGGCCCAAGTGCCATGATTTCAGATCTGAACCTATTATGTTTTCATGAATATATGTGTGCTCTTGATCCTATCTTGCATGTTTATAGTCACCTATTATGTGTTATGATCCGACAACCACGAAGTGACAATAATCAGGATACTTCTCGGTGATGACCGTAGTTTGAGGAGTTCATGTATTCACTATGTGTTAATGCTTTGTTTCGGGTCTCTATTAAAAGGAGGCCTTAATATCCCTTAGTTTCCGCCAGGACCCCGCTGGCACAGGAGGGTAGGACAAAAGATGTCACACAAGTTCTTTTCCATAAGCACGTATGACTATATACGGAATACATGTACATTACATTGATGAATTGTTGCTATCTCTGTGTCACCCTATGTTATAGCTATTACATGAGGAATCGCATCCGATATAATTATCCATCACTGATCCATTGCCTACGAGCTTTTCACATCTTGTGTTTCACTTATCTACTTTTCCGTTGCTACTGTTACAATTACTACAATATTATCTTTACTTTTGCCACTGTTACCTTTATTATCATACTACTTTGCTACTAAATACTATGCTGCAGATACTAAGTTATCCAGTTATGGTTGAATTGACAACTCAACTGCTAATACTCAATAATATTCTTTGGCTCCCCTTGTGTCGAATCAATAAATTTGGGTTGAATACTTTACCCTCGAAAGCTGTTGCGATCCCCTACACTTGTGGGTAATCAAGACTAATTTCTGGCGCCATTGCCGGGGAGCATAGCTCTATTCTTTGAGTCACTTGGGATTTATATCTGTTGATCACTATGAGTAACTTGAAAGAAGACAGAACCAAGATTTTGCACTCAACTACGAGGGGAGGTAAGGAACTACCATCTATTTCTGCAATATATTCTCCTTCCGTTATTAGTAAGATTGCGACACCTAAACCTGCTACTGCTATGAATTCTGATATGTCGCATTTTATTGATGATGCCACTTCTGCTATGCATGATACTTATGATGAAACTACTTCTGTGCGTGATACTACTTTGCCATTAGGTGAATTTCTTGATGAACAACTTGCTAGGGCTAGAGAGAATGAAATTATTGAAGATGCTATTATTGATGATAGTGATGATGAAAGTTCTCCCCCTGATTATGAATTACCTGTTGTTTCTGAGGGTTATGTTATGGAAGAGGAGGCTGTTAGAGCTATCTTTGCTTGTAAAGATAGATGTGATCTTAAAAAATTATTAGCTAAATGGAAGCAGCAATCTCTTAATGCTAGAATGAAACTTGACCCTACTTTTGCTACTTCACATATCTGTGTTACTGATAAGTATTATGAATTCTCTGTTGATCCTGAGATTATTACTTTAGTTGAATCTGATCCTTTTTATGGCCTTGAATCTGAAACTATTGTGGCACATCTTACCAAGTTGAATGATATAACCACCTTGTTTACTAATGATGAGAAGTCTCGCTATTATTATATCCTTAAGATATTTCCGTTCTCATTAAAGGGTGATGCTAAGACTTGGTTTAATTCTCTTGCTCCTGGTTATGTGCGTAGTCCCCAGGATATGATTTATTACTTCTCTGCTAAATATTTTCCTGCTCATAAGAAACAAGCTGCCTTGCGGGAAATATATAATTTTGTGCAAATCAAAGAAAAGAGTCTCCCACAAGCTTGGGGGAGGCTTCTCTCATTACTTAATGCTTTGCCTGATCATCCTCTTAAGAAAAATGAAATACTTGATATCTTTTATAATGGACTAACTGATGCTTCCAAGGACTACTTGGATAGTTGTGCTGGTTGTGTTTTCAGGGAAAGAACAGTCGACGAAGCTGAATTACTATTGAATAATATGTTGACTAATCTTATATTTACTAATTGGAAGCACCATACAAGTCTTCATGTTAATCCACATCATTAAGAAAATATTAACCGTTGATCTATTTAACTGATATATCTTGACCCCACGATGTACGTTACTTTTGTGATAAAAACAGGGACAACTCACACGTAACCAAATCTGGCCCAACCTACACGTATTGCTCTCCCAACTCAAAAAAAACATGGATGGAGTTCTATATTTTTCTAACCAAAATCATCCGTCCAATCTCTATTAATTATGTACAGCCATTGGATAAAGTATTTATGAAGTCCTGGCCCTTTGTCCCACCTGAACGCCTCTTCTATAACAGAATCATCTATACACATGATAAAAAAGGCTCGCGTATACGCTACGTTTTCTAAAAAAGATCGCTAAAAAAATCAAGGGACACTTTCCTCCACGACCCTGCCCAACCGAAGCATTATCGTTCCTCTAATTCCTCCTTGCCGGACGGGCATGCATAGCGGCGATGAGTTCCAATCAGCCCTGATTGATTTTGTAATGCCAACATGGGGATGAAAGTCGCCCATGTCCCGCGGTGGCCCAAATTCACACCGTCGTGTACACCAACAGCATGCAGCCATTGGCTGTAATAGCTTTTGTGCACCATCTACTCTGCTCCATGATGAATCCCACGTATATGAGGCAAGTTCCCACTCCCCAGCAGCATACTCTACAATTTTCCTAATAACACTGCCACATTTTCATCTCCAGGTTGCTAATCTATGCCTTTGCTTCTCTTTTATCTATCTCACGTACATGCCCTAATCTGTCTCACTGACCTGACCACAATATATTTGCACGTGCATCAGTTAATACCAAATAACAGATCCATCAACTTCTCTTTCTTGGGCATGGTCGAGCATGAAATGCCTAGATTTTTGTTTTTCTATTTGATATAATTGGATGATTTCATCAATGGTGATTCAGGTGGTACAGCCAACCAAGCAAACGCTAGATTTGATTATTACTTTCGCACAAAAAAAAGATTTGATTATCACTTTTCTAATACGCTAAGATCAATTTTTTTAATGGCTATCTGTGCGGTGTGGTTAATCCTGGAGCGATTGGATCTACTTCCTATTCCCACGTTTGGTGACAAATGTAGTCTGCTGTACATATATGATAGCGACCACCACATATTAATTCTTCTCATACATGTTTGATCATACTAATTCAAACAATTTCCTTATGTGGTAACTAACCACTACAATAGTTTTGCCACCATGACTGTATGATCATGTTCGGAGCTAATCTTGAAGTTTACACACTTAGATGGAGAAGAGCTATATGGTCATTGGTGCGACGCCCAACATGTCACGCCCAATATGCGACCCTATCCAAAAAGGAACTCGAAGGTCCCTCCAAGGATAGACCCGCATATTGGGACGCTTTTGCAAGGTGGATATCATTACATCAACATTACATAATAGATGGGGATACATACAATACATACAATGTCACACGAATACAACAATACAACATACAAGAACAACATCCGACTACGGATGAAACATAAACATAAACTCAAACAATATCCACCCTGCTAGCCCAGGCTGCCGACTTAGAACCTATTCCCTGACCGAAGAAGAAGCAGAAGAAGAACTCAAGCAAGCAAGCATCGCTCTCACGTCATGATCATCGCATAAACCTGTACCTGCAACTCTTGTTGGAGTAATCTGTGAGCCACGAGGACTCAGCAATCCCATTACCATGGGTATCAAGACTAGCAAAGCTTAATGGGAAAGGAGGGGGGTAAAGTGGTGAGGTTGCAGCAGCGGCTAAGAAATGTATGGTGGCTAACAAATGCAAATAAGAGCGAGAAGAGAGCAAGCGGAACGGTCGTGAAGCTAGCAATGATCAAGAGGTGATCCTGAACACCTAATTACGTCAAACATAACCCAGGAACCGTGTTCACTTCCCGGACTCCGCCGAGAAGAGACCATCACAGCTACACACGCGGTTGATGCATTTTAATTCGGATCATGTGTCAAGTTATCTACAACCGGACATTAACAAATTCCCATCTGCCACATAACCGCGGGCACGGCTCTCGAAAGTTTATACCCTGCAGGGGTGTCCCAACTTAGCCCATGACAAGCTCTCGCGATCAACGAAGGAATAGACCTTCTCCCAGGAAGACCCGATCAGTCTCGGAATCCCGGTTTACAAGACATTTCGACAATGGTAAAACAAGACCAGCAAGACCTCCCGGCGTGCCGACATCCTGATAGTAGCCGTGCGTATCTCGTCTCAGGCCACGACCAGATGAAGACTACGTACGGCAACCGACGATACCCCAAGTTGCCTAGGGGCGGCACCGCAATTGGCTTTGGTTTGGACCAACACTTAGACAAGCATTGGCCCGGGGGGGCTATAATAAAGATGACCCTTGGGTTAATTACTCCCAAGGGAAAAGTAGGTGGTGGTGAGGCAAATGGTAAAACCAATGTTGGGCCTTGCTGGAGGAGTTTTATTCAAAGCGAACTGTCAGGGAGGGTCCCATAAATCACCCGACCGCATTAGGAACGCAAAATCCGGGAACATAATACCGGTATGACATAAACTAGGGCGGCAAGAGTGGAACACAACACCAGGCATAAGGCCGAGCCTTCCACCCTTTACCAAGTATATAGATGCATTAATAATATAAGAGATATTGTGATATCCCAACATAAACCCTGTCCACCATGGAGAAATCTTCAACTTCACCTGCAACTAGCAACGCTATAAGAGGGGCTGAGCAAAGCGGTAACCTAGCCAAACAACGGTTTGCTAGGATTGGTGTCAAAGGTTAGAGGTTCATGGCAATTTGGGATGGCTTGATAAACAGGTAATAGGTAGCGCAGCATAGCGATAGAACGAAGCAACTAGCATAGCAATGATAGTAGTGAGATCCAGGGTAGCGGTCATCTTGCCTGAAATCCCGCAAGGAAGAAGAACGAGTCCATGAAGAAGATGAACGGATGAAGCCGAACCAACCGTAGACGAACGAATCCTCACGATCGCAACGAAACAAGAACTAACAAGAAGAAGCAGACAACATAGGTAAACACACCACACATGAACAAGGCATGATGCACAACAAGCATGATGCATGACCAAGCTACATGAAGCTACTCATGGCAAGAGATGATGCAAACAAGAACAACACATCAAGGCAAGTTTAAATGAGGCCGGAAACAACATATAACAATTCCGGTAAGTCCTCATATGCATATTTCAAAATTGGTCCAGATCTGAATAAACATTATGTTCAAGTTGTTAAACAGCAAGTTAAGAGCACCAAGAGGATCTACACGAAATTCTAGTCAAGTTACATATAAAGTTCATTAGATTCGGAGCTACGGCCTAGAAGATATGAGCAAAACAAGTTAAACATGGCATTGATGCAAAATGCATACAAACATCAAGAAAACACCTCAAAACAAGGATGCAACATGATAATATAAAACTACATGCAAAATCAAGCAAGTTTCATATAGAGCACACTCAAAACGGAGCAACGGTTCAACACACACACACTATACAAGTCATAGCAACAATCTGTCCATAACAGCAACTAGGCATCTTGCAAGCATCAAAACAATAAGCTACAGCACCCCAACATAATAACAAAAGGCATGGTCATGAAGTACAGGTAAAGGATAACAAAACATGAACACTGAGCTATCTCTAGAAGTCACTAGAACATGCTCAAAATGACATGGAGATATTGCAAATAATAACAGTTTCAGACTTGGCAGAAATAACATCAGGTTGCAATGTTTAGAGCTATCAAACAACATGCTACAGGAACATATCATGGCAAACGAAGGCATGGCATGAATCTACTAATTGCATAGATCAAAAGACCCTTACTGACAGTGAGCCAAAAGGGCACGGAAAATATGATGGCACCCATGTAAACATGACAAGTTATATTACAGATTCATACATGGCAGGAACAATAATAAGTAGGCATGTTCGCGAGCTTGAACCACTCACCACAGAGCAATACATGGCATGGCAAGGCAAACAACAGTAAGAAGGCATGTTTATGAAGCCAATCATGGCAAGAATAAGTTCATAGGATACATGGATCACTAGGAAAACACATGGGAACAAGTGAACTTGATGTAAATAGGCTGACAGCAACATTTTCAAGCAACTTTGGAGCAAGATAACAACATGTTCCAGCAGGCTATAATTGCAACCAAGGGCATGAGTGGATAGAGCGTGACATGTAGATCAAAACATGTTTATAGGACATCTCCAGATTATGCATAGAATGATTAGTAGAAGCAAGTTAACACAGCAACAAAATATAACAGAATCTGTCAGAAAACAAAGAACAAAGAACTACCCTACTTAGCAAGCTTGATGCACTCAGCACACAACTCACAAAAATACATGGTTGGCACCCCTGGAAAGATGGCATGGCATAGATCAACATACATGTAGACATCAACCTCATAGGATGCACACATCAATCATGGCAAAATGATAAATGAGCAAGTTATAACAGCCAAAGAGATTAACATCAACATGCACTCTTCCAACAGCATTTCGGGCATCAAGATGAGCTCAAATGAAAATTATGCAATGAAATGAAATGATTTACTCGTCGAGACGAACAATTTGACATATTACACGCACAAAACGGAGCTACGGGTGCAGAGATACAATGGCATGAACATGGCATGATTATGTAAAAGTTTCGGGGACTTAGTGGAAAACGGGGGCAACCTTCGGGTTTGCACGGTTTTTGATGCAGGTCGGAGCTCGCCGGAGTCAACGCCGGAGACGGAAGCGGGGTTGGCCGGAGAAGAGCGCCGGTGGGTCGGGGTGAGGCGGGGGCGGCGGATCCGGCGCGGGGCGGCGAGGAGGCGCACGGCCGGGCTCCGTGGCGGCGGGCGAATGGCGGCGCGGTGCACGGATCGGCGCTTGGGCGGCCGGCTGCGGCGGGCGCGGAGGCGGGATTTAGGGCAGCGCGCTGCTGGCGGCGGCGGCGCGAGGAACGGCGGCGGGCAGGCTGGGCGGAGCGGGCAAGTGGCGGCGGGCGGCCGGCGCCGGGCGGCGGGTCACCGGCTAGCGGAGATGCGGCGGGCGGCGGGGGCGCTTCGGCGGCGGGCAGGAGCCGAGGCGCTGGCGCTGCTGCGGCGGCGCGCGCAGCCGGGCGTGGCGGAGGACGGCGGCGCCCACGTGGCAGGAGGCGATTGGGCGTGGGCGGCGGAGCGGACGCTTCCGGGCGGGTCGGACGTGTCCGGCGAGCGCGGGGACGAATTTTTAGGGTTTGGACTGCGAGATTTCGGGGGAGGGGGTAATTTATAGATAGAGGGAGCTAGGAGAGTCCAAATGAGGAGCGGTTTTCGCCCACACGATCGTGATCGAACGGCCGAGAGCATGGAGGGTAGTTAGATGGGTTTTGGGCCACTTTGGAGGGGGTGTTGGGCTGCAACTCAAAGAGGGCTTTACGGTTACCCGGTTAACCGTTGGAGTATCAAACGACCTCCAAATGGCACGAAACTTGACAGGCGGTCTACCGGTGCTATACCAAGGCTGCTTGGCAAGACTCGGTCCATTCCGAGACCATTTAACACCCGCCCACAACAAAGACAAAAGGGGAACGCCGGAGGACATAGGAGTGCCGGAATGCAAAACGGACAACGGGGAAAAAGCTCGGATGCATGAGACGAACACGTATGCAAAATGAACTGCACATGATGACATGATCTGAAATGCAGATGATGACATGGCAAAGGCAACACGCAAGCACATGACATGGAAACAAACGGCGAATAACTGGCAGACAACTGGCGCATCGAATCCGGGGCGTTACAACACTCCTCCACTAACAAGAGATCTCGTCCCGAGATCTTAGGACCGAGACGGAAGGGAAAAGAGAAGAGGTGAAACAAGAACTCAAGAGAAGAAGCAAAGAAATCGAGCCTTCGAGAAGAAGAGAGGAACGACGAGGATGACGAGAATCGAAAGCTCACGAAATCAACTATGAAAGCACTCGTTCTAACCGGAGTGGTTAGAATGAGAAAAGAAACGAATAAGACTGAAAGGATTTAGGCAGCACTCCAGCTAAACATGGAGGGATAGAACACGAGCTAGAGAGGATGGAATGACACTTGATGAACTCTTGAGAATGAATTAAATCGTGAAGAACCACCATGAAGAACTCTGGTAACAAAAGGATGATGAGATAGAAATGAAGGATGAAAGAACAAGATGAGCCTTGCGATGATTCAGATGGAGGTTCCGACGAGATGGCCGAGGAAATTGAACTCCGGAAAAGAAAAGATGAAACACTTGAAACTAGAATTTATTCATCAAGAACAAACTCCGAAGAAAAGGGATTACTCACTTGGATGGAATAAGAATAAGATTTATTGTATGCTTACCCTTCATCAATTAAATTGATGACAAGCAATGGATTTAGCATACTACTTATTCTTCTTGAAAAGGATTGAGAACTGACATATCACAAATTTGAGAAGGTCTTCATGAACCACCGGTGGGATTGGAAAGAATGAATGGATTCAAAAGATAATCAAGGAAAAGAATCTGAATGAACCACCGTGAGAATTTGGAAATGACCGATGAAAGAGAAAGAATCACCGGGAAGAATTAGAAAACCAAATAAGCTTTAGGGGATTTAGGTGCAAAAGAACGAAGAGATCGCGAACTGACTGAAGAATACTTGAACGAAGCACCGGAAGAATATTGAGACGAACGAAAGGGCACAGACATATAATAATTGGAGAACGAATCCGAAAACTTAGAACGAAGAAATCTTCCGAAAAGATGGCCTCCGGATGATGAAGAGAGAAAGCAACTCCTGAAATACTCCGAATGGATGAAAAGAATAACTGACAAATGGAATAATTCGAGAGGCTAACAAGAAGCTAGAACCATGACTCTTCGAGAGAACGGACAAGATTTAGAGGAAAAACTCTTCTCCGGTCTTCAAATGTTGAGAATGACGATGAGACACCAAAATTACTGAGATACTCCGGGAGAATGAAAAGCGAAGGGTTAAGCCAACAATGAAATGATTCGAAATCGGTCTTGGAAAAAGACATGTGACTGATGAGATTCATTCTTACGTCACACTTGAAAAGAATTGAGAATAACTCCAGGGAAATTAGAAGAGTCAGGTAAGATCCTGGGAAAAGACCTGTGGGTTAGGGCCCACTAAAAGAAAAGCACCGTTGGTGTGGGGACCCCGACTCGTAAGTCGTGATCACCGAATGTACGTGTACAGTGATCCCAGAGATCAATGCTCACTGAACACACAGAAGCTGAATAACAAGAGTCTTACATCCATACATACCGTATTACACAAGTAGGACCATTATGGTCAAGTCTTGAGTATAACATCGCAGCGGAAATCTCCATCGATAACTTGGACCCATGCCATCCGCCTTAACCCTACGGGCATTACGACCGAAGCGCCCTAGCTCGCGTGTTTCGCCATCACGAAGAGTTCTTCATCACATCCTGTTCTTTCATGCCGGTTAATGAAATAACCGGTGGCAAGCCAATGAGTACTTTGAATGTACTACGCAAGCAACCCATGATTTGGTTCAAGGTACAGTAATGCATGACATAGGTAAGGTTTTGCATAAAGCTAGTTTTGAGTGCAAGGACATGTTCAACATCCTATAAAGCATGCATCAAGAGAATTCAAGTAACCATAAGGACTGGTCACGATTATCAACATAAATAGAATGGGCATCAACCCATTTATCATAAGCGGAGAGGGCACCAACCCATCTCAATCGTGTCAAGTCCTCGACTTGATCCAAGACAACACCATCATCTCACACACACGGGTTTGAAAACAAGTGGACGTAGCCCAAGAGCGGTTACCCAACTGTCCATGACCGTGGACACGGCTATTCGAATAGTTTTACACTCTGCAGAGGTTGCACACTTTACCCACTAGATCCGGGGAACTTCCGTGTCAAACCACGACCCGCGGTACCTCAAGTACCGGGGTAAGCACCGATCACTACCTTTCCCTAGACGACACTAACATGGAGTCCACTCGATTGGCAGTAACCCCCGTGCCCAACATTTCAACAACCTTTTCGTGGAGCCTTGCTCCCATTTCCATCACATACCTCTGGCACGGGGTACCAACGGTGTGTCCGGTGCCCCATAAAGATGGTCATGGCCGCCCTACCTGGCACGACCCCATCCCAAGAGAGAGCACCAACTCTCCCCCGTCACTAGTAATGCGGGCTCCAAGCTAGTATCGGTCTAGGTACTCAACAATGCCCTTTCCCATATAAGGGTAGAGTGGTTGCGCATGTAAGGTTGGAATAACGGTCGCAACTCCGACCAATCCGTTTTGAAAACCACACACCCTTTTTCACTTGGCACACCACTTCGTCATCAAGTGGTCACCCATCTCATCATCTCCCTCGGGCATAAGTGGCACCCGATGGGGTTTTCGAAAATACCTTTGAAATCACTTTGCCTCCCTCATCATGCACAAACCCATCCCATTTGCGTAGCACCTACATTTGCATCCTAGCTACTCCCCACCGCATAACCCTCATAAAAAGGTAGGGCCATGCACCATGCAAGTATCAACGAGGATGTAATCGTGGCAACCACCCACGTGGTTCACCATCTAAATCATGATTCCAATGCATCATCGATAAAGAGCTAAAATGACATGCATATAAAAGGGGGTATCATAGTCATGGTCAAAGGGCTGCTTGCCTGTTCCTCAGAGTCTTTAAGTCTTCTCGTCATTCTCCAAGTACTCCGTCTACCTCGTCAACTAACATCGGAAACAACACAATAAGCAACACAGCAAGGCAAGAATTAAATGTGCTCTAAAAATGTGAAATTGACTTTTATTGGATACCTCTGGTCATATGAGGAATGACCAAAGTGATTTCAATGGAAGTGGATCTATGGATATTTCTAAACATTTCGATAGGATGGAATCAAGGGGTTTGATGGATCCACAAGTTGTACATAGAATGCCATTTTATAAAAATGAGTAAAAGTACCCATTAATTCAGGCATGATTTTAGAAACATTTAGAAATTGGTTTCACTGGATTTGGAGTTGAAATGAATACAATATGGATTTTTGAAGTGGACTTATGTGGATAATGACCTTTTAAAAAGGTTCAGTGAAAACCAGGGACAACAAAAATGTCCACTATGGCCTATTAAATAGAGCTTGATTTATGGAGCCACTGGAAATTTGAATCATCCAATTTGGAGATAATATGAATATTCTATGGATTTTTGAAACTGCACAGAAAAGGAAAAGGGGAAAAGATATTTACCCAAACGGGCTGGATCTGGGCGGCGGCGGCGCGCACTGGGCGACGCATAGCGGGCAGTGCACTGGGCCTGGCCCAGCTCCTCGCGGACACTCGACGGGAGGCCACGTCAAAGGCGTATTCGCTGGTGACGCTTCCGTCGAAGGGAAACGCAAAATGGCTGGCCCGCCTCCACTTGCCAGCGTGGCCCGGTGGCTGAGCCACTGACGAGCGGGGCCCACCTGCAGTATCGTCCCCAACCTCCCGCGCGGCGCAACGGGGGACAGAGGGAGCGAGGCCGGACAGCGCCGGCGCTCTTCCCGGCGACTCCGGCCGTCCCCGGCGACGCCCGGCATACCTACGGACTCGGGAGGCCGAGCCGCACCCATCCATGGGCGCCACGCAGGCTGGGGAGGACCAGGGCGACGGCGACCCTGACGCCGGCGGACGAGGCTTCAGGAGGAGATGGTGGCGGTGGCACGGGGCACCAGAGCCGGAGAAGGTGAGTGGGAGAGCTCCGACGATCATCTGCAGTTCCACTGGTGGCCAAAGGAGGGGCGGGGAGGCCCTGGTTTGCCGGAGCCGAGAGGAGGCCGACGGCGACCATGGCGGCGATGGAGAGGCAAGGAGAGCACGAGGGGAATAGAGAGCTTGTCCGGGAGGTTGCTGGGAGTGAGAGAGGGCGAAAGGAGGCTATAGAGAGCTCGGGGCTGGATTAAATAGGAGGGGGCGAGGTGCACCACGGGACCGTGCGCCGGCGAGGCTGTAGCCGTTGCTAGAGGCCACGGGGGCTCGTGTGAGTATGTCCGGGGTGTTCGTGGGGTTGGTCCAGGGCCAGAGGAGGGAAGAGAAGGAGCGGGGGAGTGTCAGGGCGCCGCGCGTGTGAGCATGCCCATTGGAGCTCTCGGGCGGCCGGCGCGCGTGCGAAAGGAGGCAGCAGGAGGGAGAAGGAGGAGGGGGCCGGCTCGGTGTCGTGTTGCGGACGTCGAGGAGCATCGACTGGCGCGAGGGGGAGGCTCGAGGTGGTCAGGTGTGCCGTGTCAACGGTCGGGAGCACGTTAGCGTGCTCGAGAGCTGTGAATGGCGGCACCCGCAGCTTTTTATGCGCACACCAGCGGCCCACTTGTGTCTGTAGCTGCTGGGGATAAACAAAGGTGAAAGAAGCTTTGGATGCTCTGCAACATGTCGGGGTGAGAGAGAGATGACAAAGGGAGGAAAAGTGGATGTCCAGAGAAGAAAATGGAGCCCTTCCCCTTAATCATTGCCTCTCAGGGAAGCACACCAGAGGTAGAGGGGAACTAGGAGGGGCTGTGGTAAAAAGGAGAAGTCATGGAGATTAGTGGAAGAGGTCCAAATAGTGGTTTTTGCAAAATGCCAGAAGGTGTTTGATGTTGGTTTGGGAAAGTAGATGATCTCCATAAGCCATGAGACTCCATAGGGTGATATGACACATATATTTAGGGCCTTCCACCAATTTGGAGATCATTTGAAGAAAGTGGACAATGCAACTTTGGTAAACCCTAGAAATTAGCAGAAATGAACTTGTGTAGATTTAGTTGAGCAATTCACTTCTCCTTGATGCACCACTTGGTGTGGTGGCCTCATTTGGTCATGTGATCATGATCACAAAAGTTGGTGTCAAGGAGAGAAAGTTGGTAATGCAAAGTTGTTCAAATATGGTTCTGGACAGAAAGGGTTTTGGGGCACTTTGATCAAGTTAACTTGCTCTCCAACTTGTGCCATTTGGTCTAGATGAATTATTAGACCATTTGAGCAGGTTCACAAGGTTTCAGATCATTTGGACATGTTTGGCAATGTAAAGTTGCTCAAACTTCAAAATGGGCAGAAATGGTTTTGAGAGGTTTTTATGATGCTATCTTGTTCTCCAAGTCATGAGACTTGGCAAGATCACCAAATATGTCATATTTGACATGGTAGAATTTTGTTGGAATATTTGGAGAATATTTCCTTTGTAAATATTTCAAAAGCTTGAAATATCCAGAAAGGGTTTATGAGGGGTTTGACCAATATTTTGATCATAACCATGTGTTGAAACTCTTATATATGGACAATATATGTCCTATGAGTTTCCCTAATATTTGGCAAATATTTCTGAAGCAATAAAATAATTTTTCCCTATTAAAGACCATTTCTGGACTTAAGAAAAAGCTTATAAATAAAATAGGGAAATAACCTTTAAAATTATATTTTTGTGGTTTCTGGGAATCCTATATCTAATAGGAGTCAAATATATTTTTAGAAAGATTTTTACTACCCTTAATTAAGTACTTGCAGTGCAAACCTCAATTCAGGGGTTTTTGAAAAACTAATTTTTGAAAATACTATTTGGCCAAATTATTTTTGTAAGAAAATATTTTTATGTCCTATACACATGGCATGATCACTGGCTCAAGGGTTTGGAGCAAGGAGGTGAAGTATAGGAGTTGGAGAATTTATTTTATTTTTAGAGCACTCGCAAACAGCAGACAAAAAAAAATCAAATCAAGCAAAGTCCAAAACACTCAAAAGTTTTTGTCAAACCACATTTTAGCATGATTAAGAGCTTAAGTGCTGTGCCATGAAAATCAGGGTGTGACAGACCTACCCCCCTTACAAGAATCTCGTCCCCGAGATTCCCAGACTAGGTGCGGAATAGGATATAGAAACTTGGATCTGGGGTGGTCTTCAAGTCTTCATGTAGCTTTTGCTTCCGGGTAGTGCTCCATTGAACTTGAAGTACTTGACGGTGTGGCTTCATGTATGACGCTCCTCTTGATCTAGGTTGCTAACGAGTGGCTCGCGGTAGGTTATATTGGGCTAGGGGGTCGATGGTTTGGTGGTTAATGCCCTTATTAGTGCTCGGGCTAGCTAGGAAGTTGGAAACACTTTCGGGGTTGGGATGCATGGAAAGCGTTGTGCACCTCAGGTAGCTCGGGTGGCAACTCCAGCTGGTAGCCATCTACTCTTCGCCTTGCGGTGATCCTGAGGGGGTTGTTAAATCTTGGAGTGATCTCGAAGAAGGCCGATGGATCTTGGGCGAGCTTTCCTTTGACATGGAAGCGCTGGGTTCCTTTGAGAGGGGTGACCCGGAGATAAACATGGCCTCCAACCTGGAAGGTCATGTCTCGACGACGTGAGTCAGCGTAGTTCTTTTGTCTTGGCTTGGCAGTCCTCCAACGCTCTCCGACAAGCTGGACTTGCTCTTCGGTTTTCACGGAGGATATCAGGCCCAAAGACAAGTCCTTCTCCGGTTTCTAACCAATTGAGGGGTATGCGGCACTTCCGTCCGTATAACACTCCAAATGGTGCCACCTGAAGGCTTGACTTCAAGGTTAGTTAAGAATCTGGTGCAACCAGCCCACCCAAGCTTTCAAGTTCCTCACACAAGGCGGGCAGCTTGTCCTTAAGCATAACATTCAAGGAACAAGCCTTTCTCGATAATGCATCTGCTACCACATTAGCCTTCCTAGGTGGTATTGAACACCGAGGTCATAATCTTAGATCAAGTCTAGCCATCTTCTTTGCCTCGTGTTCAATCCCTTTTGAGTGAAAATATACTTCGACCTTCGTGATCCGTGTATAACTCACATCCCTTCCGTAAGAGATAATGTCGCCATGCCTTCAGGGCATGAACCACTACTGCTAGCTCAAGGTCATGAGTAGCATAGTTTTCTTCATGAGGCCGTAGTTGCCTTTGAGAGAAGCGGCTTGCAGATATGCACGATCTTCAACGCGGAAGCTCACTCCTTGATGACGGTGGTTGGTATAGTTCTTCCTCCTTGACATGGCGGTCTTCGGGTGTTCCCTAACCAGCCGGTCAACTCTTCTTTCGTCTTCATGTGGACATTCATGTCCTCAAGTAAGGATGATGATTTACTTGCCCAAGTACTTTATGAAGTATTTGGGGTACGTAGAGTGGGCTGAGGCGTTGGTGAGGGTCGCGGTTGAGCATTGGTCAAGGTCTTATTGATCTAGAGCCAAGACTCAAGGTCATGATCCAACCGTGTGTGGCTTGGTAGGGCATAAGGGTTTCAAGGATTCTAGTGTACGAATGAAAGTTTATCATCCCATCCTTGAGCACAGTTTCTGAGATGCCAATAGTCTATCTCATTTCGTATAGGCCAACTCCAATCATCACTCATGCCATTCGTATCCTCATGACTCCCAAGAGGAGGCCTAACAAAATCATACATGTCTATAATCCCCAAACTCATATGTATGTCTACCCCTAAAAATCCATGGGTAGAACATATAAGCTGCTAAGCTTGAACGTGACAATCCAAATGCCCAGCCTATCCTTCCAAGGTCTAAGATAAAGCACCTCTATCCTAGAAAAACACGTCGTAAGCCACTCCAAGATCTTATTTCCTTTCTATGAATCGTCTCCAAAAGCCCATTAATCAACTCCCCTCGATCACTACCCAATCCATTAATTCTACAAATCCAATGCCTATGCTGGTGTTCCCCATGATCTCCTAAAGTCCATATAGTCAGTCCACCAATTCCCGTTATCATGGTCGAGTAATACTCCAAGGTCAAGCTTATATAGATACCTAATTAAACTCTGACAATACACCCAATCTCCTAGTTTATTGTCCACCGAGAAACATGGTATCATGATTGAGATCGTCAGTCTAAATCCGATTTACTCCGAACCATGTAGACATACTCAGCATCTATATACAACTAGAATCACCTACTTAAATCCGAATCTCTTGTCCAACGAGAATTCCTACATGTTCCCTCAAGTCATTTACGTAATATCAGCTATCACCTATCAATATTATCTGATCAAGTCAGATCCTTGCACTCCCAGGAGTTTCAGCATGCGATCATAATTGTCATATAAATCCAATTTACTCAGGGGTAACGAAAGCTATGCTACTCTATAATCATGATCCCACCAAGTTCATCCACCAACATGAAAGCCTCATAATCCACCAAATAGTCTCGGACGATCCTTCAAAGTTATTGACATAACTCACCAAGTCATCTGTCCTCAAATCCTATATCCTCAAACTGGTCTTCCTATGGCATCGTCAGATCTGGTGCTATATTAGGATGATAATGTGCTCGTTCACTATGTCCACTAGTTCCATAATGAACCCAGTGTTGTGCAAGGTTTACTGTAGCTTAACTTGTCCTCTTGCAATTCCGTAGGTTAAGCTCAGGGTTAAGGTGTCGAGCTGGGGTATCTCGTGAAGTCTCGATGAGTCTAGGAATGGGTTTCTAATCTTGAGGGGCAACCATAACTCTAAGGGCTGCACTTGGTCGAGGAGGTTGTAGCAAAAGTCTTCAGTGCTAGTTGGTTGCCAACGCAGACTCCTTGATGCATCTTGTCTTGCTGGTCTTTAGTTGAGGAGAGAGAGACGAGAGGGAAAAGTAGCATAGAGGAGGGGAACGCCTAAAGGGGGTTCTATAGTGCAAGTGCGAACAAGCAAGTGCCAAAAAGGGGTAATCACAAACAACAGAATAAGGCAGGTGATATAGTCGCGTACTTGTTGCCTAGGGAAAAAGGGCGACTGATATCAAAACACAAACAAATAAAATCAAGCAACACACAATCATGGTTCTATTCAACCATCATACGCACTTGATCGCATAGGGGTACACGACTCATCCTACCCTAGGGGTTCTCGGACTCCATAGTCGTGCCTTGTGCCTCGTGCAGTCTCCCGGGTTTCCCTCAGGTGTTGCTACGCTTCTTGTAGTTGTTCGACGAAAACGATCCCGGTTGAGCTTGAAGAGTCTTCAACAGCTTCTCGCCTGTTGAAGTGATGGGGTGAAGGTGGCTTCTCATAGCAGGCATTGACTCGGTCTTCTGTTGTCTTCTAAGCCATCGATGGTACCAGGAAGGTAATCCTTTATGCAATGACATGATCAAAGCATAACAGAGGTCCATCATATCGGTTACGTTGATGATAACATCGACACCAAGAGCGGGGAATGAGGAGAACCGTTTTACTGCTCACTATGGTGAGGCGGACCAAATGGTTAGGTTCTCATCCATCGGTGGTTGCCGATACAACAACGGTAGTGACATGGTTACTCTATTAGCGATCATGATCTTGCATATCCTATGCCCTGATCATCGTAGGCTAACGTTGCATCATCTTGGGGCAGTGTCAAGGGTGTCACCATCTCCTGGGTCTTCAGGTCCTCATTCCTCGAGGATGCATCTTCCGTTGGTATCGTCTTGTTGTGATGTCGCCTATCTTATGTTCGGGAGATGTGGGTGAATGTCTGGCAAGGCATCATCCTTCCATATTATCCACGAGGATCACAAGGAATCCTGTGGTCAGGGGCATAAGGGTTCTAGCGACCAGAGGTTTTGAAGGGGAAGAGACCAGTAAGGAAAGTATACCTTAGTTTTCGAAAAACTCAGAAGGGGAAGAGAAGCATAGATAGTTTTGAAAACTAGTAGTAGTTTTGGAAATAGTTTTACCCTAACTAACGACCATGCTAACTAAGGCTTCCTACGGTCGGGATGGCTCGATACCAGCTCTGTGGGGACCCCGACTCGTAAGTCGTGATCACCGAATGTGCGTACAAAGTGATCCCGAGATCAATGCTCACTTGAACACACGAAGCTGAATAACAAGAGTCTTACATCCATACATACCGTATTACACAAGTAGGACCATTATGGTCAAGTCTTGAGTATAACATCGCAGCGAAATCTCCATCGATAACTTGGACCCATGCCATCTGCCTTAACCCTACTGGGCATTACGACCGAAGCGTCCTAGCTCGCGTGCTCGCCACCGAAGAGTTCTTCATCACATCCTGTTCTTTCATGCCCGGTCAATGAAATAACCGGTGGCAAGCCAATGAGTACTTTGAATGTACTCGCAAGCAACCCATGATTTGGTTCAAGGTACAAGAATGCATGACATAGGTAAGGTTTTGCATAAAGCTAGTTTTGAGTGCAAGGACATGTTCAACATCCTATAAAGCATGCATCAAGAGAATTCAAGTAACCATAAGGACTGGTCACGATTATCAACATAAATAGAATGGGCATCAACCCATTTATCATAAACGGAGAGGGCACCAACCCATCTCAATCGTGTCAAGTCCTCTGACTTGATCCAAGACAACACCATCATCTCACACACACCGGGTTTGAAAACAAGTGGACGTAGCCCAAGAGCGGTTACCCAACTGTCCATGACCGTGGACACGGCTATTCGAATAGTTTTACACTCTGCAGAGGTTGCACACTTTACCCACTAGATCCGGGGAACTTCCGTGTCAAACCACGACCCGCGGTACCTCAAGTACCCGGGGTAAGCACCCGATCACTACCTTTCCCTAGACGACACTAACATGGAGTCCACTCGATTGGCAGTAACCCCCGTGCCCAACATTTCAACAACCTTTTCGTGGAGCCTTGCTCCCATTTCCATCACATACCACTGGCACGGGGTACCAACGGTGTGTCCGGTGCCCCATAAAGATGGTCATGGCCGCCCTACCTGGCACGACCCCATCCCAAGAGAGAGCACCAACTCTCCCCCGTCACTAGTAATGCGGGCTCCAAGCTAGTATCGGTCTAGGTACTCAACAATGCCCTTTCCCATATAAGGGTAGAGTGGTTGCGCATGTAAGGTTGGAATAACGGTCGCAACTCCGACCAATCCGTTTTGAAAACCACACACCCTTTTTCACTTGGCACACCACTTCGTCATCAAGTGGTCACCCATCTCATCATCTCCCTCGGGCATAAGTGGCACCCGATGGGGTTTTCGAAAATACCTTTGAAATCACTTTGCCTCCCTCATCATGCACAAACCCATCCCATTTGCGTAGCACCTACATTTGCATCCTAGCTACTCCCCACCGGCATAACCCTCATAAAAAGGTAGGGCCATGCACCATGCAAGTATCAACGAGGGATGTAATCGTGGCAACCACCCACGTGGTTCACCATCTCGTCATGATTCCAATGCATCATCGATAAAGAGCTAAAAATGACATGCATATAAAAGGGGGTATCATAGTCATGGTCAAAGGGCTGCTTGCCTGTTCCTCAGAGTCTTTAAGTCTTCTCGTCCTTCTCCAAGTACTCCGTCTACCTCGTCAACTAACGTCGGAAACAACACAATAAGCAACACAGCAAGGCAAGAATTAAATGTGCTCTAAAAATGTGAAATTGACTTTTATTGGATACCTCTGGTCATATGAGGAATGACCAAAGTGATTTCAATGGAAGTGGATCTATGGATATTTCTAAACATTTCGATAGGATGGAATCAAGGGGTTTGATGGATCCACAAGTTGTACATAGAATGCCATTTTATAAAAATGAGTAAAAGTACCCATTAATTCAGGCATGATTTTAGAAACATTTAGAAATTGGTTTCACTGGATTTGGAGTTGAAATGAATACAATATGGATTTTTGAAGTGGACTTATGTGGATAATGACCTTTTAAAAAGGTTCAGTGAAAACCAGGGACAACAAAATGTCCACTGTGGCCTATTAAATAGAGCTTGATTTATGGAGCCACTGGAAATTTGAATCATCAATTTGGAGATAATATGAATATTCTATGGATTTTGAAACCGCATGTAAAAGGAAAAGGGAAAAGATATTTACCCAAACGGGCTGGATCTGGCGGCGGCGCGCAGACCGGGCGACGATAGCGGCAGCAGTCTGCTGGGCTGGCCCAGCTCTCATGGACACTCGACGGGAGGCCACGTCAAAGGCGTATTCGCTGGTGACGCTTCCGTCGAAGGGAAACGCAAAATGGCTGGCCCGCCTCCACTTGCCAGCGTGGCCCGGTGGCTGAGCCACTGACGAGCGGGGCCCACCTGCAGTATCGTCCCCAACCTCCCGCGCGGCGCGACGGGGGACAGAGGGAGCGAGGCCGGACAGCGCCGGCGCTCTTCCCGGTGACTCCGGCCGTCCCCGGCGACGCCCGGCATACCTACGGACTCGGGAGGCCGAGCCGCACCCATCCATGGGCGCCACGCAGGCTGGGGAGGACCAGGGCGACGGCGACCCTGACGCCGGCGGACGAGGCTTCAGGAGGAGATGGTGGCGGTGGCACGGGGCACCAGAGCCGGAGAAGGTGAGTGGGAGAGCTCCGACGATCATCTGCAGTTCCACTGGTGGCCAAAGGAGGGGCGGGGAGGCCCTGGTTTGCCGGAGCCGAGAGGAGGCCGACGGCGACCATGGCGGCGATGGAGAGGCAAGGAGAGCACGAGGGGAATAGAGAGCTTGTCCGGGAGGTTGCTGGGAGTGAGAGAGGGCGAAAGGAGGCTATAGAGAGCTCGGGGCTGGATTAAATAGGAGGGGGCGAGGTGCACCACGGGACCGTCAGGGCCGAGGCGAGGTCAGCCGTTGCTAGAGGCCACGGGGCTCGTGTGAGTATGTCCGGGTGTTCGTGGGGTTGGTCCAGGGCGAGGAGGGAAGAGAAGGAGCGGGGAGTGTCGGGCGCCAGCGTGTGAGCATGCCCATTGGAGCTCTCGGCCGGGCGCAAGCGTCTGAAAGGAGGCAGCAGGAGGGAGAAGGAGGAGGGGGCGGCTCGGTGTCGTGTTGCGGACGTCGAGGAGCATCGTGGGCGCGAGGGGAGGCTCGAGGTGGTCAGTGTGCCGTGTCAGCGGTCGGGAGCACGTTGACGTGCTCAGAGCTGCTGAATGGCCGGCACCGCAGCTTTTTATGCGCACCTGGCCCACTTGTGTCTGGTAGCAGCTGGGGGATAAACAAAGGTGAAAGAAGCTTTGGATGCTCTGCAACATGTCGGGGTGAGAGAGAGATGACAAAGGGAGGAAAAGTGGATGTCCAGAGAAGAAAATGGAGCCCTTCCCCTTAATCATTGCCTCTCGGGCAGGGAAGCACACAGAGGTAGAGGGAACTAGGAGGGCTGTGGTAAAAGGAGAAGTCATGGAGATTAGTGGAAGAGGTCCAAATAGTGGTTTTGCAAAATGCCGAAGGTGTTTGATGTTGGTTTGGGAAAGTAGATGATCTCCATAAGCCATGAGACTCCATAGGGTGATATGACACATATATTTAGGGCCTTCCACCAATTTGGAGATCATTTGAAGAAAGTGGACAATGCAACTTTGGTAAACCCTAGAAATTAGCAGAAATGAACTTGTGTAGATTTAGTTGAGCAATTCACTTCTCCTTGATGCACCACTTGGTGTGGTGGCCTCATTTGGTCATGTGATCATGATCACAAAAGTTGGTGTCAAGGAGAGAAAGTTGGTAATGCAAAGTTGTTCAAATATGGTTACGGACAGAAAGGGTTTTGGGGCACTTTGATCAAGTTAACTTGCTCTCCAACTTGTGCCATTTGGTCTAGATGAATTATTAGACCATTTGAGCAGGTTCACAAGGTTTGAGATCATTTGGACATGTTTGGCAATGTAAAGTTGCTCAAACTTCAAAATGGGCGAAATGGTTTTGAGAGGTTTTATGATGCTATCTTGTTCTCCAAGTCATGAGACTTGGCAAGATCACCAAATATGTCATATTTGACATGGTAGAATTTTGTTGGAATATTTGGAGAATATTTCCTTTGTAAATATTTCAAAAGCTTGAAATATCCAGAAAGGGTTTATGAGGGTTTGACCAATATTTTGATCATAACCATGTGTTGAAACTCTTGTATATGGACAATATATGTCCTATGAGTTTCCTAAATTTTGGCAAATATTTCTGAAGCAATAAAATAATTTTTCCTATTAAAGACCATTTCTGGACTTAAGAAAAAGCTTATAAATAAAATAGGAAATAACCTTTAAAATTATATTTTTGTGGTTTCGAATCCTATATCTAATAGGAGTCAAATATATTTTTCGAAAGATTTTTACTGCCCTTAATTAAGTACTTGCGGTGCAAACCTCAATTCAGGGGTTTTGAAAACTAATTTTGAAAATACTATTTGGCCAAATTATTTTTGTAAGAAAATATTTTTATGTCCTATACACATGGCATGATCACTGGCTCAAGGGTTTGGAGCAAGGAGGTGAAGTATAGGAGTTGGAGAATTTATTTTATTTTTAGAGCACTCGCAAACAGCAGACAAAAAAAAATCAAATCAAGCAAAGTCCAAAACACTCAAAAGTTTTTGTCAAACCACATTTTAGCATGATTAAGAGCTTAAGTGCTGTGCCATGAAAATCAGGGTGTGACAGTTGGAAAGAATTGTTGAACAGAAAGATGAAGCACCGGAACAATGAAATATTTGAATGAGGTGATAACCTCGAATTAATTGGAACACAGACGAATCTCTTGAGAAGTTTTCTGACCTCCGGAATGATAAACTGGCGAGAGGTGAACGAGCAGGGAAAATCACTAGAGCCGAGGAAAATAATGTGATCAACCCGGAAAAAAAACTTGAATTGGGTACACCGGAAAAGAAAAAGAGATGAAGAATGACGAACGAGATGAGAATTTACTAGTAGAAATAATTGATGAAAGACTGAAGAGACTCCGAGCGAATGAAATTGATGCTCGAAAGAGGCTCAGGCTCTGGGAAGAAGAGGGTGGGAGGGCGGGAAAAACAAAGGCAACTAGAAGGGGGAACCGACGAATATCTTGAAGAGAGAACACCGGTTGAAATCATTGAGGAAAGAAAGCAAAGACTTCGCACGAGTAGGACGGATACTCGATTACAGGCTCCGGTTTCGAGAAGAAGAAGGGAGGGCGGGTGGGAAAAACAAAGGACAACTTCGGACAGAGAAACAACATCGATCGAAAAGAGCTGAGGATTGATCTCCCAAAGACAGAGGTTTGAGTCGACTTGACGAGAGATGCACCGGATAAAAGAGAGCCGAGGAACAACTACCAGAACCCAACTGCGTGAACCTAAAGAAAATTTTGAAGGGGAAGAGGAGTAATTCAAAACACCTACGTCAAGATTCCTCACCAGAGCGACAAAGGGGCTGAGGAGTAAAACGAATTCCAACTCTCCGATATAACTAGACTCCGAAAATAGTTTTCTTCTAGACTCAACATCGGCCAAACTACACGATCAATCAAGGGGGGGCTCCTAGGGTCGGTCGAGGCTCTGATACCAACTTGTCACGCCCAATATGCGATCCTATCCAAAAAGGAACTCGAAGGTCCCACCAAGGATAGACTCGCATATTGGAACGCTTTTGCAAGGTGGATATCATTACATCAACATTACATAATAGATGGGGATACATACAATACATACAATGTCACACAAATACAACAATACAACATACAAGAACAACATCCGACTACGGATGAAACATAAACAGAAACTCAAACAATATCCACCTTGCTAGCCCAGGCTGCCGACCTGGGACCTATTCCCTGATCGAAGAAGAAGCAGAAGAAGAACTCAAGCAAGCAAGCATCGCTCTCACGTCATGATCATCGCATAAACCTGTACCTGCAACTGTTGTTGTAGTAATATGTGAGCCACGAGGACTTAGCAATCCCATTACCCTGGGTATCAAGACTAGCAAAGCTTAATGGGAAAGGAGGGGGGTAAAGTGGTGAGGTTGCAGCAGCGGCTAAGCAATGTATGGTGGCTAACAAACGCAAATAAGAGCGAGAAGAGAGCAAGCCGAACGGTCGTGAAGCTAGCAATGATCAAGAGGTGATCTTGAACACCTACTTACGTCAAACATAACCCAGGAACCGTGTTCACTTCCCGGACTCCACCGAGAAGAGACCATCACGGCTACACACGTGGTTGATGCATTTTAATTCGGATCATGTGTCAAGTTATCTACAACCGGACATTAACAAATTCCCATCTGCCACATAACCGCGGGCACGGCTCTCGAAAGTTTATTCCCTGCAGGGGTGTCCGAACTTAGCCCATGACAAGCTCTCGCGATCAACGAAGGAATAGACCTTCTCCCAGGAAGACCCGATCAGTCTCGGAATCCCGGTTTACAAGACATTTCGACAATGGTAAAACAAGACCAGCAAGACCTCCCGGCGTGCCGACATCCTGATAGTAGCCGCGCGTATCTCGTCTTAGGCCACGACCGGATGAACACTACGTACGGCAACCGACGATACCCCAAGTTGCCTAGGGGCGGCACCGCAAGTGGCTCTGGTTTGGACCAACACTTAGACAAGCATTGGCCCGGGGGGGCTATAATAAAGATGACCCTTGGGTTAATTACTGCCATGGGAAAAGTAGGTGGTGGTGAGGCAAATGGTAAAACCAATGTTGGGCCTTGCTGGAGGAGTTTTATTCAAAGCGAACTGTCAGGGGGGTCCCATAAATCACCCGACCGCGTTCACCGCGTTAGGAACGCAAAATCCGGGAACATAATACCGGTATGACGGAAACTAGGGCGGCAAGAGTGGAACAAAACACTAGGCATAAGGCCGAACCTTCCACCCTTTACCAAGTATATAGATGCATTAATAATATAAGAGATATTGTGATATCCCAACATAAACCCTGTCCACCATGGAGAAATCTTCAACTTCACCTGCAACTAGAAACGCTATAAGAGGGGCTGAGCAAAGCGGTAACCTAGCCAAACAACTATTTGCTAGGATTGGTGTCAAAGGTTAGAGGTTCATGGCAATTTGGGATGGCTTGATAAACAGGTAATAGGTAGCGCAGCATAGCGATAGAACGAACAACTAGCATAGCAATGATAGTAGTGAGATCCAGGGTAGCGGTCATCTTGCCTGAAATCCCGCAAGGAAGAAGAATGAGTCCATGAAAAAGATGAACGGATGAAGCCGAACCAACCGTAGACGAACGAATCCTCACGATCGCAACGAAATAGGAACTAACAAGAAGAAGCACACAACATAGGTAAACACACCACACATGAACAAGGCATGATGCACAACAAGCATGATGCATGACCAAGCTACATGAAGCTACTCATGGCAAGAGATGATGCAAACAAGAACAACACATCAAGGCAAGTTTAAATGAGGCCGGAAACAACATATAACAATTCCGGTAAGTCCTCATATGCATATTTCGAAATTGGTCCAGATCTGAATAAACTTTATGTTCAAGTTGTTAAACAGCAAGTTAAGAGCACCAAGAGGATCTACACGAAATTCTAGTCAAGTTTCATATAAAGTTCATTAGATTCGGAGCTACGGCCTAGAAGATATGAGCAAAACAAGTTAAACATGGCATTGATGCAAAATGCATACAAACATCAAGCAAACACCTCAAAACAAGGATGCAACATGATAATATGAAACTACATGCAAAATCAAGCAAGTTTCATATAGAGCACACTCAAAACGGAGCAACGGTTCAATACACACACACTATACAAGTCATAGCAACAATCTGTCCATAACAGCAACTACGCATCTTGCAAGCATGAAAACAATACGCTACAGCAACCCAACATAATAACAAAAGACATGGTCATGAAGTAAAGGTAAAGAATAACAAAACATGAACACTGAGCTATCTCTGGAAGTCACTAGAACATGCTCAAAATGACATGGAGATATTGCAAATAATAACAGTTTCAGACATGGCAGAAATAACATCAGGTTGCAATGTTTAGATCTATCAAACAACATGCTACAGGAACATATCATGGCAAACAAAGGCATGGCATGAATCTACTAATTTCATAGATCAAAAGACCCTTACTGACCATGAGCCAAAAGGGCACGGAAAATATGATGGCACCCATGTAAACATGGCAAGTTATATTACAGATTTATACATGGTAGGAACAATATTAAGTAGGCATGTTCGTGAGCTTGAACCACTCACCACAGAGCAATACATGGCATGGCAAGGCAAACAACAGTAAGAAGGCATGTTTATGAAGCTAATCATGGCAAGAACAAGTTCATAGGATACATGGATCACTAGGAAAACACATGGGAACAAGTGAACTTGATGTAAACAGGCTGACAGCAACATTTTCAAGCATCTTTGGAGCAAGATAACAACATGTTCCAGCAGGATATAATTGCAACCAAGGGCATGAATGGATAGAGCATGACATGTAGATCAAAACATGTTTATAGGACATCTCTAGATTATGCATAGAATGATTCGTAGAAGCAAGTTAACATAGCAACAAAATATAACAGAATCTGTCAGGAAAACAGCAACAGCAACTACCCTACTTAGCAAGCTTGATGCACTCAACACACAACTCACAAAAATACATGGTTGGCACCCCTGGAAAGATGGCATGGCATAGATCAACATACATGTAGACATCAACCTCATAGGATGCACATATCAATCATGGCAAAAATGATAAATGAGCAAGTTATAACAGTTTCAGCAGATTAACATCAACATGCACTCTTCCAACAGCATTTCGGGCATCAAGATGAGCTCAAATGAAAATTATGCAATGAAATGAAATGATGTACTCGTCGATACGAACAATTTGACAAATTACACGCACAAAAGGGAGCTACGGGTGCAGAGATACAATGGCATGAACATGGCATGATTATGTAAAAGTTTCGGGGACAGTGGAAAACCGGGGCAACCTTCGGGTTTGCACGGTTTTGATGCTGGTCGGAGCTCGCGGAGTCAACGCCGAGACGGAAGCGGGGTTGGCAAGAAGAGCGCCATGGTCGGGTGAGGCGGGGCAGCAGATCCGCATCTCGCCGGATCCGGCTGGGCGGCGAGGAGGCGACGGCCGGGCTCCGTGTCGGCGGGCGGATGGCGGCGCGGCGACGGGATCGGCCTTGGCGTGCGGCCGGGCGGCACCGGAGGCGGGACGAGGGCGGCGCGCTGCGGCGGCGGCGGGCGTGAGGAACGGCGGCGGGCAGGCTGCGGGCGGAGCGGGCCGGGCGGCGGGCGGGCGGCGCCGGGCGGCGGGTCGCCGGCGGGCGGAGATGCGGCGGCGGCGGACGGCGCGCACGGCGGGCGGGCAGGGAGCGAGGCGCGGCGCTTGGCCGGGCGGGCGGCGGAGGACGGCGGCGCCACGTGGCAGGAGGCGATTGGGCATGGGCGGCGGAGGCGGACGCGTCCGGCGGTCGACGTGTCCATGAGCGTGGGACGAATTTTTAGGGTTTGGACTGCGAGATTTCGGGGGAGGGGGTAATTTATAGGTAGAGGGAGCTAGGAGAGTCCAAATGAGGAGCGGTTTTCGCCCGCACGATCGTGATCGAATGACCAAGAGCATGGAGGGGAGTTAGATGGGTTTTGGGCCACTTTGGAGGGGGTGTTGGGCTGCAACTCAAAGAGGGCTTTACGGTTACCCGGTTAACCGTTGGAGTATCAAACGACCTCCAAATGGCACGAAACTTGACAGGCGGTCTACCGGTGCTATACCAAGGCCGCTTGGCAAGACTCGGTCCATTTCGAGACCATTTAACACCCGCTCACAACGAAAGACAAAAGGGGAACGCCGGAGGACATAGGAGTGCCGGATTGCAAAATGGACAACGGGGAAAAAGCTCGGATGCATGAGACGAACACGTTTGCAAAATGAAATGCACATGATGACATGATATGAAATGCAGATGATGACATGGCAAAGGCAATACGCAAGCACATGACATGGAAACAAATGGCGAATAACTGGCAGACAACTGGCGCATCGAATCCGGGGCGTTACACAACAGACCCCTAAAATGTATACTTTTGTATATATATGGTAGATATAAGTGATGTTCGGGCTCAAGTTGGACACTGTTGGAGACCAAAGCAACACCACTGATTAGGTAATCACAATAGCACAACCTCCATATTAATCATAGAGTTTACAGATCCATCCACTATATAGATATATAATGTATATCGAGTCATATGATTAATAAAAAGACAATGATTCCCTACGAATCCCGTATAACTCGCCATACCCCTTCCTTTTCTACCCACTAAATAGATATCCCCAGTCGTGTCGCCTCCTACCTGCACGTCCCCAAGTTGTACATGAATCTTCCATGGGGCAAAGCATTAGTTCGGCCACTAGATTGGCTTGGAACCTGAATTCTAATTAAGCAAACATCTGCTATTTCTGAGGCTTCATATGGAAAAGCTCAGTTTTACTTTTGTTTAATTCATAGCATAGAGGATGAGGTCATGGATGATGTACTGGTGGATAATATCTGATGTGGTTAGTTAATTCGAAACATTGGTTCTGGATTTTTTATTTTTATATGAAAATGTCATGATTTGTGCCATCTCTTCCGTTCGGGTGGATTGGGAATATAACTAATTGACTTTTTCGTAAATAAACTGACTAGCATAACTACTTTCAGTTTAGTTATGTATCACTTCAATTTAGACTTGACACCTCCATGGTTTATCATGGTAGTTTCTTTGACGTTTGTAGATTGGAGGCAAACATGATAAGTTTCATGAGAACTTAAGCCTGGACTACACTAAGAATGGAGCACATGGTTTCATTTCTGCATAGGAAGTAAACAGTACTCAAGGTTGAGCTGACCGTGTGCTATTTTATAGCACCCTCTTAAGATAACAGATGTTGTGTTTTTCACCATTTCGTTGCAATTTGTACTGCAATGTCAATTTTGATGTGAGGAAAACCTATTACTTATTGAACTTCTCATTAGCAAGTTATATATGGTATGTGAGACATGTAGAAACTTTTATCTTGGTAGTATAATGATTTATAATATTGTGAAGGTTAAAAAACAATACTACAATAAAAAATGCACACTATTTGGGTTAAATGAATAATCACATCAACTTTTTACTAGAGAGTGCATATGTTAGTCGACACGCTGTTCCTTAGCTTTAAGTATAACTCTACAACTCCATGATAATTTATTTATTTATCCACCAGATTGTTATGACATAATATTTATAAAGTTATGTTTATGTTGCAAAAACAATTCTATAATTTTATGTTACCTACAAAGGGAGCACGAAGAAGCGCATTGTCTGGCACTTGATTTTTAGTTCTCAATTTTTTGATATTCGAATAAAGCTACCGTTTCCATCGAAAAGACCTAGGTACACGAAGTTATCTCTTGATTGATTGCTACTACTGCAGACCCAATTCTTTTCTTCAAATATCTAAATTAGTTATGTATTTATGTTTGTCATGTTGTAGTTCAGTCGCTAATGGATTTACCAAGTCGTAGTTGCAGTCTATCTCTTGATTATTCTGTGCCCAATAACATTGGTGTGGACATGCAACACTACCCTTCTAGCAGCCATTACTTTGGCAGATAAAGATCGATGTCAAATTCTATCAGTTGGGCACATGATATATAGGTTGAGACACACTCATATAACTGCATGAATTCTGAAATAGCAGTTCAAATCTGCTGTCATTTCCTTTTTTTATTTATTTTGCGGGTGAAAATCTGATGTAGTTTCCTTTAAGCTTACCAGTTGGCCGGGAGGAATGCTTCAAATTACCACTCTATCATGAATCATGTTTAAACATTAAATGGATATACTATGTTCATTACGGTACATACATGATACATGAAGAATTGTTTTGAAAATTTCGGACTGAATTATGACTACACACACAGGAATCCAAAATGACGGTGTTGCTACACTGTAGGGTTAGTGGCTACATGGCTCCTTGGAAGTGCCATGAATTAGTCACCATTCATATGATTGTTAAAAGTTGGAATCATGTTCCTGTTGCATTCTAAAGTTTCTAATGCACAACTGAAGTAATTTGGAATTTTGATAGTGGCGGTGGTCCTTGCAAATTTGAATTTAGTAAAAGCACGGTTGGAATTGCCACAGTCCAAGAATGACAACTAGAAAACTATAGGCTTTGGCTCCAAGGATAGTTTATTTGAAATGTTAGTGGTTTTAGTAGTACTCAAAAAGTGCACCACAACAAAGTCATGTGTTACTTTCGGTAAAGAAATATATTATTTCCTTTTCGATCTATGTGTCACGTGATAACTCTAGCCCGTGCAGTTGCACGGGTTGATGACTAGTGAAAATAAATGGACTCTTCCCGAGACAATTCCTGAGGCAATTCCTAAACCAATTGAGCCAACTCCTGATCCTATTCCTAAACCCACTCCGAAGAAGAGAGGTGTTTTATTTCTCAGTCGTGAAGATATGCAAGAGGCAAAGAAATCAATGAAAGAAAAAGGTATTAAAGCTGAAGATGTTAAGAATTTACCTCCCATTGAAGAAATACATGGTCTTAATATACCGCCTGTCGAAGAACCACACTGTCTTGATAACCCGACACAGGTAGTAAAGGTAAATTCCCTCTATAGATATGATAAAGTTGAAATTCCCTCTACTAAATTTCATAGCCCATGCTTAGATGAATTTGATGACTTTATGGCTAGACAAGAAAGTTTTAATGCTTATGTTGGTAGAGAGTTCAAGAATAATTCTTTCGAGATAGGATGCTTGAGTGATTATATGGCTAGAGTTAAAGGTGAACTTAAACTCGTTAGCAAATATGCTTCTATGGTTGCTAGTCAAGCTGAGCAAGTACTCAAAGCTCAAAATGATTTGCTTGATGAATTAAATAATAAACCTGACTTTGCTATTAGAGTGGCTACTAGAACTGGTAGAATGACTCAAGAACCTTTCTATCCTGAAGGCCACCCTAAGAGAATCAAGCAAGATTCTCAGAGAAATAATTTAGAGGCACCTAGTTCTTCTAAAAAGAAGAAAAAGAAAAACGATAGGACTTTGCATGCTTCTAGTGAACCTGTTGTAGACACACCTGAGAATCCCAATAATATTTCTATCTCTAATGCTGAAACACAATCAGGTGATGAACATGAACCTAGTGATAATGTTAATGATAATTTTCATGTCGATGCTCAACCTAGCAAAAACAATGAAGTAGAGATTGAACATACTATTGATCTTGATAACCCACAATCAAAGAATCAACGTTATGATAAGAGAGACTTTGTTGCTAGGAAGCACGGTAGAGAAAGAGAACCATGGGTTCAGAAACCCATGCCCTTTCCTCCTAAACCATCCAAGACAAAGGATGTTGAGGATTTTGAGCGCTTTGCTGAAATGATTAGACCGATCTTCTTATGTATGCGCTTAACTGATATGCTTAAAGTAAATACTTATGCTAAATATATTAAGGATATCATTACAACTAAAAGAAAGATACCGGAAGCTGAAATTTCCACCATGCTTGCTAATTATACTTTAAAGGGTGCAATACCAAAGAAACTTGGAGATCCAGGGGTACCAACCATACCACGCTCCATTAAAAGAAATTATGTTAGAACTGCTTTATGTGATCTTGGAGCCGGTGTTGGTGTTATGCCTCTCTCTTTATATCGTAGACTTGAATTGAATAAGTTGATACGTACTAAAATATCTTTGCAAATGGCAGGTAAATCAACTGCTATACCTGTCGGTATTTGTGAGGATGTGCCTGTTGTGGTTGCAAATGTCACTATTTTAACGGACTTTGTTGTTCCTGATATTCCCAAGGACGATAGTATGTCGATTATCCTTGGCAGACCCTTTTTGAATACTGCAGGGGCTGTTATTGATTGCAACAAAGGCAATGCTACTTTTCATGTTAATGGTAATGATCATACGGTACACTGTCCGAGGAAACAATCTCAAGTTCATAGCATCAATTCTATTGGAAAAGTTCCAACTATTATTATTGGAGGTTTTCAATTTCCTCTCCCTACTCTCAAGAAAAAGTATGATATTCTTATTGTTGGGGATGTTCATATCCCCGTTGAGGTAACTTAGTGTTATTCGAAATTTCTCCGGTCCGTGTTATTCGGAATGAGTTTGTTACCAAGACTTGATCAACCTTGTTAGTGGATTCATTTTGATGATCCTGAGATGGATGAAACTAGAAGGCACAACCTTTTGTACCCTCTTTTTACTTTCTATTATTTAGAATAAATAAAGCAAAAATAATATTATCCATCTGTTTTCTGAATTATCCGTGCAATAAAAAATATCCCGAAAATTAAAGTGCTCCAAATGCCCTGCAAATTTAGTATGATTTTTTATGGAATATTTGAGGATTTTAGGCACTGAAATCACTGCAGGAGGGGCAAGCACTAGGCCACGAGAGTGGAGGGCGGGCCCACACCCCCTAGGCGCGCCCCCCTGTCTCGTGGGCCCCTGGTGGCCCCCCTCAACTTATGCCAGCACCCACACACTCCATGTTCTTCCCAAAAAAATCCCCATCCAGCTCAAGCACGAGTTCTACCTCATTTTGCTGCGTTTTTCGATCTCCTTGCTCAACGCTCCATTCACAAAACTTCTTTGGGAGATTGTTGCTTGGTATGTGACTCCTCTATTGGTCCAATTAGTTTTTGTTCTTGTGCTTTATTCATTGCGAATTTTTGCTGCATAGGTGACCATGTTCTTGAGCTTGCATGTTAAATTTATGAGGTCCCAAGTAATTCCAATGCATGATATAGGCTCTAGGCACTTGTAGGAGTAGTTGCTACCAATCTTGTTTATTTTTATTCACTTTTATTTTGAAGTTACTAAAATTTCAGAAATTTTTCAGAAAAAGAATTATGTCTAGCAGAATGTACCAAGGTGGTTCCTCGGTAAAGAAAGGACCCAGGATTGCTATACGTGAGCAAGTCGATGAACTACCGAGGAACGCAGAAGTACGAGCTTGTGAGTGGCCATCCGACGATTTTATGGTCGAAGCAGGCTTTAAGGAGGAATTTGGCACGTATGTGCGTAATGCTGATCTGGAGGACTTCTTACAAGATAAGTGTCCTCAGTTCTATCAATTGACTGATTCACTTGTGCGAAGGTTTAAATATATATGTACACGTAATTCTTCGAGTGTCCTATTTGATATCTATGATACATCTTATACCATGGACTTAGAGGATTTTACAACTGCTTGCAAACTTCCACAGTGGGGCAATATTAATGATCCCCACAAATCTGAATTAGATACTTTCTTTCTAGTATTACTATGGGAGAATCTAGGGACATAGCACAAGCTACCATAGGGAGCATTCATTTTCCTACTATACATTATTTTGCTCTTTTCATTGGTAGATGCATTAACAGTAAAGATGAAGCATGTCATATGTGTGTCCCTGATCTCTGTGTCCTCAAGAGTGCCATGTTAGGTTATAAAGATTATAACTTGGGGGCAATAGTTGCACTAGGATGCATAATAATGGTAGGGCCGGAGATTTATTTGGAGGAATTATGCGACCCGTGTGGCTAATTATCTTGGTATAGCCCCACGAGAGGGGGATATGACGTTACCTCCTGCTTATTTAGATTATGACGCTATGGTCCAACATCATTTTCTTAAGAGGAATGAACAATTCCTCCAGTATCAACTAATCTATGACAGACGCCACGCTGTCCATGTTACTCTTCTTGCTCCTCTCCTTTTTGATTACTAGGCAAAAGGAAGATATGTTGTTACCAGGGAGGAAGCAGCTGAACACGAGGGGAGAGCGGAGGCGGCTCGCCAAAGATGCCGCAGCTCAGAGGCATTTGTCTGCTGATCTCAAGACAACCCGATTATAACTACGGATATCAGCCAGGCTACCCTTGGCATTAGACCAACTTAGGCCAAAAGCTTAAGCTTGGGGGAGTCCGTATTTCTCACCGACTTTACATTCATGTGCACACACTATTCTAGTCATCGGTGCTCATACTCTTTCATTGTATTATCCATGTTAGTTTAATTTTCTTTTTCTCGCTTTCTTCTTGTGAGTTTGATAAACGTTAAGAAAAATCAAAAAATTGGTTAGTTTAATTTCCATGCTTGCAGTAGAAATTAAAATGAAAACCCAAAAAGATTTCTCGTTCTTTTTCTTACTTGTCGGGAGCTTTCCCGTGTAAATAGTTTTATTTTATTTTCTTTCCTTTGGGGGTCGAGAGTAGAAGACCATATTGAAAATGTTTAGTGGCTCTCATATGCATGATTGTTTATTTAACTTAGAGCCCATATTACTTTGTCTTCTCTCTTGAGTTGAATGATTGCAGATTCGAGCTTAGTCCAATGCAGATGCACTATTATTATTATACACATCATTCGATTGTGCAAGTGAAAGGCAATAATGACAATATATGATGGACTGATTGAGATGAAAAAAGCTGGTATGAACTCAACCTCTCTTGTTTTTGTAAATATGATGAGTTCATCGTTCCTGATTCAGCCTATTATGAAGTAAATATATCTGCAATGACATTTAGAGATTCTAGTTGCTTGTATCATGCTTGATTAGCTATGAGTTATAATGGTTTACCTTGCGTGCCAACATGCTATTAAAATGATTATGATGTGGTATGATGTGATGGTATCCTCCTTTGAATGAATCGAGTGACTCGACTTGGCACATGTTCACGCATGTAGTTGAAACAAATCAACATAGCCTTCATGATATTTATGTTCATGGTAGATTATATCCTACTCATGTTTGTACTCGGTGTGAGTTAATTTTAATGCATGTTTATGACTGTTGTCGCTCTCTCAGTTGGTTGCTTCCCAGTCTTTTGCTAGCCTTCATTTGTACTAAGCGGGAATACTGCTTGTGCATCCAAACTCCTTAAACCTCAAAGTTGTTCCATATGAGTCCACCATACCTTCCTATATGCGGTATTTACCTGCCGTTCAAAGTAAATTTGTATGTGCCAAACTCCAAACCTTCAAATGAAATTTTGTTTTGTATGCTCGAGCAGCTCATATTTCAACTAGGGCTGCCTATATCTTCCATGCTATGTGGGTTATTCTCAAGAGGAGTGGACTCCGCTCCTCATTCATGAGAAAGGGCTGGTAACTGGGATGCCCAGTCCCATGATCCAAAAAGATCAAAGCAATTCAATCTAATTAAACAAAACTTCCCCAGGGCTGTTGTTAGTTGGAGGCACTCGTTGTTTCGAGCAAGCCATGTATTGATGCTTGTTGGTGGTGGGGGAGTATAAACTTTTACCATTCTGTTTGGGAACTGCCTATAATGCATGTAGTATGGAAGATACAGCCATCTCATAGTTGTTGCATTGACAGTAAAAGTATACCGCTCAAAATGTTATTCAATCTCTATTTTAAAATAGAGCTCTGGCAACTCTACAAATACCTGCCTCCCTCTGCGAAGGGCCTATCTATTTACTTTTATGTTGAGTCATCATTCCTCTTATTAAAAAACACCCGCTGGAGAGCACACTGTCATTTGCATTCATTACTATTGGTTTATATTAGGTATGACTTGACTGGATCTCTTTTACCATGAATTACAATGTTTAGTCAGTCCTTGATCTTTAAAGGTGCTCCACATTTATGTTTTGCGGTCTCAGAAAGGGCTATAGAGATACCATTTTGTTATATCATGTTATGATTGTTTTGAGAAAGTGTTGTCATCCGAGTTTTATTATTATGGCTCGCTAGCTGATTATGCTATTGATATGAGTAATTGTGAGACCTGGGTGTTATTGTGAGTATGGTTAGTTCATAATACTTGCTAAAAACTTGAATGATGGCTTTACATGTTTACAACAACAAGAGTAAACAAAGTTTGTAAAAGTTTTTCTTTATCACTTTTAGTTTATCAACTGAATTGCTTGAGGACAAGCAAAGGTTTAAGCTTGGGGGAGTTGATACGTCTCCAATGTATCTACTTTTCAAAACACTTTTGCCCTTGTTTTGGACTCTAACTTGCATGATTGGAATGAAACTAACCCGGACTGACGCTGGTTTCAGCAGAACTGCCATGATGTTGTTTTATGTGTAGAAAACAAAAGTTCTCGAAATGACCTGAAAATTCACCGAGGCAAGTTTTGGAAAATATAAAAAATACTGGTGAAAGAATAAAGACCAGGGGGCCCACACCCTGTCCACGAGGGTGGTGGCGCGCCCACCCCCCTGGGTGCGCCCCCTATCTCGTGGGCCCCCTGAGGCTCCACCAACCTCAACTCCAACTCCATATATTCCGTTTCACGGAGAAAAAAATCAAAGAGAAAGTTTCATCGCGTTTTGCGACACGGAGCCGCCGCCAAGCCTTAATCTCTCTCGGGAGGGCTGATCTGGAGTCCGTTCGGGGCTCCGGAGAGGGGGATTTGGCGCCGTCGTCATCATCAACCATCTTCCGTCACCAATTCATGATGCTCACCGCCGTGCGTGAGTAATTCCATAGTAGGCTTGCTGGACAGTGATGGGTTGGATGAGATTTACCATGTAATCAAGTTAGTTTTGTTAGGGTTTCATCCCTAGTATCCACTATGTTTTGAGATTGATGTTGCTATGACTTTGCTATACTTAATGCTTGTCACTAGGGCCTGAGTGCCATGATTTCAGATCTGAACCTATTATGTTTTCATGAATATATGTGTGTTCTTGATCCTATCTTGCAAGTCTATAGTCACCTATTATGTTTTATGATCCAACAACCTCGAAGTGACAATAATCGGGATACTTCTCGGTGATGACCGTAGTTTGAGGAGTTCATGTATTCACCCGGTTCTCTATTAAAAGGAGGCCTTAATATCCCTTTGTTTCCGCTAGGACCCCGCTGCCATGGGAGGGTAGGACAAAAGATGTCATGCAAGTTCTTTTCCATAAGCATGTATGACTATATACGGAATACATGCCTACATTACATTGATGAATTGGAGCTAGTTCTGTGTCACCCTATGTTATAGCTATTACATGAGGAATCGAATCCGACATAATTATCCATCACTGATCCATTGCCTACGAGCTTTTCACATATTGTGTTTCAGTTATCTACTTTTCCGTTGCTACTGTTACAATTACTACAAAACTATTATCCTTACTTTTGCCACTGTGACCTTTATTATCATACTACTTTGCTACTAAATGCTTTGCTGCAGATACTAAGTTATCCAGGTGTGGTTGAATTGACAACGCAGCTGCTAATACTCAATAATATTCTTTGGCTCCCCTTGTGTCGAATCAATAAATTTGGGTTGAATACTTTACCCACGAAAGTTGTTGCGATCCCCTACACTTGTGGGTTATCACCCAGCAAGGCCCTTGCTGGGGCGGCTCGCCCACACCAATGGAGCGAGCCACCCTCGAACCCACGGCCTCCAACACCATCAACTACGTTGGCCCAGGGCTCGGGAGGCACCTCCATGGTGGCATGCAGATCTTTGTGAAGACAAAGAAGGTTCAAGATCAGAAGAGGATTGAGAGGCAACAATCCTCATCAAGATTCTTGCCAAAGAAACCCACAAGACCCCCGGCAAGATCCTTGCCGGGGATGCCAGCGTGCCACGGCAAGACCCTTGCCAGAGGCGACAGTGGGGCCGCTACCAGGCCCAAACCAACCCGATCCCCAGCGCCGTTCACATGCAGCTGCCAGCCCAACCAGCTGGGCAGGCACCAGCGTGGCAACATGCAACCTCCAGGCCAACTTAGCACACACCTGCGTGGCAGTATGCAGATCTTTGTGGATGCTCCACCACCGCGCCACCTCAGATGCTTGCCTGCGTACATGGCGCCGCATGCATCGCTGGCCGGGGCGCGTGTCGGAGCGAGGGGGAGCGGCGACGGACGGGGCGGGCCTCGCCCCCGTCCCCGATAAAGCGAGAGGGCACCTAAGGCACGCATTAGATGTGTCTTATCCTGTAATACGAGAGATAAGCTCGCAGCACTATAGGCCTTTTCACCTTATGTGTGCCACTGTGACAGCCCCTTTCGCCTATAAAAGGAGGCCCATGGCATACAGGAAAAGGATTCAGCTCTTTCAAACCACACAGCGCCCATAGCTAGTTCGAGAGCTCAAGAACACTCAATACATCCACCACAGCAGGACTAGGGTTTTACGCATCCTCGCGGCCTGAACCTAGGTAAACGACCCTTGTGCTGATTACTGATCCTGCTCTTCTCACAACCCCGTGCCCCGCAACCGTAGTAGGGATTCTTGTGATCCCATAGGTGTCGTTTCCCACCGACACCAGGAGCGTCACGGAGCATTGTGTGCAAATAGAAGCCGCTTCAGAACACCTTGCCAGCAAGGAGTGGTGCCTGCAATCTCCTCCATTGATGTCGGTGAGCAGCTCGCGCCCTTTCTCTTCTGAGATGCACCACAACGAGACGACATTGGGGCGCCTGCAGTACACCTCGCCGTCTTGCAAACAGTAGGCGGTGGCTTGCCGGATGACGCGCTCCGCCTCCGTATCCTCCACAGGGAGAGTACGTTGGAGTAGGTAAGCCTTCACTCCGCAGCCCAAATGTCTGCTTGAGGCTCCATAGCCAGTGCTACGTCCTGAGCTTGCGTTGGTTTTCCTTGAAGAGGAAAGAGTGATGCAGCAATAGTAGCGTAAGTATTTCCATCAGTTTTTGAGAACCAAGGTATCAATCCAGTAGGAGGCTCCTCAAAAGTCGCGCGCACCTACACAAACAAACAAAGAACTCGCAACCAATGCAATAAAGGGGTTGTCAATCCCTTCACGGCCACTTGCGAAAGTGAGATCTGATAGAGATAGCATGATAAGATAAATATATTTTTGGTATTTTATAATATAGATGCAAGAAGTAAAGATGCAAATAAAAGCTTATATGATAAAAGATAGACCCGGGGGCCATAGGTTTCACAAGTGGCTTGTCTCAAGATAGCATAAGTATTACGGTGGGTGAACAAATTACTGTCGAGCAATTGATAGAAAAGCGATAATTATGAGATTATCTAGGCATGATCATGTATATAGGCATCACGTCCGCGACAAGTATACCGACTCCTGCCTGCATCTACTACTATTACTCCACACATCGACCGACTCCTGCCTGCATCTAGAGTATTAAGTTCATAAGAACAGAGTAACGCATTAAGAAAGATGACATGATGTAGAGGGATAAACTCAAGCAATATGATATAAACCCCATCTGTTTCTCCTCGATGGCAACAATACAATACGTGCCTTGCCGCCCCTGTTGTCACTGGGAAAGGACACTGCAAGATTGAACCCATAGCTAAGAACTTCTCCCATGGCAAGAAAGATCAATCTAGTAGGCTAAACCAAACTGATAATTCGAAGAGACTTGCAAAGATAACTCAATCATACATAAAATAATTTAGAGGAGATTCAAATATTTCTCATAGATAAACTTGATCATAAACCCACAATTCATCGGATCTCGACAAACACACCGCAAAAAGAGTTTACATCGAATAGATCTCCACAAGAGAGGGGGAGAACATTGTATTGAGATCCAAAAAGAGAGAAGAAGCCATCTAGCTAATAACTATGGACCCAAAGGTCTGTGGTAAACTACTCACAACTCATCAGAGGGGCTATGGTGTTGATGTAGAAGCCCTCCGTGGTCGATTCCCCCTTCGGCAGAGCGCCGTCGAAGGCTCCAAGATGGGATCTCGCGGATACAAAAGGTTACGGTGGTGGAAATTGTGTTTTGTTGGCCCCCTGGATGTTTTCGGGGTACGTAGGTATATATAGGAGGAGGGGGTCGGCGCACCCTCCTGTCTCCTGGCCGCCTCGCAAGCTTCTTGATTTGCACTCCAAGTTCTCCGAATCACGTTCGTTCCAAATATCACACTCCCGAAGGTTTCATTCCGTTTGGACTCCGTTTGATATTTCTTTTCTTTGAAATACTGAAATAGGCAAAAAAAACAGCAATACGGGCTGGGCTTCCGGTTAGTAGGTTAGTCCCAAAAATGATATAAATATGTAAAATAAAGACCATAAACATCCAAAAGGGGTAATATAATAGCATGGAACAATCAAAAATTATAGATATGTTGGAGACGTATCAAGCATCCCCAATCTTAATTCCTGCTCGTCCTCGAGTAGGTAAATGATAAAAACAGAATTTTTGATGTGGAATGCTACCTAGCATAATTCTCAATGTAATTTTCTTTAATGTGGCATGAATGTTCAGATCCAAATGATTCAAAATAAAAGCTTATAAAACATAAAAATAATAATGCTTCGAAGCATACTAACAAATAATCATGTCCTATCAAAATAGCATAACCAAAGAAAGCGTATCCCTACAAAATCATATAGTTAGGCCATGCTTCATTTTCATTACACAAAATACTCCCATCATGCACAACCCCTGTTTCAGCCAAGCAATTGGTTCATACTTTTTAACACGCTTCAGCTTTTTCAACTCTTACGCAATACATGAGCGCAAGCCATGGACATAGCACTATGGTGGTATATGGTGGTGGTTGTGAGGACAAAAAGAGGGAGAAGATAGTCTCACATCAACTAGGCATATCAACGGGCTATGGAGATGCCCATCAATAGATATCAATGTGAGTGAGTAGGGATTGCCATGCAATGGATGCACTAGAGCTATAAATATATGAAAGCTCAACAAAAGAAACTAAGCGGGTGTGCATCCAACTTGCTTGCTCAGGAAGACCTAGGGCATTTTGAGGAAGCCCATCATTGGAATATACAAGCCAAATTCTATAATGAAAAATTCCCACTTAGTATATGAAAGTGACAACATAGGAGACTCTCTATCATGAAGATCATGGTGCTACTTTGAAGCACAAGTGTGGAAAAAGAGATAGTAGCATTGTCCCTTCTCTCTTTTTCTCTCATTTTTTTCTTCTTCTTATTTTTCCTTTTTTTTTCTTTGGCCTTTCTTTTTATTTTGTTTTTTATTTTTGTAAAGTCCGAAGTCTCATCCCAACTTGTGGGGGAATCATAGTCTTCATCATCCTTTCATCACTGAGACAATGCTCTAATAATGAAGATATCACACTTTTATTGATTTACAACTCAAGAATTACAACTCAAAGATTGAACAAGATATGACTCTATATGAATGCCTCTGGCGGTGTACCGAGATATGCAATGAATCAAGAGTGACATGTATGAAAATTATGAAGGTGGCCTTGCCACAAATACGATGTCAACTACATGATCATGCAAAGAGCAATATGACAATGATGAAGTGTGTCATAATAAACGGAACAGTGGAAAGTTGCATGGCAATAAATCTCAAAATGGCTATGGAAATGCCATAATAGGTAGGTATGGTGGCTATTTTGAGGAAGGTAAATAATGGGTGCAAGATACTGGCGAAAGTTGTGCGGTATAATAGAGGCTAGAAAAGTGGAAGGATGAGTGTGTGTATATCCATGGACTCACATTAGTCATAAAGAACTCATATACTTATTGCAAAAGTCTACTTGCCCTCGAAGCAAAGTACTACTACGCATGCTCCTAGGGGAAGGGTTGGTAGGAGTTAACCATCGCGCGATCCCGACCTCCACTCATAAGGAAGGCAATTAAAAGAGAACCTCATGCAACAAATTTGTCACACAACTTTTACCATACGTGCATGCTACGGGACTTGCCAACTTCAACACAAGTATTTCTCAATTTCATAATTACCCACTAGCATGACCCTAACATTACTACCTTTATATCTCAAAACAATTATCAAGCATCGAATTGATCCTAGTGTTTTATGCACTTTCTATGATAGTTTTTATTATACCTAACTTGGATGCTCATCATTTTAGGACCAAATTTGTAACCATAGCAAATACAATGCTGTCATAAAAGAATCTCAAAATAATATAAGTGAAGCATGATAGACTAGCAATTTCTTCAAAATCAAGCCACCGCCGTGCTCTAAAAGATATAAGTGAAGCACTAGAGCAAAAACTATCAAGCTCAAAAGATATAAGTGAAGCGCATAGAGTATTCTCGCAAATTCTAATCAAGTGGGCTTCTCCTAAAAGGTGTGTACAGCAAGGATGATTGTGGTAAACTAAAAAGAAAAGACCAATATAATACACGACGCTCCAAGCAAAACACATATCATGTGGCGAACAAAAATATAGCTCCAAGTAAAGTTACCAATGAACGAAGACGAAAGAGGGGATGCCTTCCCGGGGCATCCCCAAGCTTAGGCTTTTGGCTATTCTTAAATATATTGGGGTGCCATGGGAATCCCCAATCTTAGGCTCTTGCTACTCCTTATTCCATAGTCCATCAAAGCTTTACCCAAAACTTGAAAACTTCACAACACAAAACTCAACAGGAAATCTTATAAGCTCCGTTAGTGAAAGAAAACAAAACCACCACGTAAGGTACTGTAATGAACTAATTCTTTATTTATTTTGGTGTTAAACCTACTGTATTCCAACTTCTCTAAGGTTTATGAACTATTTTACTAGCCATAGATGCATCAAAATAAGCAAACAACACATGAAAAACAGAATCTGTCAAAAACAGAACAGTCTGTAGAAATCTGTAACTAACGCACACTTCTGGAACTCTAAAAATCCTACCAAAATAGGAAGTCCTGGACAATTTATCTATTGATCAGAAGCAAAAAGAATCAACGCAAAAGCATGTTTTTGGGATTTAAAAAACTAATTTCGTTCGCACAAAGTTTCTGTTTTTCAGCAGAATCAAATCAACTATCATCATAGGTTATCCTATAGGTTCTACTTGGCACAAACACTAATTAAAAGATAAAAACACATCTAAACAGAAGCTAGATGCAAAATTTATTACTAAACAGGAACAAAAACAAAAAACACAAATAAATTTGGGTTGCCTCCCAACTAGCGCTATCGTTTAGCGCCCCTAGCTAGGCATAAAAGCGAAGATAGATCTAAGTAGTGCCATCTTTGGCACTCATCTTTTTAATGGAATTATGCTCAAGTCCGGGACGCTCTTTGCGTTTCCCTTCATGCTCAGAGATCCTTTGATCTAAGGCATCCAACCGCTTATTTTAAAGTGTGATCAAATTATTCATGCGATTGATACTCCCAACAATATTTTTAAATGGTTCAACAAGTTTTTGCAATTCAAGTAATTTCTCTGAAATTTGGGTTCCTTCAAGAGAGAAGGGTGATCCTTTTTGTAGGGGAAGTACTCCTACTATCCCCTCTATAACTTCATAAGCGGAACTAGGATCAATTTCAACAAATTCCCCTTTTGCGGCGAAATCAAGGAGTTGTTTGTGGGGTAACGTTAACCCAACATAAAAATTGCAAATTAAAATCTTGAAATCTCCTTCTAAAGCGCAACTACGATAAGATTCTAACATCCTAAACAAAGCATCTTTTAAATTTTCTCCTTGTCTTGGCTTGAAGTGGAGAACTTCAAAGTCGGGAGACGAAGGGATAAAAACTGAGCTAGCCATAACGACAAGGTAAACCATGAAACACACGAGCAAACGGGAGAAAGGCAAGCGGAAAAGAGAGAGGAGATTGGGAAAGAGAGGGCAAATAAAACGGCAAGGGTGAAGTGGGGGAGAGAAAAACGAGAGGCAAATGGCAAATAATGTAAATGCGAGGGAGATGGGTTTGTGATGGGTACTTGGTATGTCTTGACTTGACCGAAGACCTCCCCGGCAACGGCGCCAGAAATCCTTCTTGCTACATCTTGAGCTTGCGTTGGTTTTCCTTGAATAGGAAAGGGTGATGCAGCAATAGTAGCGTAAGTATTTCCCTCAGTTTTTGAGAACCAAGGTATCAATCCAGTAGGAGGCTCCTCAAAAGTCCCACGCACCTACACAAAAAAACAAAGAATTCGCAAGCAACGCAATAAAGGGGTTGTCGATCCCTTCACAGCCACTTGCGAAAGTGAGATCTGATAGAGATAGTATGATAAGATAAATATATTTTTGGTATTTTATAATATAGATGCAAAAGTAAAGATGCAAATAAAAGCTTATATGATAAAAGATAGACCCGGGGGCCATAGGTTTCACTAGTGGCTTCTCTCAAGATAGCATAAGTATTACGGTGGGTGAACAAATTACTATCGAGCAATTGATGGAAAAGCGAATAATTATGAGATTATCTAGGCATTATCATGTATACAGGCATCACGTCCGCGACAAGTAGACCGACTCCTACCTGCATCTACTACTATTACTCCACACATCGACCGACTCCTGCCTCCATCTAGAATATTAAGTTCATAAGAACAGAGTAACGCATTAAGAAAGATGACATGATATAGAGGGATAAACTCAAGCAATATGATATAAACCCCATCTTTTCATCCTCGATGGCAACAATACAATACATGACTTACTACCCCTGCTGTCACTGGGAAAGGACACCGCAAGATTGAGCCCAAAGCTAAGCACTTCTCCCATGGCAAGAAAGATCAATCTAGTAGGCCAAACGAAACTGATAATTCGAAGAGACTTGCAAAGATAACTCAATCATACATAAAGGAAATTAGAGGAGATTCAAATATTTCTCATAGATAAACTTGATCATAAACCCACAATTCATCGGATCTCGACAAACACACCGCAGAAAGAGTTTACATCGAATAGATCTCCACAAGAGAGGGGCAGAACATTGTATTGAGATCCAAAAAGAGAGAAGAAGCCATCTAGCTAATAACTATGGACCCGATGGTCTGTGGTAAACTACTCACAACTCATCGGAGGGGCTATGGTGTTGATGTAGAAGCCCTCCATGGTCGATTCCCCCTCCGGTGGAGCACCGGCGAAGGCTCCAAGATGGGATCTCTCTGATACAGAAGGTTACGGTGGTGGAAATTGTGTTTCGTTGGCCCCCTGGATGTTTTCGGGGTACGTAGGTATAGATAGGAGGAATAAGTACGTCGGTGGCCACCTGTGGGGCCCAGGAGATAGGGGGCGCACCCAGAGGGGGTGGGCGCGCCCTCCTGTCTCTTGGCCGCCTCGCAAGCTTCTTGACTTGCACTCCAAGTTCTCCGGATCACGTTCGTTCCAAAAATCATGCTCCCGAAAGTTTCATTCCGTTTGGACTCCGTTTGATATTCCTTTTCTTTGAAATACTGAAATAGGCAAAAAAACAGCAATACGGGCTGGTCCTCTGGTTAGTAGGTTAGTCCCAAAAATGATATAAATGTGTAAAATAAAGCCCATAAACATCCAAAAGGGGTAATATAATAGCATGGAACAATCAAAAATTATAAATACGTTGGAGACGTATCAGCCAGCAGCAAGCGCGCTCCCGAGGCTGGGCCATAGTCGGGCATGCCCGTGGATGGCGCGGGAGGAAGCTCTTCATGAAGCAGTGTTGTGCCAGCGGTGGGAGGCGTGGCTGATGGCATGAGGAGCCTTTCTTCGAAAACGCCTGGGCTCTGGGGCTCGTGGCGAGACATTTGCTTGGCGATGTCATCGGCCTCCTTGTTGATGCCGCGTCCAATGTGTTGTAGCTCCAAGCCAAGGAAATGCTTCTCGGGCTTACGTACCTCCTCTAGGTAGGCTGCCATGTGCTAGTCCTTGGGCTTGTATTTATATTGGAGAACTTGACGAGGAGCTGATAATTGCCCTTGATAGTGAGGCGCTTGATGCCCAGGGCAAAGGCGGCCTTGAGGCTAGCGATGAGTCTCTCATACTCTGCGATGTTGTTGGAGACCTTTTCATCGTGCCTAAAGCAAAGGTGGATAGTGTAGTAGAGCTTGTCTCCGGTTGGTCTGGTAAGCACAACCCCAGCCCCCGCGCCCTGCCTGGAGAACACGCCGTCAAAGTGCATGACCCACCACTGGGCGCCTCATCCCTCGGTAGGAGGGATTTGTTCTCACGGGGCCCTTCCTAATACGGATTCGTCCATTCTGCCACTCGTGGCTCGATGTTCCGTCCGGCGACTCGGCCAGCAGCATTGGAGCTGCGTAGGATTTGCCCCAAGGGGTGCGCAGAGATGACCTTAATGGGGTAGCCTTGGAAGTAGAGGTGCAGCTTCCTGGAGATAACGAGGAGCAAGAGGAGGAGCTTCTGCTACATGGGGTAGTGCTCGCGCGTATCCCTCATCACCGTGCTACATGGGGTTCTCGATGAGGCACAAGGTCGTGGAGGTACCTTGCTGTCAGGACCCCGATCCTAAGTCACACCGATCTAGCATGAAACACATCATATCACTTTGCGGCCTCACGCAAGGTATTCCCACGGGTGCCACCTGGCCCGGGATCGTTTGCGCCTTTTGGCTAGCATCCATATGAAAGAGAACCCGGGCCGACATGACTAGTCATGAACCCAAAGTGGCACTAACTTACAGGGACATGCATACATGACCCAACAACGAACGTGTCGGTCATCAGCGAGTGAATTCGTGCTGTAGCAACTAGGCTAGCAGGACTCCAGGAATCCAGGCTGTAGCAGGCTAACAAGACTCTGAAAGACACTGCGTGACATTTCCCCGAAGGGACAGACACAGGATCAAAGAAGGACACATGCCAGCCAGTCTAAGTGTTCCAGAGCAGTAGCAACTGGGCTAACAGGACTCCGATAAACCGGGCTGTAGCAGACTACCATGGCTCAGTGGAAGCACTAGACTAGATTTCCCCATAAGAGAGGCTACCAAGGATAGACAACTAGGTTGTCGAATCCCACACATACCAAGCATTTCAATCATACACACAATATGCTCGATATGTGTAAATACAACATGGCATCACACCAAAACTCTACGACTCAAAGTATTTATTCAATAGGCTCCAAGGAGCGAGATATTACAAACATGGGTCTCATGACCCAACATTCAGAGCATACAAGTCAAGCACACGTGGAAACTTAACACATCTGAGTACAGACATCTACAAATGAAAAAGGCTGAGAGGCCTGACTATCTGCCAGATCCTACCGAGGGCACAAGATCGTAGCTGAGGTAACAAGCTAAATGCCGAAGTCCACGCGGAACTACTAGCGAGATGAAGTCTCTCTGTAAAACATAAAATAGGCAAACATGAGTACAAATGTACCCAGCAAGACTTACATCAGAACTAACTACATATGCATCGTTATCAACAAAGGGGATGGTGAGGGTTTAACTGCAGCAAGCCAGCTTTGACTCGGTGGCTATCCTTAACACACACGAGTCCACATATTCACCATATCAATACACCACTATGGATCTGCTCCCGTCTTCCTACGAGGATGCCATCCATAGCACTCACGCTTATCTTATGCATTTTAGAGTATCCACTTTCACTTGTCTATGAACTGTTATAGGCAACCCAGAAGTCCTTTACCGCAGACGCGGCTATTCGAATAGATCATTTATAGCACTGCAGGGGTGTACTTCTTCATACATGTTTCCACCACTTAGCGTCTGCACACGACATGTGCTCGACAGACTTCAAGCGAAAGCCGACGTGGGTGTAGACCATGACCTAACTAAACACTCAAGTCTCTAGTCCAGGTTTATCGCCTATTCAGGTTCCATCCGAAGGGAGTCCGGCCGAGGTTTCCACATATGGCCCCGAACGATGTGTACAGGGTTCCGCGACACCAAACAGGCGCCCGGCATACCCGGCCACGTGCCTACCGCATCACAGCCCACCCCTCCGGTCGGTGCTGCGCACGGCCCCCAGCAACTACAAACACCAGAAACTACTTGCAACTCCTGGACAGAGGACTGGGTGGTTAAGAAGTCGAGCGGGGTCATATTTTAGGGCCCAATGCATGGTAGTAGCTGTTTCATGGATCACAAACACAGAACTCAGTTCCTAAGGACGGCTTCAATGAGACAAACCACCACGTACTCCTACATGGCCTGTCACCGCTACCTTTACCAAATTGTGTTCATACACTTAGCTCACACACAGTAGGACATGTTCATCACCATTCCAATTCATCCCTGATGAATCAGACCTGACTCAACTCTAAGCAGTAGCAGGCATGACAAACAAGCATGAATGAGTAGGCACATCAGGGCTCAAACAACTCCTACTCATACTAGTGGGTTTCATCTATTTACTATGGCAATGACAGGTCATCTAGAGGAGAAGGGGTTCAACTACCACAGCAAGTAACAGATGAATCGTTGTTGTCCTAATGTAGTAAAAGAGAGCAGAAGCGAGAGAGTGGGATTGTATCGGAATGAACAAGGGGGTTTTGCTTGCCTGGCACTTCTGAAGATGATATAACTCTTCATCGGTGTCATCGAACTCATCGTTGAAACCACGTTTACTGAGAGGGGACAAATACCGGCAAACAAGGAAGAACACAATCAATGCAACGCAACAATATGGTGGATGATCATGACATGGCAGTATGCTATGGATTGAGCTAATGCAACTAGCAACAGGTTAAATGGAGTTGGTTTGAATCTAAGATTCAAATTCAAACTCCATATATGACATTTCAAATGCCATTAATTCAAATTGTTGTATACAACAGCTTTACGGTTCTCAAACATGCATGACAATGCCATAAACAGATTTTTTGGATTTTTTTGATCATTTTTCATATATAATTTATTTCATTTGGGGTAATGGTTGAATTTCTATGAATTTTAGAAGTTAGCACTATTTTCTGGAATTTCCTGAGTAAGAATAAATCCAGATAAAACCGATTACTGCGTTAGCATTGCGTCATGCTGGCCTCAGCAGGTCAATAGGCGCCGTCCAGGTCAAACCTGGCCAGTGGGGCCCACTGGTCAGTGATACAACTAACTAACAGAGTTAGTTAGTGTTAGGTTAAGCACTAATATAGGTTAATTAGCACTAAACTAGACCTAACTAATAATTAACAGGGACGGGCCCATGCGTCAGTGACCCTGGGGGGTCAAACAGGTGTCAAACCCGGGTCAAACTCTCCCGATTGACCCGGGGCTCGTCACCGGCAACGCCAGAGATGGCGGAGGGGCTCGGGATTCCTCCTCCGGCGACCAAATGGCCGGCGGAGGGCATCTACGCGACGGGGAGGCTCGTCCGCGTCGAGTGGTGCACGCAGCAGCGGCTCCGGTGGTCTAAGTCAACGGCGGCAGCGACTTGCGCGGCGATTGGAGTTCGGGAGTGCTTGGAATCGGCGTTGTGGTGCATGGTGGGACGAATGGGTGGGCTAGATCGGCTCCTAGGAGCAGCACGAGCGCGATGACGTGCTCAGGAGCAAGCTGAGCTTGCTCTAGCCACGGTAATGACTTCGCCGGCACCGTGAAGCTCACAGGCACAGCGGAGAGAGATGCTACGGCGAGCTACAGGCCACGGGGATAAGGGGAGATGGTGAAGGAGCTCACTGGGAGGTCGAAGAGCAGCTCCGTGGGCTCGGGGAGGCGCTCGGGGCGGCGAATTGATGACGACGATCTTCGGTGGCCGACGAGGGAAATGGCGGCGGTGGCGGCGCAGCAGAGCTTCTGGCGTCGCATGACTCGGTGGAGAGGACGAAGACGGCGAGGCAGAGATGCCTAGGACGGAGAGGGAGCGAGGGAGTGGCTGTGGCCGCTGCGGTGCATGGCGGTGCTCTCTCACGCGTTCGGTACCGGGCGAGAGAGAGAGCAGAGGAGATGGAAGGCATGGGAGGAGAGTGAGGGGGTACGGGGCTGGCGCGTGGCGTCTTCCAGAGACGTCCGGTCAAGAAGGCAGAGAGGAGGTGGCCGGTGATAACCCACAAGTATAGGGGATAATTGTAGCCTCTTTCGATAAGTAAGAGTGTCGAACCCAACGGGTAGCTAAAGGTAGAACAAATATTCTCTCAAGTCCTATCTGCCACTGATACGACTCTACGTACGCTTAGTGTTCGCTTTACCTAGAACAAGTATGAAACTAGAAGTACTTTGTAGGTGTTGTTGGATAGGTTTGCAAGATAATAAAGAGCACATAAATAAAAAGTAGGTGTTGTTTAGATAAAGGGCACTTATGATTGGAACTCTAGCAAGCATCCGAAACTACTAAAGATCATTAAGGTAAAAACCAACCATAGCATTAAAGCATCAAGTCTCCTTTATCCCAAACGCAAACAACCTACTTGTTCGGGTCTGTGCTTCTGTCACTCACGCCACCCACCATAAGAAAATCATGAACATATTGCAAACCCTACAGCAGGGATCCCTCACGCTTGTGCGACACGGAGAGCACCATAGGACAGCACCAATAATAAAACATGCAACTCAAACCAATCATAGCAATTCATCAATCACCGATATGACAACGAAAATCTACTCAGACATCATAGGATGGCAACACATCACTGGATAATAATATGAAGCATAAAGCACCATGTTCAAGTAGAGGGTACAGCGGGTTACGGGAGAGTGGACCGCTAAATATAGATGGGGGAAGGTGATGGAGATGTTGGTGAAGATGGCAGAGGTGTTGGTGAAGATCGCGGTGATGATGATGGCCCCCGACGGCGTTCCGGCGCCACCGGAAGCAAGGGGGAGAGAGCCCCCCTTCTTCTTCTTCTTCTTCCTTGACCTTCTCCCTAGATCGGAGAAGGGTTTCCCCTCTTGTCCTTGGCTCCCATGGCTTGGGAGGGGCGAGAGCCCCTCCGAAATTGGATCTATCTCTCTGTCTCTCTGTTTCTGCATTCTCGGAATCTGCCCTGGCACCGTTTCTTTTATATCTGGAGATCCGTAACTCCGAATGGATTGAAACCTTCGCCGAGATATTTTTCCAAAAATTAGCTTTTCTTGCTGCCAAAGTAGAGCACCAACCTCCTTACGAGGGGCCCACGAGGGTGGGGGGCGCGCCCACCTGGAGTGGTGGCGTGGGCTACCATCGTTGCCACTCGGGCACCGTCTCGCGTTGATTCTTCCTCCCAAAAATCACAAATATTCCAAAATAATTCTCTGTCCGTTTTTATCCCGTTTGGACTCCGTTCGATATTGGGTTTCTGCAAAATATAAAACATGCAACAAACAGGAACTGGCACTAGGCACTGGATCAATATGTTAGTCCAAAAAAATAGTATAAAAAGTTTCCAAAAGTATATGAAAGTTGAATAATATTAGCTTGGAACAATTAAAAATTATAGATACGACGGAGACGTATCAGCATCCCCAAGCTTAATTCATGCTCGTCCTCGAGTAGGTAAATGATAAAAAAAAGATAATTTTTGATGTGGAATGCTACCTAGCATAATCTTGATCATGTATCTAAGTATGGCATGAATATTAACACATGAATGATTCAAAGCAATAGTCTATCATCTATTATATCTAAAAAGTATTTGACGGGCTTATCAGAATAAAGATAATTAGCTTAAAAATCCCACTATAATTAGAAACATCCGACTTTTAATTCGGTGTGCCTATTTCCGATTAACAGAGAATAGCAATTAGATCTACGTAAACTAGATGGGCCCGTGCCGTGAGATCACAATAGGTACAAAGGCTGGACAATCCCAGGAGGCCATGAGCGACCAAAAAATACCCCAAAAAACATAGAGATGGAAACTCTTCCGTGAGATCCCTTATACTCAATCTCCCGATCTAAACATGCTGGACAATAGCACGAGCGACTAGACCTTCTAAAAAATAGTGCCTACAGGTTATATTCTCTCGGCAACCATAACATGAACAAACTCTCATGATCCTCCCACACAAAAAAACATGAACTTGTACAAAACTCTCCAAACAAATCCAAAATCTCACAAACAATCTACAGAGATTCAATCTCTCCAAATAGAAGAATATCTCTTCAGAGTCCACATACAACCAAAATCTCATGTTCTTCGAGGTCAACCTCATTGTCTTCCTCCAGCAGGCACCAGCCGGCTCCGTAAAGCAATCAAACCACCTCTAGGTACAATCTTCACAAAATTATAGATCGGACCTATTAATGGACCAATAAAACCTCAATTATGCCCTAGGTAGCGCTCATCTAAAAAGATTTGACATGTTAGTTCAGAAGGTTGATTATGTACAATAATCAGACCTATTAATGGATCAATAATACATCAGTTATTCTCTAAGAAGTGCTCATCAAAAAGGTTTGACATGTTAGCTCAAAAGTTTGATAATCTACAAATAGAAAAAACTATTATGTGTATTCGATATTAAGTAATGCAATTCTATATGTCTGGGTTCATACTTTTACTCATCTAGAGAAGGTTGATGCGTGGATGTTGGTTCCAATGTATTCACATTAGGATAATACATACTCTAGAAGACTAGAACCATACTAAAACTGTAACATAAACAAATGGGATTGCTTGCTATGATATTGAGAAATATGTATGATGCATTAGATGGTTTTCATATCTGATCAACCTTAAATTCGATAGCGGGTTCATGTCCTGATGCCACCAGCTCCATCTGAGTTGCGATAGCACGCAAAGCAACTACCTAAAATGCACAAACGGAAGTGTTATATCCAACGGAATTCTTGAACAGTTTAACATTTCCTGGAATCCCAAATCACAAGCTAAAATTAAAAGTTGGCATACTTATGACGCTCCTACGTAATATCAACCAAAGTGCGGGGTTATGCAATGGTACAAGGATGGCGACTATTCAACTTGGAATAAGATTTATCGAAGCATAGATAACAACGGGAACACATGTGGGAGAAAAGGTACATTATCCAAGAATAATAATGCCGCCAACTGAATTAGCATGGCCATTTGTTCTAAAAATGAGACAATATCCTACATCAGTTTAATTTGCTATGATTATCAACAAAAGCCATGGGCAATCCATAAACAAGGTAGGATTATATCTACCAGAACAAGTTTTCGCACATGGACAATTATATGTAGCCTTCTCAAGAGTCAAAAAAAGGGATGGACTATGGGTAATGGTAAATGATGAAGATAGCAATGAGGACGATGTGGTCACAAACATAGCCTATAAAGAAATATTCTAATGGTATGAACAAATAACACAATTTCAGCATGATGCTTCTTTCAGTAGATGAGGCCACTGGCCTCTTACATAAGAATTGCATACATATAAATTTAGTACACTGCGAAATATCCTTAAACTAAAATATGACTTAACTAACGTAACATGATATGGCAGGTCGAATATGGTCTACTACCGTGCCAAAGTATTGCAAACATGCATCCACCCGTGAAATAGTTCAGTACTACCAAACACCGACAATGTAGATTATGTGATACTTGATTCTACAAGCTTATTATTTAATACAAACCAATAGTCAGAGCATCAGGACATTTTTATATTTCATATGTACAATGCAATCAGGCATGTTTTCATATTCAATTATTATATACTAATTTTTCATTGCAAAATATTGCAAACATGCATCAACAGTTGAAAATAGTTCATGCCTAACAAGCATAGACAATATATATTATGTGGCATTTGATTCTACAAGCTTATTATTTAATGCAAACCAATAGTGAGAGCATGGGGGCATTGTAATGTTTCATATGTACAATGCAATCAGACATGTTCTCACATTCAATAATTATATGTTAATTCTTCTCTATGAAATATTTAAACTATAGCTAATCACAAATGTACTAATTGTTGCTTTAATTTGTCGAATATTAATAGGGGTAGGGGGGACTAACACTACCAATGCCGGCCCTAAGCCCGTTAAAAAGTGGAGGGGGCAAAAAAAAATTAACTCTACACCTTAAGATGTATTTCACATTCAAAACTTACTATCATCATTTAGTAACTTAGCTCTGAGTCAATCAATAGAAAAAAAGAGCAGCCATTGTACACGATGATACAATGAATATATGTAGTACTCCCTATGTAAACTAATATAAGACATTTTCGGTCACTACTAATTTCCATTGGTATGCCTGCTCAGACATATATTTACATTTTAATTTTTTCTCTAACTTGTATCTATTTTGTACCTCAGTCAACACTTATAGACCACTTAAAAAATAATCACATGTTTTTTCAAGATTTCAAGGAAAAATGATGAAATATTTAACACTAACATGCATTTTCGTTAATTATATTATGGTAGAATCACACAAAATGGGAAAAGGTTAAGAAAAAGGGGAAATATGACAGAGTCGGGAAAAGGAAAAAGGGGGACCTGCAGGTTGAACTTCGAATAATGTTGCTGTGAAGTGCCGAGCTGCCTCGAGCGGATATATAGATGATGCTTCTGGCTTGCGCTCTTGGGGAAGAAAATGCCGTCAGCATCCTCATACTAAAGCTGGATCCAAGAGGACTGCGAGCCCGCGGGAGATGAAATCCATTACCAAGTCGATCTCACTATCTCCCTGGCGCAGCTAATCCTTGAGCGCTGCTACCCCTCCATCGCCATTTACAGGAGACCGATGAGGCGTACGAGCAGCCAAACCAGCTGCCGTCGATTCTAAACCTGTAGCAGAACCAGCTGCGGAGTGGATTCAGGTGGAGGACGAGCAACCTCAATGCAGCGAGTAAAGAAAGCAAGCTGATTGGATCTGTCCGGTAGCAGCAATTTGTGGGTGAGCCGAGAGAATAAGGATAGGAGAAAGGGGATCTCAGCGGGATAATTGATGATAACCCCCTGTTCGCAAATCCTTGATCATATACCCCCCGCCGCTGTCTCTGACATGTGAGGTTTAAGTGTCCTGGAGGTTTAAGTGTCCTGGGGGTTATCGTCAAATCTCCCGATCTCAGCAAAGACAAACATTCTCACCGTGTGAAATAATTACGGGAAAGAAGAATGGAGAAGTAAAGAAGACTATGGGATGGGGAAAGTCAAGACTACTACTGCTGGGACCCATTAAACAAATGGCGTTTTGTAACATGATAATTTAAGCCACGTGTATGTACATACAGTAGTGTGGAGTGGACACTGTGAGAGCAAAATATATAACGCGTGATAATATAAGCCACCCTGGTACTGCTGAGTGTACGTGTAGAAAAGCAAATACCCACCAACAATTTGTTTGTGGATACGCATAGCTGTGTGGATTTCTCAAACATGGGTCTACAAACGCATCTGATCAATAAAAAGAAATAGTAAAAATAATAACTTTCTGTAAAAATAATCTAGAATAATAATCATGTTTAAACTTTCAGGAAATGAGTTGTGTCGTACTCTGAAGAAAAAAATACAACTACAAAAACCATGAATAGTAGCTTTTATATAGCATTGATTCTGTCATACTTTACTCATAATTCAGAATAAATCATTTTGTCCAAAAATTTAGATAATGTATGTTGCCAAAAGGTTTTAAAAATACTTGGCTATTTCTATTTTAGGTGCGCACGCACCGTGGTTCACCGTTCGATTTTTTTATGTACAATATGTAAATAAAATAAAATAATTATTGTACAAAATTACTAAATGAAATGTGAAAATCTTGAATAATATTAGAAAATTAACCTATGTCTACACGAAAACAATCAGAAGCATTAATTTTGTGTTTATAGAAAAAAAACATGATCAAAATGTGAGAAAAAACACAAATGTAATTTAAGAATGCAACTGATCATAGAACGAAAGTTAATATGACATGCATAATTAGCAAGTACAAGATGAACGGACCGCACATATTTATATATCAATAAAAGCCAAAACATACCAAAGAAAATACTATGCTAGCAAAAGTCTATTTGAAAATGTCATCAAAATTGGTTTCAGTTTTACTCTAGACAAATCAAATAAAATATTCCAATAATTTAACTCAAAAAAATTCTAGCCCGCGCATCGAGCGGGCCACTTTGCTAGTTTGACATAAAAATGATAATACTTCGAGCGTACCAATAAAGTAATCATGTATTTTCAAAACAACATGGCCAAAGCAAGCTTCTCCCTACAAAATCATATAGTTTGGCCATGCTTCATTTTCGTCACACAAAATGCTCCCATCATGCACAACCCCAATGACAAACTGAGCAATTGGTTCATATCTTTCAACGCGCTTCAGCTTTTTCAACCCTCATGCAATACATGAGCGCAAGCCATGCATATAGCACTATAGGTGAAATAGAATATGATGGTGGAGGTTTATGTGGAGAAGACAAAAAGGGAGAAAGTCTCACATTGATGCGGCTAATCAACGTGCTAAGAGCTATAAGTGTATGAAAGCTCAAACTGAAACTAAGTGGGTGTGCATCCAACTATATACAAGCCAAGTTCTATAATGAAAATTCTCACTAGTATATGAAAGTGACAATATAGGAGACTCTCTATATGAAGAACATGGTGCTACTCTGAAGCGCAAGTGTGGAAAAAGGATAGTAACATTGCCCCTTTTCTTTTTTTTTCTTTTTTGGATGGGCTTTTTGGCCCCTTTTTTTATTTAGGCTTCTTTGGCCTCTCTTTTTTATGGGGCAATGCTCTATAATGGTGATCATCACACTTCTATTTACATACAACTCAATATTACAACTCGATATTAGAACAAAGATATGACTCTATATGAATGCTTCCGGCGGTGTACCGGGGTGTGCAATCATGAAAACATCATGCTAGCTATCTTTGGATCATGCAAAGAAATATGACTATGAATGCTCAAGTCATGTATATGATGATGATGGAAGTTGCATGGCAATATATCTCGGAATGGCTATGGAGATGCCACGATATGTAGGTATGGTGGCTGTTTTGAGGAAGATATAAGGAGGCTTATGTGTGATAGAGCGTATTGTATCACGGGGTTTGGATGCACCGGTGAAGTTTGCACCAACTCTCAAGGTGAGAAAGGGCAATGCACGGTACCGAAGAGGCTAGCAATGATGGAAAGGTAAAAGTGCGGATAATTCATGGACTCACATTAGTCATAAAGAACTCTTATACTTATTGCAAAAGTTTATTAGCCCTCGAAGCAAAGTACTACTATGAATGCCCCTAGGGGGATAGATTGGTAGGAAAATACCATCGCTCGTCCCCGACCGCCACTCATAAGTAAGACAATCAAAGAAACACCCCATGCTTCAAATTTGTCACACGACGGTTACCATACGTGCATGCTACGGGACTTGCAAACATCAACACGAGTGTTTCTACAATCCACAACTACCTACTAGCATGACTCTAATATCACCATCTTTATATCGCAAAACTGTTGCAAGGAATCAAACATATCATATTCAGCGATCTACAAGTTTATGTAGGATTTTATGACTAACCATGTGAATGACCAATTCCTGTCATCTCTCTAAATTGATATAAGTGAAGAAAGAGAGTTTAATTCTTTATAAAAAAGCTATGCCCACACTCTAACAAATATAAGTGAAGCACAGAGCATTCTACAAATGGTGGTTTTCTATGTGAAGAGAAACAGGCAATCCAGACTTCAAATGATATAAGTGAAGCACATGAAGCATTCTATAAAGCCATACTCAAAAGATTTAAGTGAAGTGCAATGAGCATTTTACAAATCAACCAAGGACTATCTCATACCAGGATGGTGAATAAAAGGAAAAGTGAAAACTAAATGCAAAAGACGCTCCAAGACTTGCACATATCGCATGAACGAAACGAAGCCGAAAACATACCGATACTTGTTGAAGAAAGAGGGGATGCCTTCTGGGGCATCCCCAAGATTAGATGCTTGAGTCACCTTGAATATTTACTTGGGGTGCCTTGGGCATCCCCAAGCTTGAGATCTTGCCTCTCTTCCTTTTCCTCATATCGAGACCTCCTCGATCAAACACTTCATCCACACAAAACTTCAACAGAAAACTCGGTAAGATCCGTTAGTATAATAAAGCAAATCACTACTCTAGGTACTGTTACAAACCAATTAATATTTTATTTTTACATCTACTGTAATATAGCTTTTCCATGGCTTAATCCACTGATAGAAATTGATAGTTTCATCAAAACAAGCAAACTATGCATCAAAAACAGAATCTGTCAAAAACATAACTGTCTGTAGCAATCTGAACATCCACCATACTTATGTTACCCAAACAATTCTACCAAAATTACGAAAAATTAAAAATTTGTATAGAAAGATAGTGCAAAAAGAATCATAACCATTTGACGTTCCAACAAAAAAAGTAAAATCGTGCACTACAGCCAAAGTTTCTGTCCTGCACCATACAAACCAACAAGCATCGTAAACATCCTAAAGGCAAACCTTAGCACAATAATTTATAATACAATGGAATTGTACAAGGGGATAATTATTTTTGATGAAAAGTTTCTTTAATCAAGATTCACAAAGTTTCCCTCAGCATGAACAAAGTTCAAGGAGCTCTCCCACTTTAACAATGCTTGTCTCTCTCACTTTCACTTTCCTTTTTGAAAAGTTTTGGGTGCCCTCTTTATTTTTTTTGTTTTTAAACTATATAAAAGCACTCAACAGAAATAAATGTCTCTCTAAAACTTCCGGGTTGTCTCCCTGGCAGCGCTTTCTTTAAAGCCATTAAGCTAGGCATATAGTGCTGAAGTAATGAATCCACCCGGATCCCAAGGTATATCAAAGCCAATTTTAATTAACAATGATTTGTAATTTAGTAGTGAGCACAAAGTAACATATATCATGCAACAACGAAGTCTAGCTCTCTTCCTATGCATCGGCATGTCATAAAAGAACAATTCATGCACACATAGTAAAGGCCAATGCATAGTATAAGCAGTTTCTTGCAATTTTATCATATTGGAAACATAGAGAGGTGGAGATATAGTTCCTCTCTCATAATAATTGCAAGTAGGAGCAGCAAGCACATGCATATTATATCTATTAAAATCATCATATGTAGTAGTAAAACGCAACCCATCAATATAATTCTTAATAAGCACAAACTTCTCCGATATAGTGTAGTAGGGAGAATTCACAAAGATAATAGGACTATCATGCGTGGGTGCAATAGCAACAATTTCATGTTTAACATAAGGAACTATAGCAAGTTCATCTCCATAAGCATAAATCATATTGGCATCTTGGCCACAAGCATAGCAAGCATCATCAAAAAGGGATATTTCAAGAGAATCAACGGGATCATAACAATCACCGTAGAAATCATCCTTCGGTAAGAATGAAGGGAAATTAAACAATGTATGAGTTCAAGAGTTACTCTCATTAGAAGGTGGGCACGGGTAGCTAATCCGCTCTTCCTCCTTTTGTTCTTCACTCTACTCATCATCTTTTTCATCCAATGAGCTCACAGTTTCATTAATTTCTTCTTACATAGCTTCCTGCAAAATATTAGTCTCTTCTTAGAAAGCGGAGACTTTCTCAATACATCCATCAATATTGGAGTTGTATTCATAATTTTCATAGCAATATCTAAGTATAGCAAAATGTTCAGGTCTATAAACTGAATCATCAAAATCATCAAACTCTTTAAACATAGATTCAATCTCATAAGCACCCATAAAAGCAACGAATTCTTCTATTTGTTCCACATCATAGTAATCATAGATACCGTTAGCATAAGAAGCTAAGGTTTTATTATCATTGAATTTGCATGAAAAGGGAAGGTATGGAGCCTTCATCCTAGAGCAACAAGTATAATCATATCTCAAGCATATTTGCCTAGCATACCAATACAACATACAAATTTGATCCCATAATAGTTTCCCTTTTGTGTCAAGCGATAATCCCTAAAGTATTCACATTGATCCAACGTGTCTCCCGTAACATAATTGAATGGGGTTTTCTCAGGATTATCAAATTAGTACATAATTTCTTTCACATAGCGATCATCGAGGGTTTTAGGAGGTTCCCCATCTCCATGAGTAGCAACTACACCTAATTTTTTTGGTATTTCGTGTTCCATATCCATAACTAAAGATAGAGAACAACTAAGAACAGCAAATAAAAATCACTTAGTGATAAAGCAAACAAGCACACACGAGAATATTCACCCCATGCCATGACTCCCCAGCAACGGCGCCAGAAAAAGGTCTTGATAACCCACAAGTATAGGGGATAATTGTAGCCTTTTCGATAAGTAAGAGTGTCGAACTCAACGCGGAGCTAAAGGTAGAACAAATATTCTCTCAAGTCCTATCTGCCACTGATACGACTCTACAGACGCTTAGTGTTCGCTTTACCTAGAACAATAATGAAACTAGAAGTACTTTGTAGGTCTTGTTGGATAGGTTTGCAAGATAATAAAGGGCACGTAAATAAAAAGTAGGGGCTGTTTAGATAAAGAAGCAATAAAGTAAATATAGAGAGTGTGGAAAAGTGGTGGTAGGAGTTGTGAAATTGCCCCTAAGCAATTGACTACGTTACTAGACCGGTAATCACTATTGCAATTTTATTTGAGGGAGAGGCATAAGCTAACATACTTTCTCTTCTTGGATCATATGCACTTATGACTGGAACTCTAACAAGCATCCGCAACTGCTAAAGATCATTAAGGTAAAACCCAACCATAGCATTAAAACATCAAGTCCCCTTTATCCCATACACAAACAACCTACTTATTCGGGTCTGTGCTTCTGTCACTCACGCCACCCACCATAAGCAAATCATGAACATATTGCAAACCCTACAGTGGGGATCCCTCACGCTTGCACGACACGGAGAGAACCATAGGACAACACCTATAATAAAACATGCAACTCAAACCAATCTTAGAATTTCATCAATCACCGATAGGACAATGAAAATCTACTCAGGCATCATAGGATGGCAACACATCATTGGATAATAATATGAAGAGAAAAGCACCATGTTCAAGTAGAGGGTACAGCGGGTTGCAGGAGAGTGGACCGCTGAATATAGATGGGGGAAGGTGATGGAGATGTTGGTGAAGATGGCAGAGGTGTTGGTGAAGATCGCGGTGATGATGATGGCCCCCCGGCGGCGTTCCGGCGCCACCGGAAGCAAGGGGGAGAGAGCCCCCCTTCTTCTTCTTCTTCTTCCTTGATCTTCTCCCTAGATAGGAGAAGGATTTCCCCTCTGGTCCTTGGCTCCCATGGTTTGGGAGGGGCACGAGCCCCTCTGAGATTGGATCTATCTCTCTGTCTCTCTCTGTTTCTGCGTTCTCGGATTCTACCCTGGGACCGTTTCTTTTATATCTGGAGATCCGTAACTCCGATTGGATTGAAACCTTTGCCCAGATATTTTTCCGAAAATTAACTTTTCTTGCGGCCAAAGTAGAGCACCAACTGCCTTATGAGGGGCCCACGAGGGTGGGGGGCGCGCCCACCTGGAGTGGTGGCGTGGGCCACCCTCGTGGCAACCTCAGGCACCGTCTCGCATTGATTCTTCCTCCCAAAAATCACAAATATTCCAAAATAATTCTCCGTCCGTTTTTATCTCGTTTTGACTCCGTTTGATATTGGGTTTCTGCGAAAGGTAAAACATGCAACAAATGGGAACTGGCACTAGGCACTGGATCAATATGTTAGTCCCAAAAAAATAGTGCAAAAAGTGGCCAAAAGTATATGAAAGTTGAATAATATTGGCATGGAACAATCAAAAATTATAGATACGACAGAGACGTATCAGCGGGGCGCATGCGTGCGCGCCGCAGGCACACGCCCTCGTGCCTACTGGCACGAGGTTGAAGACAGGGGTGGAGTTGGGCTGGGCTGGCTATAGTGTTGGGCCGCACATGTGGGTTCCAGGTAAGCCAGATAAGTCCTCTCTCTCTTTTATTTTTGTTTTTCTATTTATTTGCTCTATTTTGATTTAGTTTATAAACCAAATCATTTTTATAAATCCTGAAAATATTTGTGGGCAGTAACTGAATTGTTTCAGAGGCCCTCAGTAAGTTTCAGAATATTTGGAGCTACCAAATATTTTATAGGAATTAATAGCTCCAATTCAAATACAATATGAGTTATTTCAAAAATCCATTAATAACCTAGAAAAGTGTGCACCATTTTTGGCAGAGGTTCTAGACCAATTCAAAAATCATGAACTATTATGAAGGGCATTTTGGGTTCATTGATAATATTTTTATTTTGATCCTAGTTGCATTTCATTTGGTGCTAGGGTTTGAACATCCCCATTTCAAGTTTAAGCAAAATTTAAACATGTTGCAACAACCAAGACTAGCCCACAAGCAAAACTAAAGCTAGGGCTGTGACACTTGCTCCATGGGCGGCTCACAAGGCTTGGTTGGCTCATGAGACTCGCGAGAGTTGTCGGGTTCTGGGCTCCGCGGTCCCAAGAAGGTTTTGAACTCTGGGGCGTGTGACAAAATCTCAACCTCTCAAGCTTAGAGCATGTCGCCCCACGGCCTGGCCTAGCCAAATTCACGTGAGCAAGGAAGAAGATGAACATGGTAGTTTACCCAGGTTCGGGCGACCTTGCGGTGTAAAACCCTACTCCTGCTTTGTGGTGGATTGGCCTCACGAGGGGCTGAGGATGAACTAGTACAGTGGATAAACAGCCTCGCATGGGCTATATTGGTGAGGGTGGAAAGGATCTGATCCCTCTCTATAGTGGTGGCTAACCTATATCTATAGTGTCCTTGGTCCTCTCCCCAAAACTTAGGCGAGAAGGGATCCCACAACGACCAATTTGAAAGGGGACAAGTAGTACATCTAATCCCGATGAATGGTGGTCTTTGCCTGCAAAGCTTCTGGTCGTGACGCAACTGTGGGCTCGGTGATGACCTCCATCTTGTCGAGCATGTGGTCTTGGTCTTGTAGCACTGGAATGGAAACCTTTGGGATATTCCTCGAGAACCTACACCTGTCCTTGCCTCCTTAGCACCAAAGAGGAAACTGCCTCCTCTGCGCCAGCTGGCGCTTGCCTGGCCTTGGTCGTCACGGCTCATGTCACCTCTGCCACATGAGGTGGGGTACCTGCATATAAATATCCGCTCCTCGGGAGGCCACCTGGGGAGGCCGCTCCCCCGGGAGGTCTTGGTGTCATCCGCCTTGCAAGGCCTGGCCCCTCGCGAGGGTCTTATCTTGGTGGTCTTGGAGATGGGCCATACCAGGCCATGAGGGTGCGACCCCGTGGGCCGCAGGCAGGCAAGTCTGGGTGCCTGGTTCCCAAGACGCCGACAGTAGCCCCCGGGCCCAAGGCGCACTCAGGCTGGCTTCAAGGCGAAGCCAAGGGGCAAGGGTGAAGTGGCGAGGGGCCCAACCGCCTGCGGGCCAGGAGGACGTGTGGCGCATGACGGGGCACGGACGCCTCCGCTTCCCCACGCCGCCTCAGGAACCGTTTCAAGTTGACAACAGCTTGATGCATGCAGCAGGGCCATCATCACATGGAACGTGGAGGGGCACCGGTTAGCCTTCAGCTGCCTATAAGAGGGCGAGGGGGACCGCGCCCCCGGTCCATCTTCATCTTCTTGCTTCTCGCTCCCTCGTCATCTCCACCGTGCCGCCATCTTGTCGGATCGTCCATGGCGCCAGTGAGGAGGTTTTCAGCCGAGGAGAAGGGCAAGGCCCCACAGATGGAATTGGAGTTGCTCCCTCCAAAGAAGAGACGCGGTCGTCCCCGCAAAGCCGCCGCAGCTCCCACAGTTAATCTACCCTGGTGTTAGCATGCTCAGCCGGGGTTCCCCACTGGCGCTAGCGCTCGCGCCCATGGTCTTGCTCGCGAGAGTGGCCACAGAGGCCGATGTCGGGAAGGGGAGCAAGTGACGGCCGCATGACCACCTCGCCCGCACAGGCCCATTCCGGCGGCACGGCTCGCGAGTTCATGGCGTGGGTGGCGATGCCGCCACGCACATGGATCCGGTTCCCGCAGTCCCTGGAGGGGGAGAACCGCCAAAGGGGCCCATCAAGTTGTGGCTTCAGCACGACGACTACTACAGCTAGGCCTTGCAGGCGGAGATCGAGGCCACCACCTCTGGAGACCTCTTCATGACCCGGAGATGGGGGGCGATTGCCCGCGCCTACAGCTCAGAAGGTAGGCACACCCTTCATTTTGAGTAAGATGGGTCGTCGAAGCTCTTCTTGAAGGTCTTCGTAGAGGACGGAGAACATCTGGAGTGCTGCCCAAGGGAAGGCGACCATGATGGCGGTATTCCTGCTGGCCGGCGAGGCAGCAAGACTGCTGGCGGTGAACTTGCCCTTGGCCTTGTCTTCGATACTTCCAGCAGCAGTGGCACCTCCTCCGGACGAAGCTCAAGCGACGACGAGTACTATGAGCCAAAACATTGCCGTGCCCAGGCCTAGGAAAAGGATGGCGTCTACCAGGCATCATGACGTTGCGGGCGACACTTCCTGAGCCGCGGTCCTCATGAGACCCTTTCTTTTGTTTCATTCCTGCACGAAAAATCATGAAGGGCCCCGCGGGGGTCTGTAAGAGCCGTGACGCTTGTGCTTTCTTGTTAGCATACCCAACTTATGTCGTGACTATGTCTCTTGATTGGGCACGGGTTCCCATTTACTCCCGCGGTAGCTTAGTTCTCTACGCCGACAGGACCCCGTCCTCAGGTAAGCTTCGGCCGTCGCTGGTATGCCAGGTCGCGATGCTGTGGTCAAGGCCAGGAGGTGAGCGGCCCGAGGTCTGGTAAGATCCCCTGAGGCGCGATGCTCGGGAGTTCCCCTTTTGCGCGCAAGAAGCTCCCAAAGGACTAAGAGGGAGGTTTCCACGCCCGAGTGAGGTCATGGGAAAGCAAAGTGTCGGGAGCAAGGCTCGTACTGATACGTGCGAGATAACTTAGATTGGCTTAGCGGCCCATCTTGGTTCCTTTGTCGCGAGGGTGAACTTTTTCACCCTTCGATATTGAGCATGCTCCCTGTCCTAAAATAAAGTAAGGCGAACCCCGCGAGGAGCATGAGAGAGCATTGATGTCCATTGTATTTCGAAAGGAGTGTGCCACCAGTGTCAGGTCACGCCCCTCCCTTGGCGCTCCTCCGCAAGGTTTTGCGACCCCATTTCTCTCACTCATCGTGGTGCTCTACGTTCTCAGGACCCGGCCCTCGAGCAGGGCTCAGCCGCTGCTCGTATACCTGTCGGCGTCCTGGACTTGGGGGTATCCCGTCCTGCCTGCCTGTGGCCCACCACGTGCCTTCATCAGCGGCCTGGTATGGCCCAGCTTCAACAACAATACAGCAAGACCCTTGCGAGGGTCCAAGCCTCGCGAGGCGGATGACGCCAAAACCCCTGAAGGAGTTGGCCTCCTCAGGAGGGCTCCTGAGGGGCGGAGAGATCTATGCAGCTACCTCATGAGGCTCAGCTAACGTGAGCCATGACGACCAAAGCCAGGTGGGCACCAGGTGGGCGTAGAGCATAGGTTTCCTCTTTGGTGCAAGGGAGGCAAGCCACAGGCGCGGAGTCCCGAGGAAGCAGCCAAAGGTTTCCATTGTGGTGCAACGAGACCAAGACCGCCAGGACAGTAGGACGGAGGTCATCACCGAGCCCACCACAGCATCACGACCAGAGGCTTTTCGCGGGCGAAGACTACTTTTGTCAGGATAGACTGTACTACTTGTCCCCTTTCAAATCTCGTCGTTGTGGAATCCCTTCCCGCTCATATTTGGGAGGAGGACAAAGGCACTATACATAGGACCTAGCCACCACCATAGAGGGGGATCGATTCTCTCAAAGCAACACACCAGCTCAAGAACACCTCAGCTCATGAGGCCTGTTCATCCTTGTACTAGTTCATCGAGAGCCCCTCGAGGGAATCCACCACACTACACTAGAGTAGGGTATTACACCACAACGGTGGCCCGAACTAGTATAAATCTCTGTGTCTCTGTGTCCCTGTGAGTTCTTCGCGCTATGCTAGGGAGGATCACGAGTAGGCAGGATGGGTAGGTTGAGATCTCCGCACGCACCCCAGTGTTCAAACCTCTCACGGGTTGCTGGACCCAAAAATTTGACATTTGGCGCGCCAGGTAGGGGTGCGTCGAAATCCTCTTCCTCGACTTCCAGATTGTGCCGCTGACCCATATGGCGGGCGCTCCTCTGTCGGCCTCGTTGACGCGCGAAGCGCCGGGGCTGCGGTGCTTCGCCCTCTCCCTGCGGCAAGTGCAGTGGCCGCACAAGTTCCGACCGGAGATGCCGCCACGCTACGACGGCGTGGCGGATCCAGCCCCTTCCTTCAGGCATACGAGGAAGCAGTTTGGGCAGCTAGTGGAGACGACAATGTGAAGGCCAACTTGTTCCCCATGGCCCTCACAGGCGTGCCACGCGCTTCGTTGCTCAACCTCCCAGCATCTTCTGTGGCCTCTTGGGAGGAGCTGCGTGACCTCTTCCTCACCCACTACGCAGTGCCGGTGCCCCTGGTCGTCGCAACTCTCTTGGGCAGCTCGCAGGCGCCACCCTCCGACCGCCACGTCAAGTAGTTCTACCGGTGGGCAGGCAACACTCAAGCGGACTCGAGGGCTCCCTCGGGCTAGGCGGCGCACCAAGCTGACCTCGCCTTCGGCCCTGAAGATCACCATGTTGCCACGACGGGAGTAGGCGTGCTCCCGATGCTCTGCACCCCCGCAATCTGCCACGTGGTGATCACCAAGACCCTCATTGATGGCGGAGCCAGCCTCAACGTGCTCTCCTCGAAGGCGTTCGGCCTACTTCATGTACCGCCCAGCCTGCTCCGCCCCTCCAAGCCCTTCTCTGGAGTTGGAGACGGTTCCACCAGGGCCCTGGGGCAGATCCGCCTCACTGTCACCTTTGGGACCCGCGAAAACTACCGCACCGAGCTCGTCGACTTCGACATCGCCAAGATCAACCTGCCATACAACGCTATTCTGGGATACCCAGCCTTGGCATGGTTTATTGCTGCGACGCATCCCGTATACAACCTCATGACGATGTCGGGCGGCAAGGGTGTCCTCATGGTGGTAGGGGACACCAAAGGCGCGCTGCACGCCCTCAAGCTCGCCTTCAAGACAGCCGCGACCGTGACACCCGGCAAGAAGGAGGATCTGGAAGCCCTAGAGGTAGTGCCTGCCAAGAAGAAGCAGTTGTTCTCTCAGGACTGAGCTGAGACAAATCAAGTGTCGGTCTACGAGGATGGGATAGCCAGCGCCACCTTCACCACAGGGCTTGGCCTTCCACAGGATCAAGCGGAGGCATTGATCAACTTTCTGCGAGCCAACAAGGATGTATTCGCCTGGGAACCCAAAGACCTGGCCGGGGTCCCAAGGGGGATAATCCAGCACCATCTGAGAGTATGCCCAAATGTGCGGCCAATAAAGCAGAAGGCTCGCCGGTAGTCCACCGAGAAGCAAGCCTTCATCATCCAAGAAACCCGTAAGCTACAAGCCACAGGGGTCATCAAAGAGGTGCGGTACCCAGAGTGGCTGGCGAACCCCGTCATCGTCCCCAAGAAAGGAGGGAAGGAGCGCATGTGTGTCGACTTCACCAACCTCAAGGAAGCCTGCCCTCAAGATCCCTTTCCGCTCCCTCGCATCGACTAGATCGTCGACTCCACCACCGAGTGCGACCTGTTGTGCTTCCTGGACGCCTTCTCCGGCTACCACCAGATCAAGATGGTCGTGGAAGATGTGGAGAAGACGGCGTTTCTCACCCCATGCAGGGTGTACTGCTGCACCTGCATGCCCTTCGGGCTGCGCAACGCCGGGGCAACATTCCAGCTGTTGATGCACATCGCCCTAGGTTCGCAGCTCGGGAGAAACGCGGAGGCCTACATCGATGATATAGTGGTGAAGTCTTGGGAGGCTCGAACTCTGATAGAAAATCTGGGAGAGTGTCACATCCCTAGCTTTACCTTCCACTAGGCTAGCACTTGTCTGTTGCATCATGTTTAAATATTTTTTAAGTTGAAATGGGGATTGATCAAACCCTAGCATCAGAAAGAATTCAAATAGGATCAAATAAAATATTTTTGAATAAACCCAAAATGCCCTCATAAATGTTCATGATTTATGGGAAAAGGTGAAAACCTTAACCAGAGATGATACACATTTGTCCAGGACATTTTTGGTCTTTGAATTAAATCAATACTTATTTGAATTGGAGATATAAATTCCTATAAATACTTTTATAACTCCAAAAATTCTGAAAACTTGTGAGTGGCTCTGAATATTTTGTATCAGGCCACATAATAATTTTCAGAAGCTACAAAAATGATTTGGTTTAGAAACTAAATCAAAACAGAAAAATAAAATAGCAAAACAGAAACAAAAGAGAGAGGAGAGACAGAGAGAAAGGCCACGGGCCACTTACCTGGCGGCCCACTGGCCGGCCCAGCCCACCTGGTGACTTGCCAGTCATCTTCAACCTTTGCCAGTAGGCAGAGGGAGAGACTTCGCAAGCGGCCGAGCGCGCCACCTCCTGCTTCGCGCTGGCTAGCCTCCCCCGAGTCCACACTCAAGACGCCTGGAGATGAGGACGACCCCCTCTCACTTTCCCCTCCTTCCTCTGCTTCGCCATCTTCCTCTGGCCTCTCTTCCTCGCGCCACCGAGCACACCCAAGACCGCCGCTCGCCATACCCAGGGCCACCGGGCCTCCCTCGCCCCTCCATCGTGTCCCACTGCTCTGCCGTCGAACACCGCACCCTCAAGTCAGAGATCACATCGCCGGATGCCCTGTGATGCCGCCTTGGAGCTCATCTTCAACCTCCTGCACCGAGAGTTGCCGTCGCCGATTCGCCGTCACCAGTGCGTCCCCGAGCTCTCCGACGATTCCATCGGATGCGCTGTGAGCTTCCCGTCGCTTCCCCCTAACCCCGTGGCGTTTTTCTCATCGTAGCCGCCTTTTCCATCGGAGCCGAAGCTCGCCGGCGCCATGCCTCATCGCCGCCGTGGACACAGCCGCTGCAGCTTGTAGTAGAGCACGCCACTGCACTCCGCGTGCTCCCACGATCCTACCGCACCCACTAGCTCGTCCGGAAACTTATCCCCGCGTCCAGTTAGTGCTCGCACGAACTCCGGCCGCCTCAAAAGTTGCTGCCGCCGTCGATTTAGTCCACTCTGGCGCGAGCTATTGCCGCCGTTGGATGCGCGAGACTCTCAGCTTCCCGTAGCCGCAACCCGCATCCAAAACCGAGCCCTGTGGGCGTTTTCAAGCCTCCTCCGCTCCGCGTCGCCGCGCCGAGCCGGTGAGTTGACTTTGTCGACCTGGGTTTGACTTCTGGTCAACGAAAGGTGGGCCCAGGCCCCTGCTTAATTAGCGTAGGTTTAAGTAGTGTTAAATTAATTTAGTTAACTAACCAAGCCACTAACGTGTGGGCCTAGTCCTAATTACCCTAGGTTAGTGCTAACCTAACACTAAACTAACTCTGTTAGTTAGTTGTTTCACCGACATGTGGGTCCCAGCCGTCAGGTTTGACTGGAGGCGCCCAGTTGACCTGCTGACATCAGGGTGATGTCATGTTGACGCAATTAATCGTTTTTGGATTTTAAATAAGTCAGTAATGATTTATTTATTTCAGAAAATAGCCAAAACTTCTAAAATCCATAGAAATTCAACCGTAACTCCAAATGAAATAAATTATATATGAAAAATGATCAGAAAAATCCAATCTATCCATCTGTACCATTTTCATGCATGTTAGAATAACTTTTGTTCACTGTTTAGGTCAAATCAAATAAAGGCATTTGAATAATAACATATAGAGTTTGAATTTGAACTTAGGGTTCAAACCAACTTCATTTAACTTTGCTGCTAGTTGCATTAGCTCAAAACACCATCATATTGCCATGTCATGATCATGCATCATACTGTTGCCGGTGTTTGTCCCCTCTCAGTAGACGACGTACCAACGACGTGATCGATGACACTGATGAAGAGCTATATTATCTTCGGAAGTGCCAGGCAAGCAAAAACCCCTTGCTCATTCCGATACAATCCCACTCTCTCGCTCCTGCTCTATTTTACTGCATTAGGACAACAACGATACAACTGTTACTTGCTGTGGTAGTTGAACCCCTTTATCCTCTGCATGACCTGTCATTGCCACAGTAAATAGATGAAACCCACTAGCATGAGTAAGAGTTGTTTGAGCCCTGATGTGCCTACTCATTTATGTTTGTTTGTCATGCCTGCTACTGCTTAGAGTTGAGTCAGGTCTGATTCATCGGGAATGAATTGGAGGTGTGCGAACATGTCCTACTGTCGAGAGCTAAGTGTGTGAACATGATTTGGTAAAGGTAGTGGTGAGAGGCCATGTAGGAGTACATGGTGGGTTGTCTCATTGCAGCCGTCCTCAGGAACTGAGTTCTGTCTTTGTGATCCATGAACAAGCATTACCACACATTGGGTTCCGTAACTCGCCCCTCTCGGCTTATTAATCAACTTGATCTCTCGCCCAGAGTTGCAACTAGTTTCTGGTGTTTGTAGGTAGTGTTAGTAGTCTACCAAGTGGCACCCGGTACAGGTGGGCTTGGGACAGACTAGGCACCATGGCCTGGTGTACCAAGTGGCACCCGGATGGTGGACTTGGGAACCCTGCACACATCGTTTGGGGCCGTGAGCGACACCCCGGCCGGATCTCCTTGTGGATGGAACCCGAATAGGCGATAAACCTGGATTAGAGACTTGTGTGGTTAGTCAGGTCGTGGCTGACTCCCTCGCCAGGCTTCCGCTTGAAGGTTGCCGAGGTACATGAGTGTACATGGTGATAAGTGGCGAGAGCGTGTGTGAAGAAGTACACCCCTGCAGGGTTATCATTATCTATTCGAATAGCCGGATTCATCGGATATGGAAACTTGGACCCCTTGTACAGTTCATAGACAAGTGAAAGTGGATACTCCAAAATACGCAAGATAAGCATGAGTGCTATGGATGGCGTTCTCGTAGGGAGACGGGAGCGGATCCATAGTGGTGTATTGATATGGTGAATATGTGGACTCGTGTGCGCCACCTCAAAAGAGTTACTTGCAATTGTAGTTCAGGTTAGCCACCAAGTCAAAGCTGGCTTGCTGCAGTTAAACTCCACCACCCCCTTTGTTGATAATGATGCATATGTAGTTAGTTCTGATGTAAGTCTTGCTGGGTACATTTGTACTCATGTTTGCCTATTTTATGTTTTTGCAGAGAGACTTCAGTCTCGCTAGTAGTTCCACGTGGACTTCGATGTTTAGCTTGTTACCTCAGCTACGATCTTGTACCCTCGGCAGGATCTGGTAGATACTCAGGCTTCTCAGCCTTTTTCATTTGTAGATGTCTGTACTCAGACATGTTAAGCTTCCGCTTGTGCTTTGACTTGTATGCTCTGAATGCTGGGTCGAGAAACCCATGTTTGTAATATCTCGCTCCTCGGAGCCTATTGAATAAAATACTTGAGCGTAGAGTCATGTTGTGATGCCATGTTGTATTTGCACATATCGAGCATATTGTGTGTATGTTATTGAAATGCTTGGTATGTGTGGGATCTGACTATCTAGTTGTTTATCCTTAGTAGCCTCTCTTACCGGGAAATGTCTCCTAGTGCTTCCACTGAGCCATGGTAGCTTGCTACTACTCCGGAACACTTAGGCTGGCCGGCATGTGTCCTTCTTCGTTCCTGTGTCTGTCCCTTCGGGGAAATGTCACACAATGAATACCGGAGTCCTATTAGCCCGCTACAGCCCGGTTCACCGGAGCCCAGTGCTACAGCCTGGATTCACTCGCTGATGACCGACACGTTCGATGATGGGTCATGGATGCCTGTCCCTGTCGCTCTCCTCCTCGTCACTCTCGCTCGAGGAGGAATCTTCGCTGTCGGAGGAGCTATCCACGCAGCACCTTGCTCAATGCGGAGTCCCCAAGACCTTGACGGAGAGAAGGTCGCCCTCCATTAACTTAAAATGGAGGGTAAACCCCGCCGTCAAGCTACGGATGCGAGCGAACGTCTTCCACCCACGGTTAAGATACATCACATCGGGGGCTGGGAAAACAACGTGGACTCGCGTACCGTTGATTCCACAGCCCCTCATGTGCAATCTTAGCGTCTCGGGCGGGTCCGCCTCCATCATGCTTGCAAATGGAGCCGGAAGCCGGAGGCGACGACAAGGCGCCCGGCGCAGCCTGACGAAGAACTCGCAAGGGTCGCCCCCGGTGTGGACCGCCGTGAGGAGGGGCCGCCGGCGGAGGCGGAGATGGCGCGCGTCCCCGTCCGCCTCTTCCTCGAGCGCTCCGGCCGCGTCCTCGACCTCGTCCACGACCTCGCCCCCTCCCCCTTCCCCTTATGGCTGGCTCCGCCACCACAGGCGCGGGATAGGGAGAGGCGCGCTGTCTGGTGGCGACCCTCGCTGCCACCGATGAAGAACCAGGGTTCCCTTTCTCCATGGCAAATGTGAGAAAGGGGGAGCAGAAGCTGAAGGAAGAGAAGGAGATGGGAGAGTGCGGGCTTCTGCGCTCCCCTCTCACCCTTCTTAAAAGGAGCGAGGTGGGGGCTCGGCCGCCCCGCTCGGCCAATCAAGGCGTGGGAATCGCAATGGCCCGGTTTCCCACTCCCACCGTCCGTGACCCCAGGCGCATGGGAGCCGCGTGGCGAAGATACAGAGCCGAGGCGACGGTGGAGGTGACCTCACTCCGCCCCGTGATCACGGGGATGGGCGCCTCGAAAATCGCGCATGCCACCCACGTCTCCCACGACGCCGCAATTGACGCGTGCCTTTACGAGGGAGCGCGGTGGGTACGAAGTCAGATTCAATGTGGACCCAGGCCACGCGTGCCCGTGCACTGTTTTGGGCCTGGCCGAACAACGCTCGGCACCGTGTATGGCCCAGGCCCGGGGGCTCCTGTAGGTGTACTAAAGTAGGGGTACCTTAGTACCCCGAACTTGTGCACGGGCAGTCGCAGCACCCCGCGGCAAGGCTTGCCGGGCGCCTGCCAAGATCCTCCATCACTCCCATTTACTGCCATTCAAGAACAAAGTGTTAGTTGTGTTGACAAGGCCCCGACAAGAGGAGCTTGCCGGGAAGTACAAGGCCCCGGCAAGAGGAGCTTGCCGGGAAGAGCAAGACCCCGGCAAGAGGAGCTTGCCGGGAAGGCTAACCAATGCACTTCAGAGAACTTGCCACGACGCCCTGCGCGTCCCGGCGAGGCCCGGCGGGCGGCAAGCTCACTGGCACGACAAGACAACGGCCGCGGCAAGGCACTTGCCGCGGCAAGGCTGCCACTCTGCACCCAAGCTCCAACAAGATCCAACGACGTGTCACCCCAGACCATCCCAGGAGCACGTGGCGAGGCACTGTGCAGCTATGCGGTGCGAGGTTTCAAGCGAAGCTGACAAGGAGGCCATCGTGGTGATCGGTGGCGCCCCTAACGGTCGTTTCCTTGCACTGTTGGGGCTACCGGACGGGCATTAAATGCCCTTTCCCCTACCGTCAGAGTTAGGTAGGGGACACTGTTGGTCACTGTTGTACCAACCTGCGTTTTTACCTCTTTACCCCTCTTTCTACGCTGCCACCTGTCGGTGACCCCCTTTGGACTATAAAAGGGAGGCCCATGCGCACGTAGAAGGGGTTCAGCTCATTTTGGTTCAGTCAGTTCGACTCACTCGAGACCACAACATACCCACGCTTTCTAGCGAAGAACAAACACAAACACAAAGCAGCAGTAGGGGTTTTATCTTTCCGGAGAGCTCGGCTGGGTAAAATCGCCTGCTTCCGCAGGCCGACCTCGATCCGCTCTTCGGCCCCTCCGCCCTCGCCGACTGTAAGGCCTCGCCCCATAGGTGCTCGCTTCCCCACGACACGGTGTTTGTCCCTCTCGATGAGACGACGCATCGACGACGCGTGATCGATGATGATGATGAAGAGCTATATTATCTTCGAAGTGCTGTGCAAGCAAAACCCCTTGTTCATTCCGACACAATCCCACTCTCTCGCCTCCTGCTCTATTTTTCTGCATTAGGACAACAACGATACAACTGTTATTTCATGTAGTTGAACCCCTTTATCCTCTCGCATGACTGTCATTGCCACATAAATAGATGAAACCCACTAGCATGAGTAGGAGTTGTTTGAGCCACGATGTGCCTACTCATTCATGTTTGTTTGTCATGCCTGCTACTGCTTAGAGTTGAGTCAGGTCTGATTCATCGGGAATGAATTGGAGGTGTGCGAACATGTCCTACTGTCGAGAGCTAAGTGTGTGAACACGATTTGGTAAAGGTAGCGGTGAGAGGCCATGTAGGAGTACATGGTGGGTTGTCTCATTGCAGCCAACCTCAGGAACTGAGTTCAGTGTTTGTGATCCATGAACAGTTACTACCACACATTGGGTTCCGGTAACTCGGCCCCTCTCGGCTTATTAATCAACTTGATCTCTGTCCAGGAGTTGCAACTAGTTTCGGTGTTTGTAGGTAGTGTTAGTAGTCTACCAAGTGGCACCCGATGCATGTGGGCTTGGGATGACTAGGCACTGTGGTCGGTGTACCAAGTGGCACCCGGATGGTGGACTTGGGAACCCTGCACACATCGTTTGGGGCCGTGAGCGACACCCCGGCCGGATCTCCTTGCGGATGGAACCCGAATAGGCGATAAACCTGGATTAGAGACTTGTGTGGTTAGTCAGGTCGTGGCCGACTCCCTCGCCAGGCTTCCGCTTGAAGGTTGCCGAGGTACATGACATGTACATGGTGATAAGTGGCGAGAGCATGTGTGAAGAAGTACACCCCTGCAGGGTTATCATTATCTATTCGAATAGCCGGATTCCTCGGATATGGAAACTTGGACCCCTTGTACAGTTCATAGACAAGTGAAAGTGGATACTCTACGCAAGATAAGCATGAGTGCTATGGATGGCGTTCTCGTAGGGAGACGGGAGCGGATCCATAGTGGTGTATTGATAAGGTGAATATGTGGACTCGTGTGCGCCACCTCAAAAGAGTTACTTGCAATCGTAGTTCAGGTTAGCCACCGAGTCAAAGCTGGCTTGCTGCAGTTAAACTCCACCATCCCCTTTGTTGATAATGATGCATATGTAGTTAGTTCTGATGTAAGTCTTGCTGGGTACATTTGTACTCACGTTTGCCTATTTTATGTTTTTGCAGAGAGACTTCAGTCTCGCTAGTAGTTCCACATGGACTTCGACGTTTAGCTTGTTACCTCAGCTACGATCTTGTGCCCTCGGCAGGATCTGGTAGATAGTCAGGCTTCTTAGCCTTTTTCATTTGTAGATGTCTGTACTCAGACATGTTAAGCTTCCGCTTGTGCTTTGACTTGTATGCTCTGAATGCTGGGTCGAGAGACCCATGTTTGTAATATCTCGCTCCTCGGAGCCTATTGAATAAAATACTTGAGCGTAGAGTCATGTTGTGATGCCATGTTGTATTTGCACACATCGAGCATATTGTGTGTATGTTATTGAAATGCTTGGGACGTGTGGGATCTGACTATCTAGTTGTTTATCCTTAGTAGCCTCTCTTACCGGGAAATGTCTCCTAGTGCTTCCACTGAGCCATGGTAGCTTGCTACTTCTCCGGAACACTTAGGCTGGCCGGTATGTGTCCTTCTTTGTTCTGGTTCCGTCCTTCGGGAAATGTCACGCGATGAATACCAGAGTCCTGTTAGCCCGCTATAGCCCGGTTCACCGGAGTCCTGCTAGCCCAGTGCTATAGCCTGGATTCACTCGTTGATGACCGACACGTTCGATGATGGGTCATTGATGCCTGTCCCTATAAGTTTGTGCCACTTTGGGTTTACGACTAGCCATGTCAGCCCGGGCTCCTTATCATATGGATGCTAGCAACACTATCATATACGTGTGCCAAAAGGCACAAACGGTCCCGGGCAAAGGTAAGGCGACACCCGTGGGAATACCGTGCGTGAGGCCGCAAAATGATATTAGGTGTTACATGCTAGATCGATGTGGCATTGAGTCGGGGTCCTGACAGAGAGACATTCGCCAGTCTGCGCATGGTGGATCTTTGGCTTAACCCTGAGAAGTGTGTGTACGGGGTCCCCTCCGGCAAGCTGCTAGGCTTCTTGGTATCGCACAAAGGGATCGAGGCTAACCCGAAAAAGGTCAAGGCGATTGAGGACATGAACCCCCCGTAGACCCTGAAGGAGATGCAGAAGATGGCTGGCTGCATAACCACGCTTGGGCATTTTATTTCCAAGTTAGGGAGCGCGCCCTCCCATTTTTCAAGCTGATAAAAAGGAAGGAGTCGTTCGAGTGGACCCTCGAGGCAGACGCAGCCTTCCAGGACCTCAAGAGATATCTGCCAGTCCGCCCGTGATGGTGGCACCGCGCCCTCTCGAGCCCTTGGTGCTCTATCTGGCGGCAACCCCACACTCAGCGAGCGCCACCCTGGTGGCGCTAAGGAAGGAGCGCCCAGTCAAGAAGTTGCAGCAAGATGCGCAACCAGCAAGCAAAGTGCAGCACACCCCGGAAGGGGCACCTAAAGTCCTGGCCGGCGCAGTGGCCGACATTCCTCCTGATGTGACAAACGACACCGCGGCTATCCAGGCTCCAGAACACATGCCTCGCGAGGCCATAGGGGACCTAGGCCCTCATGAAGAGCAAGATTCTATTGATGCCTCCTCCCTCGTTGAGCACCTCGTTTACTTCGTCAGCACAATACTGAGGGAGACCCGGGCACGATTGTCGGTGTCAAAACCCGCGGATCTCGGGTAGGGGGTCCCGAACTGTGCGTCTAAGGCTAATGGTAACAGGAGGCAGGGGACACGATGTTTTACCCAGGTTCGGGCCCTCTCGATGGAGGTAAAACCCTACTTCCTGCTTGATTTATCTTGATGATATGAGTATTACAAGAGTAGATCTACCACGAGATCATAGAGGCTAAACCCTAGAAGCTAGCCTATGATGATTATGATTGTTTTTGTCCTACGGACTAAACCCTCCGGTTTATATAGACACCGGAGGAGGCTAGGGTTACACAGAGTCGGTTACAAAGAAGGAGATCTAATATCCCAATCGCCAAGCTTGTCTTCCACGCGAAGGAGAGTCCCATCCGGACACGGGACGAAGTCTTGAGTCTTGTATCTTCACTGTCCAACAGTCCGGCTAAAGTATATAGTCCGGCTGTCTAGATGCCCCCTAATCTAGGACTCCCTCAATGATACCCCATGCCACAGAAGCTCTTGCTCGCACTTCTAGTCGCCTCCAGGAAGCTGCTCACTACTTTCAAGGCCACCCCATCAAAGTTGTCTCAACATACCCACTAGAGAGGGTGCTCCGGAGCCCGAACGCAGCCGGGCAAGTTGCTGAATGGAATATTGAGCTTCAAGCATTTAATCTTGAGTTCGGTACCACCAGGGTCATCAAGGGCGCGACCCTCGTAGACTTCATGGCCGAATGGACCGACGCTCTAAACCACGGAGAGGGGGAGGACTGCTCCCTCCTGCCAGGTGATGGAGAGCCAAACGGATGGGTCATGTACTTCGACGGGGTGTTTGCTCGGCAAGGCGCAGGGGCGGGGGCCATCCTCATCTCACCCACCAAGAACAAGCTTTGCTATGCAGTACAACTCTGCTTTTAGCGGGGCGAGAAGGTCTCCAACAACATCGCAGAATTCAAAGACTTGCTCGCCGTGCTCAGGCCCGCGGCCGCACTAGGGGTCAAGTGCCTCACCATCAACGACGATTCTCAACTTCTCGTCAATTTCTCCTACAAGGAGTACACGCCCAAGGACGAGCACATGGAGGCGTACCTAGAAGTGGTGCGCAAGATGGAGACGCGGTTCATGGGCGTGGAGCTGCAGCATGTGCCGCGCGGGACGAACAAGGAAGCAGACGACATCGCCAAAAGAGCCTCGCGTAGGCTCCCTCAGGGGCCAGGTGTGTTTGAGGAATGGCTCTTCAAGCCATCTACGGTCCCACACGTCATGACTCTAGCACCGCCTTAGGAGGACCTGCCGCAAGCACCAGAGACGGGAGCCCCAGCCTATGGTCATCCCTCAGGAGCCCGCTTCCTGTGCGCACTTGAGCCTGAGGACGGGTGCTGGACAGAGGAGTACAAGGCGTACTTGCTTCAAGGGAATTTACCAGAGAAGGGGGAGGACGCTGAGCGCGTGGCCCGCCAGGCCACCACGTACTACATCAAGGATGGTGAGTTATACTGCAGGAGGCCCAATGACGTTTCTTTGCGGTGCATCTGCAGGGAACATGGGCTCGAGCTGTTGGCGGACATACATGGTGGGGATTGCGGGCACCACTCCTCGTCCCGCACCCTGGTGGGCAAGGCGTTCCGCAGCGGCTTCTACTGGCCCACCATGCTCAACGATGCTACGGAGCTGGTGCGCTCTTGTGAAGCGTGCCAGTTTCATGCCAAGCAGATCCATCAGCCCGCGCAGGGCCTCCAGATGATCCCGCTCACGTGGCCTTTTGTGTTCTGGGGACTGGACATCCTGGAGCCATTCCCTTGGGCACCAGGGGGCTACCGGTACCTATACATCGCCATCGACAAGTTCACCAAGTGGGCAGAGGTATAGGCCATGCACACAATCCTAGCAGGATCAGCCGTCAAGTTCATCAAGGGAATCATGAGCCGATTTGGGGTCCCCAATCACATCATCACCGACAATGGCTCGTGGTTCTCTAGCAATCTTTTCAAAACATACTATGCCAACCTTGGAACGCATATCTGCTACGCCTCAGTAGCACACCCACGGAGCAATGGGCAGGCTGAGAGAGCCAATGCAGAGGTCCTGAGGGGCCTCAAGACCCGCACCTTCAAGAAGAAGCTTGAGGCCTGCGGTAGGGGCTGGTTCGATGAGCTGCAGTCCATGCTATGGTCCATCGCACCACCGAGACCAAGCCAACAGGAGAAACTCCTTTCTTCCTCCTCTACGGAGTAGAAGCGGTTCTCCCTTACGAGGTCAAGCATCGCTCCACGCGGGTCCTGGCGTTCAACGAAACGCAATAGGATGCCACGCGGAGGATGGACCTCGTGCTGGGGGAGGAACCCTGCCGTCAAGCCTCGCTTCAGGCAGTGAGGTACTAGCAGGCGTTGTGGCGGTACCACTGTCGCAACGTTCGCTCCAGGAGGTTAGAGGTGGGCGACCTCGTCCTGAGTCGGGTGCTCTCCAGGGAGGGGCTGCATAAGCTCTCTCCCATGTGGGAGGGCCCGTTTAGTGTTGCCAGTTTCTCTAGGCCTGGCGCCGCGTGCCTGGAGACACAGGACGGGGTCCCCATCCATAATGTCTGGAACATCCAGCACCTCCGGAAGTTCTACCCATGAAGAAAGGCTCCGGCCTATGAAGCAAGGCTCCGGCCTGTGAATCAAGGCTCCGGCCTGTGAAGGTCTCCGCTCGTGACACTCTCACATAATAATGAGTGGGGCTGTACATTCCCTGGAGTCTCCTGAGAGTCGCCCTGGGGACTCATGGGGGCTCCCTCCCACGTCCTAGTGGCAGCACTTAGCTCCGCACTAGTGAGAAAACTAGATTAGGTTCCGGACGCTGCTGTTCATTTGCTTTCTGAAGTTGCTTGCGGTTTTCTTAGTAAGTTTTTCAATGGATTTGGGACTCTCAAGCGCTGGTTCCTCAAGTTTGTTTTCCCCTAAGTTGCTTCGGTCTAAGGACGTGAGGGGAGTGGCAGTCGCCTGCCTTTTCTCCTCGCGCTCCTCGTGCGTGGGGCTAGGTAGGTGTGTGCGCCTAGAGCCTGCCTTTGCGCGCATGCACCATGCCAAACCCCATTGTTTTGGCTTTATCCTCGTGAGAAGCCCTCGATTGAGTCCGCTGGCGCTAGCACTCCTCATGTCCGTGCACCCCCGGGCAGCGCGACGCAGTGCATCAGGCCCTTGATCCATGGCAGGGGGCTCGCATAAGGGGAACAAGTCTCTCGAGAAATTTTCTCTTCCTGCAAGGGACAGCTCTGCCCTGCTGCGGCTCCTGAGAACACAAGGTGTATCTCCTGAGGGCACAGGGTGTACGCCTTGGGGGTTTGTCAAACACCTATGGATAGGTTCTCATGAGGCAGAGGACGACTGCACGTATCAAGCTAAGCCTTCCTACCTTGACCCACTCAAATTACAAACACTACAACACAACATCAAGGACAACAATCATAACATAAAAAGGCTCAATAGCAGCAGTTCATTACACGCCCTCCCAGGGCACATTCTTCTTTTTTCAATTTGCAGGAGAAAGGAAAAAGCTAAACGAAGAGGGCCCGAAGGCATGCAGGCTTGGCACCAGCGCCGCATCCTCAAGAATCGCCTCAAGCTAGCCCGGCGCTCCACCAGTTCCATCTCAGGAGATCTGGGGACACCAACCTTGAGTCCAAGTTTGCCGGCCCCCAGCTTCAGGTTGGGCTCCTCTCTGGCTTCACTGGAGCGCTGCGACGGGATGAGCCACCGGCGTCCTCGACATGAGCACGATGACGCGGAGGCCGGTCGTAGCCACCACTACTTGAGCTCTCATCCGAGGAGGAGCTGCCGCCGCAAGAAGAGGAGCGCGCGTCGCGAAGGCCAAGTTCGCCGTCGCCACCGTCATCGTCACTGCTGTCCTTCGGGCAGCACCCCACGCGGCAGCCGTCCCCCCTGAACACCCTCACGTAGAGGGTCACCAGGCCGTCGTACTTGAAGTGGAGGGTGCACCTTCTGCCCAGGCCAGGCGCGCGGGCGGAAGTCTACCAGCCACGGGTCAGCACCACACTGGCAGAGGCGGAAACCTCGGTGCTGACCCACGAGGCCCTGCTGCAGCACCCATCAGCCTGTAGCCAGAGGCCAGCAATGTCGGCGTCCTGGGAATGGGGGTCCCCAGACTTTCCTGCCTATGGCCTGCCGCGTGGCTCACGTGGTGGCCCAGTACGGCCCATCTTCATCAGCACAAGACTCAGGACCTTCGCGAGGGGCCAAGCCTCATGAGGCGGACGACACAAGGCTTCCTCAGGAACGGCCTTGCCAGGCAGGCTCACGAGAAGGCGGAGAGATCAATGCAGGGTACCTCGTAAGGTGCCCGTGAAGCAAGCCATGACGATCGAGACCAGGCGGACGCCAGGCGGGCGCCGGCCTACGCAGTGTCCTTGTTTCCTCTTTGGTGCAAAGGGGGCAAGCACAGGCGTGGAGTACCAAGGCATCAGGCAAAGGTTGCCATTTCGGTGCAACGAGACCAAGACCAGTAGAGCGGCAGGATGGAGGTCACCATGGAGCCCAGGACGGCATCATCGCGAGAGCCTTTGGCAGCCAAAGACCAACTTTAGTCAGGATAACTTGTACTAGATGTTCCCCTTTGAAATGGCCGTTGTTGGCGCCCTTCCCGCTCAATATTTGGGAAGAGGCCCAGCGCCTCTATATATAGGGATAACCAGCATAGAATAGGGGCATCCGGTTCGGCTTCCAAGAGGCGATCGAACTCACCCAAGCAGTTCATCGCACCAGCTCAAGAACACCTCTCGCGAGGCTGTTCTTCCCTTGTATTATTCATCATCAGCCCCTGAGGCAATCCACCACACCACACACTAGAGTAGGGTATTACACCACAATGGTGGCCCGAACCAGTATAAATCTCGTATCCCTTGTGATGTTCATCGTTTTTAGCTTAGATTCTCACGAGGCGATCGGACGTTGGTCGGTAGGGGAAAGATCTTCGTGCGCACCCCAGGGTTTGAACCTTAAGGGTCTGCCAGAACCCCACATCTGACATTTAGCGTGCCAGGTAGGGGTGCGCTGGAATCTTTCTTTCGCTGTTTCGCATTCAATCTTCCATCGTGTCCATGGCTGACGCTCGCCGGGCTCGCGCTGAGCGTTGAGCTGCTCTCGCCGACCGCATTGCCCAGATGGCTCCCGTCGGTGGGTGTCCCCATCGTTCCCCGTCACCTGCCGCCAACGCCGCCACTGGCCCGGCAGGGAACGAGCAGCAGGCCTCGTTGCTGCAACCTTCGGTGCGGCGGGAAGGTCGCACCCCCACCCCGTCGCTGACTCCAGCCTGTTCGTCGTCCCACGCCTGTCGCGCCCCAACGGACGCGCATGCCGCGTTGCTCTTGGCGCGTGAGCTCCTGCACTAACGTCCTGTCGACGACATCTACGAGGAGTGGCTCACTCACATCACAGAGCTTGTCAGCGCCGCAGGGGGCTCTGCTGCGCCGTCCCTCTCACTGCCTCGTCCTCCGTCCTGCGCAGGAGGCGCAGATCAGGAGGCACCTCCGCAACCTCCTCCCCAAGATGGCGTCTTGGCTCCAAGGCGCACGGCCCTAGGACGAGTTCCACCATGTCCGGCGCCCGCGCGACAGGAAAGGAGCTGCCAAGAAATCTGTCGTCCCCAAGAAGGCGCACGCGTGCTCCCGGCACCGGTGTGCCACGACCGCATCCCTGCTCTAGTGCGTCAAGACCCCGTGCTGCTCCAGGCAGCGGTGCGCGGGAATCTCCAGGAGCAAGCCCCGCATCAGCAGAGAGCTCGAGTGGTCACCACAGGCTGCCGCGCCGTCACCACAAAACTACGCATTGTTGCCTGGCCAGGCAAGTACAAGCCTGACCTGCCTCCTTGCTACGACGGCACTACCGACCCCGCGGAGTTCCTACAACTCTATGAGCTGGGCATCGAAGCCGCCAACGGGGACGAAAAGGTCATGGCGAACTGGTTTCCCATGGCACTCAAGGACGGCGCCGCACTGCTCTGAACTCGCCTCGCACGATCTCCTCCTGGGACGAGATGCGCACTCGCTTCATCGCCAACTTCCAGGGCACTCGCGACCGCCGCCGACCGTGGGTGACCTGCGCCGCATCAAGCAGCAGCCCGGGGAAGCCTTGCAGAAGTACATCCAGCGCTTCAACAATGCTCACCTCAAGATTCCCAGGGTGATCGAGGAGGCAATCATCTCAGCATTCTCTGAAGGCGTCCGCGATGTCATGATGAAGGAGGAGCTGGCGATCCACAAAGATCTGTGTACGTCTCTGGAGTTGTTCAACCTGGCGACCAAGTGCGCAAGGGCTAAGGAGGGACGCCTCTCCCTTCTCGAGCTCCTGGCAGCAGACCCAGAAGAGAAGCAAGCCAAGGCCAAGAATGTGAAGTGCAAGGGGACATCTGTGCTCGCAGCAGAGCCGGATACAAAGCGCGGCATGGACTAGCCGGAGGCATCCAAGGGCAGCAGGTACTGTGTGTACCACGATCTCCATACCCACAACACCAACGAGTGCCAAGAGCTCGGGGATGTGCGAGAAGGCCGGGTTCGGTCGACGCCCCGAGCGTAACGATCGGGCTACGGCCGTGGTGGAGCAAGAGGTGGAGGATGATGGGACGACCGTGGCCCTCGTCAAGGGTGGCATGTCCGGCCTCGCGAGGTCCGCTGGCAGGACCAGCCTCGCGAGGGAGCTTGGACGGACCAGACTCGTGAGGGTCGCCCGCAAGGCAACGCAGGACTTCCTCCTCTGCCACCACCACCAAGAAGGAATGAAGACCATCATCAGGACGAGGGGGCTGGGGGCTTCCAGGAGCCACTTGCCATCGCTTGCATCTTGGGTGGCGCTCAGGCCCCAGCCTCTCAGCAAATCTTCAAGCAGTTTGCTCGCGAGGTGAATGCAGTGCTCCCCAAGCTTGAGGCCACGCGCCCTCTCAGGTGGTCCGCGTGTGCCATCACGTTCATCTCAGCGGATCAGCTCAAGTGCGCGGCAACGGCCGGTGTCCTCCCGATGGTCTGCTTCCCAGTCATCAGCAATGTGCAAGTTACCAGGACCCTCATCGATGGCTGGGCAGGGCTCAACGTCCTTTCCGCCGAGACGTTCAACAATCTTCAAGTGCCATACGATCAGCTTCAGCCAACCAAGCCCTTCTCAGGAGTCACTGACGGTTCCACTATCACGATTAGGCAGGTCCGCCTCCCTGTCACTTTTGGACAACGCAACAACTACCACACCGAGCTCATTGACTTCGACGTCACCCACATTCGCCTGCCATACAATGCCATCCTCGGGTATTCAGCCCTGGCTAAGTTCATGGCAGTGACTCACCATGGTTACAACGTCCTCAAGATGCCAGGAAGTGGCGGGGTCATCACGGTCCCCTGTGAAGAGAAGGATGCGGTGTGCTCCCTCGAGCGCGCCTTCCAAGCCGCGTCAATCGAGGGCCCAGACAGCAAGAATGGATACCTTCCTGGAGCAGCTCCCAAGAAGAAGAAGACATCACCTGGTTCAGGGCCTCAGGAGGCAGGCTCCCCTGGAGGCGCCACATCCAGGCACACACCCATCCAAGGGGTGCCACCCTCCGTCGCATAGGAAGGCGCGCCCGACGCCGTCCTTCTTTCGATGCGCCAGGTGTCTGCCAGCCATTCGCCGTTGTTGCCTTGTCAGCTGCTTGCGTGTTGCACTTTGCCATGTCATCATCGCATTTCATATCATGTCATCATGTGCATTTCATTTAGCATACATGTTCGCCTCATGCATCCGAGCCTTTTTCCCCGTTGTCCGCTTTTGCAATCCGCACTCCTATGTCATCCGCGCCCTTTTTGCCTCTTCTCTTGTGCGGGTGTTGAACTTTCTCGAATGGCCCGAGGTTTGCTAAGCGCCTTGGTATAGCACCGTAGACCGCCTGTCAAGTTTCGTGCCATTTGGAGGTCGTTTGATACTCCAACGGTTAACCGGTAATCGAAGGCCTTTTGTTGCAGCCCAACACCCTTCTAAAGTGGCCCAAAACCCATCAAACTCCCTTCCATGCTCTCGGTCGTTCGATCACGATCGCGTGGCCAAAAACCGCTCCTCATTTGAACTCTCCTAGCTCCCTCTACCTATAAATATGTGCTCTCCCCGAAATTTCGCAGTCCAAACCCCTGAAACCCTAGCGTCTTCCTCCTCGCGTCGCCGGACACGTCCGTCCGCGCCGGAAATGTGCGCCGGACACCTCACCCGAGCCAATCGCGACGCGCCACGTCGCCTTCCCTGCCCCCGCGACCAACCAGCCGCCGCCACATCGTCCGCGCCGCCATCCTCCTCCTCCTCCTTCCAGCCGGCTGCTTTCTGCCTCATGGGCTCGGGCCACGCCAAGGCGCTGGTTTCCTCCGAAGGCGCCGGAGCCGGGCGACTGCGCGCTCTGCCGCTGGCGACCAGCGCCGGGCGCCTCGTCACTGCTGGCGGCGCCGGAGGTCGCGCGCCAGCCTCCTCGCCTTCGCTCGCTTGAAGCCGCCTCCGCCACGGCGATCGTTTAGCACTGCCGCTGGCGTCTCGACCGCCGGATCCGGCCGCTCGCCGCCGGAGCTCCCCTGCCCCACGCCTCGCTCGCCTCCGCGCGGATCCGGCGAGATCCGCCGAGGAGGTCTCCCTGCCCCGGATCCGCCATCTCCTCCTCTCCGGTGGCAACTCCGGCGAGTTCTTCGTCCATCCTCGTAATCCGTGCCCGCAGTTTGACTTTCCCCCGAGGTCCATTTTCTGCTAAGTTCCAAAATTCTATCATTATCTTGCCATGTTCATCATGCTGTATCTCTGCATCCGTAGCTCCGTTTCATGCGTTTAATATGTCAAATTGTTCGCCTCGACGAGTACTTCATTTCATACCATTGCATCATTGTCATTTGAGCACATCTTGATGCCCGAAATGCTGTTGGAAGAGTGCATGTTGATGTTAATCTACTGAAACTGTTATAACTTGCTCATTTAACATTTTTGCCATGATTTATGTGTGCATCCTATGAGGTTGATGTCTACATGTGTTTTGATCTATGATATGCCATCTTTCGAGGGGTGCCAACCATGTATTTTTGTGAGTTGTGTGCTGAGTGCATCGAGCTTGTTAAGTAGGGTAGTTGCTGATGCTGTTTTCCTGACAGATTCTATTATATTTTGTTGCTATGTAAACATGCTTCTACTAATCATTCTATGCATAATCTGGAGGTGTTCTATAAACATGTTTTGATCTACATGTCTTGCTGTATCCATTCATGCCCTTGGTTGCATTTATAGATTGCTGTAGATTGTTCATACCTTGCTCCAAAGTTGCTTGATAATGTTGTTGTCAGCCTGTTTACATTAAGTTCACTTGTTCCCATGTGTTTTCCTAGTGATCCATGCACCCTATTAACTTGCTCTTGCCATGATTAGCTTCATATACATGTCTTATTGCTATTGGTTGCCTTGCCATGCCATGTATTGCTCTGTGTTGAGTGATTCAAGCTCACGAACATGCCTACTTATTGTTTGTTCCTGCCATGTATGAATCTGTAATATAACTTGCCATGTTTACATGGGTGCCATCATATTTTCTGTGCCTTTTTTGGCTCATGATCAGTAAGCGACTTTTGATCTATGCTATTAGTAGTGTCATGCCATGCCTTTGTGTGCCATGATAAGTTCCTGTAACATGTTGTTTGATAGCTCTAAACATTCAATCTGATGTTATTCCTGCTAAAGTCTGAAACTGTTATTATTTGCAATCTTACCATGTGTTTTTGAGCATGATCTAGTGATTTCTGGAGATAGCTCAGTGTTCATGTTTTGTTGTGCTGTATCTGTACTTCATGCCCATGCCTTTTGTTATTATGTTGGGGTGTTGTAGCTTGTTGTTTTCATGCTTGTAATATGCCTTATTGCTGTTATGGACAGATTGTTGTTATGACTTGTATAGAGTGTATGTGTTGCACCGTTGCTCCGTTTTGAGTGTGATCTATATGAAACTTGCTTGTTTTTGCATGTAGCTTCATATTATCATGTTGCATCCTTGTTTTGAGGTGTTTGCTTGATGTTTGTATGCATTTTGCATCAATGCCATGTTTAACTTGTTTTGCTCATATCTTCTAGGCCGTAGCTCCGAATCTAATGAACTTTATATGTAACTTGACTAGAATTTCGTGTAGATCTTCTTGGTGCATCTTAACTTGCTGTTTAACAACTTGAACATAAGGTTTATTAAGTTCTGGACCAATTTTGAAATTTGCATATGAGGACTTACCGGAAATGTTATATATTGTTCCCGGCCTCATTTAAACTTGCCTTGATGTGTTGCTTTTGTATGCATCATCTCTTGCCATGAGTAGCCTCACCTAGCTTTATCATGCATCATGCTTGTTGTGCATCATGTCTTGTCTATGTGTGGTGTGTTTACTATGTTGTGTGCTTCTTCTCAATAGTTCCCGTTTTGTTGCGATCGTGAGGATGCGTTCGTCTACGCTTGGTTCGTCTTCGTGGCTTCATCTTCTTCATGGACTCGTTCTTCTTCCTTGCGGGATTTCAGGCAAGATGACCGCTACCCTGGATCTCACTACTATCATTGCTATGCTAGTTGCTTCGTTCTATCGCTTTGCTGCGTTACATATCATATGCTCTTCAAGCCTCCCAAATTGGCATGAACCTCTAACCTTTGACACCCCTCCTAGCAAACCGTTGTCTGGCTATGTTACCACTTTTGCTCAGCCCCTCTTATAGCGTTGCTAGTTGCAGGTGAAGTTGAAGATTTCTCCATGGTGAACAGGTTTATGTTGGGATATCACAATATCTCTTATATTATTAATGCATCTATATATTTGGTAAAGGGTGGAAGGCTCGACCTTATGCCTGGTGTTTTGTTCCACTCTTGCTGCCCTAGTTTCCGTCATACCGGTGTTATGTTCCCGGATTTTGCAATCCTAACGCGTTCGGGTGATTTATGGCCCCCCTGACAATTCGCTTTGAATAAAACTCCTCCAGCAAGGCCCAACCTTGGTTTTACCATTTGCCTCACCACCACCTACCTTTCCCTTGGGAGTAATTAACCCAAGGGTCATCTTTCTTATAGCCCCCCCCGGGCCAATGCTTGTCTAAGTGTTGGTCCAAACTAGAGCACCGTGCGGGACCATTCCTTGGCAACTTGGATTCGTCGGTACCTGTACGCTTAGCTTATCCGGTGTTGCCCTGAGAACGAGATATGTGCAACTCCTATCGGGATGTCGGCGCATCGGGCGGTCTTGCTGGTCTTGTTTTACCATTGTCGAAATGTCTTGTAAACCAGGATTCTGAGACTGATCGGGTCTTCCTGGGAGAAGGTCTATTCCTTCGTTGATCGCGAGAGCTTGTCATGGGCTAAGTTGGGACACCCCTGTAGGGTATAAACTTTCGAGAGCCGTGCCCGCGGTTATGTGGCAGATGGGAATTTGTTAATGTCCGGTTGTAGATAACTTGACACCAGATCCGAATTAAAACGCATCAACCAAGGTGTAGCCGTGATGGTCTCTTCTCGGCGGAGTCCGGAAGTGAACACGGTTTCTATGTTATGATTGACGAAGTAGGTGTTCGTGATCACCTCTTGATCATTGCTAGCTTCACGACCGCTCCGCTTTGTTTCTCTTCTCGCTCTCATTTGCGTATGTTAGCCACCATATCATGCTTAGTCGCTGCTGCAACCTCACCACTTTACCCCTTCCTTTCCCATTAAGCTTTGCTAGTCTTGATACCCATGGTAATGGGATTGCTGAGTCCTCGTGGCTCACGGATTACTACAACAACAGTTGTAGGTATAGGTTTTGCGAGGATCCTAACGCGAGAGCGATGTTTGCTTGTTTTGGAGTTCTTCTTATGCTTCTTCTTCGATCAGGGGATAGGTTCCATGTCGGCAGCCTGGGCTAGCAGGGTGGATATTGTTTGAGTTTCTGTTTATGATTCATCCGTAGTCGGATGTTGTTCTTGTATGTTGTATTGTTGTATTCGTGTGGCATTGTATGCCTTATGTATGTATCCCCACTATTATGTAATGTTGATGTAATGATATCCACCTTGCAAAAGCGTCTTCCAGATGCGCTTCTATCCATGGTGGGACCTTCGAGTTCCTTTAGGATAGGGTCGAATCTTGGGCATGATAAGTTGGTATCAGAGCCTCGACCGACCCTAGGAGCCCCCTTGATTGATCGTGTAGTTTGGCCGTTGTTGAGTCTAGAAGAAAACCGTTTTCGGAGTCTAGTTATATCAGAAAGTAGGAATTCTTTTTACTCCTCAGCCCCTTCGTCGCTCTGGTGAGGAATCTTGACGTAGGTGTTTTGACTTACTCCTCTTCCCCTTCAAACTTTCTTTAGGATCACGCAGTTGGTTTTTCGTTCGTTGTCCATCTTTTGTCCGGTGCATCTCTCGTCAAGCTGATTCGAACCTCTCTCTCTTTGGGAGATCAATCCTTAGCTCTTTTCGAGCGATGTTGTTTCCCTGTTCGAAGTTGTCCTTTATTTTTCCCACCCACCCTCCCTTTTTCATCTCGGAACCGGAGTCTGTAATTGAGTATCAATCCTACTCGTGCGAAGCCTTTGCTTTCTTTCCTCAATGATTTCAACTGGTGTTTTCTCTTAAATATATTCGTCGGTTTCCCCTTCCAAGTTTCCTTTGTTTTCCCGCCCTCCCACCCTCTTCTTCCTGGAGTTTGAGTCTGTTTCGACCATCAATTCCATTAGTACGGAGCCTCTTCAGTCCTCCCTCAATCATTTCAACCGGTGATTTCTCTTTTGTTTGACATTCTTCATCTTTTTTCTTTTCTGGTGGATTCAATTCAAGTTTTTCGGGTTGATCATATTCTTTTCCGTCGGCTCAAGTGTTTTCCCCTTGCTCGTTCGCCTCTCGCCATTCAATCCTTTCGGAGTTCAAGACATCTCAGGAGATTTGTCTGTGTTCGAACTAATTCGAGGTTATCACCTCATTCAAATATTTCAATTGTTCCGGTGCATCATCTATCTGTTCAACAATCTTTCTCAACGGTGTTTTCTTTTAGTGGGCCCTAACCCACAGGTCTTTTCCCAGGATCTTACCTGACTCTTCTAATTCTCCCGGAGGTATTCTCAATTCTTTTCAAGTGGCATGTAAGAATGAATTTCATCAGTCGCTTGCCTTTCCAAGATCGATTTCAAATCATTTTCATTGTTGGCCCAACCTTTTCGTTTTTCATTTTACCGGAGTACCTCAGTTATTTTGGTGGTGTTTCTCGTCGTCATTTGAAGATCGAAGAAGAGTTTTCCCTCTAAATCTTGTCCGTTCTCCCGGAGATTCGCGGTGCTAGCTCGATGTTATCCTATCAAGTTATTTCAAGTCATGCAAATTCTTTTCATCCATCCAAAGCATTTCAGGAGTTGTTTTCTCTCTTGATCATCCAGACGCCATCTTTTCGGAAGATTTCTTCGTTCAAAGTTTTCAGATTCGTTCTCCAATTATTCTATATCTGTGCCCTTTTGTTCGTGTCAATATTCTTCCGGTGCTTCGTTCAAGTATTCTTTAATCAGTTCGCGATCTCTTCGTTCTTTTGCATCAAAAATCCCCTCAAGCATATTTGTTCTTCTAATTCTTCCCGGTGATTCATGCTCTTTCATCAGCCATTTTAGAATTCCACGGTGGTTCATTCAGATTCTTTTTTTTCCTTGATTATCTTTTTAATCCATTTGTTCTTTTCAATCCTACCGGTGGTTCATGAAGACCATCTCAAGTTTGCGATATGTCACTTCTCAATCCTTTTCTTCGGAGTTTGTTCTTGTTGAATAAACTCTAGTTTCAAGTGTTTTCATCTTTTCTTTTCCGAAGTTCAATTTTCCTCGGCCATTTCGTCGGAACCTCCATCTAAATCATCGCAACACTCTTCTATTCTTTCATCCTTCATTCTATCTCGTCATCCTTTATTTTACCGGAGTTCTTCATGGTGGTTCTTCATGATTTAATTCATTCTTCAAGAGTTCATCAAGTATCATTCCTTCCTCTCTAGCTCGTGTTCTAATCCTTCCATTTTTAGTCGGAGTGCTGCCTAAATCCTTTCAGACTTATCCGTTTCTTTTCTCATTCTAACCACTCCGGTTAGAACGAGTGATTTCATAGTCTATCTCATTCCGTGAGCTTTAGATTCTCGTCATTCTCGTCGTTCCTTTCTTCTTCTCGAGTGCTCTCGATTCTTTGCTTCTTCTCTTGAGTTCTTGTTTCGCCTCATCCCTTTTCCCTTCCGTCTCGGTCCTAAGATCTCGGGACGAGATCTCTTGTTAGTGGAGGAGTGTTGTAACGCCCCGGTTTCGATGCGCCAGGTGTCTGCCAGTCATTCGCCGTTGTTGCCTTGTCAGCTGCTTGCGTGTTGCACTTTGCCATGTCATCATCTGCATTTCATATCATGTCATCATGTGCATTTCATTTTGCATACGTGTTCGTCTCATGCATCCAAGCCTTTTCCCCGTTGTCCGTTTTGCAATCCGGCACTCCTATGTCATCCGGCGCCCCCTTTTTGCCTCTTCTCTTGTGCGGGTGTTGAACTTTCTCAGAATGGCCCGAGGTTTGCCAAGCGGCCTTGGTATAGCACCGGTAGACCGCCTGTCAAGTTTCGTGCCATTTGGAGGTTGTTTGATACTCCAATGATTAACCGGGTAATCGTAAAGGCCTCTTTTGTTGCAGCCCAACACCCCTTCTAAAGTGGCCCAAAACCCATCAAACTCCCTTCCATGCTCTCGGTCGTTCGATCACGATCGCCGTGGCCGAAAACCGCTCCTCATTTGGACTCTCCTAGCTCCCTCTACCTATAAATATGTGCTCTCCCCGAAATTTCGCAGTCCAAACCCCCGAAACCCTAGCGTCTTCCTCCTCGCGCTGCCGGACATGTCCGTCCGCGCCGGATGTGTCCGCCGGACACCTCACCTGAGCCAATCGCGACGCGCCACGTCGCCTTCCCTGCCCCCGCGACCAACCAGCCGCCGCCACGTCGTCCGCGCCGCCATCCTCCTCTCTCCTCCAGCTGCGCCTGCCCGCCAGCCCGCCCGGCCTCAGGGGCCCAGCCGCCGCTGGGCCCGAGGCTCGCCGCCTCGCCCGCCGCCCGCTCGCGTGGCTCCTCCGAAGGCGCGCGGAGCCGGGCGACCCGCCGCCTCTGCCGGGCGACCCGCGCCCGGCGCTCGTCCGCCTGCTGGCGCTGCCGGAGGTCGCTTCGAGCATCCGCGCCTCTCGCCGCCCGAAGCCACCTCCCGCCGGGCGATCGCCCCTAGCACCGCTGGGCGGCGTCCTCGACCGCCGGATCCGGCCGCCCGCCCTGCCGGAGCCCTGCCCCTCGCCTCGCGCTCCGCGCCGGATCCGGCGAGATCCGGCCGGAGGAGGTCTCCCCGGCCCCGGATCCGCCATCTCCCTCCTCTCCGGTGGCAACTCCGGCGAGTTCTTCGTCCATCCTCGTAATCCGTGCCCGCAGTTTGACTTTCCCCCGAGGTCCATTTTCTGCTAAGTTCCAAAATTCTATCATTATCTTGCCATGTTCATCATGCTGTATCTCTGCATCCGTAGCTCCGTTTCATGCGTTTAATATTTCAAATTGTTCGCCTCGATGAGTACTTCATTTCATACCATTGCATCATTGTCATTTGAGCACATCTTGATGCCCGAAATGCTGTTGGAAGAGTGCATGTTGATGTTAATCTCCTGAAACTGTTATAACTTGCTCATTTAACATTTTGCCATGATTTATGTGTTCATCCTATGAGGTTCATGTCTACATGTGTTTTGATCTATGATATGCCATCTTTCCAGGGGTGCCAACCATGTATTTTGTGAGTTGTGTGCTGAGTGCATCGAGCTTGTTAAGTAGGGTAGTTGATGTTGCTGTTTTCCTGACAGATTCTGTTATATTTTGTTGCTATGTAAACATGCTTCTACTAATCATTCTATTCATTATCTGGAGATGTTCTATAAACATGTTTTGATCTACATGTCCTGCTCTATCAATTCACGCCCTTGGTTGCATTTATAGCTTGCTGTAGATTGTTCATATCTTGCTCCAAAGTTGCTTGATAATGTTGCTGTCAGCCTCTTTACATTATGTTCACTTGTTCCCATGTGTTTTCCTAGTGATCCATGCACCCTATGAACTTGCTCTTGCCATGCTTAGCTTCATAAACATGTCTTATTGCTGTTGGTTGCCTTGCCATGCCATGTATTGCTCTGTGGTGAGTGATTCAAGCTCACGAACATGCCTACTTATTGTTTGTTCCTGCCATGTATGAATCTGTAATATAACTTGCCATGTTTACATGGGTGCCATCATATTTTCTGTGCCTTTTTGGCTCATGATCAGTAAGGGACTTTTGATCTATGCTATTAGTAGTGTCATTCCATGCCTTTGTTTGCCATGATAACTTCCTGTAATATATTGTTTGATAGCTCTAAACATTGCAATCTGATGTTATTCCTACTAAAGTCTGAAACTGTTATTATTTGCAACCTTACCATGTGTTTTTGAGCATGATCTAGTGATTTCTGGAGATAGCTCAGTGTTCATGTTTTGTTGTGCTTTACCTGTACTTTATGCCCATGCCTTTTGTTATTATGTTGGGGTGCTGTAGCTTGTTGTTTTGATGCTTGTAATATGCCTTGTTGCTGTTATGGACAGATTGTTGTTATGACTTGTATAGAGTGTATGTGTTGCGCCGTTGCTCCGTTTTGAGTGTGCTCTATATGAAACTTGCTTGTTTTTGCATGTAGCTTCATATTATCATGTTGCATCCTTGTTTTGAGGTGTTTGCTTGATGTTTGTATGCATTTTGCATCAATGCCATGTTTAAGTTGTTTTGCTCATATCTTCTAGGCCGTAGCTCCGAATCTAATGAACTTTATATGTAACTTGACTAGAATTTCGTGTAGATCTTCTTGGTGCATCTTAACTTGCTGTTTAACAACTTGAACATAAGGTTTATTCAGTTCTGGACCAATTTCGAAATTTGCATATGAGGACTTACCGGAAATGTTATATGTTGTTCCCGGCCTCATTTAAACTTGCCTTGATGTGTTGCTTTTGTATGCATCATCTCTTGCCATGAGTAGCCTCATCTAGCTTTGTCATGGATCATGCTTGTTGTGCATCATGTCTTGTCTATGTGTGGTGTGTTTACTATGTTGTGTGCTTCTTCTCGATAGTTCCCGTTTCGTTGCGATCGTGAGGATGCGTTCGTCTACGCTTGGTTCGTCTTCGGGGCTTCATCTTCTTCATGGACTCGTTCTTCTTCCTCGCGGGATTTCAGGCAAGATGACAGCTACCCTGGATCTCACTACTATCATTGCTATGCTAGTTGCTTCGTTCTATCGCTTTGCTGCGTTACCTATCATTTGCTCTTCAACCCTCCCAAATTGCCATGAACCTCTAACCTTTGACACCCTTCCTAGCAAACCGTTGTTTGGCTATGTTACCGCTTTTGCTCAGCCCCTCTTATAGCGTTGCTAGTTGCAGGTGAAGTTGAAGATTTCTCCATGGTGAACAGGGTTATGTTGGGATATCACAATATCTCTTATATTATTAATGCATCTATATATTTGGTAAAGGGTGGAAGGCTCGGCCTTATGCCTGGTGTTTTGTTCCACTCTTGCCGCCCTAGTTTCCGTCATACCGGTGTTATGTTCCCGGATTTTATGCTCCTAACGCGGTCGGGTGATTTATGGGACCCCCGACAGTTCGCTTTGAATAAAACTCCTCCGGCAAGGCCCAACCTTGGTTTTACCATTTGCCTCACCACCACCTACCTTTCCCTTGGGAGTAATTAACCCAAGGGTCATCTTTATTATAGCCCCCCCGGGCCAATGCTTGTCTAAGTGTTGGTCCAAACTAGAGAACCGTGCGGGACCATTCCTTGGCAACTTGGATTCGTTGGTACCTGTACGCTTAGCTTATCCGGTGTTGCCCTGAGAACAAGATATGTGCAGCTCCTATCGGGATGTCGGCGCATCGGGCGGTCTTGCTGGTCTTGTTTTACCATTGTCGAAATGTCTTGTAAACCGGGATTCCGAGACTGATCGGGTCTTCCTGGGAGAAGGTCTATTCTTCGTTGATCGCGAGAGCTTGTCATGGGCTGTTGGGACACCCTGCAGGGTATAAACTTTCGAGAGCCGTGCCCGCGGTTATGTGGCAGATGGGAATTTGTTAATGTCCGGTTGTAGATAACTTGACACCAGATCCGAATTAAAACGCATCAACCGCGTGTGTAGCTGTGATGGTCTCTTCTCAGCGGAGTCCGGGAAGTGAACACGGTTTCTGTGTTATGATTGACGTAAGTAGGTGTTTAGGATCACCTCTTGATCAATGCTAGCTTCACGACCGTTCCGCTTGTTTCTCTTCTCGCTCTCATTTGCGTATGTTAGCCACCATATCATGCTTAGTCGCTGCTGCAACCTCACCACTTTACCCCTTCCTTTCCCATTAAGCTTTGCTAGTCTTGATACCCATGGTAATGGGATTGCTGAGTCCTCGTGGCTCACGGATTACTACAACAACAGTTGCAGGTACAGGTTTTGCGAGGATCCTGACGCGAGAGCGATGTTTTCTTGTTTTGGAGTTCTTCTTCTGCTTCTTCTTTGATCAGGGGATAGGTTCCAGGTCGGCAGCCTGGGCTAACAGGGTGGATATTGTTTGAGTTTCTGTTTATGATTCATCCGTAGTCGGATGTTGTTCTTGTATGTTGTATTGTTGTATTCGTGTGGCACTGTATGCCTTATGTATGTATCCCCACTATTATGTAATGTTGATGTAATGATATCCACCTTGCAAAAGCGTCTTCAAGATGCGCTTCTATCCTTGGTGGGACCTTCGAGTTCCTTTAGGATAGGGTCGCATCTTGGGCGTGATACTCTCTCCTGGGGAGCCACTGACTTTGCCAGGGTCACGGGGGAGGCGCTCGGGCACCACTTGGAGGTGTGCTTCACGGCACATTTCCTTCTGGAAGACGTAAGGAAGGAAGGGCCCAACCCTCAGGAGTTCATCACTAAGGTCGCTCAGGAGTTGCAGGAATCGAGAGTCATGCGCGGCAACCACCGCCTGCCCAGCGTTGCTCCCCATCCAAGCGAGGATGGCGGGCTGCGCGTCTGCATCGACTTCCCAGGGCTTAGTCGAGTCGCATCTCAGGAGTGCTTCTGGCCTTCACGGGTTGGGAGTTGTGCGGGTCCACCGCACAGCTACGTTTGCATGCCCTTCGGCCTCAAGCTCAAAATGCAAGGCCCCCAAGGAGTTATCACGATCAATGGAAACACCGAACGCTCTCTCCGAACGGAGGATCATACGGCGGCCCTCACGACGGAAGTACAAAGCAGCCTCTTAAGGCAATTCTCGAGTCCGACTACTAAACGTCCGGACACCGTCAAGCGCGCCTGAAGTAACCTCCAACAAGATCGCCTGGCACGTTCCGAGCACGTGTAGCAATGCGGCCCCAACCCCAGCCCTCGCGAAATCGCGAGACCAGTACCACACGTACATAACTACGCTCTGGAGATACCATGGGCTTAGGGGTAGGGGCACGACCGCGGCATGCCCGGAGAGCGGCTCAACCGCACCAAGGGCTCCCAATTGTGTCATTCTTTTTTTTTCTTATTCTCAGGACTCCATTTTCCGGAAGCCCTGTCCGGCAGTAGAATTGCCGAACTCACGATGCAACAGCCAGGGAAGCAGAAAAGTGTTGACATCGGATTTTGGCAAGGTACAAAAGGCAAGTAAGATGGCCTCAAGTAAAAGAGTTTTCGGCATGCAAAGTTTCAGGTCGACGAGTGGAATAACTTTGATGTTTAATTTATCGCCATTCGACTTTATATCGGTGGCAAGTTGCACCGAAAGTGACAAAATTCAAACATTCCGAGTGGTTTTCGCCAATCTTGCCTTCAAGACGACCTCGGATGAAGGAGTATTCTAAAGTAATTGTCTTCAGATTGTCGAGGCGATCGATTTTGATATATAAATCATCTCAATCCGAGTTCATATGCAAAGTTAGAGGCAATACTGCGGGTCAAGCTGAGTGGAAATCTGGTGCAAAGTACCGACGCCATGTCCGTGGGTCGCATGAGCAATTAGGCCCTTAAGAAGTCCTTGAATCGAAAAACCTTCAACACGAAAAGTTTCGCCTCGCCGAGCCGATCGATTTTCATATATAATTCGTCTCAATCCGAGGTCGTAACCTGGAGAGGCAAATCAAGATCAGGCTATGTTTTTGGTCGAGTGAAAGCTTACCATCCGAGTGAAAACTCACCGGTCGAGTGAAAACCTACCGATCGAGTCACCGGTCGAGTGAAAATCTACGGATCGAGTCACCGGTCGAGTGAAAATCTACCGATCGAGTCCAAGGTCGAGTGGAAACCTACCAATCGAGTCACCGGTCGAGTGAAAATTTACCGATCGAGTCCAAGGTCGAGTGAAAACCTACCGATCGAGTAAAAGGTCGAGTGAAAACCTACCGATCGAGTAAAAGGTCGAGTGAAAACCTACCGATCGAGTAAAAGGTCGAGTGAAAACCCACCGATTGATTGTCTTCCGAGTGAAAATATAGTCATCCGAGTGAAAAAGTCCAGTCGGACCATCCGAGTGAAAGACTCTAAAATCCGAGTGGATGAGCTCAAATCCGAGTGAAACTGAACATGTGCCCAAAAGTTTATCAAGATGATCTCGAATGAAGAAGTGTTCAATACAGAAGTTGTGCGTATCGTCAAGACGGTAAACTTTGCTATTGGAGTCATCGTCATCAGAGATATTATATGTCCTGCAAATTCACTACAAGACTCGGATAATTCAGTCTACCGCAAGACCGAGTCCGACTGGAAGGTAAATATGACCTCGAAAAGTATTCAAGATAGCCTTATTTGAAAAAGTGATCAACATGAGAGTTGTTCGTATCGTCGAGGCGCACAAGTTTGATATTTGGGCCATCTTGATCGGAGGTCATATGGAGGCTCGGCGGCCTGCACAAGGAGGAAGACAGAAGTTGGGCCAGATTCAGACTGGATCCGAGTTGGAATAGAACTAGGACTCTAGGACGCGAATTGATGTAATTTTTCTTGTAAGGAAAGCCTAGATGAATCCTTTACTTGTACGGGAAGTCCAGCCGCCTCTTATATATGTTAGTGACGCCGATTGAACAACACACAATCGAACAAATCAATATACTACTTTTTCCCGTCTACTTTTATCTCTCCACCGTTTTCTATCTCGCTCTTCGCTGTTCTTCGTGTTTGAGAGCTGCGAATCCCGAGGCTCTAGGGGCGAGCAATCGACCTAGGGCAGCCCATAGCCGCCGCAATCCCTGATGGGGTCCCTCCGGGCGCTGGGTTTCGGTCTGCAAAGCACCCGCCGACCGTCTTGCGATCGCTATTGTCGGTCGGGTCTCCTTCGACGTGAGCTGCGGTGCATCACCCCGGCGCCGAGGGTACACGGACGGTTCGTGTGTCAACACACTTTTGGCGACTACTGGGGACGAAGATAAATCATCATCATCCACCATGTCCGATCTTCCCAAGCCATCGAGGTAGACGCCGATAACATCATTAAGCCCATCTTGATGAGGTATCGCCGATCATCGCCAAGTCTATGAGGAGTACAAGAAGGCGCGAGGAGAAGGACTTGCAGGAGTTCCTTGCAAAGTTCAAGAAGGATCGCCAAGGCAACATCACTCCGATTGAAGAAATCAAGTTTCTCCTCTTCAAGCCGAGCGGGCTAAACACTCTGTAAGTACTACCTTTTCTCCCGAGCAAAGGCTGAGATTGAAAGTCGATTGCTGATGGTAACAATCTAGTCTATCAAACTTTCATTGAAAATACTAATGCTCAAGAATACATCTCAATCGACTAGTGGTAATGATGGTGTAGCTGCTAGTGTGCAAAACCCTAACTGCTTTACCTATCTCATCGGCGCCTCCGTGCCGATGACTTATTATCCTACCCAAACAAATCAGATTGTGGCTGCACCCATTAATCCTATTATGAGCATGCCAGGTTCGGTTGTGACGCCAACCAAACCCTACCTACAGCTACAACCACTCGACCACCGGCAAATTATGGGTCGACATACCGCCACAATTCCTACCTACAGCTAGTAACCCTACTCCTCCTATGCCATCGCCACAAGCTTCATCGTCCACTATGGATGATGGTTTAGCTAATCTTAGAGAGAAGATGGCTAAGATGCTTCGAGAGAATTTTGAGTTGAGCTACCTCGAATCGGATTTACCAAAAGCCGCACTTCGAGTACTTTGATGCCATCCAAAGCCCTCCGTGATATAAAATTCTAGATTTTGTTAAGTTTAATGGAGAAGGCACAAAACCACATGGGAGCATGTTAGTCAATACTTAGCACAATTGGGTGAGGCAGGCTCACCGAATGAGTTGAAAGTGCGTTTATTTCCTTTGTCATTAATCGGTACCGCATTTTCATGGTTTTTCTTTGCCACATGGTTCCATTCGAGTTTGGTCGCAGCTAGAGCGAAGTTTCATGATCACTTTTATAGCGGCGATAATGAACTCAAGTTATCACATCTAACATTGGTTGCGAAGCATGATGAATCGGTCTCCGATTACGTCAAGAGATTTGAGAAACGAAAAACCGTGTTTTAGTTTGGTGATAACCGAGAGAGACTTGGCAGACCTAGTGCTGAGTGGTTTGAGAACTCCCATTAGAGAAAAGCTAGAAGGCTATGAGTTTTTAAATATCAACCATGTCTTACAAAGGGCTTTGGCTCAGGAAAGCCGAAGCAAAGATCTCAAAGAAGTGCATAGATACAAATCCGATCGACCAAAGATGAATATGGTGGAATATGATAGTGATCACTCGGACGATGAGGGTGATATTTTGTTATTGAATTTGTTTGGCCATCTAAGGCCAAACCCTTTACTTGCAATGATCTGAAACCGATTCATAAGAATCGTGATGAAGAGATGAAGTTTACTTTTAACATTACTAAGTGTGATAAAATATTTGATGCTTTGCTGCAGGCTAAGATTATTAGAATATCTCATACTTTACCGCCGTTTGAAGAGATGAAACGGCGTGCTTATTGCAAGTATCATAATTCTTTTTCTCATGCTACTAATGATTGCAATGTTTTTCGACGACAGATACAATCGGCCATTAATGACGGACGATTGAACTTTTCTGAGATGCAAATTGATAAATAGCCCTTTCCAATGAACACCATGGATTTGGAGGGGAAGAAGCTGCTCATTCGGCCGGAGGTAGCCGAATCTGCTAATAAAGCTAATGTCATTGTTGGTGAGCCCAGGAAAGACAAGGAGGGCGACAAGGTCTTGGGGAGACAGGTTGTGCTTGATAAGCAACCCGGTGGCAAGGAAGTGATCAAAATCACCATCAAGAATCCTACACTCGGGGGGCAACTGCAAGTGCAAGAAAACACTCGTGTTAAATTTGTCAAGCCAAGAGTCCGAAGTTGGCAAGTGGAAGAAGAATGAAGTTAAAGTGCAGCGCAAGCGGATCAAGCCAACTTTTGATATGTTCTTTGGCCAAGTATGCTAACCAATCGGCGGTTCTAGTTTCAATCGACCGACTCATCCGAAATGACCAAGGTCACCATCGGTTGATATGTTCATCGGTATACAAAACCGAGTGGACCAAGGGCGCAGTTTTTAAGAGCAGAGGCAATCGTGTGGGATCGACTTGATTACTCATATAATGGCCGACTCAAAGATCGGTGACTATCACCACCTGGTCAAAATATGCACCGAGAGGAAATTATCCGAGTGTAAGAATGCACCTGTGGAAGCTATCCGAGTGAAAAAATGTGGATGGGTAGATTCCATCCGACTGAGTTCCATCCGAGTGGATACCATCCGAGTGACATCAATCCGAGTGGATTCCATCCAAGTAAGAAGGTGCGCCCGAGTGGAAATTTCATGCCTCTGGAAAGTCGAAAAGAATGGCGTGTTAAGTCACCGAGTGTTGCAACAGTTGAGTCGGGCAAAGGCAAGGAGAAAATGGATGTCGACTCGCTTATCTTGGGCACCAAAACATTCCCCATACAGCAGCCGACTGTGCATAATCACTCAATTGAGCCGATACTTTCTATCGCGCCAAAGCACTCGGCTAATGACCATGAAGCAAGCACCAGCCAAGTAAAGGTGAGAGATGCTAAATACACTCGACCAAAGTGGTGTCCTCCAGGGCTAACAAAGACACAGAAGAGGAAACTACAGAGGTTAAGAAGTCAAGAGATGGCGGAGCACGAGGTCGAGAAGCAAAGGGATAAGTTGTTCAATGACACTCGGCCCATGGTTCCAGCAAAACAAGTGTGGAGGCCAAAACAAATACAAGATACATCAGCTTCTACATCTATCACAGAAGTGCCTACAACACCCAAAGAGGATGATGCGACAGCTATTACATCGTTTGTGGCACTTCTTACCTCTCCTTCACTCGGACATATTTCAGAATCGGTCGATCCACTTGAAGAAGAGGTTGATATGTTGGACTATGAGTCTACGCCGGTTCATGAAGGTATGGATATCAATATGGTGTATTACTTACCCGCTGAGTTTCAGGTCTTTGTAGATGAGAAAGGGGAGGTGGCTCAGCTGGATTTTGGCCCTAAAAATGCAATATTCGAGAAGCCAAAAGAACCAGTGACACATCTAAAACCGTTATATCTCAGAGGTCATATCAATGGGTCACCGCTCACTCGGATGCTTGTGGATGGAGGTGCTGTGGTAAATCTTATGCCCTATTCGGTCTTCAAGAAATTGGGTTTGCCTGATGAAGAATTGATCAAGACCAATATGGTGCTCAACGGGTTTGAAGGCAAAGAGAAAACTGAAGCCAAAGGTGTAATGTATGTGGAGCTTACAGTCGGAAGCAAAACTTTGGCCACTGCATTCTTTGTCATTTCAGGTGCAAGGTAACTACAACGTTATACTAGGCCGTGATTGGGTTCATGCAAACCAAGTGCCATCCACTATGCACCAGTTTTTGATTCAAGGTTGATGATGAAGTGGAAGTCATTCATGCGGATAACTCGGCCTGTGTTGCTTTGGCCGATGCATCGCTGGATTGGCAACATCCCAATGCTACTTGCTTGACGGGGCGTGACTTATCAGAGTTTGATTTTCTCAGTGCGACCAAGAATGGTTTTGTGCCCGTGTCTTTAAAGCCGACTGAATGCAATCGGCTCCAAGGTGTCACATCCCTATCCTCTAGTGCTGCCTAGTGTTTGCATCTTGCTTGCATCATGTTAAATTTCCGAAAGTTGAACTGAGGAATTTTGGAAGCCTCAAAAATTAAATAAAAGAAGGGCAAAACCCCTAAAATCTCATTCATTATTTCCAAAATGGCCTTATTAAATGTTTGATATTTTGGCAAGGGTTCTGGTCCCAACCAAAAATATTGAACATTTTTATGGACTTAATTTTGGGAATTTGAATTTAAATCATTAGCTATTTGAATTTGAATTATATTCATATAATTAGAATATAACTTCAAATACCCCTGAAATATTTTATGAGCTTTTGGAAAAGTCCATCTAGCAAAACAAAAATATTCAGAGGAGTTTTTGGCATTGTTTGAATTGTACTGAATTCAAAACAGTGGCAAAAGATTAAAAAAACAGGAAATGTAAAACTATAAAAGAATGTAAACTCACTGTCCACTTACCTGGTGGCCCAACAGGACCGGCCCAAGTGGCCGGCCCAGCCCACCTACCTCCTCGCTCGTCGTCTTCCTCCTGCCAGTAGGCAGGAGCGAACACGCGCGCACCCGCGGAGCCCTCCACCTCCTGCTTCGCGCTGGAGGCCGCCCCTTCGTCCTAATCCGCGCCACGGAGACGCCCAGCACCTTCCCCCTCACTTCCCCCCAACTCTCTGGTGCCTCTCTCCCTCTCTAGCCCTGCTCCACCTCGCGCCCGAGCGCACCGCAGTGTGCCGCCGAGCACCACCGCAGCCACTGCCGCCCCCTCGACCTCTCGAGCTTACCAAGAGCTCCGCCGCTTCATCCTCGACCTCCATACCGAGCCGCGCGACGCAGGACGCCCGACAACGCCGCCTTTGCCCTCGTCTTCAACCTCGGGCATCGGAGATCGCCACCGCCGATTCGACACCTCCGAGCCGTCCCCGAGCGCGCTAAGCATCCCTACAGCCTCTATGTGAGCTCCTACGCCGTTTCCTCCTACCCGACGCTGTTCGCGACCAGAGCTATTGATTCCGCTGATCAAACGCCTGGCCAGACGAGGTCGACGCCGGCCACACCGGTGACCATTTGGTCATCCGTTGGTGTGCAACGTTCGCAGCCTCGCAGAGTGCATCCCTTAGCGACTGGTTCGCTCGATCGCGAGCCGCAAAGCAAAACTCACGAACGGCGAACTCGGCCGCCGCTCAGTGGTCGTCGCCGCCGACCCGGCCTCCTGCGCCCAGCTGCGTGCACCCCTAGATGCGGGCGAGCGAGGGCTTCCTCGTAGTGCCCCAAGCGCGTCCAGCCGCCGCCCGTAGTGTGTTCCCGAGCGTCGCCGCCGCGTTCGCGTGTTCGCGGCGTTCAACCCCGGCGAGTGCCGACGTGGCCACTTAATTAGGGCCTAAACACCCCGGTAATCACCCCCTGGTGCCACTGCCATGTGGGCCCCGAGCCTAATTAAGTTAGTTTAATTTTTCTGTTTAGGTTAGTGCTAATCTGTGGACCCCACATGTCAGATTTTGACTTAGTCAAGTCAACATTGACCGGTCCCACATGTCAGCGACCTAAGCAGCCCTGCGTGACATCGACGATGGGTCCCACAGGTCAGGTTTGACCTGGCCGACCCAGTTGACCTGCTGACGTCATATCTACGTCATGCTGACGCAGTAATGCAATTTTCTGGATTTATTCTTATTCTGAAAAATCCAGAAAATACCACAAACTTCAAAAATTCATAGAAATTCAACCATAACTCCAAATGAAATAAATTATATATGAAAAATGATCAGAAAAATCCAATCTATCCATCTGTACCATTTTCATGCATGTTAGAACAACTTATATCTGCTTTTTAGCACAAATCATATAATGGCATTTAAATATCCACTTATGGAGTTTGAATTTGAATCCTGGATTCAAACCAACTTCATTTAATGTGGTTGCTAGTTGCATTAGCTCAATCAACAGCATATTGCCATGACATTATCATGCATCATATTTGTTGCATTGCATTGATTGTGTTCCTCTTTGTCTGCCGGTAATTGTCCCCTCTCGATAGACGTGGTTTCGACGATGAGATCGATGACACTGATGAAGAGCTATATTATCTTCGGAAGTGCCAGGCAAGCAAAACCCCCTTGTTCATTCCGATACAATTCTATTCTCTCGCTCCTGCTCTCTTTTACTGCATTAGGACAGCAACGATTCATTTGTTACTTGCTGCGGTAGCTGAACCCCTTTATCCTCTGCATGACCTGTCATTGCCACAGTAAATAGATGAAACCCACTAGCATGAGTAGGAGTTGTTTGAGCCCTGATGTGCCTACTCATTCATGCTTGTTTGTCATGCCTGCTATTGCTTAGAGTTGTGTCAGGTCTGATTCATCGGGAATGAATCGGAGGTGTGTGAACATGTCCTACTGTTGAGAGCTAAATGTGTGAACACGATTTGGTAAAGGTAGCGGTGAGAGGCCATGTAGGAGTACATGGTGGGTTGTCACATTGCAGCCGTCCTCAGGAACTGAGTTCTGTGTTTGTGATCCATGAACAGCTACTACCACGCATTGGAATGCTTAAGTGCCCCTCTCGGCTTCTTAATCACCTTGTTCTCTGTCCAGGAGTTGCAACTAGTTTCTGGTGTTTGTAGGTAGTGTTAGTAGTCTACCAAGTGGCACCGATGCATGTGGGCTTGGGATGGACTAGGCACTGATGGCACGGTGTACCAAGCGAGATCCACCCGCCGAGGTGGGCTTGGGAACCCTGTTCACATCGCTTGGGGCCGTGAGCGACACCCGCCGGATCTCCTTGCGGATGGAACCCGAATAGGCGATAAACCGGACGAGAGACTTGTGTGTTTAGGTAGGCGTGGCCGACTCCCTCGCTGGCTTCCGCTTGAAGGTTGCCGAGGTACATGACGTGTCTGTATGCGATAAGTGGCGAGAGCGTGTGAAGAAGTACACCCTGCGTAGGTTATCATTATCTATTGAATAGCCGGATTCCTCGGATATGGAAACTTGGACCCTTGCATAGTTCATAGACAAGTGTAAGTGGATACTCTAAAATACGCAAGATAAGCGTGAGTGCTATGGATGGCGCTCGTGAGGGAGACGGAGCGGATCCATAGTGGAGTATTGATATGGTGAATATGTGGACTCGTGAGCGCCACCTCAAAAGAGTTACTTGCAGTCATAGTTCAGGATAGCCACCGAGTCAAAGCTGGCTTGCTGCAGTTAAACCCCACTATCCCCTTTGTTGATAATGATGCATAAGTAGATAGTTCTGATATAAGTCTTGCTGGGTACATTTGTACTCACGTTTGCCTATTTTATGTTTTTGCAGAGAGACTTTAGTCTCGCTAGTAGTTCCGCTTGGACTTCGACGTTTAGCTTGATACCTCAGCTACGATCTTGTGCCCTTGGCAGGATCTAGTAGATAGTCAGGCTTCTAAGCCTTTTCATTCGTAGATGTCTGTACTCAGACATGATAAGCTTCCGCTTGTGCTTGACTTGTATGCTCAATGTTGGGTCGTGAGACCCTGTTTGTAATATCTCGCTCCTCGAGCCTATTGAATACATACTTGAGTCGAGAGTCATGTTGTGATGCCATGTTGTATTTGCACATATCGAGCATATTGTGTGTATGATATTGAAATGCTTGGTATGTGTGGGATCCGACTATCTAGTTGTTTATCCTTAGTAGTCTCTCTTACGGAAATGTCTCCTAGTGTTCCATCGAGCCATGGTAGCTGCTCATCGCTCCGGAGCACTTAGGCTGGCCGGCATGTGTCCTTCTTCGCTCTCGTGTCTGTCCTTCGGGAAATGTCACGCGATGAATACCGAGTCCTGTTAGCCCGCTACAGCCCGGTTCACCGAGTCTGCTAGCCCAGTGCTACAGCACTGGATTCACTCGCCGATGACCGACACGCTCGATCTTTGGGTCATGGATGCTGTCCCTCGTAAGTCTGTGCCACTTTGGGTTTACGACTAGCCATGTCAGCCCGGGCTCCTTATCATATGGATGCTAGCGACACTATCATATACGTGTGCCAAAAGGCGCAAACGGTCCCGGGAAAAGGTAAGGCGACACCCGTGGGGATACCGTGCGTGAGGCCGCAAAGTGATATGAGGTGTTACAGGCTAGATCGATGTGACATTGAGTCGGGGTCCTGACACAAGGTATGATAGGTTTAAATGGATTCTAATTCCGAGTGGTTACAAAAACGTCTTGCAAAATATCGGTCCAGCGAGAACGATATGTATGAGTCTATTGAGGAGTTGGATGACATGGATAAACTTGGACAAGGTTTTACATCGGCCGATCCGTTAGAAGAGGTAGATATCGGAGACGGATCAGTCAGTCGACCGACATTTATAAACAAAAATTTGAAAGCCGATTGTAAAGCTAAATTAATCAAGCTATTGAAAGAATATGTTTGTTGCTTTGCATGGGAATATCATGAGATGCCAGGGTTGAGCCGAGAGCTAGTGGAGCATCGGTTGCCTATAAAGGCCGGTTTTAGACCTTATAAACAGTCGGCCAGAAAGTTTAATCCAAAAACATATGACCGGATCAAGGAAGAGATCGGTCGACTGCTTGAAGCTAAATTCATTCGACCTTGCGGTATGCTGAGTGGATTTCTAACATTGTCCCAAAGGAGAAGAAGGGATCCGCAAGTTGAGGGTGTGCATTGATTTCAGAGATGTGAATAGGGCTACACCCAAAGATGAGTATCCCATGCCAATAGCCGATATGCTTATTAATGATGCTACGGGCATAAGGTTATTAGCTTTCTAGATGGTAATGCGGATACAATCAAATTTTATGGTCAAGAGGACATGTACAAAACAGCTTTCCGATGTCCTGGTTTCCTTGGTTTATTCGAGTGGACAAGTGATGACATTCGGATTGAAAATGTCAGCCACGATCAAAGGGCTATGAATTTGATTTTCCACGATTTACTCGGTGTCATACTTGAAGTTTATATTGATGATATTGTTGTCAAATCGGATGCTTTTGAATCTCACTTGGCCGATTTGCGTTTAGCTTTTGAAAGAATGAAAAAGTATGGACTGAAGATGAATCCTTTGAAGTGTGCATTCGGCGTGTCAGCTGGCAAATTTTTGGGTTTCATTATTCATGAAGATGGCATCGAAATCGATCCCAAAAAGATAGAGGCCATACAGAAAGTGGAGGCTCCAACATGCAAGAAAGATATGCAAAAGTTCCTTGGCAAGGTCAATTATTTGAGAAGGTTCATAGCTAATCTGTCAGGGAAAGTTGATGCATTCACTCCTATCCTTCGGTTAAAGAATGATGTTGATTTCACTTGGGGGGCAAAACAGCAAGAAGCCTTTGATATGATCAAGAATTATTTGTGCACTCCTCCGGTGATGAAAGCACCCAAACATAGAGAGCCTTTTAAACTTTATATCGCAGCAGAGGAAGGTGTTATTGGTGCTTGTTTGACTCAAGATACCGAAGGAAAAGAGCATGCCATTACATATTTTAGCAGACGTTTATTGGACGCCGAGACAAGGTATACATTTATTGAAAAACTATGTCTATGTTTATATTACGCTTGCACAAAATTGAGACATTACCTAGTGCAGAGTGCTTGTGTAGTAGCTTGTCAAACCGATGTCATTAAGTACATGTTGCATAGGCCAATTCTTAGTGGTAGAATTGGCAAGTGGGCTTATGCTTTGACTGAGTATGATTTGGCTTATGAATCTCTAAAATCCATGAAAGGCCAAATTGTTGCTAATTTCATTGTTGAGCATCGGATTAATGACAAGCATGATGTTGATATGAACCTTGTTTCATTAGTGCCATGGAGATTTTACTTTGATGGTTCAGTTTGTAGCAATGGCCAAGGTGTTGGCATTGTTTATATATCTCCTCATGGTGCTGTTTTTGAAGCCTCATGCCCCTTAGAATATTTTTGCACAAACAATCAAGCCGAATATGAAGCATTGTTATTCGGTCTAGAGATGTTACTTGCTATAGGTGTTACACATATTGAGGCTTACGGTGATTAGTTACTAGTGGTGCAAAGCAAATATCCGAGTCTTTCGGTGTTTTGACGAATCACTTAATGTTTATCTTGATAAATGTCTAGATATAATTTCTACTTTGGATTGTTTTAGCATTGCACATATATCTAGACATGACAACTGGAAAGCAAATGAGTTGGCACAGCAAGCATCCGGATATCATGTTGATCATCGATGTTTCATATCTCTCAAAGACCGATGTCTTGTCTTGCCAATATGGGAGAGGCCGAACCTGAACCCACTGATTCGGCCATTAACAAAAAATCTAGTGCAGGTGATAATTCGATCGAGAAAGCCCATTGTTGATTACTTGTGCAATCCGAGTGAAAGGGTGGACAGGGCTGTTCGGCGTATGGCTTTCAAGTATACAATGAGAGATGATGGTCTTTATCGCCGAACAGTCGATGATGTTCTTCTAAAGTGTTTGGATGAGGACCAGGCCAGAGTTGCTATGGGAGAAGTACATGAAGGCATTTGTGGCACTCACCAGTCGGCTCCCAGAATGAAATGGTTATTGCGACGTGCTAGGTTTTATTGGCCGACTATGATAAATGATTGCTTCAGATATTATAAAGGGTGTGAAGCTTGTCAAAAGTTTGGTGATATTCAATTAGCTCCTGCTGCTATGTTACATCCTATTATCAAACCATGGCCTTTCAGAGGTTGGGGTTTAGATTTCATTGGACAAATTCACCGCCTTCCTCAAAAGGGCATCGGTTCGATTGGTGGCAATCGATTATTTCACTAAATGGTCTCAAGCAAGTACCTCTCAAGAACATGACACATACGGAGTTAATTCAATTCATAACCGAGCACATTATTCATAGATTCGGTATTCCTCAAACGTTAACTACAGATCAAGGTTCATCTTTTATGTCACACCAAGTCGAGAGTTTGCGAATCTTATAATATAAAGTTGCTCAATTCCTCTCCATATTATGCCCAAGCTAATGGACAAGCTGAGTCTAGCAATAAAATTCTAATCAAGCTCATCAAGAAGAAGATTGAGGATAATCCGAGGAGATGGCATGAGTTGTTGTCCAAGCTTTATGGGCACACAGAATTTCAAGGCATGGTGCTACGAAGGTGACTCCATATGAGCTAGTATATGGTCGAGGCTGTTTTACCAAAGGAGGTAAATTTGAATGCTTTGAGAATAGCCAAACAAAATGATTTATCGGCAGAGACTTTATAACTTAATGATGGACAATATTGATGAGGTTGCCGATAAACGTTTGGTTGCTTTGGAGTCCATAGAGAGAGATAAGTTGAGGGTACCAAGAGCTTACAATAAGAAAGTCAAGTTGAAGAATTTTCAAGTTGGTGATCTCGTTTGGAAAGTGATTCTGCCGATTGGTTCAAGAGATAGAAAATTCGGGAAGTAGTCTCCAAGTTGGGAAGGTCCTTTTAGGATTACAAGGGTTGTTCCCGGAAATTCATATTTGGTGGAATCAATACAAGGGGCATTGTTACCTCGAGCTCTCAACGGAAAATATTTGAAGAAGTACCACCCGAGTGTGTGGCAGAAGCTTGAGTAGGCAATGGCCGATATACGATTATCGCCTTAGCACAAACATGGCCGATACATAATTATCGCCCCGAGGAAAATAAATGGCCGATGGAGTGTTGACATCATCCTTAGAACAAACACCGCAGCATATTATTTTTCGCATGCAAGCTTTGCCAAAAAGAGGGGGCATGTGTTGACATCGGATTTTGGCAAGGTACAAAAGGCAAGTAAGATGGCCTCAAGTAAAAGAGTTTTCGCATGCAAAGTTTTAGGTCGACGAGTGGAATAACTTTGATGTTTAATTTATCGCCATTCGACTTTATATCGGTGGCAAGTTGCACCGAAAGTGACAAAATTCAAACATTCCGAGTGGTTTTCGCCAATCTTGCCTTCAAGACGACCTCGGATGAAGGAGTATTCTAAAGTAATTGTCTTCGCCTTGTCCAGCGATCGATTTTGATATATAAATCATGTCAATCCGAGTTCATATGCAAAAGTTAGAGGCAATACATCGCAGGCCAAGCCGAGTGGAAATCGGCACAAAGTACCACACGCCATGTCCGTGGGTCGCGGAGCAATTAGGCCCTTAAGAAGTCCTTGAATCGAAAAACCTTCAACACGAAAAAGTTTCGCCTCGCCGAGCCGATCGATTTTCATATATAATTCGCCTCAATCCGAGGTCGTAACTCGAGAGGCAAATCAAGATCAGGCTATGTTTTTGGTCGAGTGAAAGCTTACCATCCGAGTGAAAACTCACCGGTCGAGTGAAAACCTACCGATCGAGTCACCGGTCGAGTGAAAATCTACCGATCGAGTCACCGGTCGAGTGAAAATCTACCGATCGAGTCACCGGTCGAGTGAAAATTTACCGATCGAGTCCAAGGTCGAGTGAAAACCTACCGATCGAGTAAAAGGTCGAGTGAAAACCTACCGATCGAGTAAAAGGTCGAGTGAAAACCTACCGATCGAGTAAAAGGTCGAGTGGAAACCCACCGATTGATTGTCTTCCGAGTGAAAATATAGTCATCCGAGTGAAAAAGTCCAGTCGGACCATCCGAGTGAAAGACTCTAAAATCCGAGTGGCTGAGCTCAAATCCGAGTGAAACTGAACATGTGCCCAAAAGTTTATCAAGATGATCTCGGATGAAGAAGTGTTCAATACAGAAGTTGTGCGTATCGTCAAGACGGTAAACTTTGCTATTGGAGTCATCATCATCAGAGATAGTATATGTCCTGCAAATTCACTACAAGACTCGGATAATTCAGTCTACCGCAAGACCGAGTCCGACTGGAAGGTAAAGATGACCTCGAAAAGTATTCAAGATGGCCTTATTTGAAGAAGTGATCAACATGAGAGTTGTTCAGATTGCCGAGGCGCACAAGTTTGATATTTGGGCCATCTTGATCGGAGGTCATATGGAGGCTCGGCGGCCTGCACAAGGAGGAAGACAGAAGTTGGGCCAGATTCAGATCGATCCGAGTTGGAATAGAACTAGGACTCTTGGACGCGAATTGATGTAATTTTTCTTGTAAGGAAAGCCTAGATGAATCCTTTACTTGTGCGGGAAGTCCAGCCGCCTCTTATATATGTTAGTGACGGCCGATTGAACAACACACAATCGAACAAATCAATATACTACTTTTTCCTGTCTACTTTTATCTCTCCACCGCTTTTCTATCTCGTTCTTCGCTGTTCTTCGTGTTTGAGAGCTGCGAATCCCGAGGCTCTAGGGCGAGCGAATCGACCTAGGGCAGCCCATAGCCACCGCAATCCTGACGGGTCCCTCCCGGTGCGCTGGGTTTCGGGTCAGCAAAGCACCCGCCGACCGCCTTGCGATCGCATTGCCGTCGTCGGGTCTCCTTCGACGTGAGCTGCGGTGCATCACCCCCGGCGTCGAGGGTACACGTGACGTGTTCGTGTGTCAACAAAAAGCTACGTCGAGTGTCCAGGTGGTCTCTATTATGAGCAGTATACCTGTTTTACATACCATCCCGCAGCCTACCCCTGGAGGGGGACATGTTAAATAGTCCCATCCCTTGGTTATCGCACTATTTGTATCGTTCTGCTTTCGTTGCAGTATTTTTTTTTAAAATGCATCGCTTTTTGCCTATTATTGCATTCCTTTTTCTATCTACATATGTTCACTTATGACATGTTGCATCCGTACGCTTTGGTACAGCCAAATACACTAGGGGCTTAAGTACCCCAAAATATGGTGTGAAGTCCGAACACTTTAACAAGTGCGGCACCCCAAACTTATAGCATTATATGCATCGGCTCCGAATCATGTCTTGGGTCAATAGTTGGGTTTGCCCGGCTCCCATATTTTTGTACCTTACATTCCGCTATATCGGCTAAGGTAGGCTGGGAGAACCACCGCGATTGTGCCCTGTTGAGCTGGGTTGAGCACCTCGATGGAGAAAGCTAAAACTGACCGCCATGATAGGGCGAGAGCCGGTCGCTATTCGAGAGGTTTTTCGAGTCCCTAAAGACTTATGCCGCTTAGAGCGAGGAGTCGGCTTTGTCCGCCCAGCGTGATAGCGCCCTCAATTCGTGTTCTGAACACTAGGGGCTTCACGGAAATTTAAAATTATAGAATTCTATGGCTAAGTGGGAGTGTTCAAGCATTATAGTCCCGTTGCCTTGTTCGTTGTGTTGAGGGCCTCCTCAAGGACCCAAGAATGGGAACAAGAGCCAAGTTTATCCCGAACACCCCAAAGACTCGTGGCATGGGGGCTGAAGCCAACGACTTGCCATCTCTCAAATTTGATAAACGGTCGCACAGAAGGTAATATTTTAAATCAACAAGCGTTGCTTAGCGCATATGAACAAAGTTTTTAGCGCACAGGATAACAACTGCGAGTCTACTCAAAAATTAAATCTTTGGAGCACTCACCCGCTATAAGGCGGGTGAGGGAGTCCTGGACTAGGGGGTGTCCGGATAGCCGAACTATCATCTTTGGCCGGACTCCAAGACTATGAGGATACAAGATTGAAGACTTCGTCCCGTGTCCGGATGGGACTTTCCTTGGCGTGGAAGGCAATCTTGGCAATACGGATATGAAGATCTCCTACCATTGTAACCGACTCTGTGTAACCCTAGCCCTCTCCGATGTCTATATAAACCAGAGGGTTTTAGTCCGTAGAACAACAATCATACCATAGGCTAGCTTCTAGGGTTTAGCCTCCGTGATCTCGTGGTAGATCTACTCTTGTACTACCCATATCATCAATATTAATCAAGCAGGAGTAGGGTTTTACCTCCACCGAGAGGGCCCGAACTTGGGTAAAAACATCGTGTCCCTTGTCTCTTGTTACCATCCCCCTAGACGCACAGTTTGGGACCCCTACCCGAGATCCGCCGGTTTTGAAACCGACAGCGGGCAGCCGCCGAGTAGCTAGATCCGATGGAGCTCTCCTCCTGAAACGAGCTCTTGGATCGCATCGCCACCCTGGGAGTCGCTATAGACTTCAGATTGGGCCTAAAACCGATCTGAGAGAGATCAACTCTCCCCAGGCTACCAACCATGTTGCTTTGGTGGAGGAACAGCACGGCGACTCTTCTTCTATATTAAGGACAAGCTATGTCCGGATTCCCGACCCCTCCATGCCGGATTCCCGTGGAGGGACGGACGTTGATCAAGTCCTGAACCTAAAGTCAGGCAGCGGGCTGGATTCATCGGACAATATCCAAAAACCCAAGCTTCCAAGTTCGGAAACTTTTCGGCCCTTGAGTCTTAGATTGGACGGGGTTCCGAATTTAATTACACCCGCCCACCCAAACACAAGCGATCTATCCCCAATCCGGCAAGAGCTCGCTGAAACAGTACACCATTACTGGGCCAGATTCCTCCTGATTATGGACAGGATAAAGGACTGCCACGAGGAAGACGCAATCTCACTTTTATGCAATAATTGCACGGACAAGGGAATCCTAAATGCCATAAGTCGACGTGAAATTACACGCTTTGCCAACTTGGTGTCCATAGTACGAAAGTACTGTGCGATGGAGAGCGCTTGGAAAACCGAAACCAAATTCTGGGATAATCCGGCTCCAAATACAACCCTAGTCCGAAATAAAGGGGTGCATCATCGCCAGGCACCTGGGTTAAACACCAAAAAGCAAAAAACCCCTAAAGGGCACGAAACCGTATTGGAGGGATGGCTCAATGGACCCTGCAAAATTCATAGTACTGAGGGCGCCACTCCAACTCATAGCCTTCGGGCATGTTGGATACTATGGCAGGTGGCCAAAAGTGGCGAAGAGTTTCTAGCCCAGAGAGCCAACCCAGCAACACCAGTATGGTATTAACAGTCTTCGAGACTTTCGCATCAAGTTATATGCGGAAACGAACACTCCGCAGCCTTGCCGAAGTCTACCAAGTAGCAACAATAAACCCATGGAGTGATACGGCTATTACCTTTAATGCCAGTGACGAACCTAAATTCCGAACAGCCCGAGCACCAGCCGCATTGGTCCCCAGTCCAATAGTGGACGGATTTCTCCTTACTAAGGTACTCATGGACGGTGGCAACGGATTAAACCTCATTTACGAGAAAACCCATCGAAAAATGGAAATAGACTAGAGCCGCATTGAGTGAAGCAGCACAACCTTTAGAGGAATAATCCCTAGTCGGGAAGCATGCTGCACAGGAAAAATCACACTAGACGTGGTGTCGGCTCACCGGACAATTACAGGTCTGAGGAGGTCACGTTCCAAGTGGCCCCATTCAGCAGCAGATATCACGATTTATTAGGGCGAGAGGCATTCACAATTTTTCAAGCTATACCCCATTACGGGTACATGAAGCTCAAAATGCCCGGGCCCAACGGAATCATCACTCTCGTGAGTGATCCGAACATAGCACTCCGTGCCGAAAATAAGAAAGCCGCACTAGCCCTCGAGGCACTATCCGAAGCCCTAGCGGGCGAAGAACTCACTGCGTTGCGCTCCACGGTGAACAGGGACGATGTGATACTCGATAAGAGATCCAAGTCCACCTCTTTTAAACCAGCAGACGAAATAGTCAAATTCCATGTTCATCCAACGGACCCGACAAAGACGGCCTCCATTGGGGCATAGTTAAACCCTGATGTAGACGCCGCACTATGAGAATTCCTACGGGAAAATTGGGACATTTTTGCCTGGCACCCTTCAAACATGCCAGGAATCCCACGCCGGCTGGCCGAGCACAACCTAAATATCCTAAAAGGATTTAAGCCAGTCAAACAGGCTCTTCGGCGATTTTCCGAACCCAAGAGACAGGCAATGGGAGAGGAGCTAGCCAAACTATTGGAAGCCGGATTCATTAGAGATATAAAACATCCGGACTGGCTAGCAAACCTGGTGATGGTACCAAAGAAGGATAAATCCTGGCGCCTATGTGTCGACTTCAAAGACATTAACAAGGCTTGCCCAAAGGATCCATTCCCCCTCCCCCGCATCGATCAAATCATCGACGCTACAACAGGACACGATTCATTGTGCTTCCTCGACGCATAATCTGGCTACCACCAAATCAAGATGGCAGAGCCAGACCAAGCCACAACGGCATTCACCACTCCATATGGACCATTCTGCTTCAACACAATGCCCTTCGGGCTCAAAAATGCCGGTGCAACATATCAGCGCATGATTCAGACATGTCTGGCAAACCAGATCGGCAAAACAGTGGAGGCATATGTAGACGATGTGGTCGTCCAATCCAAGCATGTTGAAACTCTAGTAGACGACTTGAAGCTCACATTCGACAATCTCCGAGCATATGACATTAAGCTCAACCCGGAAAAATGCGTTTTCGGCGTACCAGCCGGAAAGCTCTTGGGCTTCATTGTATCCGGTAGAGGAATTGAAGCAAACCCAGCCAGATCGAGCTCTGTCACAATTGATATCCCAAAAGACCTCAAGCAAATACAAAATTGATCGATGCGTATGCTCGAGCCGCTTTTATCTCCCGCTTAGGAGAAAAGGCATTACCCTTTATCGCCTCCTTCGTGCAATCAATACTTCAAGTGGATTTGATGCCACACACCGGACTCGAAGAAATCAAAGCCATATTGGCAAAAAATCCGGTCCTGGCCGCGCCCAACTTGGGCGAACCAATATTATTATATATCGCGGCAACACATCAAGTTGTAAGCGTGGTGCTCGTCGTCGAACGAGAAACGGACGGACACAAGTTCCCCCTTCAAAAACCTGTTTACTACGTGTCCACTGTCCTAACTCCATGCAAGTCCCGGTATCCACATTACCAGAAGATAGCGTACGCGGTGTTCATGGCATCCCGGAAGCTGCTACACTACTTCCAAGAGTGTTCGATAACAGTAGCCTCCAAAATACCTCTTAATGACATTATAAACAACCGCGATGCAACGGGCCGGATTGCCAAATGGGCCATCGAGCTCCTCCCATTCGACATAACCTATAAAGCACGACGAGCTATCAAGTCGCAAGTTTTGGCTGACTTCATCGCCGAATGGACTGAAGCCGAACTCCCTAAAGAGTACGGCGCATACTCCAATCAGACTATGCACTTCGACGGCTCCAAAATGTTGGCCGACCTGGGGGCTGGCATCGTCCTGACGTCCCCAACCGGAGACATAGTCCAATACGTACTCCAGATAATGTACACGGACTCCAACAACACAGCCGAATACGAGGCCCTTCTACATGGCCTCCGGATGGCGGTCTCCATGGGCATTAAACGCCTAGAGGTGCGCGGGGATTCGAACCTCGCGATATCCCAAATAAATGGAGACTTTGACGCCAAGGATCCGAAAATGTCAGCTTACCGTAATGCCGTCCTGAAAATGTTAGCTCGGTTTGAAGGGATCGAATTTCACCATATAGCCCGAGATAATAACCAGGCGGCGGACATACTGGCACGCATCGGCGCAAAGAGCGATGCCGTCCCACGCAACATCTTCCTGGAGCGGCTTTTCAAGCCATCCGTACAATGGGAAGGGGAGTCTAGAAACGATAATCCGGACCCAACCGCACTGCCCACGAAAGAATGGCAGTCATTGCCCCGTGGACGGAACCATTCCTAGCCTACTTAACCAGGCAGGAACTTCCCGAGGATCAAAACGAGGCCCGCTGCATAGTACGGCGATCGAAAGCCTATAAGGTCCATGAGGGAGAGCTTTATAAGAAAAGCACAACCGGAGTCCTTCAAAGGTGTATCTCCAAAGAGGAAGGGTGAAATCTTCTGGCTGAAATTCATGCCGGACTCGGTGGGCACCACGCCGTAGCCCGGGCCCTTGTAGGCAAGCCTTCCGTACAGGATTTTATTGGCCGACGGCACGGGCAGATGCTCAGGACTTAGTCCAACGTTGCGTTGGTTTCCAGCTCCTTGCTAATCAAAGCCACATGCCACCCACCACCCTCAAAACTATACCCATCACCGCCGTCATGCTGGGGCTTGACATGGTTGGACCCCTTAAAGGAGGAACCCACAAGCAAAAATACCTATTGGTCATGGTGGACAAATGCACCAAATGGATAGAGGCCAAGCCAGTTAAAATGGCCGAATCTGGACCTGTGATAGACTGCATATCAGGGGTAGTACACTGTTACGGCGTCCCCCAAAGCATCATCACTGATAACGGCACGAACTTCACGGCCGACGAGGTTAAACTCTGGTGCAAAAACATGGGCATCAAGCTCGACTACCATCAAACTAACGGTCAAGTCGAGCGAGCAAATGGTCTAATCATGAGCGGCATCAAACCCAGACTAGTGCTGTCCCTTAAGGAATCTAACACACACTGGGTAGAGGAGCTCGACACCGTACTCTTGGGGTTGCGGACAACGCCGAATCGCACTACCGAATTCACACCATTTTTTATGGTATACGGCGCAGAGGCAGTTTTGCCCTGCGACATAATTCATGACTCACCTCGCGTGCACATGTACGAAGAAAGAGAAGCCGAGCTGCATCGGCAGGACAGTTTGGATGCTTTAGAGGAGGAGCGCGACGTGGCAAAAGCTCGTTCCGCATTCTATCAACAGCAGGCTCGAAGATATCAAAGCAGAGAAGTATGGGCCAAAACTTACAATGTTGGTGAACTAGTTCTACGCCTGCCGGACAAGAAAAAGGACAAACTCAAGCCCAAATGGGAGGGTCCATTCTTCATCGACCAAGTCCTGACCGGCGGAGCGTACCATCTGCGAAACGCATCGTATAACCCACTCGAGCGAAACCCATGGAACACAGCCCGTCTTCGAAGATTCTACGCCTAGCGCCGGACTCCGAGTTCGTCTCCTTCCTCCGTCTACGTTTTATACTTTAGCTGTCTTTTATTTCTCTCCTTCTCCCTCCCCTTTTTTCTCACAACCCTTCGGAGGCTCGCCTGCGCATTGTTCGCACACACTTGACGTGCTACTCGCACTCATTATACCTGGGAGCTTCTTTAACAGAAGCTTACTTATACAGGCTTTATGCCCAACACATGTGTCACACTTCCGCATGTACCTTTTATTCACCATTATATGCATCGATATGACTTAAGTTTTGGCCAAGCTGGGTTGCCTGGCTCCTGTGCTTACCCCTACGTTCCCGATTGTATGGCTAGGAGGTAAAGGGAGCACCTCTGCGATTGTTACTGCCGGGTCAGCCGGATGTGTACCTCGGACTGGGTGAAGCCGAAAGCTAGCGTTCTTAAGGGAATATTCGGTCGGTGAATTAAAAGACGAATTCTTACTTATTCATTTATCTGCCCCCAGATGTTTTTCTGCTTTTTTTGCAGTCTGGACATGCACTTTAGGGCATGCCTCCCGGGGAAAGGAACCCCTAACGGAACTATTCTCCCTGGAAGATGTTTCTTACTAATCATGTAATATAACATAAGTAGTTGGGCACTTGTCGGATAAAGCACTTATGACCCCTATGCCTGGTCTCCACACATGCCCTGGTTCTTACGTAACCACGAGGGCATTCGGACACACTCCAGACTGTCGAGTCCCGAGGTTGAAGCGAAAAGGTTTGCAACGACAAACGATCTACAATCCGGCTAGAAGGCATTTTACATTTCATTTTAAATTACATAGTCAAAGTGACTGATCGTATTCCTCGTCAATACCATCTAATAGGCTGTCTAGTTTACAGTCCCGCTGGGAACACTTTGCGGTCAACTCTACTTGGCCGTACACTAAGCTCACAGGGATCTCCTTCCCATCGGGCCCCATAGGCCCGACCTCGGCCATGTGGTTTGGGTCAGCCTTCGTGTACCACGTCTTCACCATAGCCCAGGCCTCCCTGGCGCCTTGACGACAGGCCGATATCTTCCATAGCCGAAAGCACTGATGTGCTCCCTGAAGCTTCTCCGCAAGCTCTCCAAGACCTTGGGGTAGGGAGATGGATGGCCACAAGGCCTGGGCGACGCCGATCATCACCTGCCGAACTCGTTCGTGCAGTTGCAGCATCTTGGGAAGTAGGTCACCCGTTGAACCGGGCATTTCCTCTGCAGGACGACCTATGAGCATACCTACAAGACATATTTCTGTTAATCGACTTCCTCACCGAACTCATCTTTTCAAAAAGTTCGCTCAAGCACTTAATATAAATGCCGCGACGAAGCCGCCGATTCTCCTTCACGGAGTCAGACGGCTGGGCCCGAACATCTTTTAGTTCCTCTCCCAGCTGGGTTTTGGCATCCTGGAGGTTATTTTTCTCTTGCCGCACCCTTGTCAGCACCTTCTCACCGGCGTTTAGCTGGCGTAGTAGCTGTTGCCTGTCCGGATCAAGTCCGGCGCCATCTGCAATATTATTGTCAGACTTATACACACGCCGCACTTCACAAACTACTTATCTTTCGAAGTATATATTACCGAAGGGGTCTGTGGCCCCCTCCATGGCTAGTCTTGCCTCAAGTTGGGCCTTGCACTCTTGAAGCTCCCTGGGACAGGTGGGTATTCTTTCTCAGAAGATCCTCAGATAACAAATGATCCTTAAATCAGTTATTCTAACTATTTTAAGTCTCGGGGCTACCGCATATATAAGCTGTCAAAATTCTCACCGTATGTCTTTCACATACCGCCCGCGGGCTCTGCTAGACCATCTTGAGCGGCACGGAGGTGCGCACCTCCCAAATTAAAGGCATTCAATGCCTCTTGGGAGAAACATGCGTCACGAAGGATTGTCCGGCGGCGCCTGTGATTCATGGCACTCTCCACCTTAGATCTGGTGGCGGACAACCTGTCGGCATCCTCCGTTGGAGGAGCACCCGACGCGCGCCTTGTGTTCGCCTCCCCCTCCGGACCTAGCGATGGATCCTGGCTGGCGGAGGCTTGACTGGCAACCTCTCCGGACACAGTCTGGCGGGCGCTCTTTCTCCTGAAAAAATCACGAGCGTTTGTATGCCTTCCAGGAATCTTTCTTGGAAACATGGTGGCGTGCCATACCGCTGCGGTGGCATCTCGATCCGCACCGCACTTCTTTTCCGCCTACTGGGGCGAGCTGCCCCTTGTTGGCCAGCCGCCGCGGGCTCGGCTTCCCGCCTTGAAGGCACCTCCTGCGGAACACCGTTTGTATGCAATGATCAGAAATAAGCATGGATGGGTCATGGTATCAGGACTTCGGTCACAGTTACCTGGGAAGCTGGAAATATTCCGGGGTAGTCGGCCGTAATGGCGACCAAAGCATTGTCGATGCTAAGTTGGTGGAACACCCCATCGATCAGCTCCACCTGTATGTCCGGATCCTCTTCGGAGGCCGAATCGAGGGACCGTCCCGGATCCTCGGGTTGTGGAGCCGGGCTGTGTATATCCTCTACGGCTCGGCGCAGTTCCTGCGACGAAATCACAAAATGAGATACTTAACCATGGGAATATGGATCGGATAGGCAAAAAGAAATGTCCGCTTACCCAGCTCCGAGGATTGTTCATAGAAAACCCGTTTAGTGGACTGACGCGGAGAAAATCCTCCTTTTCCCCTTTGTACAGGCCGGAGAAGATCTTCACCAGATCGGCGACCGATCCCGGCCCTTTACGGCCATGGTGGGTGGCATCATCCTCCCCGTTGAAATCCCACATGGGGTGGCCACTATACTGGAGCGGCTGCAACCCCCGCATAATGCATGTCGCCATGACTCCGATCATGGTCAATCCGAAATGAGCCAATAATCTTATTCGGCCCATCAGGTAAAGGACATCCCTGTCATTCTCCCGTTGAGAGCTCCGCGGACGCCAACTTAGGTGTTTCTTCAAGGGAGCGTTACTGAACTCGGGGAGGCCGATCCGATCTGGATCCCGTAGCGGGGCGTCTTCTATATAGAACCATTCCGAATGCCAGTCTTCGGACGCCTTCTTCTGGGTTCCGGATAGATATCTGGTCCCGGCGATGCGCCATAGCTCGGCTCCATGCACTTGATATATCGACCCCTCATGAGAATGGGGTACAAGGCAGAATAATCTCTTCCACAGCGCAAAATGAGCCTCGACGCCCCGGAACAGCTCGCAAAGGGCCACGAAGCCCGCGATGTGCAGAATGGAGGCAGGCGTAAGGTGGTGCAGCTGGAGGCCGTAGAACTCCAGGAGCCCCCGGAGAAACGGATGTATTGGAAATCCGAGTCCTCTTATTAGATAAGAGACAAAGCATACCCGCTCTCCTTTGGAGGGATTGGGCATGCTCTCCGCCTGCATTCCGCCCTTGTAGGTGGCGAGTCTGGCTCGAACCGGAAGCATAAAAGTTGGGGGAAGATATCCCTCGGCTTGGAGCGTCACTAACTCACTATGCGGGACTGAGCATCTCCCCAATCTCCTGGATGAGGGCTGGGAGCGCGAGAGGAGGAGCCGCGTCGACTGTCCATGATGGAATGGATTCTTGTCAAAGGCGCTCCGGTGAGTGCTCGCGGAGGGAGGATGGTGTGATTCAGATCTAGATCCTCGTCTCCTTTTATAGGCGGCTCATTTGCGCAGCTAGGGGGGTAAGTGTAAAAATACCCGGGCTTTTCGCATTCGTTTGACACGTGGAAGATGGACATTATTGGGCGTAGAAGCCAAGGAGCGCAGCATTTACCAGAAGTCAGACACTATTCAACACAGGATTTGGAGAAGAACCTGCCTTGCAATGCCGAAGACAATCAAAACGCCGGATTCATCATCATTGAAGCCTGGTTCGGGGGCTACTAAGGGAGTCCTGGACTAGGGGGTGTCCGGATAGCCGAACTATCATCTTTGGCCTGACTCCAAGACTATGAGGATACAAGATTCAAGACTCCATCCTGTGTCCGGATGAGACTTTCCTTGGCGTGGAAGGCAAGCTTGGCAATACGGATATGTAGATCTCCTACCATTGTAACCGACTCTATGTAACCCTAGCCCCCTCTGGTGTCTATATAAACCGGAGGGTTTTAGTCCGTAGAACAACAATCATACCATAGGCTAGTGTCGTGGGGAACGAGCACCTATGGGGCAGGGCCCCTTCTGGTCCGGCAAGGGAGCGGAGGGCGCACGCAGAGCGGATCGAGGCGAGAGCGCGCGGCGGATTTTACCCAGCTTCGGAGCTCTCCGGAGAGATAAAACTCCTACTGCTGGTTTGTGTTTCTATTCTGTTCTTGCTTGAGAGCGTGGGTATGATGTGGTCTCGAATGAGTCGAACCGAACCCTAACCTCCTCTACGTGCGCATGGGCCTCCTTTTTATAGTCTAAAAGGGTCACCGACAGGTGGCAACGCAGAAAGAAGGGTAAAAAGGTAAAAACGCGGGTTGGTACAACCACTATCAATAGTGCCCCCTACCTAACTCTGACGGCAGGGGACAAGGGCATTTAATGCCCGTCCGGTCGCTCCAACAGTGCAGGAAACGACCGTTAGGGGCGCCACCGATCGCCACGATGGCCTCCTAGTCGCCTTCACTTGCCACCTCGCACCGCTAGGCTGCACAGCCACCCGCCACGTGCACCAGGAGTGATCCTGTGGCGACACATCGTCGGGTGAGCTGGAGCATGGGCGCAAAGTGGTGGCTTCGCCGCGGCAAGCGCCTTGCCGCGGTTTCTGTCTTGTCGCACCCGTGAGCTTGCCGCTCGTTGGGTCTTGCCGGGACACGCGGAGCGTCGTGGCAAGCTTTCTAAAGTGCCTTGGTTGGCCTTCCCGGCAAGCTCCTCTTGCCGGGGTCTTGTCCTTCCCGGCAAGCTTCTCTTGCCGGGGCCTTGTCTTCTCGATTAACACTTTGTTCTTGAATGGCAGTAATAGGAATGGCGGAGGATCTTGGCGGACGCCCGGCAAGCCTTGCCGCGGGGCGCTGCGACTGCCCGTGCACAAGTTCGGGGTACTAAGGTAACCCTACTTTAGTACACCGACAGGAGCCCCCGGGCCTGGGCCATACACAGTGCCGAGCGCTGTTGGGCCAGGCCCAAAACAGGGCACGGGCAAGCGTGGCCTGGGTCCAAACCAAATCCGCTCCGTATCCACCGCGTCCTCCCGTAACGGCACGCGTCAATCGCGGCGTCATGAGAGACGTCGTGGGCAATTTTTAAGTCCAGGAAATGCGTAACGCTCGCCTCCCTCAGATATAAGCAGAGGAAACAGGCCGTTCCCCACCTTCGCCACTTGCGGTTTCTTCCTCCGAAGCTCCGCGCTCCCTCCGCTTCCCAGCCGAAAGAGAGCAGCTCCGCCGCCCGCCGCCACTGTCGCCTCTAACGCTCGCGCCCCGCCGCCACGCCATGGCTCCAAGACTAGCAAGGCCGCTGAAGTCGGCCGCGGCGCTTGGCTTGAGGCGCCGCGCAAGAAGCGAGTGCTTTCCCCGCCGAGCTCACCCCGAAGGCGCCATGGAGGAGTTCTACCTCTTCGGTCGACGGCGGCGATCCGTGCGCCGGTGCTTTCCACGAGGCTTCCAAATCGAGCGGTGCCAAAAGGGTACTATTTCTTTCGGTGTTCTTCTATTGCGGGCTCTGCCCACCTTTTTCGGACTTCTTCTTCGACATCATGAATACCAACGGTTTCATCTTCTTGATTTCACCCCAACGCCGTTCGACAATGGCGGTTTCGCAGACACTCTGCGAGAACTTCGTTGAATCCACCCAAGTGTTGCTCTTTTTCGCCATTATTTCACCCCCGAGCGAACAAGGAGAGCCATTGGCTGGCGGAGTCGCTGGACCTCTCGACTTGGCATGAAGGAGGTGTATCATGGTGAGCTCCGCAGCAAGTGGGATGAGTGGAGGGCGGAGTGGTGCTGGATCTGTGATGCCAATCCGCAACCCTTCACCAACCTGCGCCAGGCTCGGGTAGTTCGCGGCGGCGACTGGGGCGCTCTGTCGCCGGATGATGCCAAGCTGAATATTGCCACCACCCGAATCCTCCAGCTCAGGCTTGCCGGGCTCACAGCAGGGGCGGTTGGCGCGGATTTCCTTCGCCGTCGCATCGCCCCTCTGCAGAAGAGGGGGAGGCCCGCCTGGCAGTTTGGCGGCCCGACGGATATCATGAGGCTGCACCCGGGCCTCAATTTCAACTTCACAGTTCTGGAGCTTGACGGGATGCTGAGGGAGCTGTTCAAGCACGACGCCAACCATCCAGAGTGGTTCAGGCTGCCGCAGGGCGTCATCCCATTGTGCAACAACTCCAGCCGCGATCGCGATCGGGCAAGAATGATGCCAGAGTGCGATTCGCACGGGATAATCCCAACTTGGATGGAGCCCGCTGACAATGTCGTGCAGCAATTCTTCGACGGCTTGACGGAGGTAGCAGTCAACGCCGACGAGAAGAAGCTTCTCACCCGCGCCACCACCAAAACGAGATGCGGTACATCGCCAGCAGGGCCGAAGAGGCGGCGGAAGCGCCGCCGCGGGCAAGTAGTTCGGCTTCACGTTGGAGGAGGCAGAGGCGGCCGAGGCGGCGAGCCTTGCCGACAGGAGGACTTTGCGGAGAGGTCGTTGGCGAGGGGAGCCCGAGGCCAAGCGGCGAGCCCGCCGAGGGCGCGAGTGGCCAGCCATCTTGAGCATCTTGCAGCATGGCGGAGCCCCAGCAAGCAACCCCAATTCCAACCAAGAAGGCGCCTCCGTCGAGTTGGAGATCTGGCAGGAGGACAGCAGTCCAGCAGCCGAGGCGCCCGTGGGACCGCTCCACCGCTGCAAAGTTGCTGCTGGAGGGTCTAGGCTGTGCCATCAACTGAGGCGGGGTCTTCCCGGGCCGCCACGCCTGATCCTGCCGCAGCTCCCGGCAAACGTCGAAGGGAGCCTACTCCTCCGCCACACCGCGCAGAGAGGGTACCGGACTTCGACCTCTCCGCGCTGAGCTCCGATGATGATGAAGAGGAGGAGGAGGAGGAGTAAGACTTTCTTCTCGCTGTTCTTGATTTCCTTTGATCTTTGTTGTTTCTCGTCTTGCATCTGATCTGCTTCTCCCTGAATCTTGTTCCTTTTCAGGACTCTGGCCGAGAGAGCGGCGAAGAGGGCCAAGGTCCCCGTGGTTGTCATCGAGGACGATCCTGCCATGACAGCAGAGGACACGTCCGAGACCACCTTGACGGATCCGGTTCCTTCTCCTCAAGAAGAGCCCTCAAAGACAGCCCCCAGCGTAAGTGTTTGGTTCACTTCCTGTTGTGGGGCGCGCATGGGTGCTTCTTCTTTTGCCGACATCTTGATTGTTGATTCATTTGTGTAGTAGCAGAACAAGCCCACCAGGAGCAACCAGAGGCCGCTCCGGAGGTGCTGTCGGCTTCGACTACGCCACCAAGGGTCGATTCCCCGACAAGGGAGCGCTCCCCGGCAAGGGAGGGATCCCCGGCAAGGGGCGGAACCAGTGAGCCCCCAGTGGTGGAGCCCATGGTCACGGAGCCCAGCACAGGTAACCCTCCTTGTCGGAAATCTTCCCTTGGGTTCTTCTTCTGATCTTCTTTCTGAATCTTTTTTGGATATTTTCTTGACTTTTCCTTCCTCTCCCTGTCCTCAGATCTCCCTGTTGCAGACTCGATGGAGACTGAGGCCACCGGCGAGGAAGGCGCACGCGGCGATACTGAGAACGCCGCCGCTGATGAGGAAGAGGCCGGTGCTGATGAACCCGCCGACAAAGAAGTCGCCAAGGCTGCTGGTGCAGGAGCTGGCGAGGGGTCCGGCGATCGCACTGACGACCCGGAGGGCATAGGAGAGCAAGGCGCTGCACCGACCGCCGACCCCTCCGCCACTAATGCAGCACCAGGCTCCGAGGAGCCCCAGCCAGGCGCTTACTTGAAAGCCGGCGAGGGCGTATACATCAAGCTTTCCTGGGCGTCGAGCTCCAGGGCGCCAGTTGAAGGAGAGGAGTTTGACGGGGAAGTACAAGCCTCTGCTGGGTTGGCGGTGGTTGACGCGCCAAGCAGCAGCAGCAGCGAGTCCGAGGAGGAGCAACTGCTCCGAAAGTTGGTGTCACTCTACCGCGCCCGGCAAGCGAAGCTTGAGTCCCGGGAAGCGCTTGTTGCGCGGTCGGGAGTCGACATAGAAAAGCATGCGGAGGAGCTCAAGAGCCGCAACCAGGAGGCCCTCTGATCCATTGCGGAGGAGAGGGCGCAACTTGACAAGGCGAAAAAGGCATTCATCCTGGAGAAGGCTGAAGCCGAGGAGCAGCAGAGGCTTGCCGCCGAGGAGATGTCCAGGCGGGAAGGTGAGCTGACACAGAAGAAGGCTAGTCTGGATAGCCATGAGGAGGAGCTCGCCGCAGGGGAACAGTCACTTGGCGGGGCACTCAAGGAGGCGAAGGACGCTACCGCGGCCGCCGAGGCCGCCAAGAAGGAGTTAGAGGAGAAAGTGGCGCAGCTGGAGGCAGATATGGGAAAGAAGAATGAAGAGCTTGCCGTACTCCGGCGCGAACGCGAGAAGGATGCACTTGCCCATGGTGACCTACAAGTTCAACTCGCCGAGAAGGCCAAGGAACTGAACGCCGCCAAGGACTCAAGCGCTGATCCGGAGATGAAGCTGACCACCTTGACGGAGACACTGGACGCCGCCAAGAGGCGAGAGGATGACTTGAAGAAGGAGCTCAAGGGCAACGAGGAGCTGCTGATGAGGGCCGCTGAGACCCAGAACACCTTCAAGGCCACGGTGGAGCTCTGGACGGAGGGCCTCGTCAACATCGCTGCATCCATCGACGAGGAGCTGGCGGAGCTGGACTTGGCGGGCTTCGGGTACTCCACTGAGGAAAACCTGCAGCCCAGCGCCAAGCTTACGCTCTTCTTCAAGGGTGTGGTGACGGCTCTCCAGCAGCTCCGGGAAAGGATCCCAAAGAAGCTGGCCGACGAGTCGCGCGCGATCTGCGCCAAGGTCTTGGAGAAGGTGTTGGTGAAGATACTCTTTCGCAACCCTGGCGTCGACCTCACCCGCATCCTCAAGAAGCTGCCGGCGGGTGCTGACCTTGAAGAACTCAAAGCCATCGTCGCACCCATTATGGACAAGGTGAATGAGGTCAGGAGGATTGATGGCGAGCGCGTGGATTAGGCCACCCTTCTTCTCACTTTTTCTTGCCGCTGCTAGATATGTCATAGGAACAATTCATCAGAGCGTGGCAAGTTATTTATTGTAATATAACTTTATCCTGGGCACTATCTGCTATGTTACTTCCTTTATTCGGTTCCATTCCTTGTATGTTTTTACCCTACGCTTTTAGGGAACTTGCCGGCGCAAACACGCTTGCCGCGAGCGCTGAGTGCGGAACATCAGCAGCCTGCTGGCGGTGTTGCCTCCGGCAAGAAACCTTGTCGGGACTAGTTGCAGCACTCTTTCATTGTTGAGCGGACTCGAAACAAAATAAGGGCGCAACTTAGCCACGAACCGGTTCCTCCGCGCACAGGTTTTCCATACAAGGTACGGTCGTTCAAGGAATATAACTTAAAAATTTAAAATTGATTATACTCAAACTTTGGCAACTTAGCTTTTTACGTAAATCGTGTTAAGGAAGGCTAGATTTCTTTGAGCGATGCCTGGTCCACACCTTTATCTTCTCCTCCCCTGGTGAACTTGTGGGCGGAGGGACCTTCTTTGAGAAGAAAGAAGAGAAAATAATGATATGGAGCCTTAAAGCTCGTTATCGCTTCGAGCGAAGTGTCTGCACAAAGTGTCGGACAATACATGCTAAAGAAAAAAGGCATGAAATTTGACAACTTTGGCATAGCATATGATCTTTACTTATGCACAGGGTCTGCTACGGCTTTGTACAAAGGGTTACATGCAACAGCGCAAAGCTTGTACAAAAGGTGGTTGCGGAGCAGGGGCCCAACAATCGCGCTTTATGGGTAAAACTTGCGAAGATGCTCTATGTTCCGGGAGTTGCTCACCGAATGCCATCTTCGGTCTCAAAAGGCAGACGGCCTGTGAGCCTAGTGACTCGTTTCACCCAATAAGGGCCTTCCCACATCGGCGTCAACTTGTGGGAATTCTGTACAACCTGATTTTCATGCCACAACACTTAAGCTAATAAATCATGATAAAATGTGGTTTGACAAAAACTTTTGAGTGTTTTGTCTTTGCTTTGATTGAATGTTTGTCTGTTGTTTGCAAGTGCTCTAAAAATCAAATAAATCTTCCAACTCCTATACTTCATCTCCTTGCTCCAAACTCTTGAACCAATGATCATGCCATGTGTATAGGACATAAAAATATTTTCTTACAAAATGATTAAGCCAAAAGTATTTTCTAAAATTAGTTTTTCAAAACCCCTGAATTGAGGTTTGCACTACAAGTAATTAATTAAGGGCAGTAAAATCTTTATAAAATATATTTGACTCCTATTAGATATAGGATGCCCAGAAACCACAAAAATATAATTTTAAAGGCTATTTTCCTATTTTATTTAAAAGCTTTTTCTTAAGTCCAGAAATGGTCTTTAATAAGGAAAAATTATTTTTATTGCTTCAAAAATATTTGACAAAATTTAGGGAAACTCATAGGACATATATTGTCCATATATAAGAGTTTCAACACATGGTCATGTTCAAAATATTGGTCAAATCCCTCAAAACCCTTTCTGGATATTTCAAGATTTTGAAATATTTACAAAGGAAATATTCTCATAATATTCCAAGGAAATTCTAGCATGTCACATATGACATATTAGATGATCTAGCCAAGTCTCATGACTTGGAGAACAAGATAACATCATCAAATCCCCTCAAAACCACTTCTGTCCATTTTGAAGTTTGAGAAACTTTACATTGCCAAACATGTCCAAATATTCTCAAACCTTGTGAACATGCTCAAATGGTCTAATAATGCATCTAGACCAAATGGCACAAGTTGGAGAACAGGTTAACTTGATCAAAGGTCCCCAAAACCCTTTCTGACCAGAACCAAATTTGAACAACTCTACATTGCCAAGTGTGTCCTTTTGATCTGATTTTTTGTGGACATGTTCAAATCCTCAAATGATGACACTACACCAAGTGGTGCATCAAGGAGAATTGATTTTCATGACTAAATCTTGGTAAAGCCATTTCTGCCAATTTCTAGGGTTTACCAAAGTTACATTGGCTACTTTGTCCAAATGAGCTCAAACTTGGTGGAACACCCTACTTCTATGTGCCATTCCATCCTGTTAAGTCTCATGGAAATTAAAGTTCATTTGCTTGCCCAAACCATTACCAAACACCTTCTGGCATTTTGCAAAAATCACTATTTTGACCCCTTCCACTATTCTTGGGGAGCTCAAATTTTTACCACAGCTCCTCCTAGCCCCCTTTTACCTCTAGTAGCAATGGCAAGACCACAGCTCACTTATTGGAGGGGGAAAATCTCTCTCTCCCTCTTTGGACAGCTCCTTTCTCTCTCTTTCTCACCTCCCTCCTCACTCCATTGGTTCCACAAGGCATCCAAGGCTTCCCCCTGCTATTCTAATACCTCCCGCACTATGGACACAAGTGGCGCGCCACTCCCTTTCTTAATGCCATGGCATGCCATTTGGCGCTCTAGAGCGCTTACTGGCACTCCCCCTTTGTAGCGCCCCATTCCAACCGCCTCCGGCCACCTAGGGCCTCCCTCTCGTGTCCCCCGAGGTCACCTCGACGTCCAGTGCACGGCACCCTGTCGCCCCCCTCCTCTCTCTCCCTCTCCGGCTCTCCTCGCGTGCGGACAGAACGCCGCCCGAGCGCGCCAGTCGCTGGCCACGGCGGGGACCTGCTTTGCCGCGTTTCCCACTCCCTCTCTTCTCCTCTTGCGAGTAGTCCACACCCACGAACACCCCGGACATGGCCGAGTGTGCCAATTCGGCCTCCGGCATCGCCTAGGCCGTGGCCATGGACGCCGTCCACGGTGCACCATCACCCCACCTTAAACAACCATCCCGAGCCCCTCCTATGGGCTCCATTCGCTCTATCTTCCCCCCAGAGACCTCCTGGACAGCCTCCCCCTCCCTCTCGTGCCCTCCAGCACCCACCATGGCCGGAGCCGAGCCGTCGGCCTCCGCGTAAATCCGCACCCATCTCTCCTCCTCCTTCCCTCTGGACCGCACTAGAGCGTCGCCACCATCACCGCAAGCCCCTCCCAAGCTTCTCCCCATCCTCCCTGTGGCCGTAGCACCGTAACCACCACCGCCGACGACCTCCTCCGCCGGGGCCAACACCGTGCTCGACCCTGAGCTCCTCGACGGTCGTGCCACCCATGGATGGGCGCAGCATCGCCTCTGAGTGCGCCCGGTGGGAAGAGCATCGCCGAGACGCATACAGAAGCGCCGGCGACCGGCGTCAGCGCCTCTCTCATCTCTGTCGCACCTGCTGGAGGTGGAGGGCGAACTCGATGGGTGGGCCCGCTCGCTGATGGCTCAGCCACAGGGCCACGCTGCAAGTGGGCGCGATTCGCTCTCCCGCGCCTTGCAGCGGCGTATTTCGGAAGCCGCCTCGACGTGGCCCCTGACGCGTCGCGGCCGAGCAGCTGGGCGGCCCATGGCGCTGTCCGCTATGCCTCGACCAGTGCGCGCCGCCGCCGCCCAGATCCAGCCCGTTTGGGTAAATATCTTTTCCCCTTTTTCTTTTCTGTGCAGTTTCTATAATCCATAAACAAATCAAATCAACTCCAAATTCGATGATTCAAATTTCTAGAGACTCCATAAATCATGCTCTACCTGTTGGTGCAACATGCACATTTTTCCAGAGACTTTTTCCTCACAAATATTTATCAAATCTTGTTTTTCCTATTTCTGTGGTGAACTTTAGAAAATCGCAGAGAGCCCATTATTGATCCAAATTCCATGATTCAAATTCCTAGGTGCATATAAGTTCAAAACTTAGTTTTTGAACATTTTTAGTAATACTTTCTGTATCACCTCAAATAATGGTCTATTTCTTTATATATAGCCAACTTTGCAAATTCATAGGAAAATCATCTCAACTCCAAATCTAGTGAAACCAATTCCTAGATGCTTCTAAAATCATCCTTTGTTAATGGGTGCCTTTGCTCATTTTTCAAAAATATACTTCTGTACACTTCTTGCAAACCCATTAATCCCTTGATTCCATCATATTGAAATGTCCAGAGATGTCCATTGATCAAATCCTAATGAAACCACTTTGGTCATCCCTCATATGACCAGAGGTATCCCAGAAAAGTCCAACTCATATTTTTAGAGCACTTTTATTTCCTGCCTTGTTGTGTTGCTTATTATGCTTGCTTCGACGATAGTTGACGAAGTAGACGGAATGCTCGGAGTTGGACCAGGGATATTTGAAGACCTCGAAGACTTCGTTACAACAGGCAAGCAGCCCTTTGACCATGTTTATGAAACCTTCTTTTGCATGCCATGTAGTTCATTATACTTGTTGCATCGGAATCATGATGAGATGGAGAACCACGTGGTTGGTTGCCTCGGTTACATTCCTCGTTGATACTTGCATTGTGCATGGCCCTACCTTCTTATGAGGGTTATGCCGGTGGGAGTAGATAGGATGCTAAAGTAGATGCTATGCAAAGAGGGATGGGAATATGCATGGCGAAGGAGGCAAAGTGATTTCAAAAGTCTTTTCGAAAACCCCGTCGGGTGCCACTTATGCCTGAGGGAAATGATGAGATGGGTAACCACTTGATGACGAAGTGGTGTACCGAGACAAGTGTGTGTGTTGTTTTCGAAAACGGATTGGTCGGAGTTGCGACCGTTATTCCAACCTTACATGCGCGACCACTCTACCCTTATATGGGAAAGGGCATTATCGAGTACCTAGACCGATACTAGCTTGGAGCCCGCATTACTAGTGACGGGGGAGAGTTGGTGCTCTCTCTTGGGACGGGGTCGTGCCAGGTAGGGCGGTCATGACCATCTTTATGGGGCACCGGACACACCGTTGGTACCCCGTTCCAGTGGTATGTGATGAATATGGGAGCAAGGCTCCACGAAAATGTTATGTGAAATGTTGGGCACGGGGGTTACTGCCAATCGAGTGGACTCCATGTTAGTGTCGTCTAGGGAAAGGTAGTGATCGGGTGCTTACCCCGGGTACTTGAGGTACCGCGGGTCGTGGATGACACGGAAGTTCCCCGGATCTAGTGGGTAAAGTGTGCAACCTCTGCAGAGTGTAAAACTATTCGAATAGCTGTGTCCACGGTTATGGACAGTTGGGTAACCGCTCTTGGGCTACGTCCACTTGTTTACAAACCCAGCGTGTGTGATGATGGAAATGACTTGGGTTAAGTCAAAGGACTTGACACGATTGAGATGGGTTGGTGCCCGCTCTGTTTATGATAAATGGGTTGGTGCCCACTATATTTATGTTGATATCTGTAACCAGTCCTCATGGTTACTTGGACTCTCTTGATGCATGCTTTATAGGATGTTGAACATGTCATTGCACTCAAAACTAGCTTTCTGCAAAAATTTACCTATGTTATGCATTGTTGTACCTTGAACCAAAACATGGGTTGCTTGCGAGTACATTCAAAGTACTCATTGGCTTGCCATCTGGTTATTTAATTGACCGGGCATGGAAGAACAGGATGTGATGAAGAACACTTGGTGACGAGCATGCGAGCTAGGGCGCTTCGGTCGAGAATGCACTGTAGGGTTAAGGCGGATGGCATGGGTCAAAGTTATCGATTTAAGATTTCGCTGCGATGTTATACTCAAGACTCGACCATAATGTTCCTACTTGTGTAATACGGTATGTATGGATGTAAGACTCTTGTTATTCAGCTTCTGTGTGTTCAGTGAGCATTGATCTCTGGGATCACTGTACACGTGCATTCGATGATCACGACTTATGAGTCGGGGTCCCCACAGAGCTGGTATCAGAGCCATCCTGACTGTAGGAAGCCTTAGTTAGCATGGTCGTTAGTTAGGGTAAAACTATTTCCAAAACTACTACTAGTTTTCAAAACTATCTGTACTTCTCTTCCCTTCTCAGTTTTTCGAAAACTAAGGTATACTTTCCTTATCGATCTCTTCCCCTTCAAAACCTTTGGTCGCTAGAACCCTTATGCCCCTAACCACTGGATTCCTTGTAATCCTTGTGGATAATCAAGAAGGAAAATGCCTTGCCAGACATTCACCCACATCTCCTGAACACAAGATTGGCGACATCACAACAAGACGATACCAACAGAAGATGCATCCTCGAGGAATGAGGACCTGAAGACCCAGGAGATGGTGATACCCTTGACACTGCCCCAAGATAATGCAACCTTAGCCTACGACGATCAGGGCATAGGTTATGCAAGATCATGATATACATCGCTAATAGGGTAACCCTGTCACTACCGTTGTTGTATCGGCAACCGCCGGCGGATGGGAACCTAGCCATTTGGTCCGCCTCACTATTGTGAGCAGGAAAACGGTTCTCTTCATCCCCCGCTCTCGGTGACGATATTGTCAACAATGTGTCTAACAGATTGGGCCTCTATTATGCCTTGTTAATGTCATTGCATAAAGGAGTGCCACCTGGAACCGCCAACACCCTAAAAAGGCAAAAGTTGGTCGCCATGATTAAGAAGACAATAGAAGATCAAGTCAATGCCAATTACGAGGAGCCACCTTCGCCCCATCACTTCAACAGGAAAGAAGTTGTCGAAGATTCTTCAGGCTCAACCCAGATCGTTTCAAACAAGAGATGTAGCGACACCTAAGGGAAACTCAGAAGACTGCATGAGGCACAAGGCACGACTATGGAGTCCAAGAACCCCTAGGGTAGGATGAGTCGTGTACCCCTATCTTGTGATCGAGTCCGTATGATGGTTCGAGTAGAACCCTAATTGTGTGTTGCTTGTTTTTATTTGTCTGTGTTTTGATATCAGTTGCCCTTTTTGCCCTAGGCAACAAGTATGCAACTATATCACCTGCCTTATTTTGTTGTTTGTGTTTGGCCCCTTCTGGCAATTGCTTGTTTGCACCTGCACTATAGAACCCCCTTTAGGCATCCCACCACCTCTGTGCTACTTTTCCCTCTCGTCTCTCTCTCCTCAACTGAAGACCAGCAAGACAAGATGCACCAAGAAATCTGCTTCGGCGACCAACAAGCACTAAAGACTTTTGCTACAACCTCCTCGACCTAGTGCAACCCCTTAGAGTTGTGGTTTCCCCTCAAGACTAGAACCCATCCCTAGACCCTTCGAGACTTCACGAGATACCCCAGCTCGAAACCTTAACCATGAGCTTAACCTACGGAATTGCAAGAGAACCGGTTAAGCCTCCGTAACCTTGCTTATCACTCGGTTCATTATGGAACTAGTGGACATAGTGAACGAGCACATTATCTTCCTAAGATAGCACCAAAACTAATGATGCCATAGGGAAGAGCAATTTGAGAATATAGGAACAGAGGACAAATGACTTGATGAGTTTATACCAATGACTTGAGGAATTATATGAGACTATTTGGTGGATTATGAGGCTTAGATGTTGGTAGATGAACTTGGTGGGATCATGAATATAGAGTAGCATAGCTTTCGTTACCCCTGAGTAAATTGGATTTATATGAGAATCATGATCGCAAGCTTGAATTCTTGGAAGTATTTGGATTTAACTTAGCCATGGGAGATTGTTAGGAGACAGTTGATATTACGACAATGACTTGGGGGAACATGTAGGAATTCTCGTTGGACAAGAGATTTGGATTTATAAGTAGGTGATTCTAGTTGAATATAGATGCTGAGCATGTCTACATGGTTCGGAGTAAATTGGATTTAGACTAATGATCTCGATCGTGATACCATGTTTCTCGGTGGATGATAAACTAGGAGATTGGACTAACTGTCGAAGTTGATTTAGGAATCTATATAAGCTGACCTTGGAGTTTACTTGACCATGATAATGGGAATCGTGGGTGACTATAGTAGAGATAGCCTTTTCAAGTATCCGGGATTATAGGAACATTAGGAGATCATATGGAACACCATAGACGTTGGATTTGTGGAATTAATGGATCGTGTAGTGATTGATGGAAGTTAACAGGTTGTTGGAGTTGATTCATAGGAAGGAAACAAGATCTTGGAGTGGCATACGACGTGTTTCCTTAGGATAGAGATGCACTAGCATGGACCTTGGAAAAATAGGCTGAGCACTTGGATTGTCACGTTCAAGCTTAGTAGCTTATATGTTCTACCCATGGATTTTTAGGGGTAGACATACATATGAGTTTGGGGATCGTAGACATATATGATGTGATTTGTTTAAGGACTAGATACACTATTGGCATCTCAGAAACCGTGCTTAAAGATAGGATGATAAATGTTCATTCGCACACTAGAATCCTTGAAACCCTTAAGCCCTACCAAGCCATAACATGGTCAGATCATGACCACCGGCTTTGGTTCTAGATCATAAGACCTTGGCCAATGCTCAACCATGGCCACCACCAATGCCTCAGCCCACTTTACGTACCCCATAGATCTCATGGAGTGCTTAGACAAGATAATTCTCATCATCATTTGGTGACCTACTTGTCCACCTGAAGACAGAAGAAGAGCCGTTCAGCTAGTCAAGGAACATTTGAAGAACGCCATGCCAAGGAGGAAGCACTACACCCACCACCACCTTCAAGAAGTAAACTTCCGCCTCGAAGACCAGGTGTACCTACAAGCCACTTCTCTCGGAGGAACCAAGCATTCCCATGACAAGGGGACCCACACCAAGATTCATCGGCTCCCTTCGAGATCACTCCAAGATTTGACAACCCCCTCCGAGATCACTACGAGATGAAGAGAGGACAGATACCAACTAGAGTTACCACCTGACTCACCCACTGTGCACTATGTCTTTCCACACGACACCACTCCGGAAACATTTCTAACTTCCTGACTTGCCCGATCTCTACGAGGACATTGACCACCAAGCCATCAACCCCTAGCCCAATCTAACCTACCGCGAGCTACCCATTAGCAACCTGGATCAAGAGGAACGTCATACACGAAGCCACACCAGCAAGTACTTCAAGCTCAATGGAGCACCACACGGAAGCAGAAGCAGTATGAGGACGTGAAGACTACCCTGAATCCAAGTTTCCATACTCCTTTCCGCGCCTAGTCTGGGAATCTCGGGGACGAGATTCTTGTAAGGGGGGTAGGTCTGTCACACCCTGATTTTCATGCCACAACACTTAAGCTAATAAATCATGATAAAATGTGGTTTGACAAAAACTTTTGAGTGTTTTGTCTTTGCTTTGATTGAATGTTTGTCTATTGTTTGCAAGTGCTCTAAAAATCAAATAAATCTTCCAACTCCTATACTTCATCTCCTTGCTCCAAACTCTTGAACCAATGATCATGCCATGTGTATAGGACATAAAAATATTTTCTTACAAAAATGATTTGGCCAAAAAGTATTTTCTAAAATTAGTTTTTCAAAAACCCCTGAATTGAGGTTTGCACTGCAAGTACTTAATTAAGGGCAGTAGAAATCTTTATAAAAATATATTTGACTCCTATTAGATATAGGATGCCCAGAAACCACAAAAATGTAATTTTAAAGGTTATTTTCCTTTTTTATTTAAAAGCTTTTTCTTAAGTCCTGAAATGGTCTTTAATAGGGAAAAATTATTTTTATTGCTTCAAAAATATTTGACAAAATTTAGGGAAACTCATAGGACATATATTGTCCATATATAAGAGTTTCAACACATGGTCATGTTCAAAATATTGGTCAAATCCCTCAAAACCCTTTCTGGATATTTCAAGATTTTGAAATATTTACAAAGGAAATATTCTCAAAATATTCCAAGGAAATTCTAGCATGTCACATATGACATATTAGATGATCTTCCCAAGTCTCATGACTTGGAGAACAAGATAACATCATCAAATCCCCTCAAAACCACTTCTGTCCATTTTGAAGTTTGAGAAACTTTACATCGCCAAACATGTCCAAATATTATCAAACCTTGTGAACATGCTCAAATGGTCTAATAATGCATATAGACCAAATGGCACAAGTTGGAGAACAGGTTAACTTGATCAAAGGTCCCCAAAACCCTTTCTGACCAGAACCAAATTTGAACAACTCTACATTGACAAGTGTGTCCTTTTGATCTGATTTTTTGTGGACATGTTCAAATCCTCAAATGATGACACTACACCAAGTGGTGCATCAAGGAGAATTGATTTTCATGACTAAATCTTGGTAAAGCCATTTCTGCCAATTTCTAGGGTTTACCAAAGTTACATTGGCTACTTTGCCCAAATAAGCTCAAACTTGGTGGAACACCCTACTTCTATGTGCCATTCCATCCTGTTAAGTCTCATGGAAATTAAAGTTCATTTGCTTGCCCAAACCATTACCAAACACCTTCTGGCATTTTGCAAAAATCACTATTTTGACCCCTTCCACTATTCTTGGGGAGCTCAAATTTTTACCACAGCTCCTCCTAGCCCCCTTTTACCTCTAGTAGCAATGGCAAGACCACAGCTCACTTATTGGAGGGGAAAAATCTCTCTCTCCCTCTTTGGACAGCTCCTTTCTCTCTCTTTCTCACCTCCCTCCTCACTCCATTGGTTCCACAAGGCATCCAAGGCTTCCCCCTGCTATCCTAATACCTCCTGGCACTACTGGACACAAGTGGCCGCGCCCACTCCCCTTTCTTAATGCCATGGCATGCCATTTGGGCACTCTAGAGTGCTACAGTGCACTCCCGCACTGTAGCCGCCCCATTCCAACCGCCTCCGGCCACCTAGGGCCTCCCCCTCGTGTCCCCCGAGGTCACCTCGACGTCCAGTGCACGGCACCCTGTCGCCCCTGCCGCCTCTCTCTCCTCCCTCTCTCTCCTCGCGTGCAGAGCAGGCGCCCGCCAGCGGCCGATCGCTGGCCACGGCGGGGACCCGCCTTGCCGCGTTTCCCGCTCCCTCTCTTCTCCTCCTGGGAGTAGTCCACGCCCACGAACACCCCGGACATGGCCGAGTGTGCCAATTCGGCCTCCGGCATCGCCTAGGCCGTGGCCATGGACGCCGTCCACGGTGCACCGTCACCCCACCTTAAACAACCATCCCGAGCCCCTCCTCTGGGCTCCATTCGCTCTATCTTCCCCCCAGAGACCTCCTGGACAGCCTCCCCCTCCCTCTCGTGCCCTCCAGCACCCACCATGGCCGGAGCCGAGCCGTCGGCCTCCACGTAAATCCGCACCCATCTCTCCTCCTCCTTCCCTCTGGACCGCACTAGAGCGTCGCCACCATCACCGCAAGCCCCTCCCGAGCTTCTCCCCCTCCTCCCTGTGGCCGTAGCGCCATAACCACCACCGCCGACGACCTCCTCCGCCGGGGCCAACACCGTGCTCGACCCTGAGCTCCTCGACGGTCGTGCCACCCATGGATGGGCGCGACATCGCCTCCTGAGTGCGCCGGTGGGAAGAGCATCGCCGGAGACGCCCTGTAGCCCCGGCGACCGGCGTCGAGCGCCTCCTCATCTCTGTCGCTCTCTGCTGGAGGTGGAGGACAAACCTGACAGGCGGGCCCGCTTCGTCGATGGCTCAGCTCCACGAGGCCACGCTGCAAGTGGGCGCGATTCGCTCTCTCCGCGCCCTTGCAGCAAGGCGTATTTTCGAAGCCGCCTCGGCGTGGCCCCTGCAGCGCGACCGAGCGCTGCAGGCGGCCCAGTGGCGCTGTCCGCTATGCCTCGCCCGGTATGGCGCGCCGCCGCCCAGATCCAGCCCGTTTGGGTAAATATCTTTTCCCTTTTTCTTTTTCATGCGGTTTCTATAATCCATAAACAAATCAAATCAACTCCAAATTCGATGATTCAAATTTCTAGAGACTCCATAAATCATGCTCTACCTGTTGGTGCAACATGCACATTTTTCGAGACTTTTCCTCACAAATATTTATCAAATCTTGTTTTTCCTATTTACGTGGTGAACTTTAGAAAATCGCAGAGAGCCCATTATTGATCCAAATTCCATGATTCAAATTCCTAGGTGCATATAAGTTCAAAACTTAGTTTTGAACATTTTAGTAATACTTTCTGTATCACCTCAAATAATGGTCTATTTCTTTATATATAGCCAACTTTGCAAATTCATAGGAAAATCATCTCAACTCCAAATCTAGTGAAACCAATTCCTAGATGCTTCTAAAATCATCCTTTGTTAATGGGTGCCTTTGCTCATTTTTCAAAAATATACTTCTGTACACTTCTTGCAAACCCATTAATCCCTTGATTCCATCATATTGAAATGTCCAGAGATGTCCATTGATCAAATCCTAATGAAACCACTTTGGTCATCCCTCATATGACCAGAGGTATCCCAGAAAAGTCCAACTCATATTTTTAGAGCACTTTTATTTCTTGCCTTGTTGTGTTGCTTATTATGCTTGCTTCGACGATAGTTGACGAAGTAGACGGAATGCTCGGAGTTGGACCAGGGATATTTGAAGACCTCGAAGACTTCGTTACAACAGGCAAGCAGCCCTTTGACCATGTTTATGAAACCTTCTTTTAGATGCCATGTAGTTCATTATACTTGTTGCATCGGAATCATGATGAGATGGAGAACCACGTGGTTGGTTGCCTCGGTTACATTCCTCGTTGATACTTGCATTGTGCATGGCCCTACCTTCTTATGAGGGTTATGCCGGTGGGAGTAGATAGGATGCTAAAGTAGATGCTATGCAAAGAGGGATGGGAATATGCATGGCGAAGGAGGCAAAGTGATTTCAAAAGTCTTTTCAAAAACCCCGTCGGGTGCCACTTATGCCGATGGAAATGATGAGATGGGTAACCACTTGATGACGAAGTGGTGTACCGAGGCAAGTGTGTGTGTTGTTTTCAAAAACGGATTGGTCGGAGTTGCGACCGTTATTCCAACCTTACATGCGCGACCACTCTACCCTTATATGGGAAAGGGCATTATCGAGTACCTAGACCGATACTAGCTTGGAGCCCGCATTACTAGACGGGGAGAGTTGGTGCTCTCTCTTGGGACGGGTCGTGCGCTGTAGGGCGCCATGACCATCTTTATGGGGCACCGGACACACCGTTGGTACCCCGTGCCAGTGGTATGTGATGAATATGGGAGCAAGGCTCCACGAAAATGTTATGTGAAATGTTGGGCACGGTGGTTACTGCCAATCGAGTGGACTCCATGTTAGTGTCGTCTAGGGAAAGGTAGTGATCGGGTGCTTACCCCGGGTACTTGAGGTACCACGGGTCGTGGATGACACGGAAGTTCCCCGGATCTAGTGGGTAAAGTGTGCAACCTCTGCAGAGTGTAAAACTATTTGAATAGCTGTGTCCACGGTTATGGACAGTTGGGTAACTGCTCTTGGGCTACGTCCACTTGTTTACAAACCCAGCGTGTGTGATGATGGAAATGACTTGGGTCAAGTCAAAGGACTTGACACGATTGAGATGGGTTGGTGCCCGCTCTGTTTATGATAAATGGGTTGGTGCCCACTATATTTATGTTGATATCTGTAACCAGTCCTCATGGTTACTTGGACTCTCTTGATGCATGCTTTATAGGATGTTGAACATGTCATTGCACTCAAAACTAGCTTTCTGCAAAAATTTACCTATGTTATGCATTGTTGTACCTTGAACCAAAACATGGGTTGCTTGTAGTACATTCAAAGTACTCATTGGCTTGCCACTGGTTATTTAATTGACCAGGCATGGAAGAACAGGATGTGATGAAGAACACTTCGGTGACGAGCATGCGAGCTAGGACGCTTCCCAGTCAGAATGCCTGTAGGGTTAAGGCAGATGGCATGGGTCCAAGTTATCGACGAAGATTTCCGCTGCGATGTTATACTCAAGACTCGACCATAATGGTCCTACTTGTGTAATACGGTATGTATGGATGTAAGACTCTTGTTATTCAGCTTCTGTGTGTTCAGTGAGCATTGATCTCTGGGATCACTGTACACGTGCATTCGGTGATCACGACTTATGAGTCGGGGTCCCCACAAATTCTTGGCGGATTGAACACGCCGAAGAACAAGGTCGCCTTCCTCGAAGCTTCTGGCATTAACTTTGCGGCTATGGTAGCGGCGCGAAGCTTGTCGGTAGCGAGCAGCTCGCACTGAGAACTGAAGGCGATCCTCCTCAAGGAGCAGCGTCATCTTGCCGCAGCTGCTCTTGCTCAAGCTCATCATAGCGAGCACTCGAGGCGATCCATTATGACGAGTTACGTGGGAGAACTGCTTCTGCTCCATAGACTAGAGCAAAAGGCGTTTGTCCAGTGGCTCGATTTGGCGTCGTCCTGATCGACCAAAGAACCACTGGCAGCTCCTCGATCCAATTTCTTCCGCACTTGTGCAGCCTATCGAAAGTTCTGGTCTTGAGCCCGCGCAGCACTTCAGCGTTTGCCCTCTCCGCTTGACCGTTGCTTCTCGGGTGAGCAACAGAAGCGAAGCAGATCTTGGCGCCAAGATCTTGGACGTACTGCATGAAGGTGCAGCTCGTGAATTGCGTGCCGTTGTCGGTGATGATCCTATTAGGGACTCCGAAACGGCAAACAATTGACCTGAAGAACTTGACTGCTGACTGTGCTGTCACCTTCCTCACTGCCTCCACCTCCGGCCACTTCGTGAACTTGTCGATTGCCACGTACAAGAACTCGAAGCCCCCGACAGCTCGGGGAAAGGGGCCGAGGATATCGAACCCTGTCGGGGCGAGCGTCTCTATGGCCTCGAGCACCTATGGCGCACTGGGGGCCCCTTCTAGTTCGGCAAGGGAGCGGGGATCGTGTGCAGAGCAGATCGAGGTCGGGCGCGCGCGGGGAGACGGGCAATCTTTACCCAGCTTTGGGACTCTCCGGAGAGATAACACCCCTACTGCTGCTTCGTGTTTGTTATTTGATCTTGCTCGAACGTGCGAGCGTACGGTGGTGCTGTGGGTGTCGAATGGACCCAACCCCTTCTACGTGTGCATGGGCCTCCCTTTTATAGTCTGAAGGGGGCACCCACAGGTGGCAGCGTAGGAGGAGGGGGCAGAAAGGTAAAATCGCAGGTTGGTGCAATAGTGCACAACAGTGCCCCTACCTAACTCTGACGGCAGGGGACAAGGGCATTAAATGCCCGTCCGGTCGCCCCAACAGTGCCGGAGGAGTGACCGTTAAGTGAGCCTCCGGTTGCCACGATGGCGCCTCTGTCAGCTCCGTTTGCCACCTCGCTCCGCATGGCTGCGCCGTGCCTCGCCACGTGCCCTTGGGATGGCCTGGTGATAACGCGTCACTGGGTGCGCTGGAGTTGGGTGGCAGCCTTGCTGCGGCAAGTGCTTTGCCGCGGGCCTCTTTGCGATCTTAAGCAAGCTTGCCGGCATTTGGGCCTTTGCCGTAGCGGGGTGCCGCGACAAGTCTTCTGGTGATGCCCTGGTTAGCCTTCCCGGCAAGCTCCTCTTGCCGGGGCCTTCGTGTTCTAGGCTAGTACTTTGTTCTTGAATGGCAGTAATAAGGAGTGGTGGAGAGCCTTGCCGGGCGTCCGGCAAGCCTTGCCGCGGGGTGCCGCGACTGCCCGTGCACAAGTTCGGGGTACTAAGGTACACCCTACTTTAGTACACCGACAGGAGTCCCCGGGCCTAGGCCATACACGGTGCCGAGCGTTGTTGGGCCAGGCCCAAACAAAGGCACGGCACGCGTGGCACTGGTGTCTGCGACCTGCGGCTCAAGGCTCCGCCCACGCGCTCTCCATAGCAACGCACGCGTCGATTGCGGCGTCGTGGGAGACGTGGGTGGCGTGTGCGATCTTTAAGGCATCCACCCTCGTGATCATGGCGCAGAGCGAGGTCACTTCACCCGTCGCCTCGGCTCCGCTTTCTCGCCACGCGGCTCGCATGCGCGGGGGGACGTGGGCGGCGAAGGTGGGAGACCGAGCCGTCATGGGCGGAGATGGCGAGTCGGCCCCGCTCCTCTGCCCCCCTCGCCCCCTGATTAGCTGAGCGGGGCGGCTGAGCCCCCACCTCGCCCTTTAAAAGGGGCGGAAGGGGCGCAATAGTCTCGCACTCCATCTTCTCCCTTCGTCTTCAACTTCCGCTACACTTCCCCCCATCTGCCATGGAGGGAGAGAGTTCTGGTCCTTCAACGGTGGCAGCGAGGGTTGCTCGCAGCAGCGCCTCTACCTATCTCAAGACTGTGGAGGCGGGGCGGCCACGAGGGGAGAGGGAGGCGAGGCCGTGGGCAGGTCGAGGACGTGGTCAAGGCGCCGGGGAGGCGGCGGGCGAGGCGCCTCCCGTCTCGCCAGCCTGCCCTTCCTTGAGGCGGTCCACACCGAGACGATCCCAGGAGTTCTTCATCAAGCTGCGCCGAGCACCTCGTCGCCGCCTCCGGCTGCCGGCCCGTTGAAAGTGCGATGGAGCCGGATCCGCCCAAATGTTGGAGTTATGCATGAGGGGCTGCGGGATCAGCGGCACTCGAGTGAGTGTCGATCCCCAGCCCCGGCGTGATGTACCGACCGAGGGTGGAAGGCGTTCGCCCACATCCACAGCTTGACGGCGGGGTTTACCTCCATTTCAAGTTAATGGAGGACGACCTTCTCGCCGTCAAGGTCTTCGGGGACTCCGGCACCCGTGCGAGGTGCTATGTGGACAGCTCCTCCGATACCGAAGGCCCCTCCTCGAGCGAGAGTGACGAGGAGGGGAGCGACAGCGACGACGACGAGGATGGCGGGTCCGACTAGGCGCTTGGGCGCTGCCTCGCGGCCACCGGCGACCCCATCATCCGGTCGCTGCCTCGAACTCCCGGGGCCGTCTCCTTGGGCGGCTGGCGTAGGGAGGCTGCGGAAGAGGAAGAGGGGTGGCGGCAAGGCCGTCAAGTCGGAGTACGAGGGCGAGGAGCCCTCGACAGCGTGCTGACGTTCCACCACCCCGTCTTCAAGCTCTGCCTCCGGCGCCTCCGTCTCCGCCAAGCTCCTGGCCGGCCCCCGGGAAGTTCTCTTGGTGTCTTCTGGCGCCCGTAGCTCTCCTAGGCGTCCCTTTTGCCCTCCCCGGCAAGCTTCTCTTGCCGGGGCCTCCTTGACCTACCTCCTGAACAGAGAAACAGGAGGGGGATTACGGGCATCTTATCTTTTAATTTGTAAGCCTTCGGGCCTTAGCTGCATTTAAAATCTGTAATCCTCTCTATCATGTTTTTCATCCTCTTATGGACTTGTACTAAACCGGGATGTTTTTGATGAAAAAGAGGGGAATGCTTGCCGGACTAAGTCCTTTACTTGATTTTGTGCTTTGTACATTCCCACCCTACGCTTTCAGGGGACTTGCCGGAATGAACACGCTTGCTGAGCGCAGGGCATCAGCGGCCCGCTGGCGGTGTTGCCTCCGGCAAGAAACCTTGTCGGGCCAGTTGCAGCGCGCTTGTGTTGTTGAGCGGACTCGGAAACAAACCCAGGGTGCAACTTGGCCGCGACTCGGCCCCTCCGCGCACAGGTTTCTTTTTACAAAGCACACTCGTTCAAGGACGCGGCCCCGCCTTCCCCAGTCCACAAGAGGATGCATGATGAGGGATGAAAAGAACTTATCTGACTCCATAGCTCTCCGGCGACCTTAGCTTGCCGGGGGAGGGACCTTGGCCTTCGCAGCCCCTGGCAACTCTGGCTCCGGCAAGACCCAGGTGCTGGTGCGCCTTCTTTGGCCCTCGTCGCCGACGCCACGGCCCCTGGGGGCCCTGCCTCGCCGCGAAGGGACTTTGGCATTTGCAGCCCCCAGCGAAGTTGGCTTGCCGGGGCCTGTGTGCCAGCGCGTCCTTCTGGCGTCTCCCTGTCACTGTGATCATAGCCACGAAAACGACTGAGACAACGCTGTAATAAGCTATTCTTTATCTATATTTTATTTTAAGTGCAATTTTGCAAAACGATGCCATGCTATGCCCTTCGTATGTTTATACTCTACGCTGCTAGGGAACTTGCCGGCGCTAACACACTTGCTGAGCGGGGACGCCGCGAGCTTCTTGGCGGTGTTGTTTCCGGCAAGAAACCTTCTCAGGCCAGTTGCAGTGCACTTGAATTGTTGAGCGGGCTCAGAAACAAATCAAGGACGCGACTCAGCCGTGAGTCAGTTCCTCCGCGCACAAGTTTCTCATACGAAGGACGCCTTACGGCAATGCTTGCTATGTTACGCCCTCCACTTCGTTATATCCTTTGTACGCTTTTACCCCACGCTTCTAGGGAACTTGCGGCGCTTAACACACTCTATCGAGCGCAGGCAGGCATCCACTGCCGGGCGGCGTTGTTTCCCGACAAGCAACCTTCTTGGGCGATTGCGGTGCACTTGTATTGTTGAGCGGACTGGAAACAAAGCAAGGACGAACTTAACCACGAGTTGGCTCCTCCGCGCCTGGGCGCGCACGTTCAAAGGACGCGCGCACGAGGAACATAACATAAAAAAACATGGAACTAAGAAATGCTCTGTACAAAAACTCGGATGACTTAGCTTTTCCGTCTTCAACAATCCGCCGAGGCCGTGCTTCTTTCCCGATCTTTCCCCCTTGTATGTTCTCGTCCTTACGCTTTCGGGGAACCCACCGGCGCAAACACGCTTGCTGAGCGCAGGGCATCAGCGGCCCGCTGGCGGTGTTGCCTCCGGCGGGAAGAACTCGTCGGGCTGGTTGCGGCGTGCTTTTATCATCGAGCGGACTCGAAACGGATCGACGGCGCAACCTAACCACGATTTGACCCTTCCGCGCTCGGGTTCTTCATACAAGGTACGGATTTTCAGGGAGCACAATTCAAAAGTTCGAAGCTCGGCAACTTTCTTTGCCCTACTGGCCGGCGGAGCTCGATGGTGCGTCCTCGACGGCAGCGCGGCGCTCCAGGGAGATGCGCTTGCCGGAGCGAGCACCAGAGTTGTCCTTGCCGGGCTTAGCCTTTAGTTGGTTTGCCTTCGCCTTCTCGCATTTGCCGGTGGAGCTCGATGGTGCGTCCTCGGCAGCAAGATAAGCGCCCGGGAGATGCGCTTGCCGGAGTGAGCACCAGAGCTGTCCTTGCCGGACTTGGCCTTTTTCCGCCCCCGGGGAGCTTCAGCGGCAAGTGGCTCGCGCTCTGCTGCAGCTGCTGCTTCCCGGTAGATCTTGTCGGTGCAGATGAGCACATCCCTCTTGTCTCCTTGGACAGAAATGACGCTCATCGGGCCAGGCATCTTGAGCACATTGTACGCGTAGTGGGAGGCCGCCATGAACTTGGCGAGCGCGGGTCGGCCGAGTATCCCATTGTAGGGTAAGGGGATATCAGCCACGTCGAATGTGACCCTCTCGATCCTGAAGTTCAGCTCGTTGCCACGCGTCGGGTAATGTGATCTTCCCTTGGGCTTGCTCCTTCCGGATTTATTCCTTGAAGGCACCGGTTTCTTCGAGCTCATTGTCGGGGATCTGGGAGCTTGAGCATCGCGGAGGAAATCAAGTCCAGGCGGCCCGCCATCAACCAGCATCTTCGCGGACCTTGAGGTTGCGGATTGTTGGTGAGACCAACATCGGCAAGCACCCGACCGCGATGGCGTGATCGGGGTGGTCCTCAGCGTCGAAGATGATAGGCGTGCGGACCACTTGAGAGGCCTGCGTGCCTCGGCGGACGGCTCTGCCGCATTCACTTCGCACCTTTGCTTTAGTTGGCGGTGCGATGTGTGCAGGAGGCGCCGCCGATGCACAATACTTCTGCCATCGCCGAAACTCTTGATCATCGGTCTCATCTTCCTCCATCTCTTCATCCTCATCTTCATCCTCGTCCTTGTCGCGTCTGCGGGAGGCTGTCTCCTTGCCGTGGCTTGGCCTTGCAGCAGTTCCCTCCCAGGCGGGAAGCTTCTTGCGGATCCTCCGCCACCTCCCCGGCTCTCTCCTTATCGCATGGCCAGACTCAGCTTTCTGCAGCTCCGCCATCTGCTCTACTTTTTTGCAGGTTTGGAGGTCATGGCCTTTGGTGCGGTGAATCTTGCAATAACGCTTGCCGGAGCTATCCTACTTGTCGGCGGCTGCTACGGCCTCGCCGGAGTCGTCGGTTTTGGCCTTGTCGGAGCTGCCTCCATTGCCGGAATGCTCAACAGCTAGCACATCCTTAGCTTTCCTCTTCCTATTGCTCCGCCTCCGGTTCTTCCTTGCCGGGGCGGCATCCTCGCTGTCAGATCCTTCTGCTCCGGCAATCTCTCCGGGGATTTTCCTCCCCTCCTCAGCCAGTGCACACTTGTCGGCCAGAGCGTAAAGCTCGCTGACATCTCTGATCTTGCACATCGCCATCTCCTCCCTCATCCTGCGGTTACGCACGTTCTGATGAAACGCGCTGATAACCACGGCGGGGTGGACGTCTGGGATGTTGCGTTGCACCTGGCTGAATCTTTGTATGTACTTGCGCAGGGGCTCCCCCTCCTTCTGGACGAGTAAGTGGAGGTCACTCTCCTGGCCATGAGGCTTGTGGCCACCCGTAAAGGCGCCGACAAACTGATGGCACAGGTTCGCCCATGAGGAGATGGAGCCGTCCGGCAAGTGCATGAGCCAAGATCTGACGTTAGGCTTGAGTACCAGCGGGATGTAGTTGGCGAGGATCTTCTCGTCGCGCCCTCCGGCAGCCTGCACCGCGATGGTGTAGATGCTGAGGAACTCCGACGGGTGTATCCTGCCGTCGTACTTCTCGGGCACGTCTGGCTTGAAGTTCTTGGTTTTGGGCCACTGGACTTGCCGCAGCTCGCGGGTGAACGCAGGGCAACCCGCCGCGTACGGCAAGTCGCCTGGTTCTCCGGGTGCATGCGCGTTGACAGCGGGCCCAGCGCGCTGGTCAGACTGACGTCGCGCTTCTCTCCGGCGCTCGATGTGGGTACGAGCGTCTTCTTGTTGCCATTCTTGGAGAACGTGGCGCTGATCACGGCGAGTTCGCGGGTCCGACGACGCGGTGGAGTCGGCGTCAAGGTTAGTCCGGCGAGCTGGCGATCGCGGCCTTTGGGGCTGGGAGCGCACGGACGCGGCACCCCCAGCGGTCCTGTCGGCGCCGGCCTGCGCCGAGGCTTCTTGTCGGGCCCTCGACGTGCTCGGTCGCCGGGGTTTGTCGCCGTTGGCCATCCTCCAGTCGTCGATCTTGTGCGGCGCCGGAGGGAAGTCTAGAAGCAGTTGGGCTCGGGCCAGCGCTTCCTCTGCTGTCTCGGGTGGCGGCGGCGACGAGCGACGCGAGGAGCGGGATGTGCTCGGACTCCCAACCGGATTGGGAGGAGCAACACCTCGTCCAGGCGACCGTATCTCGCTCGCGCCAGCATGCGGGCGTGCATGTTGACCTCGAGCGTCCCGCGACCCAACAGCTTGGCCTTGTTCTAACACGAGCACGGTGCTAGGAGCACCGGGGCGTTGTTGACCTTGCACCTCCTGGGAAGGGTGCGGCGTCAGCTCGGTCGCCGACGCTTGCGGGGCCTTGTTTTTGGATCTGGTGACAACACGAGACCCTCCGGCGGCCCCCGCTCCTCCGCCGGCGTCCATTCCACCGCCTGCTTGCTCCAGCGGTGGTGGTGGAATCGATGTAGACGGAGCGGCCACCTCCGAAGGCTTCTTCTTCGGTGGCATGTTGACGACGACGCTAATGTAGCACGCGCGGAGACCGGATCAGATGCTCACAATCTCGACGCCCCCCTACCTGGCGCGCCAAAGATGTCGGGGCGAGCGTCTCTGTGGCCTCGAGCACCTATGGGGCACTGGGGGCCCCTTCTGGTTCGGCAAGGGAGCGGGGATCGTGTGCAGAGCAGATCGAGGTCGGGCGCGCGCGGGGAGACGGGCAATCTTTACCCAGCTTCGGGGCTCTCCGGAGAGATAACACCCCAACTGCTGCTTCGTGTTTGTTATTCGATCTTGCTCGAACGTGCGAGCGTATGGTGGTGCTATGGGTGTCGAATGGACCCAACCCCTTCTACGTGCGCATGGGCCTCCCTTTTATAATCTGAAGGGGGCACCCACAGGTGGCAGCGTAGGAATAGGGGGCAGAAAGGTAAAATCGCAGGTTGGTGCAATAGTGCACAACAGTGCCCCTACCTAACGCTGACTGCAGGGGACAAGGGCATTAAATGCCCGTCCGGTCGCCCCAACAGTGCAGGAGGAGTGACCGTTAAGTGAGCCTCCGGTTGCCACGATGGCGCCTCTGTCAGCTCCGTTTGCCACCTCGCTCCGCATGGCTGCGCCGTGCCTCGCCACGTGCCCTTGGGATGGCCTGGTGATGACGCGTCACTGGGTGCGCTGGAGTTCGGTGGCAGCCTTGCCGCGGCAAGTGCTTTGCCGCGGGCCTCTTGCAGTGCCGGCAAGCTTGCCGGCCGCTGGGCCTTGCCGGGGCGCGCGGGGCGCCGCGGCAATTCTTCTGGTGATGCCCTGGTTAGCCTTCCTGGCAAGCTCCTCTTGCCGGGGACTTCATGTTCTTGGATAGTACTTTGTTCTTGAATGGCAGTAATAAGGAGTGGTGGAGAGCCTTGCCGGGCGTCCGGCAAGCCTGGTCTGAGGTCTTGCTTGTTGCCCGCAGACAAGTTCGGGGTACTAAGGTACCCCCTACTTTAGTACACCGACAAGCCCCCAGACCGAAAATAGCCAGGATAAAGGGATTGTTTGGAGAGTTTGAGCTGGTTGATGAATCTGTTTGGAGTAGAACTGGCACGCTTCACACTTGGTTACTTGTGCAGTTGCATCCTGGAGGGCTGTCGGCCAAAAGAAACCTTGCCGGAAAGCTTTGCCGGCAAGTGCTCTTGCGCCAATGTGGTGACCACATATGCCTCCGTGTATCTCCGCCAACAGCTCCTGTCCTTCTTCCCGGAAATGCACTTCATTTCCTCCGTTGAATCTTCTTACATACAGTATGTCATCGACAAGCAGTACATACTTGATTGCCGCGCTACTTTCTCCGCTTCTTCTTGCTCTTGGGAAGTTCTCCGTCGAGAAGGAAATGGACTAGTTCTTTGTGCCCATCTTTGGAGCTTGTGGCTCGACAACAAGGACTAAAGGCGCAAATGCTGCTGCGGGAACATTCGCTTCTCGGCAAGAATCGGGATCCTGCCGGGCGTGATGCTCCAGCAAGCGTGTCGGGACACAGCTTGTCGGGGCGTCGCTTCAACGGAACAAACCCTAGGGCTTGCCGGAGCAGATCGCTCCTCGGCACTTTACTGTGTTGATCCAGGGACCTTCTTGGCGGCGGCTTCAGGAGCTCACGAAAGTAGTCGCCAGTAACCAACTTTCTCTTCCTGATCTGTCCAGTTGATGGTGTTACAGATGGCTGAGTCAGCTTGAGCACAAAAATCCCTGGTTCCACAGGTAACTTAAGTGCGGCGCATTTCGACAAGCCATCTGCAATGTCGTTTTGAGCTCTTGGAACATGTTCCATCTGCAGGCCGTCAAAATGCTCTTCCAGCTTCCTCACTTCATCAATGTAGGCTTCCATCAACGGACTCTGATAATCTTTGTTGACTTGGCGGACGACAAGCTGTGAGTCACCCCTGACAATAAGCTTCTTGATCCCAAGTTCTGCCGCGATCCTGAGTCCGGCAAGCAAGCCTTCATACTCCACAGTATTGTTTGTTGCTTGTTCCTTGGGAAAGTGCATCTGGACCACGTACTTGAGGTGCTCTCCAGTGGGTGCGACAAGTAGCACACCCGCACCAGCGCCTTGCAGCGAGAAGGCACCATCAAAGTACATGATCCATTCTTTGCTCGCTTCCTTGTCGGGGATGCTCTTCTCCGGAATTTCTTCATCAGGTGTTGGCGTCCACTCTGCTATGAATTCTGCCAATGCTCGGCTCTGAATAGTTGAAGTACTTTCAAACTTGAGGCCAAAGCTTGACAATTCTAGTGCCCACTCGACGATCCTGCCTGTTGCCTCTGGATTCTGCAGTATCCTCTTTAACGGAAAGCGAGTGACAACTGTGATCTCATGTGCTTGAAAGTAATGGCGCAGCTTCCTCGAGGCCATGAGAAGGCCGAAAAGCAACTTTTGCACACCAGAGTACCTTGATCTTGCCCCCTGCAGAAGGGAACTGACAAAGTAAACTGGGCGCTGCACCATCTTTTTCTGTTTCTCTTCTTGTGGCTGCGCAATTCCATCCTTGCCGGAATCAGAACTTGTCGGGGAAGCCCCCTGCTTGTCGCTAGATTCGCTTGCCGCGGCCGCTGGCTCATCATCCGCCTCCCTCTCCGCTACTAACGCAGCACTAACCACTTGATTGGTTGCCGCTAGATATAGCAGCAACTTCTCTTGTGGCTTAGGTGCGACAAGTGTTGGAGCCGAGGATAGGTATCTCTTTAGGTCCTGCAGCGCAGCCTCCGCTTCCGGAGTCCATTTCATTGGACCTGCCTTTTTCAAAATTTTGAAAAATGGCAGGGCGCGCTCAGCAGACTTAGATATGAACCTACTGAGAGCAGCAACATAGCCGACAAGTCTTCGCACATCCTTGACGCGCTTCGGGGCTTCGATCTGTTCGATGGCTTTGATCTTGTTGGGATTGGCTTCGATCCCCCGCTGAGATATAAAGAATCTGAGAAGCTTGCCGGAAGGAACTCCAAACACGCACTTCTCGGGATTCAACTTGAGATTGATCTTGCGCAGATTTGTGAAGGTCTCGTCCAAATCTTGGATCAAAGTTGCTCTGTCTTTGCTCTTGACCACTATGTCATCCATGTAAGCTTCTACATTTACGTGCAGTTGTGGTTCAAAAGCATATTGACTACTCTTGCAAGCGTTGAACCGGCATTCTTTAGTCCGAAGGCATCCGTACAAAGCGATCGTGCCACATGGAGTAATGAATGCGGTTTTCTCTTCATCCTCTTCTGCCATGAAGATCTGATGATACCCTGAATATGCATCAAGGAATGAAAGCAGATCACATCCTGCTGTGGAGTCGACCATCTGGTCAATGCGCGGCAAGGGAAATGGATCCTTGGGACAAGCTTTATTAACATCACTGAAGTCAATACAAAGCCTCCACTTCCCGTTTGCTTTGCGCACGACTATTGGATTGGCTAACCACGTTGGATGGAGTACTCCTCGGACCAAGCCTGCTGCTTCCAATTTCTTGATCTCTTCTGCGATGAACTCTTGGCGCTCTACTTCTTGCTTCCTGACTCTCTGCTTGACGGGCCACGCATGAGGGCAGACGGCAAGGTGGTGCTCAATTACTTTCCTGGGAACATCGGGGATGTCAGATGGTTGCCATGCAAACACATCGACATTCGCCCGCGAGAAAAGCAACGGCGTCTTTCTATTTAGGATCAGCGTGGCACTGATGGTGAAGGTACCACCAGTGCCGTCCTCCTTGGCGGCCACTTTCTTGGTCTCTGGTGCAGCTGTCTTCGCCTTTTTGCACTTGCCCGTGGAGCTCGATGGTGCGTCCTCGACGGTAGCGCAGCACTCCGAAGAGGTGCGCTTGCCGGAGTGGGCATCAGAGCTATTCTTGCCGGACTTGATCTTCTTCTTCTTCCCCCCGGGAGCTTCAGCGGCAAGTGGTTTGCGCTCTGCTGCGGCTGCTGCTTCCCGGTAGATCTTGTCGGTACAGATGAGTGCATCCTTCTTATCGCCATGGACAGAAATAACACTTATCGGACCAGGCATCTTGAGCACATTGTATGCGTAGTGAGAGGCTGCCATGAACTTGGCGAGCGCTGGACGGCCGAGTATCCCATTGTAGGGCAATGGGAAAAAAAGCAACATCAAATGTGACTCTCTCTGTCCTGAAATTCAGCTCGCCGCCAAAAGTTACTAGCAGTGTGATCTTCCCCTTGGGCTTGCTCCTTCCTGGGTTTATTCCTTGAAAGGTACCAGTTTCTTCGAGCTCGCTGTCGGGGATCTAGAGCTTGTTGAGCACCGCGAAAGAGATCAGATTTAGGCCGGCCCCGCCGTCAACCAACATCTTCGTGACCTTGAGGTTGCGGATGGTTGGCGAAACCAACATCGGCAAGCACCCAACCGCAGTGATGCGATCAGGGTGATCCTCAACATCAAAGGCGATGGGCGTCTTTGGACCACCGAGGGTTTTTGCGCGATTCAACGGATGGTTCTGCTGCGTTCACTTCCCGCACCCACTGTTTGAGTTGGCGGTGCGAGGTGTGCAGAGAAGCACCGCCGTTAATGCACAAAACCTCTGTTGCCTTCTGAAACTCTTACTCGTCGGTCTCATCTTCCTCCATCTCATCATATTCATCTTCGTCTTCATCCTTGTCGCGGCCCCGGGGAGGTCTATCTCCTTGCCGCTGCTTGGCCTTGCCGCGGCGCCCTCCCCGGACGAGACGCTTCTTGCCGGATCCTCACCGTCAAGCGCGTCCGGAGTAACCTACAACAAGACCACTTGGCACGTTCCGATCACGCGTAGCAATGCGGCCCCAACCCCAGCCCTCACGAAATCGCAAGACCAGTACCACGCTTACATAACTACGCTCTGGAGATACCATGGGCACAGGGGGAGGGGCACGACCACGGCACGCCCAGAGTGCGGCTCAACCACACCAGGGGCTCCCAATTGTGTCATTCTTCATTTTCTTTCTTCTTACTCACAGGACTCCGTTTCCCAGAAGCCCTGTTCGGCAGTAGACTTGCCGATCTCACGATGCAACAGATAGGAAAGTAGAAAAGCTACGTCGAGTATCCAGGTGGTCTCCATTACAAGCATTATACCTGTTTCACATACCATTCCACAGCCTACCCCTGGAGGGGGACATGTTAAATAGTCCCATCCCTTGCTTATCACACTATTTGTATCGTTCTTCTTTCATTGCAGTATTTTTTGAATAAAAAATGCATCGCTTTTTGCCTATAATTGTATTCCTTTTTTTATCTATATATGTTCACTTATGACATGTTGCACCCGTACGCTTTGGTACGGCCAAATACACCAGGGGCTTAAGTTCCCCAAAGTATGGTGTGATAAGTCCGAACACTTCCACAAGTGTGGCAGCCCCGAACTTATAGCATTATATGCATCGGCTCCGAATCATGTCTTGGGTCAATAGTTGGGTTTGCCCGGCTCCCATGTTTTGGTACCTTACGTTCCGTTATATCGGCTAAGGTAGCGCTGGGAGAACCACTGCGGTTGGGAGAACCACTCAAAAGTTACATCTTTGGAGCATTCACCCACTGTAAGGCGGGCACCCTTCAGGACACCCTTATAGTATATCTCGGGCGTGCGATACTCCTTGCCCGGCGGTGGCGCGTCGGTCACAAGCTTCTCGGCGTCCATCTTGCCCCAGTGCACTTTAGCGCGGGCAAGGGCCCGACGGCCACCTTCAATGCAGACGGAGTGCTTGATGACTTCAATCCATGGACAGGCGTCCACCAGCCGCCGCACCGGACCGAAGTAGCTCCCAGGTATGGCTTCTTTGGGCCACGGCCGAACTATGAGGCCCTTCATGGCCTGTTCGGCCACCTTGTGGAGCTCGACCAGCTGCTTCAGCTAGTCGCTCAGGGGCACCGGATGTCCGGCCTCAGCATACTGAGACCAGAATACCTTCTCCGTCGAGCTTCCTTCCTCGGCCTTGGGCGGGCTACATGGTTGTATTCGGCGTTAGAAGACACTACGCGACAAAGGAAAAATCATGAGTTATTCTGGAATCCAGACACTTACGATCTCGCCAGGGGCTTGGCCCTCGAGGGCCAATCCTCTTCGCCGTCATCGGCGTTGGTGGAAAAGTCCGGAGGAAGGGTTCTTCCCTTCTGGGACCATCCGGCCTCCCTAGTTGCGGAGGCCTTCCTTTTCTTCTCTCCCCCCGCTGGGGGACAAGCCTCTTTTTTCTCCTCCTCGTCTTCGCGGGAGGAGTCCGCCTCGGAGTCATCGGACGATGAGTCCGATAACACCTGATGCCGGGAACTCTTTCGGGTTCCCTTGGCCTACTTATTGGCCTTCTTGTTCGGTACCAAGTGAGGTGCCGGAACCAGCAGCCCCGTCAATCGGGTGTCCGCTGGGTCTTGTAGTAAGGGAGCCGGATAGTTAACTTGCCCGGACTTCTTCTGCCAGGCCTGTCAAAGGTAGGGGAGTTTAGATCCCGCATAGAGTCAAACTATGAAAACAAGTGTCCGTAAAGGGTAAAATAGCTTACCTCGCCCGACGATGTCTGCGGCGAGAATCCCGCGATCTTGGTGGCGGATCTGGGAGCCTCGGCGCCCTTGAACAGCACCTTCGGGCATCTTCATACATAGTGTCGAAGATCTTCTTTGAAAGTCTGGTGCTGTCTGGATCAAACTCCCACAAGTTGAAAGCCCGTTGTTGTACGGGAGGATCGGGCGGATGAGCATGACACGATCTGCGTTGACCAGCTTGATCTTCTTGTTCACAAGGTTATCGGCGAGAGTTTGGAGTCGGTCGGCTCTTCCAAATCACCCGATGTCGGGCCCTTCTCTTTCCGGAGGTGAGCCGTGTGGGGATGCAGTCTGAATTTGGGGGCGCTGCCCATTCAGAGTCCGTGGCTCGGTGATGTAGAACCACCCCGATTGCCACCCTTTGATGGTTCCATGAAGGCACCCTCGAGCCATATGGCGTTGGGCATCTTGCCCACCATGGCGCCTCCGCTTTTCGCTGCTGGCCGCCCACTACCTTGACTTGACATTGAAGGTCTTCACCATAAGCGAAGTGGGGTTTGATGCGGAGGAAGGCCTCGCACACAACGATGAACGCTGAGATGTTGAGGATAAAATTCGGGGCCAGATCATGGAAATCCAGGCCGTAGTAGAACATGAGCCCCCAGACAAATGAGTGGAGTGGGAAGCTCAGTCTGCGGAGGAAATGGGGAAGAAACACCACCCTCTCATGGGTCCTGGGGGTGGGGACGAGCTGCCCCTCGTCTCGAAGCCGGTGCACAATGTCGTTGTGCATGTATCCGGCTTTCCTCAACTTTTTGATGTGCCCCTCCGTAACGGAGGAGGCCATCCACTTGCCTCCCACTCCGGACATGGCTGGGGAAGGTTGAGGCGAGATGTGCAGACTTGGGCACTGGAGCTCGAGTACGCGGAAATGGATAAGCAAAGGAGGAAGAAGGCGTAGGTAAAAGGTGGGTCCTTATCCCCTTATATGAACGGACGAAACTATGCGTCACCACCAGCCTGGTAAGACTCGCTTATCTCCCAAGCGCCGTAATCAATGGTGCGGTTGGGCTACCCACGCCCGTATTGATGAGAATCCAGAAATAAGGGGACACGATCTCTGCTTTGACGAGACGTGCCAAGGAAACCGCTTCGCTAAACGCACTGAGGTGGAACAGTAAAAACGATTCAAATAAAGGCCTAGCCGTGGTGTGATGTCACGCCACAGAATACGTTAGCAGATTGAACTTGTGTAAATGTTATTCTCTCTACGGTGGTATGTGGAACTTATTTTGCAGAGCCGGACACTATCCTCATGTTCAAAATCTTCCATGAAGTATTCGGAGGAGGAACCCGCCTTGCAATGCCGAAGACAATATGCGCATCGGAATCGTCGTCATTGAAGCCTGGTTCAGGGGCTACTGAGGGAGTCCTGGATTAGGGGGTGTCCGGATGGCCGGACTATCACCGTTGGCCGGACTCCTAGATTATGAAGATACAAAATTGAAGACTTTGTCCTGTGTCCGGATGGGACTTTCCTTGGCGTGGAAGGCAAGCTTGGCAATACGGATATGTAGATCTCCTACCGTTGTAACCGACTCTGTGTAACCCTAGCCCTCTCCGGTGTCTATATAAACCGGAGGGTTTTAGTCCGTAGGACGAACAGCAATCATTCCATAGGCTAGCTTCTAGGGTTTAGCCTCTTTGATCTCGTGGTAGATCTACTCTTGTACTACCCATATCATCAATATTAATCAAGCAGGAGTAGGGTTTTACCTCCATCGAGAGGGCCCGAACCTGGGTAAAAACAACGTGTCCCTTGTCTCCTATTACCATCCGCCTAGATGCACAGTTCGGGACCCCCGACCCGAGATCCACCGATTTTGACACCGACAACCAACTTTAGTCAAGATAACTTGTACTAGATGTTCCCCTTTGAAATGGCCGTTGTTGGCGCCCTTCCTTCTTAATATTTGGGAAGAGGCCCAGGGCCTCTATATATAGGGATAGCCACCACAGAATAGGGGCATTCAGTTCGGCATCCAAGAGGCGATTGAACTCACCCAAGCAGTTCATCGCACCAGCTCAAGAACACCTCTCGCGAGGCTGTTCTTCACTTGTATTATTCATCATCAACCCCTGAGGCAATCCACCACACCACACACTGGAGTAGGGTATTATACCACAACGGTGGCCCGAACCAGTATAAATCTCGTGTCCCTTGTGTTGTTCATCATTTTTAGCTTAGATTCTCACGAGGCGATAGGACGTTGGTCGGTAGGGGAAAGATCTTCGTGCGCACCCTAGAGTTCGAACCTTAAGGGTCTGCCGGAACCCCACATCCGACAAGCAAGCCCCAAAGAAGGAAGTTCACCGAAGAAGAAGCTAGGGAGCTATAGCGAGGTGCGAGCCAGGCTCTCCGACCACACCACGAACTCGGGAAGCAGTTCCTTGAAGAAAAGCGCGGCCGGGGCGGGCGCATGATCACGGTGCGCCTCCCTTTTTCATGGGGGCTACTTCGGGGCCGGTAGCCCCCGCAACGGGAAGAGGTTCCATCACGGGTGCTAGGCGCAACACTGCCTTTGGGGTTGCGCGCCCGCATCCCCTGGATGCTGCCGGAGGGACTGCAGGGTGCTTGCGGGGGGAGGATAGGTTGGCCCCTCCTTGGGGGCCTTACCTTTCTCGGTCGCTGAGAACCTCTTTGGCGACGCCATGGGAGCAAAATGGAGAGGAAAGAAGCAAGCGGGAGCAAGACGAAGGAAAGATGGGGAGGGGGCTCCGCCCCACCTCACATTTATAGCCAATGGAGGCCAACCGCCAGCATCCACACCCTCACGCCATCATGACCCTTTGCATGCAGCATCGACCAGTCAAGTCGAGCAGTTGCCAAGGCAACATGGGGAAGCGGAGTCGCCCACGTATGATCGATCGCCCACGCGTCGCCGAGGCGCGGCGGTTAGGGCTCATGGCGTTCAAGACTGCCCTTTGGCCGCCTAGAAGCCAAAATGCAGCGTGCCTTGCGCCCGGTGGCTACTGTCGGCGTCCTAGACTTGGGGGTATCCAGTCCTGCATGCCTGTGGCCCACCACATGGCTCCATCAGTGGCCTGGTACAACCCAGCTTCAACAACAACACAGCAAGACCCTCGCGAGGGGCCAAGCCTCGCGAGGCGGATGATGCCAAGACCCCTGAAGGAGTTGGCCTCCTCAAGAAGGCTCCTGAGGGGCGGAGAGATCTATGCAGCTACCTCATGAGGCTTAGCTGACGTGAGCCATGACGACCAAGGTTAGGCGGGCGCCAGGCGGGCGCAGAGCGCAGGTTTCCTCTTCGGTGCAAGGGAGGGAAGCCACAGGCGCAGAGTCCCAAGGAAGCAGCCAAAGGTTTCCATTCTGGTGCAACGAGACCATGACCGCCAGGACGGCAGGACGGAGGTCATCACCGAGCCCACCACAGCATCACGACCAGAGAATTTTCATATGCGAAGACTTCTTTTGTCAGGATAGACTGTACTACTTGTCCCCTTTCAAAGTTGTGGAATCCCTTCCCGCTCATATTTGGGAGGACGACCAAGGCACTATATATAGGACCTAGCCACCACCATAGAGGGGGATCAATTCTCCCAAAGCAGCACACTAGCTCAAGAACACCTCACCTCCTGAGGCTTGTTCATCCTTGTACTAGTTCATCCATAGCCCCTCGAGTCAATCCACCACACCACACAACAGTAGGATATTACACCACAACAGTGGCCCAAGCTAGTTGAAATCTCTGTGTCTCTGTGTCCCTGTGAGTTCTTCGCAGTAGGCTAGGGAGGATCGCGAGTAGGCAGGCTAGGCAGGTTGAGATCTCCGCATGCACCCCAGTGTTCGAACCTCTCACGGGTTGCCGGACCCAGAAATCCGACAATATCAGGTCGCGATGCCATGGTCAAGGCCAAGGGTGAGGGCTCGAGAGCCAGTAGGAGCCCCTGAGGCACGGTGCTCGAGGGCCCCCTTTTAATGTGCAAGTGACTTCCGCGAGAATGGAGTGGCTTGCCCCGCGGGGGTGCCTAGGAGGGGTTGTGCCTAATCGTACGCGGTGCAGCATCCTTCTGAAGTGGTGGGGTGTTGGCGAAGCCGCTTGAGGACCTACCTCCAGAGGCACCCGGGCATTAGTCAGTCACAAAATACAAAAAGTAGCCGTGCTTGCTGTTCTGCCCATGATCTTTCCGCGAGAAGACAAAGGCACTAAGGACCTAGTGAGGTGATGTGCATGGGGCCGACCGCGAGCCAGAGCTCAGTCTCTTAGGTTTGTCAGCGCTGCAGGGACAGACCAGAGCACATGCACTGTGCCGATAGCCCCCATCATGGGACGAGCAAGGGGTAGATTAGCAACATGCGGGGACCGCAAGGGTGACCACAGAGATGATAGATCATCAAGCGCAATATTAACCACCATAGTAATTCAAGCAAGCATAACTGATCCCGAATACATGCATAGAAATATCGGAGCTCTGAGGATGAGCCCTAGCAGCCTAAGGATGATGCAGCCCAGGGGGCACCCTCAATCCGAACAAACCAAAAAGTCACCTAGCACCATTTTCGCGGGAGCGTCGGGGTAGCGGAAGAAACGTTCCATAGAAGCTACTCATCACGAGCTGGGTGGATCTTGATACCCGGGGAGCTTGCGACGCCCGTCGGGCTCGCGAGGGTTCGGCGCCTCCTCCGACAAGACCGTCTGGCGCCTGGCCTCATGATCCGCCATGGCACCCTGCACGATGCGCTGGTATAAGGTGGCCACGTTCAGTAGGCCAAACAGCATGCAGACGTAGCTACAGGGGTAAGCCCCACTCCGGCCAACACGAGACGACCAGAAGAGGTCCTACGAAGCAGCCCTATTGAGGCCTGGTATGTTGACGCTAACACACAACTCGCTGTCCATGTCAGGGGCTGGTGCTGCACCGAGAGCCCGTGCGGGGCGATGCTCGCCGTGCATGGCCCTTCCCTCCTGAAGCTTCTCGATTGCCTTGACGATGAACTCTTGCGCACTTGGCGCCTCACGTTGTGCGCCTTGCTCGTGGTGGCGCGCGTCAAAACATGCCTCCTAGTGGTGCCCGAGTGCCTCACTCATTGCCCTAGTCAAGTCTGAGGCTCTCAAGATAGAAGCCCTTGAGCCCGTCCTGAGGGAGGCGCCGAGCGCGCATTCCTACGTGAGAGGAAGGGGCGCCTCAGCAGCGGGTGCGGGGCCTGAAGTGTCGTCAGCAGGTGCGCCTACATCCTGGCACTTCTTGGGGAGCTGCTTCTTCTTCTTGCGTGTGATCTCGGAAAAGAGGACGGCGCCCTCGTCGTCTACACTACTAGGGAAAAGCCTAGCAGCAGCGCGGGTTTGGGCACCCTCGATGGCCGGTACGGCGCTACTAATAAGGCGCTGATAGTTTAACGTGTAGCGATGGCGCGTGTTGACACACGCCATCGCTACGCATTGTAATTGCTGCAGCGCGTTTTGGGAAGGGCGCCATGGTATTAGCTGCAGCGCTGTTTGGTTGTAAGCGCCATGGTAAGCCGCGCCATCTTGCAAAATCCTCGCTACTACTAGTTTTATTAGTTTTTTCCCTGCAGATTTGTTTTTATTTGTTTTGCATTTTAATAGGCTTTATACAATAATCTTTAGCATATCATCCACATACAAATGATAGCATATACATACAATTAGTCTCATCAAATCATGTCATCATCATAATCATCATCCAACACAAAGTGGTCTCGATCTAATCATCAATCTAGAAAATAGCGATACAAGTCTCGATTACTTGCAAATACATCGTCATCCATCTAAACAATGATATACATGAGAATAGCTATCACTTTGAGTACATGAGTTCGTATCCTCTCTCGCATTAGCGTGAACCTAAACTAAGTATCAAGGTCGCTCGAAACCAGAAAACCGTACACCTAGGCCTTTCACTCCGCCACTTGTCGATATATATACTCTGGCGTAGCACTTCTTCGCCATTTATGATCTATGCACCTGCATCGTCACATGAGTCGATGATATGCAACATATATAGTTGAGCAACACAAAGAGACAGACTTGGCAAAAATAGAAACAACATATCATAAGAATAAATAACAAAGTTCATCGTACCCAAATGACCTAACTAGAGTGATTTTCGCTAGTCGAGGAGGACGGTTTAATTACATCACAAATAAAGTTTCACCGTGCATAACTCAAAGTTTTGTCATAAAAGAAACTATGGACTAAGCGGACACATTGTCATATATCGACAATCACTCCAGCATGTCGTGCCATCCATCCAAGTCGGGAGATAGTCATCGAGCTTTGTGAAAGGCTTCATGTCGAGACGCCGAGAGGCTATCCATGTTGGACGTCTTCACGCGACATTTGTCCTTCTCGCATGGAACATCCCTGTTTTCCGACGACCTCATTCATGATGATTTGGGCAAGTTCGCTGGATGTTATAGAACTCAGCTCAAGTCGATGATCCTCAATATCTCCTATGTCCTTTGCCCATTGCGAATATGGGCATCGCTAGATCTAGGTGCCATGTGAAGGTTACGGTGATCCCGTCGGTACTCAAAGCATGTGGTGTAGGACATAGAATCCATCATTAAGAGAATCGTTCGGTTCTTTGGATGCAGCAGAAGTCGGTCTTATGGCTGAAGGCGTGCTGCCGCCCTTTTCTTCTTGTCCCTAACATCTCCACCTTGCTTGGTAGTAAAACATAGCACCGTCGAGAACATCTTTGATGTGGGTGTAATCCTTTTGTGAATGTTCTTGACGAGTCCAAGTAAAGGCGTGGGAGAATCGGGGTAGAGGATGATGAGGACGGCGCGCCCTTGCCAGCAAAATAAGTACACCTCAAATTAATTAGCCTCCACCGTGCAAATGAATTATTGAAATCGAAGGAAGGATAGGAGCGGATGACTTACACGGGATGATAAGGCACGAGAATCGCCTCCTTGTCCTTATTGGCGAGCATAACCGGCGATGTAATCCCTCGCGTATTCACGATGATGTGCACAGACTCCCAAGAAGGCCTCGTGCATGTAGTACGGGTCAGCGACAGATATGAGCTATCTGCTCAACCCCAATGATGTAGCTCATGTGCAAGGCATAAAGGCGGACAAAAGTAAAATCCAGCTTCTTCACGTGAAACATGTCGAATATGTAATCGAATCGGAGGAAGAACTTATCCGCGGGAAGCCATTGACGCACGACATTTGCTGCGGAACATTAACCACGAGAGTGGGTATCCCGGATCTTCGGCGATGAGGCCTTTCTCTACCGCAGCACATCGTCATGAAGTCTCCTCGGATCGCGAATCTGGCCCGTAGCGCTGTTTCGGGTAGGATTGGTTTACGGGGATATGCCATTTATCCGCATCGGGGATATCTACACGGTCCCGGCCGAGGCTGCCGAGGCGGCTGGATCATAGAATCAGCTTTTGCCTTTCCTCGCTCTCTTCCTAGGCTTCTTTACCACGGATGGTCGTCAATAACAGCGTTGAGGCGGTAATTCGAGCATCGACTCATGATGCTCAAACCACGAGGCGCCGATATAGATATCTTACCGTTCAGCGCCATCGTCATCCTCATCCTCATCCATGGCGGCGTCATCAGCCTCTAATGGAGCCACCGCTTACCCGTCCGCTATCACCCAACCCGACACCCGACGCTAATTGGGTAGGTGGGGTGTTGATGTTCATACCTTCTTTGAGGCTGCGTGCTCGTGGGTGTGCTCTCGACCGCCTGCAGGCAAGCGGACTCTTTGGCCACAACAGGACCCACCCATTGCAACAATCACCAAGCCGCATGGGTCTCGTCGTCATCCCCACTAGTATTAGAGGCAAATTTCGTGGCCCGGTTTGACATCGCCACGAAACCTTGAAGGCGTTCGGGGTATCGCCGGTTGTGGAACAATGGTTCCTTCGGCTCCATTATCGTCCCCTTCCCCACGTCCACCTTCTGTTCGCCGATGGTGTACAATATGGTGCACGGGGTTTCGTCGGCCTGCAAATAAAAGTCTGCGACGTGAGACATCCGAAAGGCAACGAAAACGGGATTATAAATTTATATTGAAGGGGGCCGGTGTGGAAGATACCGTGAGGGCGTCGAGCTCAGCCAAAGAGGAGGCACCACCGAGCACGTCCGGTGCGGCAGCTGGTGCGGGAGCCGGTGCGGGAGCAGGTGCGGGAGCAGGTCAAGGGAGCAAAGGGGAGCAGTGCGGGAGCAAAGGGAGCAGTCTTGGAGTGCTTGGTGCAAAGGCAGTGCGGGAGCAGTGCGGGAGCATGTGCTGCCAAGAAGTCGCAAGGGAAAGTCCTCTGCATTTTTTGGATTTTCCTTGTCCAAATGTGAACGCCGTCACCAAGGAAGTAGATAAATCTGCAACCGCTTTGTTTTGCGGCAGCTATCGCTGTTGCATTATGCGAGATGATTTCTTCTCAACCGCAATCTCAACCTTCTTGTCGATGCTTTCTTGATTAACCTCCGTCTTTCCTTTCTCTCCTCCGTGGTCTCACGGTAGTACTTCTTCCACGTGGCGCCGTCTCCGACACCGCACGCAGCGTCCATCTGACGGTCGAGTATCCACGGTTGTCGTTTCAATATGTTCAACGCCGGTTGAATGGAGTGTCCCACAGGCCTCGCCAATGCCTCGACGGCGAAGTCGCTTTCGCCGCAATCGGTGTTGCTCTCTCGCAAAAGGCACAAGGATCGTTTACAAATATGACTAACGTGTGCGGTGAATTGATCGAAACTAAAATTACCAGTAGTCTCATGAACTCCGTAATGACGGTGTTGTCTCATAAACCTTCTTGATGGGTCCCAGCGGTGGCGGGCCCTCGGGGCGTCACGCCCTGCAGGGCGGTGAAATCCGCCAAAGGGTGCAGGATGCCCGGACTTCGCGGCTTCGCGTCCTCCTTGGCCCATTTGGACCTCTTTCGCCCGTAACCACGGCTTAGAGTGGTGGGTCCCAATGTTCCTCTTTTGAAGCCCCTTCATGTACTTAGACTTTTCTTTGGCAGCTTCGCCTCGCAAGCCTCCTTGAATATTTGAAACTGCTCTTCCGTGATTGTCGGACTTTCCTTTACAATCTCGGAGTAGGGTTCCCGTCGTTGATCTTTGCTTTCACTCGATTTTTCCAGCGTGCAGCGTTGCTAAACTTGGTCATGGCGTGTTTGTTTATCTTCTTCATTGCGGGTCATTATGCGGATCTTCATAATCCTTCTCATTCGGCCGGGAACAAGAATATCTGGTGAAACTTCTTTAGGAGGAGCTCCTCATATTTTCTATCTTCTTTAGATTCTCATCGTTGATGGTGGCGGTTGTCCGTATGATGCAGCCTATTTGATTGCCGTAGCACCTTGGCGCTTCCTCGGCGCCTTTGGCTCAAAATTGCCATTGTCCACCTCCGTGACCACCAGTCTAGTAGTCCTGAGTTTGTTAGGAACCCGTTGCCTCTTCGCTTTTGGTGCTACACGGATCCCTCCCGAGGCAGCACGGTCTGGCGCCGGTCTCGATGCGGTCTGAATCTCAGCGCGGTGTCGATCTCAAGACCGGTCTGCGTGTCGGTCGAGCACCGGTCTGCGTGTCGGTCTCGATCCCGATGCGGCCCAAAGCAACAACATCATTGATCGTCGGTAAAGCTAAAAATTAAATGCGCGCGCTGGTAGACGTCGTGCCGCAATCACCGAACCCTGTCCTTCATCGTTGCTAGCCATGTTTCCTATGATTAAATCTAGTCAATTAATTCTAGACCTAATAAAATGAATAATGACATAAAAAGGACTATTGTTTTGCAGGAATGTTGACTCCTTCTTGGTGCGGCAAATCCGGGCACTCGATATGTCCTAGTTTGTAGCACAAGTCATGCGAAATTCACGGAAATTTCGCATGACCTTTGCTAGAAAGTGGACAAATCGAGAACCTGAATTTGCCGGAACGAAATGAATCAACATTCCGCAAAACATAGGCCACTCAACATCATTCACTCGAAACAACAAAGCCACCACTTGGGCACAATCGAACAACTTCAATGAAAAGATATGACATGACCACTTCAATGAAAAATAAAATTTGCCTAAATTCTTTTCCTTGAAAAATAGTGGTCTTTTGAAAAATCAAAACCTTTGCCAATCTACTTAACCTAGCTTCTTAATCCAACGAACCTAATTAACCTACCTATTTAACCTAGTTGGTTAATCTTGTTTACCTAGATAATTAACCTAATTAAACTAGTTAACGCAGCTAGTTCTCTGTCAAAGCCTAAAATAAATTTCTGCACTAATTAACAGGATAATTAACCTAATTAAACTAGTTAACCTGACTAGTTCTCTGTCATAGCCCTAACTAAGTTTTTGCACTAACCTAGATAATTAACCTAATTAAACTAGTTAACCTAACTACTTCTCTGTCAATGCCTAACTAAATTTTTGCCTAAAACCTAGATAATTAACCTAATTAAAAACTAGCTAACCTATGCATGAGAGAGAGAGGGGGGTGGGGCTTCAGATGATGGCTCGGTGGTGGCGGCGGAGGCGTGTGGTGGCGAGGGAGGCGAGGCGCTCTCGGTGGCGAGGGAGGCGAGGCGTCTCGGAGGCGGCGAGAAAGGTGGCGTCGACGGCGGCTCGGTGGCGTTAGCGAGCCTTGCAGCTCCGTGGCGTTAGGCGGCTCGGTGTCGTCGACAGCTGCACGGCTCTGATGGCGTAGCGTCGTCGGCGGCGAGTGTGGGCGACGAATCGGGAGACGGCGGCTGTGGTGGGGTTTGAGGATTTGGGGAAGTGGTGGGCGGGGGGAAGCGGTTTTTGGCTATGTCAAACTTAAGCGGTAGCGCGTTTTGCAAAAGCGCTATAGCTAACTTAGCTATAGCGCTTTGCAGAAACGCGCTGCTGCTATAGCTAATTTCCTATTCTGTTTCTATAGCGGGGTCTAGGGCACGCTGCTGCAGCTACACTAGCTATAGCGCGTCTTAGGAACAAGCGCTTGCTGCTATTCCTTCCTCCGATTTTTCACTTTTTCGTTTATTTTTCTTTACATTTTATTTTCCCTTTCTCCTTTTTCTATTTCTTTCATTTTCATTTAAATTTCTATTTGTTTATCATCTTATTTTATTTTTGTTAGTAGTAGCGCTCTTAAATGGAAGCAGCGCTAAGCTGTGACGTAGTGATGTAGCGTTCCTCTAAGATCGCTCTTGTTATCGTAGCCTAACATTCTACCAATGGGAATTTTAGTAGTAGCGCTTTTTGGTCAACAGCGCTCATTGCTAAGTCTGATCTGTGTAGCGGTTTCTAGTAGCTCGCTCATTGCTAAGTAACACTAAGCTGTTTTTTGAACATGCTGCTGCTAAGATTCTATGTATAGCCTTTTCCCTAGTAGTGCTAGGTTGTCAGTTTCCGTAGCTTGGTAGGCGCGCTTGAGGGAGCACACCGCATCCTTCTCATCACAGGCGACCGTGATGACGCCGCCACATCCTAGCAACTTGAGGGCATTGTAGCCGTGGTGGGTTGCTGCCATGAACTTGGCAAGGGCCGGATACCCAAGGATGGTGTTGTACGGGAGGCTGATGTGAGCCACATCAAAGTCGATGAGCTTGGTGTGGTAAGGTGACAAGGAGGCGTATCTACCCCAAGGGGGATGGTGGAGCCGTTAGTCACCCCTAAGAAAGGCTTGGTTGGAAGAATCTGATCATAGGGCACTTGGAGCGCCTCGAACATCTCAACGGAGAGGACATTTAGCCCCGCACCACCATTGGTGAGGGTCTTGGTGACGAGGACGGTGCTGATGGTGGGCGTGCAGAGCATGGGGAGCGTGTTTACAGCGGCCAAGCACTTGAGGTGATCCTTGGAGTCAAAGGTGATAGCATACTGCGACCACTTGAGGGGACGTGCAGCTTCGAGCCTCGGGAGGGCTGCGTTCACCTCATGAGCGAACTGCTTTAAGATGTGTTGTGAGGCTGGAGCCTGCACACCACATAGGATGTAGGTGACAACACGAGGTTCCTGGAAGCCCCCAGCCCCGTCATCCTGCCGGTTGTTGTCGTTCCTCCTTGGTAGTGGCGGAAGCGGAGGGAGGCCAACATTGCCTTGAGGACGGGCCTCACGAGGCTGTTCACACAAGAACCCATTGCGAGGCTCATCGCTCCAGCGGTCCTCACGAGGCTGGTCACGCCAGTCCTGATTGGGGTCGTAGTTATCCCAGCGGCCTCTGCAGTGGCCTCCTCCGCAGTCGCAGCCCCGGTCACCACGCTCGGGGTGGCGACCAAGATGCCCATGTGGAGGGCCCTGAGCTCTTGGCAGTCGTTGGTATTGTGGTTGTGTATGTTGTGGAAGATGTAGAACGAGCGGTTGCCCCTAAAGGGTTGGCCATGGTTACAACCGTGCTTCGTCTCAGGTTCAGGCGCAACATGGCAGGACCCTTGCACTTTGCCTCTTTAGCCTTGGCCTTATTGTCCTTGGGGTTGGCCTCAAGGTGCTCCAGGAGGGAGAGGCCGCCTTCCTTGGCCCTTGCACACTTGTTTGCCAGGTTGAACATTTCCAGGGCCGAGCACAGGTCTTTGTTGATGGCGAGCTCCTCCTTCATCTTGACGTCCTGGACGCCTTCAGAGAACGCCGGGTTGATGGCTTCGTTAGACGCCATCAGGATCCTGAGATGGTCTTTCATGAAGTGCTACATGTACTTGTGCAAGTTCTCACCCGGGTGCTGCTTCAAGCGCCGCAGGTCGCTCACTGCAGGAGGTTGGTCGCGAGTACCCTGAAAGTTGGTGATGAAGTGCTCGTGAAGCTCATCTCGGGAGGAGATCGACCCCACCGGGAGATTCAGGATCCAAGAGTGTGTGCCGTCCTTGAGGGCCATGGGGAACTAGTTCATCATGACCTTGTTGTTGTTGTTTGCCACTTCGATGCTCAACACGTAGAGCTGGAGGAATTCCACGGGGTCAGGAGTGCCGTCATAGAATGGGGGTAGATCCGGCTTGAACTTCCCAGGCCAGACGACACGGCGCAGTTTCGGGGTGAAATCACAACAGTCTGCCACGCTCACAGGTGCGGGCCACATGGGTGGAGCTTGGTCTTGATGCCCGCGCGCCGCGACCTTCGGCGGGGCGTTGTCCTGGTTCTGGCACTACGGCGCCGGAAGCACGTGCGCTAGATCACCTAGCAGCTTGCTTCATCGAGCGCTGGCGCCCCATGCGGTAGGTCGCGCCGGGGTGCGTAACACCTGGGGTCAGGGTTGACGTCGTGCAGAGCAGAAGGAGGGGGTGTGCTATGAGCCACGTCGCCCCCTGGGACATCTAGGAGGGAGAGAGCGGGACGGTGTAGGGGCCACACCAGCGGTTTTGATGAGCTCGGCGATGCGTCCAAGCCCATCGTCGTAGAGGTCTTTGGCCGGGGGGTAACACGGGAGCTCAACGCCATGAGCAGCACAGCCTGCGAGTTTGCCGGCCCACGGCGAGCATGGGAAGCCGATGTCGTGGCCGGAGTGGGTGATGGAGGTGCGGTGCGGCCATCACGCCGCACGGAAGCTGGCAGCAATGTATCCTGCTACTCACGAGTAGCAGGGTCAGTGGCAGCGTTAGCCACCAGTGAGGCAGAGTGGCGAGGAGCGCCGTTGCCCATGGGTGCCGTGTGGGTGACACGAGTGTCGGCCATGGGGGCGACGAAACTAAGGCGGAGCGAACGGTGGAAGAAGGACTTCGACACGCCTCTACCTAGCGCACCAAATATCGGATTCTGGGCTCCGCGAACCCAAGAAGGTTCAAACTCTGGGGGTGTTCAAAGATCTCACCCTGTCAAGCTTAGAGCATGTCGCCCCACAGCCTAGCCTAGCTGGATTCATGCGGGCAAGGAAGAAGAATAACACGACAGTTTACCCAGGTTCGGGCCACCTTGCGGTGTAAACCCTACTCCTGCTTCGTGGTGGATTCGCCTCACGAGGGGATTAGGATGAACTAGTACAGTGGATGAACAGCCTCTCAAGGGCTATGTTGGTCAGGGTGGAAATAATCCAATCCGTCTCTACGGTGGTGGCTAACCTATATTTATAGTAGCCTTGGTCCTCTCCCAAAAACTTAGGTGCGAAAGGATCCCATAACGGCCAATTTGAAAGGGGACAAGTAGTACATCTAATGCTCACGAAAGGTAGTCTTCGCCTCCAAGGCTTCTGGTCGTGACGCAGTGGTGGGCTCGGTGATGACCTCCATCTTGCCGAGCCTGTGGTCTTGGTCTTATGGCACCAGAATGGAAACCTTTGGGATATTCCTCGAGAACCAACGCAAGTCCTTCCCTCCTTAGCACTAATGAGGAAACTGTCTCCTCTCCACGCGCCTAGCCTTGGTCATCATGGCTCACATCACCTATGCCTCATAAGTTGGGGTACCTGCATAGAAATCTCAGCTCCTGGGGAGGCCGCTACCTCATGAGGTCTTGGTGTCGTCCGCCTCGCGAGGCCTAGCCCCTCCCAAGGGTCCTGTCTTGGTGGTCTTGGAGACGGGCCATTGAGGGTGCTACGCCATGGGCTGCAGGAAGGCATGTCTGGGTACCCTAGTTCCCAGGACACTGACAGGAGTGCTTAGGCTGTCTGGGGTGGCCACCAAGTAAAGTAGCAAGGGCTCGCGAGGGCGCGAGGCGATGATGATAGGTGGGCTCGTGATGTACCTCTTGAGATCTTCAAAGGCTGCGTCAGCCTCGGGCGTTCACTCGAAGGGACCGGACCTCTTCATGAGCTTGAAGAATGGCAAGGCTCGCTCGCTGAACTTGGAGATGAAGCACCCCAGGGAGGCCATACACCCTGCTGATACGTCTCGAACATATCTATAATTTTTGATTGTTCCATGCTGTTATATTATCATTCTTGGATGTTTTACAATCATTTTATATCATTTTGTTGGTAGTAATCTATTGACATAGTTCCCAGTGCCAGTTGCTGCTTTCTGCTCGGTTTTTACATCATAGGAAATCAATACCAAATGGAGTCCAAATGCAACGAAACTTTTTGCGGATTTTTTCTGGACTAGAAGACACAAGATGGGTCGAAGAAGTACCAGAGGATTGCCTCAAGGGGGGCACAACCCTCCAGGGCGCACCTGGGAGTCCAGGCGCGCCCAGGTGGGTTATAGCCACCTCAATGGCCTCCCGCACCGCCTCTTTGCTCTATAAATACCCCATTATTCCAGAAACCCTAGGGGAGTCGACGAAATCAATTCTAGCCTCCGCAAGTTCCAGAAACACCAGATCCAATCTAGACACCATCATGGAGGGGTTCATCATGTCCATTGGTGCCTCTCCGATGATGCGGGAGTAGTTCTTTGTGGACCTGCGTGAGAAGTAACGATAACAGTAGCAGCAATTGTAACTTAGCAAGAACAATATAAGGTAAATTCATAGGCATTGGATCGGTGATTCGTTGGATGATATTCTCCATCGCCAATTCCATGATGCTCCCCACCGGGAGAGAGTAATTCCTTCGTAGGCTTGCTGGTTATGACTGTTTATGATGAATATCATCCAACAAATCACCGATCCAATGCCTACGAATTTACTTATATTGTTCTTGCTAAGTTACTACTGTTGCTGCTGCTAACATTACTACTACAAAATCACTGCTATCACTGTTACCATTACTATTGCTGTTGCTACTATTATCAAAACTATCATATTACTTTGCTACAGATAATTAATTTCTAGGTGTGGTTGAATTGAGAACTCAGCTGCTAATACTTGCAAATATTCTTTTGCTCCCCTTGTATCGAATCTATAAATTTGGGTTGAATACTTTACCCTCGAAAACTGGTTCCCATATACTTGTGGGTTATCAAGACCTTTTCATGGCGCCGTTGCCGGGGAGCATAGCTATATTTGTTGAGTCACTTGGGATTATTATCATATTATCACTTTGAAGAATCTGAAGGATGCTAAGACTAAAAAAATTCCCTCTAAGACGAGGGGAGGAAGGAACTGCCATCCAGCTCTGCTTTAGATTCACCTTCTGTTATAAGTAAACTTGCAACACCACCACATGCTATTAATTCTGATATGTCACGAGTTGTTGATGATGCTACTTCTGCTATGAATGTCACTCATGATGATGCTAGTACCTTGCTTGATGATGATGTGCCACTAGGTGAATTTCTTGATGAACAAATTGCTAGAGTAATACAGCATGATATTATTGAAACTGATGATGAGCTTGAAACTGAAAATCTTGAAACACCTACTAGAACAAGCCCTCCTAGATATGAATTGCCAAAGGTACCGGAAGGTTATGCTATGAGTGAGGAGGCAACTAGAGATATTATTGCTTGTAAGGATAGAGATGATCTAGAGAAATTATTATGCAAATATAAAGAAAGATCTCTGAATGCTAAAATGAAATGTGATCCTAAGTTTGCTACTTCACCTATCTTTATTGATGATAAGGATTTTGAATTCTCTGTCGACCCAGAGTTAATCACTCTGGTTGAATCTGATCCTTTCCATGGTTATGAAACTAAAACTATTGTGGCACATCTTACTAAATTAATTATATAGACACCCTTTTTACTCATGATGATAAGATTCGCTATTATTATATTCTCAAGTTATTTCCGTTCTCATCAAAGGGTGATGCTAAAGCTTGGTACAATACTCTTGCTCCTAGTTGTGTGCGTAGTCCCCAGGATAGGATTTATTACTTCTCTGATAAATATTTCCCTGCTCATAACAAACAAGCTGCCTTGCAGGAAATATTTAACATTGTGCAAGTTGAAGAAGAGAGTGTCCCACAAGCTTGGGGGAGGCTTCTCCAATTGCTTAATGCTTTGCCTGATCATCTGTAGGACCTTGAAGTATGTCTAGAGGGGAGGTGATTAGACTACTTGACCAATAAAAACTTAACCTTTTCCCAATTTTAGAGTTTGGCAGATTTTAACTATTGTAGGACAAGTCAAGCAATCATCACACTATTTAAGCAAGCATGCAAAGAGTATATAGGCAGCGGAAAGTAAAGCATGCAACTTGCAAGAAAGTAAAGGGAAGGGTTTGGAGGATTCAAACGAAATTGGAGACACGGATGTTTTTGGCGTGGTTCCGATAGGTGGTGCTATCGTACATCCACGTTGGTGGAGACTTCAACCCACAACGGTAATGGTTGCGTGAGTCCACGGAGGGCTCCACCCACGAAGGGTCCACGAAGAAGCAACCTTGTCTATCCCACCATGGCCGTCGCCCACGAAGGACTTGCCTCACTAGCGGTAAATCTTCACGAAGTAGGCGATCTCCTTGCACTTACAAACTCCTTGGTTCAACTCCACAATCTTGTCGGAGGCTCCCAAGTGACACCTAGCCAATCTAGGAGACACCACTCTCCAAGAAGTAACAAATGGTGCGTTGATGATGAACTCCTTGCTCTTGTGCTTCAAATGATAGTCTCCCCAACACTCAACTCTCTCTCATTGGTTTTGGATCTGGTGGAAAGAAGATTTGAGTGGAAAGCAACTTGGGAAGGCTAGAGATCAAGATTCATATGGTCGGAATGGAGTATCTTGGTCTCAACACATGAATAGGTGGTTCTCTCTCAAAAATGGTAAGCTGGAAGTGTAGGTTCGTTCTGATGGCTCTCTCCACGAATGAAGAGGAGGTGGAGGGGTATATATAGCCTCCACACAAAATCTAACCAATACACACAATTTACCAAACTCGGTGGGACCAAATTGTTAAACTCGGTCAGACCGATTTAGTAAACCTAGTGACCGTTAGGGTTTTCGGTGGGACTGACATGCATCTCGGTGAGACCGATTCAGTTAGGGTTAGGGCATAACGTAATCTCGGTAAGACCGATCACACAAACTCGGTGAGACCGATTTGGTAATAAGCTTTCCAGAGAGTTGGTCAGGTAAACTCGGTGGGACCGATTTGCTCTTTTCGGTGAGACCGAAATGTTACAAAAAGGAAACAGAGAGTTTACATTGCAATCTCAGTGGGACCGATCGCTCACTTCGGTTAGACCGAAATGTTATGAAGGGAAACAGAGAGATTAAAACCCCATCTCGGTGAGACCGAGATCCCTATCGGTAGGACCGATTTGCTTAGGGTTTGTGGCAGTGGCTATGACTTTTGGAATCGCTGGCGCCGGATAGAAAGTATCGGTGTGACCGATTTTGGCTTTGGGTGTATGTCATTTGTGGATGTGGGAAAGTAGTTGAGGGTTTTGGAGCATATCACTAAGGACATGAAGCAAGAGGCTCATTAAGCAACACCTCATCCCTCCTTGATAGTATTGGATTTTCCTATAGACTCAATGTGATCTTGGATCACTAAAATATAAAATGAAGAGTCTTGAGCTTTTGAGCTTGAGCCAATCCTTTGTCCTTAGTATTTTGAGGGATCCACTTTCATCATCCATGCCATGCCATTCATTGAGCTTTCCTAAAATAATAGTCTTGGAATAGCATTAGCTCAATGAGCTATATGTTGTTATGAATTACCAAAACTACCTAGGGATAGTTGCACTTTCAATCTCCCCCTTTTTGGTAATTGATGACAACATATAGATCAAAGCTTCGACAAATGATAATAAGATTGAATAACATCGTCGCATTGAGAAGTATATGATAAGCAAGAGCTCCCCCTAAATTTGTGCATAGTTTAAGATTTGCTTTGGACTGCAAATGCACAATGAATTAGGCTCATGGGTTACTCTTCCATGTCACATACATCTTGGTGGAGCGCTCAAAATAATAGATATTGAATACATGCACTCATCACCAAGCATTGTGAATGATCACATAAGATAGATAGGATAATATCAAGCATGCATAAGTGTAGCTTATGATCAAACACATGATCATCAATGTCTCACAAGCATAGTATCTCAACCAAAAGCAAACAAATTTTAAAACCACCAAATAAAAGCAAGAGAGAACAAAAGCAACTCTCTCTCTCTCTCTCTCTCGAAGCCCTATGATCTATACATTTTTCTCCCCCTTTGGCAACAAGTTACCAAAGAGTTCATAGAAAATGCATAGTGCTAGATCGACTCTCAGGCTTGATCTTCTGGTGGAGGTGTCCTGATGACTCCAAGGACGAAGGCTTCAGTTGAAGTAGAGGGTGCTGGAGTGGATGTTGGAGCTGGTTGCACTGGAACTGAAGGGCAGTGGCTGGTGCTGAAGTTGTTGCTCTAGTGTCTGTTACTGGCACTGCAACGGACCTCTGGGCTCTGGGCACTCTGGCAAACACATTAGTTCTCATCTTGCCCTGCTTCTCCTGCACCTTCTCTACAACCGACTGAATCTCAGTTACTTTGACATCAAGGTCATGGAATTTGAGTTCCATGATTCTCTCAAGGCTCTTATGATTCTGAGTGAGGGTGGCCTGTCCCTTCTCAATCCTCAGTGTAGACGCTATCAAGTAACCAAGCTGCTCCTGTTTGGTTTTCAAGAAATATTCAGATGCCTCCTCTTGAGTTGGCATCTTGGCAGCCTTCTCCTTCTTTGCCTTCTCCTTCTTCTCCTGAGCTTGAACTGATTGTGTGTCGTGGGAAACGAACACCTATGGGACCGGAGCCCCTTTCGGTCCGGCGGGGGGCGGAGATCGCACGAAGAGCGGATCGAGGCGAAGCACGCGAGCGGTTTTACCCAGCTTTGGAGCTCTCTAGAGAGATAATACTCCTACTGCTGCTTTGTGATTGTATTCTGTTCTTTCTCGAGAGCGTGAGTGTTTTCTAGTTTCGAGTGCTTCGAACCCCCCTGGTGCTAGAAGAAGGGAAAAATGTAAAAAGAGTGGTTGGTACAACTACTTGTACAGTGTATCCTACCTAACTCTGACGGCAGGGGACAAAAGCATTAAATGCCCGTCTGCATCGCCCAAACAGTGCAGAAAAGTGACTATTAGGGGCGCCACCGCTTGCCACGATGGCCATCTTGTCATCTCCGCTTGCCACCTCGCACCGCTAGCTGCACAGCTTCTTGCCACGCGCGCCTGGAAAGGCCCCAGGGCGACACGTTGGTTGATGCGCTGGAGCGTGGGCGCAGAGTGGTAGCTTTGCCGCGGCAAACGCCTTGCCGCGGTTGTTGTCTTGTCGCGTCCGGAAGCTTGTCGCTCGCCGGGCCTTGCCGGGATGCGCGGCGCGTCGCGACAAGTTCCTTGAAATGCCTTGGTTGGCCTTCCCGGCAAGCTCCTCTTGCTGGGGCCTTGTCCTTCCCGGCAAGCTCCTCTTGCCGGGGCCTTGTCTTCTCGGCTTGAACACTTTGCTCTTGAATGGCTCCAATAGGAACCACGGAGGATCTTGGCAGTCACCCAAGCAAGCCTTCTTTGCGGCGCAATGATCTGCCCGTCGGCACAAGTTCGGGATACTAAGGTACCCCTACTTTAGTACACCGACATTGTGGATCATTCTCATTCATGACAACCTCATTGTCCTCAAAGTCTGGATAAAGTGGAAAGTGTTCCTTATCCAACTGATATTTCCCTGTGCTCATCTTTGAGTTGATCAATTCCTGAATCTGAGGTGCATATCCACAGCTCCTCTTCTGATCTGCTGCAGTCCTCTTAATTGTTTCAATCATCAGACTCATGACTTTGAACTTTTGTGGCACATCAAACACATGCAACATGTTGATGACATGCCCTTTGATCATGTTATGGTCACCAGACTTGCGCAATAAAGTATGCCTCAGAATCCAATTAATGGTTGGCAACCCTGACAGTAGAAAGTGAACTGATCCAAACTTGTGAGTCTCTACTGCCTTGTCTGAAATTTCCTTGTACATGTGAGCCATGGAATTGTGATCCATCTTCTTCTTTGCATAGATATCCATGTCATCCTCATTTTCCTTGGGGGAATTTATCAGACTTGCCCGTTCTTCAACTGTGGATTGGTACCTTGTACCTTCAGACATCCAAACAAATCTTCCATCTTGGTAAAAGTGTGCTGTGGAGTAGAATTGCATGATAAGTTCATCATTCCAGTGGGTGAACTTCTGTCCAATGAAATTAGCAACTCCACAAGCAACAAAGCTTTCTTGCACTCCAGGATAGTGCTCTTCATTGTCTTTGATGTAGGTCCAGTCGACCCACCTCATGTCACAAACTATAGGCTTCTTGTCCAACAGAATTGTTTCATAGAAGTCCTGCTATTCCTTTGTGTGGAACCTGTAGTCAACAGTAGTTCTTCTTCTTGATGCATATGGATCTTCCATCCTCCACAGTCTCAGCCCTGAATCTTTCCTGATCCTCATGTCCTCAGCCACAGGTTGGGCATCATTGTGGTTTGGTATCTTGGGCTTGAGTTTTCTTAGGACCTGTCTTTCTTCATACTCTTCTTGAGCAACATTTGGCAGTGGGGCCTTGTTCTTCTCAGTAGCTGGAATACTCCTAGTATTCCTCTTTGGAACTTGCTTGGCTTTGGAGGCAGCTTTGGGTGCTTCCTCGGGCTTAGATGTTGCAGCCCCTGATCTTATTGCATCTCCCATAAGCTTGGGTGCCTTAGGTGCTGGTGCAGCAACCTCTTCCTCTTCTTCAGAATCTCTTCTCATGGAGGGCTTTCCAAGGACCTTGGCAGTTGTGGTTCTTGCTCAATTCTTCTTCTTGTCCTGACCACCTTCATCCTCTGATTCAATTGTGAACTTCATAGTCTCACCAGTGGGGACTTTCTGAGGTTTGGAATAAGTGACTTTCTTCTCAGGTGCCTCTTTGGGTTCTGTCTGGGCTGGCACTTGAGTCGACTTTCTGGCCTTTGGCATTGGTGTCCTTTTGGCAGGAACTTTCTTCTTCAGACCTGGCTTTGTGCTATGTGCAGAGCCATATTCCTTCTTGAGCACCACTTTCTTGGAAGTGGACTCATCTTCCTCATCTTTATAATCTTCATCTTCTGGGTCTGAAGTCCTCTTCCTCCTTTGCCTAGTAGCAGCCTTAGGCAAATTGCTAGGAGTACTTCTGCTCCCTTCATCTGTAATTGAGGGACTAGTGCCCTCACTCAAGTCCATCTGCTCTTCTGACCTGTTCTGACTGTCACTCTGTTCTGACATGCTGCAAAAAGCTGACTGCTGACCCTGTGAAGAGTTATAGATGAGCATCACAAAATGCAGAGATTTTTGCAAAAGAATGATTCAAAAGTTCAGTTTTAGTTTTCCACAGAAAGCATTTCGGATCAACCGATTTTCAAACTCGGTGATACCGAAGTAGTTTTGGGAACCTAAACTGGTGATCTCGGTTGGACCAAGTCACAGTTCGGTGGCACCGAGACTGCTAGGGTTTCACAGAATCCTCAAATCGGTCGCACCGATTAGTAATTCTCGGTCAGACCGAGAGTCACTTGTGCAAAGGCATAAGCCAAATCGGTGAGACCGAGTTTTTCAACTCGGTGGGTCCGAGATGGTTTCGGCGGAAACCTAACCCTAAAAATTTGAATCTCATCTAATCTACAGACTACTTTGACTGGATAGAAGTGTTTCAATCGTGGCAAGATTCATTAAGAGTACAATGTGCTTGGAATCAGCGTGGATAGCACAAAGATTGAGTCCATACCCTAACTTGGCGGTGGACTTGCTACGGCGACAACGGCGGGGGCGAATTCCGTTGACAACGGCGGAGACCAGCGACAGGAGGCTGCTGGCGACGAGGAGACGATCCGGAGACCTTCGATGGCAGAGCGAGCTATTGCGTGGGCGAAGGGCTTCGGATAAATTTCCAAAAGTTTTCCGTGGCTATATATAGCCCGACCCTGTCAGTGTGACCGAGTGGAACAACTCGGTGGCACCGAGATGCATAACTGTGTACAGTTACAGCAACTCGGTGTGACCGAAAAGTTCAAATCGGTTGCACCAAGATTGAGAACTCAGATCAACTTAGTGATCTCGGTAGGACCGAAATGGAGGAATCGGTCAGACCGAGAGTCACAAAGAGGTTTTGGAGGTTTAAGTCTATGACGAATCGGGGACTCCGAGTGCTCCTCACACAGAGTGGTTCGAATCTGACTTGATCAAATTTTGTGATGTAGCATGAATAGAGTTTGAGACGAGAAAAACATAGATAGCTAAAGAAGGTTCTTAGGCATTCTTGTCCATCCACTTGGCAACAAGAAAAGAGAGCAAACAATCAAAACAACAAGTGGATGTTCTTGAATGAGTAAAATATGCAGCAACATGCTCACATAATAAGATGGCAAATGAAATATGCGGCAAAGCATGCACAACCAATTCTAGCATCTATCAAACAATTGGCGATGACTAGGTCATCTATATATGAGTATATTGACTTAGGAGTCAAATGAGAACATTTGATCATAGGTCATACTCATCGTTTAAGCTCAAGTGGGGTTACCACTTTTACATAATGCATTGATGTGTTCACACCATTAGAGCTGCTTTGACTCAATTCTTAGAGTTAAGCTCCCCCTAGATGTGAGATCCCCCCTTAGAGGGATGAACTAACCTTGGGTTTCTTTGATGATGACTTCATGTAGGTGTTGAAGATGTGGATGCTCACTGTTGGTGTAGAGCATTTGGAGCAATCCTTTGGAGTGAGTTGCACTTTCAACTTACCTACATGGGTTAGTCCCACAAGGAACAAACAACAATATCCATAGACATAGAGTGATGCACACACAAGATGATGTCCATGAACTCATTAGGTTACCTTGTCCCTTGCCTTACCAACATGAGGGTTTGTGACTCTTTGAACTAGTGCAAGATGTGGAAGTTGATAGCACTGGTTCTTGCCAAAATGATATGAGTGAAGAATGTTGGCAGAGTCACCCTCAAGGACTCTCTAGTTCTTCTTCTTCGGGATCCACATCATCTTGATGGGAATCCTTGGAGTATTAGTTGTACTTGATGAAGTAGAACTTGACGTAGTCTTGGGGACCCACTTGAACGAGGCTTTAGGTGCTTCTTCAAATGCATCAATCTCTTCTTGAAGCTTGTCTTTGCCTTTGTTCTTGTGGTCTTGTGGTGGAAGATCATCTTGAGCTTGTGTTCCCTTGAAAGAGGTCGGGTCATACTTCTCTTGTTGAGGAACAAACTTCGTCTTGGGGTATTGATCTTCTTCCCACTCAACTCCATTGGCATTGAACCTTCGTTCAAAACCAACACCTTGATTCTTCCGGTGCCTTCCTTGCTTGCGTACAATTTCCTCGAATTGCTTACTCCCGGTAAGGCTCTTGTAAACACCTTTCTCTATAATTCCCTTCAATAAGCTATTTTCTTGCTCAAGTGTAACTTGGCTAAGAGAATCATTAGTGGAATCAAGAGAACTACTAGAAGCAACAATATTAGATTTGACATTATTATTGTTACTACTAGAAGAAGTATCTTTCTTGTACTTGTTACTTGACTTGACTTGAGGCATGTAAGTAGATAAGAGTACACGCTTGGCAATGTAAGAAGAACTTTTCTTGCGAAGATCATCATTGATTGCCTTTAAGGACTCATGCTCTTGCTCAAGATTGAGCTTTTCAAAGCGTAACTTCTCATGAGCCCTTAATGGATCTCGATGATCTTCGTAGATAGTTTCATGAGCTAACTTAAGAGTGTTTAGTTCTTTAGTTAGAAGCTCAATCTTCTCCTTATCATTGTCATTCGTTTTATCTTGATTAGCATGATTAATTGACATTTCATCATAGTATTCATCACTAGAGTTGTCAACAAGTAAATCATCATCCACAAGCAAGTCATCTTCATCACTATTGAAATCAACATACTCAGGGTGTGTTACATTTGGACCTTTGGCCATGAAGCATCTTCCAACACTTTCATTTGGTGAATCAAATATGTCGTAGGAGTTGGTTGACACAAGTGCTAGACCGGTAACACCTTCATCTTGAGTGTATTCGGAGTCGGAGTGATAGCTTCTCTCAGAGTGATTGTCAGAGTCGGAGTCGGATACCGATTCACCAACATGAGCTTGATGTCTTCATTTTGTGTAGCTCCTTGATGACTTGTCCTTCCTTTCCGAATCCTTGCTTCTCCGTGAGGGTCTTCGTTCATAACGATCATCTCTACTCCTCCTCTCTCTTGGTGGTGATTCTTCTCTTTTGCTCCTTCTTCTTGGAGAATCTTCTCTTCTTTTGTAGGGTGCCGCACACTCAATGGAATAGTGTCCGGGTCTCCCACAATTGTAGCAATTGCGCTCTCGACTAGAAGATCTCTTTTCATTGTAAGACCTTGACTTGGAGCTTCTTTCTTTGCTTCTACTCTTGTAGAATTTGTTGAAGTTCTTCACCACTAAGCTTAATTCTTCATTGATGGTTTGTTTCTCGCTTGATGATGTGGGGCCTTCACTTGAGGCTTTGTAATCACCACTTGACTAGTTGTGAAGTTCCTCCTTATCCTTGAGTGACATCTCATGAGCAACAATTCTTCCAATGACTTCCACTGGCTTGAGATATTTGTATTTTGGCATCAATTGAATCAATGTGCACATGGTATCATACTTTCCATCCAATGCTCTTAAGATCTTCTTGATGATGAATTTGTCGGTCATCTCTTCACTCCCTAAGCCAGCAATCTCATTTGTGATAAGAGCAAGCCTAGAGTACATTTCAGCGACACCTTCACCATCCTTCATTTTGAACTTGTCAAGCTGACTTTGGAGCACATCCAACTTGGATTCTTTGACGGACTCGGTACCTTCCTGCATATCAATCAAAGTATCCCAAATTTCCTTTGCATTCTCAAGACGGCTGATTTTGTTGAATTCTTCGGGGCACAATCCGTTGAAGATGATATCACAAGCTTGAGCGTTGTAATGGAGCATCTTCAATTCTTCTGCATTAGCTTCATGGTTCGGTTCTCTCCCATCAAAGAATTCACCTAGCAAGCCAATACAAATAATTGCCCAAACGGCGGGGTTATGTCCAAGAATATGCATTTTCATCTTATGCTTCCAACTAGCAAATTTAGTACCATCAAAGTAAGGACCTCTACGGTGATAATTTCCCTTGCTAGATGCCGTACTCTCCTAGGTTGTGAAACCAAGGCTATGACCACCAAAAGCTATGGAAATCAAAGCAAATGGAGGCCAAGGCTCTGATACCACTTGTAGGACCTTGAAGTATGTCTAGAGGGGGGTGATTAGACTACTTGACCAATAAAAACTTAACTTTTTCCCAATTTTAGAGTTTGGAAGATTTTAACTATTTTAGGACAAGTCAAGCAATCATCACACTATTCAAGCAAGCATGCAAAGAGTATATAGGCAGCAGAAAGTAAAGCATGCAACTTGCAAGAAAGTAAAGGGAAGGGTTTGGAGGATTCAAACGCAATTGGAGACACGGATATTTTTGGCATGGTTCCGATAGGTGGTGCTATCGTACATCCACGTTGATGGAGACTTCAACCCACGAAGGGTAACGGTTGCGCGAGTCCACGGAGGGCTCCACCCATGAAGGGTCCACGAAGAAGCAACCTTGTCTATCCCACCATGGCCGTCGCCCACGAAGGACTTGCCTCACTAGTGGTAGATCTTCACGAAGTAGGCGTTCTCCTTGCCCTTACAAACTCCTTGGTTCAACTCCACAATCTTGTCGGAGGCTCCCAAGTGACACCTAGCCACTCTAGGAGACACCACTCTCCAAGAAGTAACAAATGGTGCGTTGATGATGAACTCCTTGCTCTTGTGCTTCAAATGATAGTCTCCCCAACACTCAACTCTCTCTCATTGGTTTCGGATCTGGTGGAAAGAAGATTTGAGTGGAAAGCAACTTGGGAAGGCTAGAGATCAGGATTCATATGCTAGGAATGGAGTATCTTGGTCTCAACACATGAGTAGGTGGTTCTCTCTCAGAAACGGTAAGTTGGAAGTGTAGGTTCGTTCTGATGGCTCTCTCCACGAATGAAGAGGAGGTGGTGAAGGAAATATGCCCTAGAGGCAATAATAAAGTTATTATTTATTTCCTTATTTCATGATAAATGTTTATCATTCATGCTAGAATTGTATTAACCGGAAACATGATACATGTGTGAATGCATAGACAAACAACATGTCACTAGTATGCCTCTACTAGACTAGCTTGTTAATCAAAGATGGTTATGTTTCCTGACCATGAACAAATAGTTGTTATTTGATTAACAAGGTCACATCATTAGTAGAATGATCTGATTGACATGACCCATTCCATTAGCTTAGCACACGATCGTTTAGTATGTTGCTCGCTTTTATCCATGACATATACATGTTCCTGTAACTATGAGATTATGCAACTCCCGTTTACCGGAGGAACACTTTGGGTGCTACCAAACGTCACAACGTAACTAGGTGATTATAAAGGAGTACTACAGGTGTCTCCAAAGGCAGATGTTGGGTTGGCGTATTTCGAGATTAGGTTTTGTCACTCCGATTGTCGGAGAGGTATCTCTGGGCCCTCTCGGTAATACACATCACTGAAGCCTTGCAAGCATTACAACTAATGAGTTAGCTGGGAGATGATGTATTACAGAACGAGTAAAGAGACTTGCCGGTAACGAGATTGAACTAGGTATTGGATACCGACGATCGAATCTCGGGCAAGTAACATACCGATGACAAAGGAACAACGTATGTTGTTATGCGGATCGACCGATAAAGATCTTCGTAGAATATGTAGGAACCAATATGGGCATCCAGGTCCGCTGTTGGTTATTGACGGAGGCGTGTCTCGGTCATGTCTACATTGTTCTCGAACCGTAGGGTCCGCACGCTTAAGGTTTCAATAGCGGTTATTATGAGTTTATGTATTTTGATGTACGAAGAAGTTCGAGTCTGGATGTGATCACGGACATGACGAGGAGTCTCGGAATGGTCGAGACATAAAGATTGATATATTGGATGGCTATATTCGGACACGGAAAGGTTAGGAAGTTTCGGAGAAAACCGTAGTGCCGGGAGGTTATCGGAACCCCGGGGTAAGTTATGGGCCTTAGTGGGCCAAGAGGGAGAGAGAGGGGCCGCACCGGGAGGTGGCGCCCTGTGGGAGTCCGAATAGGACAAGGAGGGGGCGCCCCCTTTCCCTCTCCTCTCCTCTCTTTCCTTCCCCTTCTCCTTCCTAGTTGGACTAGGAAAGGGAGTCCTACTCAACCAGGAGGAGGACTCCCCTCCTGCCCAGCGCCTATAGGGGCGGCCGGCCTCCCCCTCCCTCCTTTATATACGAGGCAGGGGGCACCCTAGGACACACAAGTTTGATCTACGGATCGTTCCTTAGCCGTGTGCGGTGCCCCTCCACTATATTCCACCTCGGTCATACCGTCGTGAAGCTTAAGCGAAGCCCTGCGCCGGTGAAACATCAAGATCGCCACCACGCCCGTTGTCTTGTGGAACTCTCCCTCGACACTCGGCTGGATCGAGTACGAGGGCGTCATCGAGCTGTACGTGTGTCAAGAACTCGGGGCGCCGGAGTGCTTGGCGCCGGATCGGTCGGATCGCGAGGAGAACGTCGACTACTTCCTCTACGTTGTGATCGCTTCGCTTGGTCTCACGAGGGTAGACAACACTCTCCCTCTCGTTGCTATACATCACCATGATCTTGCGTGTGCGAGGGAAATTTTTGAAATTACTCGTTCCCCAACAAATGGCATCCGAGCCTAGGTTTTTATGGTTTGATGTTTTGCACGAGTAGAACACAAGTGAGTTGTGGGCGATACAAGTCATACTACCTACCAGCATGCCATACTTTGGTTCAGCGGTATTGTGAGATGAAGCGGCCCGGACCGACATTACGCGTACGCTTACGCGAGACTGGTTTCACCGCTACGAGCACTCGTTGCTTAAAGGTGACTGGCGGGTGTCTGTCTCTCTCACTTTAGTTGAACTGAGTGTGGCTCGCCCGGTCCTTGAGAAGGTTAAACGGAGTCTATTTGACGAAGTATCATTGTGGTTTTGATGCGTGGGTGAGACTGGTTCTTGCTTAAGCCCGTAGCAGCCACGTAAAATTTGCAACAACAAAGTAGAGGACGTCTAACTTGTTTTTCAGGGCATGTTGTGATGTGATATGGTCAAGACGTGATGCTATATTTTATTGTATGAGATGATCATGTTTTGTAACGAAGTTATCGGCAATGGCTGGAGCCATATAGTTGTCGCTTTATTGTATGCAATGCATCGCATACTGTAATGCTTTACTTTATCACTAAGCGGTAGCGATAGTCGTAGAAGCATAAGATTGGCGAGGCGACAACGGTGCTACGATGGAGATCAAGGTGTCGCGCGGTGGCGATGGTGATCATGGTGGTGCTGCGGAGATGAAGATCACGAAGCACAAGATGATGATGACCATATCATATCACTTATATTGATTTGCATGTGATGTTTATCCTTTATGCATCTTATCTTGCTTTGATTGACGGTAGCATTATAAGATGATCTCTCACTAAATTATCAAGAAGTGTTCTCCCGGTATGCACCGTTGCCAAAGTTCGTCGTGCCCGGACACCACGTGATGATCGGGTGTGATAAGCTCTCGTCCATCTACAACGGGTGCAAGCCAGTTTTGCACACGCAGAATACTCGGGTTATACTTGACGAGCCTAGCATATGCAGATATGGCCTCGGAACACGGAGACCAAAAGGTCGGCGTGAATCATATAGTAGATATGATCAACATAAGATGTTCACCATTGAAAACTACTCCATTTCACGTGATGATCGGTTATGGTTTAGTTGATTTGGATCACGTGATCACTTAGATGACTAGAGAGATGTCTTTCTAAGTGGGAGTTCTTAAGTAATATGATTAATTGAACTTAAATTTATCATGAACTTAGTACTGATAGTATCTTGCTTGTTTATGTTTGATTGTAGATAGATGGCTCGTCTTTGTTGTTCCGTTGAATTTTAATCGTTCCTTGAGAAAGCAAAGTTGAAAGATGATGGTAGCAATTACGGATTGGGTCCGTAACTAGAGGATCATCCTCATTGCTGCACGGAAGAGTTACGTCTGGATGCACCGCTAGGTGCAGAACCTCTTCTTTGGAGCAACACGGATGTTGTGAGCGTCTGGCGAGCAAAGTGATGACTACTCTATAGTTCGATGTGCCATGCTTTACGGCTTAGAACCGGGACTTCAACTACGTTTTGAGCGTCATGGAGCATATGAGATGTTCCAGAGTTGAAGTTGATATTCCAACAGAATGCCCGGATTGAGAGATATGAAGTCTCCAATAAGTTCTATAGCTGCAAGATGGAGGAGAATAGTTACATTAGTGAGCACATACTCGAGAATGTTTGGGTACTACAATCACTTGACACAATTGGGAGTTAATCTTCCGGATGATTGTGTCATTGATGAATTCTTCAATCACGCCACCAAGCTACAAAGGCTTCGTGATGAACTATAATATGCAAGGGTTAGTAAAGACTATACCGAGCTCTTCGCAATGCTAAAGGCTGCGGAGGTAGAAATCAAGAAGGAGCATCAAGTGTTGATGGTCAATAAGACCACTAGTTTCAAGAAGAAAGGCAAAGGGAAGAAGAAGGAACTTCAAGAAGAACAGCAAGCAAGTTCTTTGCTCGGGAGAAGAAACCCAAGTCTGTCCCTAAACCACAAACCGAGTGCTTCTCTTGCAAGAAGACTGGTCACCGAAGCGGAACTGCCCCAAGTATTTGGCGGATAAGAAGGATGGCAAGGTGAACAAAGGTATATGTGATATACATGTTATTGATGTGTACCTTACTAGAGCTCGCAGAGCACTGGTATTTGATCTTGGTTCAGTTGCTAATATTTGCAACTCGAAGCAGGGACTACGGATTGCGAACACTAGCAAAGGGCGAGGTGACGATGCGGCGTGGGAAATGGTTCCAAAGTCGATGTGATCGCGGTCGGCACGCTACCTCTACATCAACCTTGGGATTAATTTTAGACCTAAATAATTGTTATTTGGTGCTGCGTTGAGCATGAACATTATATCTGGATCTTGTTTGATGCGAGGACGGTTATTCATTTAAATCAGAGAATAATGGTTGTTCTATTTATATGAGTAATATCTTTTATGGTCATGCACCCTTGAGGAGTGGTCTATTTTGATGAATCTCGATAGTAGTGATACACATATTCATAGTGTTGAAACCAAAAGATGCAGAGTTAATAATGATAGTGCAACTTATTTGTGGTACTTGCCGTTTAGGTCATATCGGTGTAAAGCGCATGAAGAAACTCCATCTTGATGGACTTTTGGAGTCACTTGAATATGAATCACTTGGCACTTGCGAACCGTGCCTTATGGGCAAGATGACTAAAACCCGTTCTCGGTACTATGGAGAGAGCAACAGATTTGTTGGAAATCATACATACTGAGATGTATGTGGTCCGATGAATGTTGAGGCTCGTGGCGGATATCGTTATTTTCTCACCTTCACAGATGACTTAAGCAGATATGGGTATATCTACTTAATGAAACATAAGTCTGAAACATTTGAAAAGTTCAAAGAATTTCAGAGTGAAGTTGAAAATCATCGTAACAAGAAAATTAAATTTCTACGATCGATCGTGGAGGTGAATATTTGAGTTACGAGTTTGGTCTACATTTGAAACAATGCGGAATAGTTTAGCAACTCACGCCACCGGAACACCACAGCGTAATGGTGTGTCGAACGTCATGTCGCACTTTACTAGATATGGTGCGATCTATGATGTCTCTTCTGATTTACCGCTCTCGTTTTGGGGTTATGCTCTAGAGGCGGCCGCATTCACACTGAATAGAACACCGTCGAAATCCGTTGAGGCGACACCTTATGAACTATGCTTTGGCAAGAAACCAAAGTTGTCGTTTCTTAAAGTTTGGGGATGCGATGCTTATGTGAAAAAGCTTCAACCTGATAAGCTCGAACCCAAATCGAATGTGTCTTCATAGGATACCCAAAGGAAACAGTTGGGTACACCTTCTATCACAGATTCGAAGGCAAGGCATTCGTTGCTAAGAATGGATCCTTTCTAGAGAAGGAGTTTCTCTCGAAAGAAGTGAGTGGGAGGAAAGTAGAACTTGATGAGGTAATTGTACCTTCTCCCTTACTTGAAAGTAGTTAAATCACGAAACCGGTTTACGAGACATCTACACCAAGTAGTGAGGAAGTTGATGATGTTGATCATGAAACTTCAGATCAAGTTACCGCAGAACCTCGTAGATCAACGAGTAAGATCCGCACTGAGTGGTACGGTAATCCTGTTTCGGAAATCATGCTACTAGATCATGATGAACCTACGAACTATGAAGAAGCGATGGTGAGCCCAGATTCCATAAAATGGCTTGAGGCCATGAAATCGAGATGGGATCCATGTATGAAAACAAAGTATGGACTTTGGTTGACTTGCCCGAGGGTAGGCAAGCAATAGAAAACAAGTGGATCTTCAAGAAGAAGACCGACGCGACGGTAATATTATCGTCTACAAAGCTCGACTTATGCAAAGGGTTTTCGACAAGTTCAAGGGATTGACTACGATGAGACCTTCTCACCCGTAGCGATGCTTAAGTCTGTCCGAATCATGTTAGCAATTGCCGCATTTTATGATTATGAAATTTGGCAAATGGATGTAAAGACTGCATTCTGAATGGATTTACGGAAGAAGAGTTGTATATGATGCAACCAGAAGGTTTTGTCGATCCAAAGGGAGCTAACAAAGTATGCAAGCTCCAGCGATCCATCTATGGACTGGTGCAAGCATCTCGGAGTTGGAATAAACGCTTTGATAGTGTGATCAAAGCATTTGGGTTTATCTGAGACTTTTGGAGAAGCTTTGTATTTACAAGAAAGTGAGTGGCAGCTCTGTAGCATTTCGATATTATATGTAGATGACATATTGCTGATCGGAAATGATATAGAATTCTGGATAGCATAAAGGGATACTTGAATAAGAGTTTTTCAATGAAAGACCTCGGTGAAGCTGCTTACATATTGGGCATTAAGATCTATAGAGATAGATCAAGGACGCTTAATTGGACTTTCACAAAGCACATACCTTGACAAAATTTTGAAGAAGTTCAAAATGGATCAAGCAAAGAAAGGGTTCTTGCACGTGTTACAAGGTGTGAAGTTGAGTAAGACTCAATGCCCGACCTTTGCAAAAGATAGAGAGAAAATGAAAGATGTTCCTATGCTTCAGCCATAGGCTCTATCATGTATGCAATGCTGTGTACCTGACCTGATGTGTGCCTTGCTATAAGTTTAGCAGGAGGTACCAAAGTAATCCAGAGTGGATCATTGGACAGCGGTCAAGAACATCCTGAAATACCTGAAAAGGACTAAGGATATGTTTCTCGTATATGGAGGTGACAAAGAGCTCGTCGTAAATGGTTACGTTGATGCAAGCTTTGACACTGATCCGGACGATTCTAAATCGCAGTCCGGATACGTATTTACACTAAACGGAGGAGCTGTCAGTTGGTGCAGTTCTAAACAAAGCGTCGTGGCGGGATCTACATGTGAAGCGGAGTACATAGCAGCTTCGAAGCAGCTAATGAAGGAGTGCGGATGAAGGAGTTCATATCCGATCTAGGTGTCATACCTAGTGCATCGGGTCAATGAAAATCTTCGTGACAATCTTGGAGCAATTGCCTTAGCGAAGGAATCCAGATTTCACAAGAGGACCAAGCACATCAAGAGACGCTTCAATTCCATCCGGGACTTAGTCCGGTGGGAGACATAGAGATTTGCAAGATACATACGGATCTGAATGTCGCAGAACCGTTGACTAAGCCTCTTCCACGAGCAAAACATGATCAACACCAAGACTCCATGGGTGTTAGAATCATTACTATGTAATCTAGATTATTGACTCTAGTGCAAGTGGGAGATCAAGGAAATATGCCCTAGAGGCAATAATAAAGTTATTATTTATTTCCTTATTTCATGATAAATGTTTATCATTCATGCTAAAATTGTATTAACCGGAAACATGATACATGTGTGAATGCATAGACAAACAACATGTCACTAGTATGCCTCTACTAGACTAGCTTGTTAATCAAAGATGGTTATGTTTCCGACCATGAACAAATAGTTGTTATTTGATTAACAAGGTCACATCATTAGTAGAATGATCGATTGACATGACCCATTCCATTAGCTTAGCACACGATCGTTTAGTATGTTGCTCTGCTTTTATCCATGACATATACATGTTCCTGTAACTATGAGATTATGCAACTCCGTTCATCGGAGGAACACTTTGGGTGCTACCAAAGCGTCTGGCGTAACTAGGTGATTATAAAGGAGTACTACAGGTGTCTCCAAAGGCGATGTTGGGTTGGCGTATTTGAGATTAGGTTTTGTCACTCCGATTGTCGGAGAGGTATCTCTGGGCCCTCTCGGTAATACACATCATGAAGCCTTGCAAGCATTACAACTAATGAGTTAGCTGTGAGATGATGTATTACTGAGCGAGTAAAGATACTTGCCGTAACGAGATTGAACTAGGTATTGGATACCGACGATCGAATCTCGGGCAAGTAACATACCGATGACAAAGGAACAACGTATGTTGTTATGCGGTCCGACCGATAAAGATCTTCGTAGAATATGTAGGAACCAATATGGGCATCCAGGTCCGCTGTTGGTTATTGACCGGAGACGTGTCTCGGTCATGTGTACATTGTTCTCGAACCGTAGGGTCCGCACGCTTAAGGTTTCGATGGATGTTATTATGAGTTTATGTATTTTGATGTACCGAAGAAGTTGAGTCCGGATGTGATCACGGACATGACGAGGAGTCTCGGAATGGTCGAGACATAAAGATTGATATATTGGATGGCTATATTCGGACACGGAAAGGTTAGGAAGTTTCGGAGAAAACGGAGTGCGGAGGTTACGGAACCCCGGGAAGTTATGGGCCTTAGTGGGCCAAGAGGGGAGAGAGAGGGGCCGCACCAGGAGGTGGCGCCCCCAGGGGAGTCCGAATAGGACAAGGAGGGGGGGCGCGGCCCCTTCCCTCTCCTCTCCCTCTTTCCTTCCCCTTCTCCTTCCTAGTTGGACTAGGAAAGGGAGTCCTACTCAACTAGGAGGAGGACTCCCCCTCCTTGGCGCGCCTATAGGGGCCGGCCGGCCTCCCCCCTCCCTCCTTTATATACGGGGGCAGGGGGCACCCTAGGACACACAAGTTTGATCTACGGATCGTTCCTTAGCCGTGTGCGGTGCCCCCCTCCACTATATTCCACCTCGGTCATACCGTCGAAGCTTAAGCGAAGCCTGCGCGCCGTGAAACATCAAGATCGTCACCACGCCGTTGTCTTGTGGAACTCTCCTCGACACTCGGCTGGATCGAGTACGAGGGCGTCATCGAGCTGTACGTGTGTCAAGAACTCGGGGCGCCGAGCTTGGCGCCGGATCGGTCGGATCGCGAGGAGAACGTCGACTACTTCCTCTACGTTGTGATCGCTTCGCCGGGTCTCACGAGGGTGCGTAGACAACACTCTCCCTCTCGTTGCTATACATCACCATGATCTTGCGTGTGCGTAGGAAATTTTTTGAAATTACTACGTTCCCCAACAGGTGGAGGGGTATATATAGCCTCCACACAAAATCTAACCGTTACACACAATGTACCAAACTCGGTGGGACCAAATTGTTAAACTCGGTCAGACCGATTTAGTAAACCTAGTGACCGTTAGGGTTTTCGGTGGGACTGACATGCATCTCGGTGAGACCGATTCGGTTAGGGTGAGACCGATTTGGTAATAAGCTTTCCAGAGAGTTGGTCAAGTAAACTCGGTGGGACCAATTTGCTCTTTTCCGTGAGACCGATCACACAAACTCGGTGAGACCAATTTGGTAATAAGCTTTCCAGAGAGTTGGTCAAGTAAACTCGGTGGGACCAATTTGCTCTTTTCCGTGAGACCGAAATGTTACAAAAAGGAAACAAAGAGTTTACATTGCAATCTCGGTGGGACCGATCAACCACTTCGCTTAGACCGAAACGTTACGAAGGGAAACAAAGAGATTACAACCCCATCTCGGTGAGACCGAGATACCTATCGGTAGGACCGATTTGCTTAGGGTTTGTGGCAGTGGCTATGACTTTTGGAATCAGTGGCGCCAGATAGAAAGAATCGGTGTGACCGATTTTGGATTTGGGTGTAGGTCATTTGTGGATGTGGGAAAGTTGTCGAGGGTTTTGGAGCATATCACTAAGCACATGAAGCAAGAGGCTCATTAAGCAACACCTCATCCCTCCTTGATAGTATTGGCTTTTCCTATAGACTCAATGTGATCTTGGATCACTAAAATATAAAATGAAGAGTCTTGAGCTTTTGAGCTTGAGCCAATCCTTTGTCCTTAGTATTTTGAGGGATCCACTTTCATCATCCATTCCATGCCATTCATTGAGCTTTCCTAAAATAATAGTCTTGGAATAGCATTAGCTCAATGAGCTATATGTTGTTATGAATTACCAAAACCACCTAGGGATAGTTGCACTTTCATCATCCTCTTAAGAAAAAATGAAATACTTGATATCTTCTATAATGGGCTGACCGATGATTCTAGGGATTTCCTAGATAGTTGTGCTGGTTGTGTTTTTAGGGAACAAACTGTTGGGCAAGCTGAAGAATTGCTGAATAACATATTGAAAAATTATTATGATTGGACTCCTCCAGAAACACCGATTAAACCCACTTCGAAGAAGAGGGGTATCTTATATCTCAGTCCTGAAGATATGCACGAGGCAAAGAAATCTATGAAGGAAAAATGTATTAAAGCCGAGGATGTTAAAAATTTACCACCTCTTGAAGAAATACATGGCTTGAAGCACCACCACCACCTAAGGTGGTAGAGGTAAAATATTTAATGAAATTCAATGATAGTGATGATCCCCATAATAAACATCCTAGCCAATGCCTTTATGAGTTTGATAATTACATTAGAAAGCAAGATCACTTCAATGCGAATGTTATGAAACGGTTTGAAATACAACTCTGATATGATTGCTTGCTTAAGTGACTTGTTATTTAGAATCTCAAATGATGTTAGAGGTGTGGGAAAGCATGCCTCTATGGTTCAAACTCAATTAGAACAAGTTGCTAAATCTCAAAGAGAGTTGCTTCATGAAATGAACAATAATATAAGTGCCTTTGCTGTTAGAGTAGCAACTACAGGTGGTAAAATGTCTCAAGAACCACTTTATCCTGAGGAACACCCAAAGAGAATTGAACAAGACTCTCAAGGAATTCACACTGATGCACCTAGTCCTTCTAAGAAGAAAAAGAAGAAGGAAAATAATAGGACTATGCATACCTCTAGTGAAACAGAAATAGAGAAACCTCCTGATAATAATAATGAAGTTTCTATCTCTAATGCTGAAACTCAATCTGGTAGTGAACACTCAACTTCTGATAATCAAAAATACAATAATGAGGTTCATGAGGACACTCAAACAAATAATAAAGAACCAGATAATGATGTTGACATAGAACCAGTTGTTGATCTTGATAACCCACAACCCAAGAATAAACGATATGACAAAAGAGACTTTGTGGCCAGAAAACACAGTAAGGAAAGAGAACAATGGGTCCAAAAGCCTATGCCCTTTCCACCTAAGTCAACCAAAAATAAAGACGATGAAGAATTTGAACCCTTTGCTGAAATGATTAGGCCAGTCTTTTTGCGTACTCGCTTGACTGATATCTTAAAAATGCCTCCTTATGGAAAGTACATGAAATACATCATCACCAATAAGAGTAAAATACCGTAAGCTGAAATCTCGACTATGCTTGCTAACTATACTCTTAAAGATGGAGTACCTAAAAAACTTTGAGATCTAGGAATACCAACTATACCTTGCTCCATTAAAAGGAATTATGTGAAAACTGCTTTATGTGAGTTCGGAGTTGGTGTTAGTGTTATGCCCTTCTCTTTATATAAAAGACTTCATTTGAATAAACTCACACCTACTGAAATATCTTTTCAAATGGGTGACAAATCAAGTGCCATACCTATCGGTATTTGAGAGGATGTGCCCGTTGTTGTTGCTAATGTTACTATTTTGACTGACTTTGTTATAGTTGAGATGCCCAAGGACGACAACATGTCTATTGTACATGGTAGCCCTTCTTGAATACTGCAGGGGCAGTTATTGATTGCTATAAAAGCAAGGTCACTTTTCATATCAATGTTAATGAGCATACGGTGCACTTTCCAAAGAAACAATTCCAAGTGAATGGTATTAATGTTATTGAAAAATCTCTGACAATCACTATTTAAAGTTTCCATCTACCTCTACCTACTGTTAAAAAGAAATATGAAATGCCTATTGTTGGGGACATTCATATCCCCATTGAGGTAACTTAGTGATTTACGAAAGTTCTTTGGTTTCATGCTAATCGAAAGTGGTTGTTAATAAGACTTGATCAACCTTATTAATGGATCATTATTTAGAGGTATGAAGTTGATGAATTTAGTGAGCACTACCCTCTGTCCCTACCTTTTGTTTTCTGTTATTATTAGTCAAATAAAATAAAATGTCATGCTTTGTCTGTTTTCTGATTTTTCCGTGCAATAAAAAATGACCCAAAAATAAAAGTTCTCAGAATGCCCAGAAAATTTAATATGATTTTTTCTGAATATTTATGAATTCCTGGTGCAAATAATATCAAAGGAGGTGCACCAGGTGGGAACAACCCACCTGGGCGCCCCAGGACCCCCAGGCGCGCCCTGGTGGGTTGTGGTCCCCAAGTGGGCCCCCTCACTTACTTCTTCCCGCATAACCATATTGCTCTTGAAAAAAAATCACCATTGCATTCTCTCTCCCTCTCTCTCTCTCTCTCTCTCTCTCTCTCTCTCTCTCTCTCTCTCTGTTCTTGCTCCCGAAACCGTGGATTTCGATCTCTTTGCTCAAAGCTCTGTTTCTGAAACTGTTTCGGGGCATTGTTGCTTGGTATGTGACTCCTCCATGTGTCCAATTAGTTTTTGTTTTAGTGGTTTATATTTTGAATAATTAGCTACTCTGGGTGTTGCTATAGATAAGCTTGCATGTTGAATTCTTAGAGTTCTAACTAGTTCGAATACTTGCTATAGCCTCTATACATCCCTATGACTAGTTTTTGTTTTATGTGAAGTTCTGTTGAGAAAAAATTAGTGGACTAAAAATTTCAGAATTTTGTTCATAGGAAAAAGATGAGTTTCTTTAGGAAGTTTGATTCCAAGAAGAACTCCAAGGGGGTTATTGGGGATTCATCTGACAATGATCTCCATACCTGAAGGTTGGCGGAGTTACGACCCTGCGAGTGGCCACATAGTCCGTTCATGGAAGGGGCTGGAATCCTTCAAGAGTTCACACAATATGCTACTAATGCCGGCCTCACCGACTTCATCGCAGCTAAATGTGAACAGTATCATCTCCTCACAAATTCCTTTGTGCAAAACTTCCATTTCGATTCTAGGAATAATCCCCCTGAGGTGTCATTTAATTTATATGTTGAAAACCACCAAATACCACTTACTGAATTTTGTGACATAAGGATGCTTCCTTCTGATGGTGATTTGGTAGAGCCTAGGCCTGCGGTGTTTGAAGGTTTTTACTGTACTCTGACGGTGGGGGATGAGAGAGGAGTATCGTGTACCACCGTTAATAGCTTGCATTTCCCTGTTGTACATTATTTTGCTATGTTTATTGCAAAATGCTTAATTGCTAGAGAGAAGGTAGGTGCACTTAGAGCCCCAAACTTTGTTGTTTTGCGTCACACACTTTATGGCGACAACACTTATAGCTTGGGAGATATTGTGGCACGTCGCCTTCACCTTAACAGATCTAAGGGGGCATTTACGCTACTCGCTTGGCAACTCACTTGAACATGCAAATACGCCAGCATGATCATCCTTTCCCCAGGGTTTACCTAGATCGATCGGCTATGGAAGACCACCAGTTTATTTCTACGGATTACCTTGACATTGATATTCCTTACAACTTAGTTTTCAGTGTGAAAACTCATGATATTATTCCATTGCCTGCACCTGCTTTATTTGATCATGTTGCCAGGGGCGGATACAGGATTATGCATGAGGACATTGTCGCTTATTGGAACAACCCGGCTGTAGCACATGAGGAGCCTCAGTAGTGGGCCCTCAGGATCCTGCTCCTAAGCACTTCAACATTGGACCTCACGATTTCTACGACTGGTCATTACCAAGTTAGGCCAAAAGCCTAAGCTTGGGGGAGTACGTGTTTCCACCGACCTTACATTCATGTTCACACATTTCATTCAAGTTGTTGGTGTTCACACTTTTTCATTGTATTATCCATGTTAAATTTATTTTCTCGCTTTCTAGTGTGTTTGAAAAACTTTGAGAAAATCCAAAAACATGTTTCTTGCACTAAAAAGAAAACCCAAAAAAATTTCCTCATTCTTCTTTTACTTGTTGGGAACTTTCCCATTAGTTTTTCTCTTTTTGCTTTTGTCTTTTCATTTGCTTGTTTTTGAAAAACCAAAAACTCCAAAAATATTTCAGTGTGTTTCTATGAATTTATTTTCTATTTATTGAGTCATACCGAGAAGACCATGATGAAAATGTTGAGTGGCTCTCGTTGCATTACTGTTGATCTGACAAAGATCCCATATTACCTTGTCTTCTCCTTTTGAATAAACTGTTTGTAGATTCTAGCTTAGTCACGACACTCTTACACTATTATTATTTCAAACCGTTTGGTCGTGCAAGTGAAAGGCAATAATGACGATATTTGATGAACTGGTCGTGGCAGAGAGAAACGGGTATGAACTCGACTTGTTCTATTTTTGTAAATATGTTTAACCTAGTATCCACGATTTAGCCAATTATGATCAAACATGTTTGCAATGACAATTAGAGATTATAGTTTCTCATGCCATGCATAAGTAGCTAGGAGTGGATAATGATTTATCTTGGATGTCAACATTGCGTTAAAATGATTGTGATGTAGTATGATGATATGGTATCCTCCTCTAGATGTTCGAGTGGCTTGACTTGGCACATGTTCATGCATGTAGTTGAATCAAAACCAACATAGCCTCTATGCTATTTATGTTCATGGTGTTCATATCCTACTCATGCTAGTATCCAATGTTACTTATGCATAATGCACGTTCATGACCGTTGTTGCTCTCTAGCTAGCCGCTTCTCAACCTATTTGCTAGCCTTCGCCTATACTAAGTGGGAATTCTGCTTGTACATCAAAAACCTGAAACCCAAGTTATTCCAGATAAGTCCACTATACGTACCTATATGCGGTATTACCCTGCCGTCCTAAGTAAATTTGCATGTGCCACCTCTAAAAACTTCAAATAAATATCCTTTTTGTGTGCCTGGATTGTTCACAGAGCGACATGAGGTAGTTGGTATCTTCCATGCTAAGCGGGTTATTCTCAGGTTGGGTGTTTATTCACTCACCACTGCACGAGAAAAGAGTGGTAATAGGGTTTCCTAGTCCCAAATTGCAAAAGGAATTTATCAATAATCAAACAAAACTCCTATGGATCAAAAACCTTCACTTTACCGCTTGGGAACCGCTACTAATTTGTTTAGCATGGAAGATATCGACAACTGATGGTCGCAAAGTAAACAAGAAGGGTGCATGTCTCAAAATTTCATTTACCTCTGTTGTAAAAACTTGAGCTCTGGCACCTCTCCAAATTATTGCTTCCCTCTAAGAAGGGACTATCAATTTACGTTTATGGTGTGTCATCACCTTCTCAAATAAGCGCCTGAACCTGAGAGCATTGCTGTCATGCTGATGCATTCTGTATAGCTAATGTTAGGTGCATCATGACTGGATCTTTCTTACCAAGAATTACAATCTTTAGTCGCTGCTTGAACTTTGGAGGTGCTCTGCATTTATGTTTTGCAGTCTCAGAAAGTGCTAGCGAGATACCACTATTGTCATATTATATCATGGTTGTTTTGACAACATGCTGCTGTTTGAGATATCTTATTATTGCTTGCTTGTTGATTATGTCATTGATATGAGTTAATATAATTATTAAGAGTTATTGTCGACATGGTTAGTTATAATCTTTGTGGGATTTCAGGTTCTGCAAACCCTTGATAGGTTCGAACTTTGGGTTGCGTGTGTATATCTCAACCTACCCAGCCTGCCTACTTGCAATCCTCTAAGCCTAGCTCGTTGAGCTCAAAGGGACAGAGAGACACAACAGTTTATCCTGGTTCAGGCCACCTTGTGGTGTAATACCCTACTCCAGTGTTTTGGTGGATTACCTCGAGGGGCTGAGGATGAACTAGTACAGTGGATGAACAAGCCTCGGGAGGTGACGTGCTCTTGGGTCCGGTGAGCAGATGTGGTGGTCGGGTGAGAATGGGTCCGATGCCTATGCTCCCCCTTTTCTCCCGGGTTCGACCCCCCTTCTATGTTGGTGGCTAAGTCCTATTTATAGTGGCCTTGGTCCTCTTCCCAAATGTTGGCAGGAAAGGATCACACAACGACCGGATTTGAAGGAGGACAGGAAGTACATCCTATCCTGACTAAAATGGTCTTCGCCTGCGAAAAGCCTCTGGTCGTGACGCTGCGATGGGCTTGGCAATGACCTCCGTCCTGCCGTTCAGGCGGTCTTGGTCTTGTTGCACCAGAATGGAAAGCTTTGGATGATTCCTCGAGACTCCGCCCCTACTGCTTGCCTCCTTTGCACGAAAGAGGGAACTGGTAATCTGCGCCTGCTAGCGCCCGCCTGGCCTTGGTCGTCATGGCTCATGTCAGCTGAGCCTTGTGAGGTGCACCTTGCATAGAAGTCTCCGCCCCTTGGGAGCCAACCTGAGGAGGCTCATCCCCTTGGAGGTCTTGGTGTCGTCCGCATCGCGAGGCTTGGCCCCTCACGAGGGTCTTGAGTTTTTCGATGCTGAATGTAGGCTGTACGAGGCCGTCATTGGAGCCACGCAGTGGGCCACATGTAGGCAACTGTAGATACCCCCATATCCAGAACATCGACAGTAGCCCCCGGGCCCAAGGTGCGCTTGGACATGGCTTCCAGGCGAAGCCAAAGGCCAAGTGCCGAGCACCGCAGGCCCTAACTGTCTGCGGCCTCGAATGATGCATGGCGATTGATTGGACGTGGGTGTCTCCACTTCGCCATGCTGCCTCGGCAACCATTTCCGTCTGACAAAAAGGGGCTGCCACATGCCGCCGTGCCTTCATTGCATTTCCTTTGTCTTGCTCCACATCCCCTTCTCCCAACGCCGAAGAAATCCTCCAGACCTGCTGATCCTCCCCACCAAGCTTTCGCCCGATGGCCGCCGAGAAATCCAAGGCTCCAGCCCCAGCTATCGTCCCTGCCTGGTTCAAGCTGGCGCTGATCAAGCCCTCTGTCGCCGAGGAGAAGCTCCAGACTGCGCTTCTCCTTATGGTGAGCGATGGTAGAGAATGGGGGAAGACAGCGCTCTGGGTTGCCTCCGCCGTGCCGGAGCCCGCGAACAGTACCTTTTATCCCTTCTTCCTGCACAGCATCTATTCGGGGTTGATTCCTCCCTTCTCCCGCTTCTTCTATGCCATTCTCTAGCATTATGGCCTCCACGCGCTCCACATCCATCCCAATTCTATCCTCCTCTTGTCCATCTTCGCCTTCTACTGCGAGGCGTTCGTGGGAGTGATGCCCTCCATCGCCATGCCCCGCAACTTCTTCTACCTCCGCTTGACACGCCACCAGCCCGCAGGGTGCGTTGGCTTCATCGCGGCCCGTGGCAGCAACGCGATTTCTCGCGCCTGGAGGAAGGTGGAGGACGTCCGGACAACTGGGTCCTTATGGACGCTAAGTGCTCCCACGACCAGCTAGAGCTGCCGACCGAGCTCCTGACCTCCAAGAAGGGGTGGTTTTCTGATAAGATCACCGACCCCTAGTTGAGGTCGTTATGAGGAAGATGGAGGCCGACCTGAAGGCCGAAAAGCTGATGGGGGCCATGATCATCAAGGAGTTCCTGATGCAGCGCCTGGCGCCGCTCCAGGATCACTCCCGCCCCTTGTGGAAGCTTGAGGGTATCGACAACAAAATTCGGCTGCGTGAGGACAGCCTGCCTGACGAGGAGTTGAGCAAGGTGCTGCTTTCCTTGACTGGGAAGGACCCGACCGGCCCTCCAAATGTTTGCCTCCCGCTGTACCATCGAGAAGACATGAAGAAGACCGCCGCCACCATGCCTGTCTTCAACGAGCTCGGGCTCGTGTCGACGGGGCCTCCCCTACTGGCCGCCTCCTTGGTGAATCTGTCCTCCGGCGACCATTCCTTCGAAGCCATCGAGGAGGAGGAGGTGGAGGGGGAATCCTCTGCCCCGAGGCACAGAGACCTCCTCCGCAACTTCTCCGACGACGACGACAAGGACGCGCATCCGGTCATGGAGCTGGCTTGTCCTGCCTGGGTTACCACGAGATCCGGGGTAGCCTCCTCGAAGAAACCGAAGCGAGCGGCCAGGAGGAGGGGCATGTCTGCGCTGATTGCCCCAGGCAGCACTCCTCCTTCGCCATTACCATCCCACATGGCACCGACCGCGCGCTCCCCTGCTCCCAAGAGCACATGTCCAGCTGCACCGGTCAAGCCTCGCTGATGAGCCTGAGGAGGAGCTACGTCGCCTCAGACCATTAAGTGTTCTTTCTTGGCCTTGCTCCTGAATCTCAATGCGATGCTTAGTATCTTTGTTTGATGTAAGGCCGTAGTTGTCGGCAAAGAAGAAGAAGGAGAGCGCTGAGGTCGCCGTGGTCGAGCATGTCGTGGCTGCTGTCATGGCTTCGGCACAAAGGGGCACTACGACTCCTATAGCTCCAACAGCGGCGTCGTCTTCTCGGAACTCGGAGGCCCAGCCTTGGGAGGAGCCGGCGTCTGCGGCAAGGCTGACTCTAGCGGCACCCGTCCATGACGCGACTACTGAGGTTGCAAGGCCTCCAGAGCCCCGTCCTTCCTGCTGCCGCAGCTCCACCAGTCTTGGTGCCGAGAGCATCTCCTCTTCCACCCACCACGTCGTTGGGCCATGGTGCTCTGGAAACCTCTGGAACCCTGGAGGAGGTCCGAACCGCGCTGATCCAGCTCCAAGGTGATCTTTGAGGCCCGAACCGGCGCACAACATTGGGGCCCCTAGAGCTGATCTCGGGGTCACAAGATGATCCTCCACGACTGTCTGTTTATTCTTGGGATCCAGAGGAGGTTGCCAGCCAGTGCCAATCAGAGTCTTCTTCATCACAGTATGACCCCAGCTTCACCTGTGGGTATCCGCCAGGCTATCCCTGGCAATAGAAAAACTTAGGCTAAAATCCTAAGCTTGGGGGAGTACGTATTTCTCACCGACTGTACATTCATGTTCACTCACTAGTCGTCGGTGCTCATACTCTTTCATTGTATTATCCATGCTAGTTTATTTTATTTTTCCTGCTTTCTTCTTGTGTGTTTGATAAACCCTAAGAAAAAAATTATTAGTAGTAGTTTATTTCTTTGCTTGTAGTAGTAATAAGAAAAAGAAAACCCAAAAATATTTCCCGTTCTTCTTTTGCTTGTTGGGAGCTTTCCCATGTAAATAGTTTTCTTTTCTTTTCTTTTCTTTGGGGGTCAGTAGGAGAAGACCATGATCAAAATGCTTAGTGGCTCTTATATGCATGATTGTTTATTTAACTTAGAGCCCATATTACTTGTCTTCTCTCTTGAGTTGAATGCTTGCAGATTCCAGCATGTGCACTCTTATTATTATACACATCGTTTGGTCACGCAAGTGAAAGGCAATAATGATGATATATGATGGACTATTTGGGATGAGAAAAGCTGGTATGAACTCGACCTCTCTTATTTTTGTAAATATGATGATTCATCGTTTCTGAGTCAGCTATTATGAGGTAAACATATTTGGAATGACATTTAGAGATTATAGTTGCTTGTGCCATGCTTGATTAGCTATGAGTTATAATGGTTTACCTCGCGTGCCAACATGCTATTAGAATGATTATGATGTGGTATGATGGGATGGTATCCTCCTTTGAATGAATTGAGTGACTAGACTTGGCACATGTTCACGCATGTAGTTGAATCAAATCAACATAGCCTTCATAATATTTATGTTCATGGTAGATTATATCCTACTCATGCTTGTATTTGGTGTAAATTAATATTAATGCATGTTTACGACTGTTGTCGCTCTCTTAGTTGGTCGCTTCCTAGTGTTTTGCTAGCCTTCACCTGTACTAAGCGGGAATACTGCTTGTGCATCCAAACTCCTTAAACCCCAAAGTTGTTCCATATGAGTCCACTATACCTACCTATATGCGGTATTTATCTGCCATTCCAAGTAAATTTGTATATGCCAAACTCTAAACCTTCAAATAAACATTCTGTTTTGCATGCTCGAATAGCTCATGATGCTCCCCACCGGGAGTGAGTAATTCCTTCGTAGGCTCGCTGGTCGGTGAGTTGGATGAGATTCATCACATAATCGAGTTTGCTTTGTTAGGGCCTAATCCCTAGTTGTCACGCCCAATAAGCGACAGTATCCTAAAGGAACTCGAAGGTCCCACCAAGGATAGAAGGGCATATTGGAGACGCTTTTTCAAGGTGGATATCATTACATTGTACCATTACATAAAAGTAGGGGATACATACAAGAGGCATAGAAGGCCACACGAATACAACATCATCTTACATAAGAGCACCATCCGACTACGGATGAAACACAAACAAAAACTCAAACGACATCCACCCTGCTAGCCCAGGCCGCCGACCTGGAACCTAACCCCCGATTGAAGAAGAAGCAGAAGAAGAACTTTAAAACAAGTAACATCACTCTCGCATCAAGATCATCGCGTAACCTATACCTGCAACTATTGTTGTAGTAACGTGTGAGCCACGAGGACTCAGCAATCCCATTACCATGGGTATCAAGACTAGCAAAGCTTAAAGGATAAGGAATGGATAAGTGGTGAGGTTGCAGCAGCGACTAAGCATGATATGGTGGCTAACATACGCAAATAAGAGCAAGAAGAGAAGCAAATGGAGTGGTCGTGAAGCTAGCAATGATCAAGAGGTGATCTTGAACTCCTACTTATGTCAAACATAACCCAAAAACCGTGTTTACTTCCTGGACTCCGCCGAAAAAGGACTGAGGGAGTCCTGGACTAGGGGGTGTCCGGACAGCCGGACTATTAATATCCGCCGGACTCCAAGACTACGAAGATTAAAGACTCCGGCTCGTGTCCGGAAGGTACTTTCCTTGGCGTGGAAGGCAAGCTTGGCAATACGGATATGTGGATCTCCTACCATTGTAACCGACTCTGTGTAACCCTAGCCTCTCCAGTGTCGATATAAACCGGAGGGCTTTAGTCCGTAGGACAACATACATCTCAACAATCATACCATAGGCTAGCTTCTAGGGTTTAGCCTCCTTGATCTCGTGGTAGATCTACTCTTGTACTACCCATATCATCAATATTAATCAAGCGGGGCGTGGGTTTTACCTCCATCGAGAGGGCCCGAACACAGGTAAAAGCATTGTGTCCCTCGTCTATTGTTACCATCCGCCTAGGCGCACAGTTCGGGACCCCCTACCCGAGATCCGCCGGTTTGACACCGACATTGGTGCTTTCATTGAGAGTTCCTCTATGTAAATCCGCCGATAGAGCGGATGCCTCCCCGTCTTCAAAGGCGGTGTTTTTCGCCGGAGGGCCTTGGCCGCCGGCCAAACTATCCGGCTTGGTGGTTTTCTCATGACTGCCTGTCCGGCCGCCGCTTCGGCAATGACTTCTCAAGTCGTCGGAAGCAATCTTCACGTCAGCCCTAAAGCTGCCGAACAGTTAGATCCAATCGAGCTCTCGTCTGTTAACGAGCTCTTGGATCGCATAGCCGCCCTGGGAGTCGCTACGGACTACAACCAGATTGGGCTTAAAACCGATCTGAGAGAGATCAACTCTCCCCAGGCCACCCACCACGTCTCTGTGGTGGAGGAACAATACGACAACTCTTGGCCAATGTTGAAGACAATTCATGTCCGGATTCCCGAACCCTCCATGCCGGATCCCCGCGGAGGGACGGACTTCAATCGAGCATGGAACTCAAAATCATGCATCGCCCCGGACTCGCTGGATTGCGCCCAGCAAACCAAGCTTCCGAATTCGGAAACTCCTTGGCCTCTGAGCCTCAAGATGGGCAGGGATCCGGATTTTGTTCCACCCACCCGCCCAGACATATGCGATCTATCTCTAATTCGGCAAGAGCCTACTGAAACAGTACATCACTACTGGGCCAGATTCCTCCTGGTTATGGAGAGGATAAAGGACTGCCGAGAGGAAAACGCAATATCAATTTTCTGCAATAACTGCACGGACAAGGGAATACTAAACGCCATTGATCGTCGCAAAATTACGCGCTTCACCGATCTGGCATCCATTGTACGAAAGTACTGTGCGAGGGAGAGTTTCCGGAAGACCGAAAATCAATTTTGGGATAATCCGGCCCCAAACCCAGTCCGCAGTAAAAGGGCGCCTTGCAATCAGGCCCCAGATGCAAAAACGAAAAAACAAAAACCCAACAAGGGAAACGGAACCGTACTGAAGGGATGGCTCAATGGACCCTGTAAACTTCATACTACAGAGGGAGCCGTCCCAACACATAGCCTTTGAGCATGTTGGATATTACGGCAGGTGGCCAAAAGTGGCGAAGAGCTTCTAGCTCCGGGAAACCACTCCGACAATACCAGCATGGTATCAACAGTCTTCGAGACTTTCGCATCAAACAATATGCGAAAACGAACAGTCCGCGAACTCGCCGAAGTCTACCAAGTAGCAACAGCAAATCCATGGAGTGACACAGCTATTACCTTCAATGCCAGCGACGAGCCCACATTCAGAACAACCAGAGCCCCAGCCGCACTGGTACTTAGTCCCATAGTGGATGGCTTTCGACTGACAAAGCTCCTTGTCGGTGTCAAAACCGGCGGATCACGGGTAGGGGGTCCCGAACTGTGCATCTAGGCGGATGGTAACAGGAGACGAGGGACACAATGTTTTTACCCAGGTTCAGGCCCTCTCGATGGAGGTACTACCCTACGTCCTGCTTGATTAATATTGATGATATGGGTAGTACAAGAGTAGATCTACCACGAGATCAAGGAGGCTAAACCCTAGAAGCTAGCCTATGGTATGATTGTTGAGATGTAATGTTGTGTCCTACGGACTAAAGCCCTCCGGTTTATATAGACACCGGAGAGGCTAGGGTTACAGAGTCGGTTACAATGGTAGGAGATCTACATATCCGTATTGCCAAGCTTGCCTTCCACGCCAAGAAAGTACCTTCCGGACACGAGCGAGTCTTCAATCTTCTATCTTCGTGATGCAGGAGTCCGCGGATATTGATAGTCCGGCTATCCGGACACCCCTAGTCCAGACTCCTCGGTAGCCCCGAACCAGTCTTCAATGGCGATAAGTCCGGGTGCATAATGTTTGGCATTGCAAGGCGGGTTCCTCCTTGAATAATCCGGAGAAAACAATGAACACCAGGATAGTGTCCGGCTCGCAAAATAAATTCCACATTCCTCGAGAGAGAATAAAATACACTTAGTTCAATCTGCCGACGTATTACTCAGCGTGATATCACACCGCAGCCAAGCCCTTGTTTGGATCGTTTTTTATTATTCCGCCTCAGCACGTTTAGCGAAGCGGTTTCCTTGGCACGTCCTGTCGAAGCAGAGATCGTGTTCCCCTTATTCCGGGATTCTCATCAATACGTGTGTGGGTAACCCAACCGCGCCATTGATGGTGGCGCTTGGGAGATAAGCGAGTTTTACCAGGCCGGTGAGGGACGCATATTTTCGTCCGCCTATATATAAGGGACAAGGATTTACCTTCTCACCTACGCCTTCTTCCTCCTTTGCTTATCCATCCCTGCGAACCCAAGCTCCAACGCCCAAGCTCGCGCATTCCGCCTCGACCCTTCTCCGAATATGTCCGGAGGGGGAGGCAAATGGATGGCCTCCACCGCCAAGGAGGAGGACATCACCAAGCTGCACGACGCCGGATACCTTTCCGGAGACATCGCGCATCGGCTGCCCGACGCGGGGCAGCTCGTTCCTACCCCAGGACCTCATGAGAGGGTTGTCTTCCTTCCCCACTTCCTCCGTGGACTGGGCTTTCCGCTCCATCCATTCGTCCGGGGGATCATGTTTTACTACGGCCTATATTTCCACACTCTGGCGCCGAACTTCGTCCTCAACATCTCGGCGTTTATCGTCGTGTGCGAGGCCTTTCTCTGCATCCGGCCCTACTTCGGCCTGTGGCTCAAGACCTTCAACGTCAAGCCGAAGGTTGTGAAGGGGACGCAAGCGGAATGCGGAGGCGCCATGTTGGGCAAGCTACCCAACGTCCGTTGGCTAGAAGGGACCTTCGTGGACTCCGTCAAGGGGTGGCAATCGGGGTGGTTCTATATCACCGAGCCGCGCCAGCCCACATGGGCGGCGGCCCCCGAATTTAGATCTGGAATCCCACGCAGCTCACCTCACGGAAAGAGAAGGGCTTGCGGTGGGGTGATCCGGTGGAGGTGGCGGGACTTGAGCACGCATCAAGAAGCTGGTGAGCAATGGGCTCCGGCTCGTCGGCGTGGTCAGTCATGCTCCTCCGCGGATTCTCCCATGCCAAGAAAGGGCATTTAATCTGTGGGAGTTTAATCCGAACAGCACCAGACGCTGAGCGGGCTCTTGATACAACGCACGAAGATGCTCGAGGGTACTATTCAAGAGCGCCGACGCGCCGCATCCATGATCAAGACCGCGGATTCAGCTTGCAGTCTCCGACGGACGGGGTAAGTGATTCGACCCCATTTACGGGACACTTGTAGTAATTAGATTGACTCTAGCGAGGTTTTTCAATCTGCCTCTTCCTTTGACAGGAATGGATGGAGAAGGCCGAGCTGCTCATCAGCCTGGCTCCCATGCCAGAAGAACCAGTGGATGCCCATTTAGCAAGGCTGCTGGTTCCGGCACCATACGTGGTGCCGGAGAAGAAGGCCAAGAAGGTGGCTGCGGGGACTCGAAAGAGTTCCCGCAATCAGGCGTCTGATGACGACGACGAGGATTCCTCCCCCGAAGACGAGGAGGAGGAGGAGGAGTACTCTCTCCCGGAGGAGGGAGAGAAGAAGAGGAAGGCCTCCCCAATCGGGGTGGCCGAAGGGTCCAAGAGGGGGAGAACCATCCCCCCGGACAGTTTTGCCAACATCAACGTTGGCGAGGACGAGTGGCCTCCAAGGGTCCGGCGTCCAGCAGGATCGTAAGTATCCGGATCATTCATATGCCGTATATTGTATGTCACGTAATGTCCTTCTAATGCCGCATTGTTCCTTTAGTCCGGCCGTCGACGACTTTCCCGACTCAATGAGCGGGTCGTTGGTGCCGTCGGATGTAAATTCCATCCCGACTGCCTCTACCCCACGCGCCGAGGACGACGAGGTGGAATCCCACAGGGGGGCGCGCCAAGAGGGGGATCCGGAGGTGCCGTTAGGCAGCCCGCCGGACTTTGTGCCGGACTCCACCTCGGAACCCGCAGCGGTTCCGGAGTCCGGCAAGCGGCCCCTTCGAAAGAAGGGCAGGACCGTGGCGCCGGTGGCCCCCGTCCAACCGGAGGCGCCAGATAACCTGTTGGAGGCGCTCAAAGGCGCCTCCATCGAGGAAGAACACCGCACTCTCATGAGTGCGGTGATTGAGAAGGTCCAGCTTCGCCAAGGGCGGGCTGACCAAGCTCGCAACAACCTTCTAATGAGGCTTTGAGGTAAGAAGGTTAAAATTAAGTAATATAATACCGCATAGACAAGAGCCTCGATGCTTAGTCGGTGTTGGAAAGAAAAGCGGACTAAGGATCTAACAAGATATCTGTGAGGTTGTTTAAAAATATGTCGATATGTGTTTGCGAGGCTGCTTATTGTTGACCTCTGCCGCGTGCTGGCGGAGGTCGAGGTGTGAAGAAAGATCTTGAGCGGTCGGAGGAAGAGCTCGGCCATGCCAAGAGGCAGCTCAAGGAAAAAGAAGGTGAATAACACCACTTAAAATAAGTAACTTACAGAAAAGGGTTTTGGTTGCAAACAAGATTTAACAAGGATAATAGATGTAATGCAGGGGTCACTAACGAGGTGGCAGCCCTGAAGGATGCCGTGTCCGTGGCCGAACGCAATGCGGCCACAGAGCGGACTGAGCGAGAAAAGAAAGCGCGCTGGTGGCGGAAGTTCGGCAAGAGCTCCAGGCTCTCGTGAAAAAGCATGAGAGTTTGGAGCGTGACTCCAAGGCTCGAGAGTCCGAGCTTGCCTTGGCTCTCGAAAGTGCCAAATCCGCCAAGGCCGAGGCCCAGAGGGCCCGTGAGGAAGTAGAGGACATGAAGAAGATAGCGACGGGTAAGGCGTTTTTCATGCAGAGCAAGCATGTTAATGTAAATTACGGATACTTACCCAATTCGGAGCTCTCAGGGCATTTGCGGATCTGCGCGTAGTGCGCCCGATTTGCTGCGTTCTATTGTGGCGAGGAGGGAGCTCAGCGGAGAAGGTCTTCGGTCTCGATCTGTTGAGGCCGGCCATCCAGTGCCCCCAAGCGACCGGTGAAGCAGCTGGTCGAACTCCACAAGGTAGCCGAGGAGGCCATGAAGGGCCTTCTATCCGGTGTGGCTGGGCGGGGCATGCCTGGCAGCTACTTTGGCCTAGTGCGGCGGCTAGTGGATGCATGCCCAGGCTGGATGTGATCAAACGCTCACTTTGCATTGAAGGCGCTCGTCGGGCCCTTGCCCGCATAAAGGTGCAATGGGGCAAGCTGGATGAGGTGAAGCTTCTCACGGATCCGCCGCCACCGGGCAAGGAGCATCGCACGCTGGAGCGATATTATAAAGTTGTCCTGAAGGGAGCCCGCGATATTGCGGATGAATGCCTTATAATGTAATCCTTGAGTGAACTTGCTGTATATTTATCCTGTGCGCTGAGAATTTCGTTTATATGCGCCATGAGCAACGCTTGTTGAATTTAAAATATTACCTTCTGTGCGGCCGTTTGTAAAATCTAAGAGATGGCAAGTCGTTGGCTTCAGCCCCCAGGCTACAAAGGCTGGGGTGTTCGGTGATAAACTTGAGCACTCTTGTTCCCATTATTGGGTCCATCTAGGAGGCGCCAACACGACGAACAAGGCGACCGGACTTATAATGCTTGAACACTCTCACTTAGCCATATAATTCTATAATTTTAAATTTCGGCGAAGCCCCTGGTATTCGGAAGACCGAATCCGGGGCGCTATCCACGCCTTCGTCGGACATCATCCGAACTTCGCTCAAGCGGCATGAGCCTTTAAGGACCCGAAGAACCTCTCGAGCAGCGACCAGTCTCTCGCCTTATCATGCCGATCGGTTTTAGCTTTCCATCGAGGCGTTAACCCGGCTCAACCGGGTGCAATCGCATTGGTTCTCCAGTGCTACCTTAGCCGACGGAACGGCGTAAGGTACCAAAACATAGGAGCAGGCAAACCCAACTATTGACCCAAGACATGATTCGGAGCTGATTCATATAATGCTATATGTTCGGGGTGCCGCACTTGTGAAAGTGTTCGGACTTAATCACACCATAATATGGGGAACAGAAGCCCCTGGTGTATTCGGCCGTACCAAAGTATACGGGTGCAAGATGTCATATAATGAACATATGTAAAAGATAACGCAATTGCAATGAAAAGGTAATGTACTTGCAAGAAGGAAATGGTGCGTTATTTATGAAAGAGGTTCTGCTAATAGAGCGGACTGATACAAATAGCGCGGTAAGCAAGGGATTCTGACTAAATTAACATGTCCCCCTCTAGGGATAAGCTACAGACTTGGTGTATGTAATCGAATTTAATGCTCATAACGGAGACCACCTGAGTGTTCATCGCAGCCTTCTTTAATCCCTGACTGTTGTATCGTGAATTCGGCAAGTTCGCCGTCGGACAGGGCTTCTAGTTAATGGAGTCCTATGTATGCAAAAGAAGAAAAGATAAAAAACAAAGCCAAGGGGGGCGATCGCATGAGCCCCTTGTGTGGTCGAGCTGCACTCTTTGGTCCTTTGTGATTAAGCCCCTCCCCTGCGCCCATGGTATCTCCAAAGCGTAATGATGTACGCGGAGTGTTGTTCTAGTGATCATGCGCGGGCGGGGGTTGGGGCCGCATTGCTACGCGTGCTCTGATCGCGCCAGGTGGTCTTGGTTGTTGTTGCTCCGGGCGCGTTTTAATGTGTCTCGCTTTTTAATTGCCGGACTAGAGAATTGCCGTAGAAGGCTGCTCTGTACTTCTGCCGCGAGAGCCGCTGTATGTTCTTCCGTTCGGAGGGAGAGTTCCGTATTCCCATTGACCGTAATGACTCCTCGAGGGCCTGGCATCTTGAGTTTTAGGTATGCATAATGCGGTACCGCGTTGAATTTGGCAACGCGTTCGTCCGAAGCGAGCAGGCATGGTAGCCGCTTCTGAGCAGGACTATATCGAAGATTAACTCTTCGCCGGAAATTATCGGGGATCCAAGACCACTTCGGTGTGACCAAGCCTGCATAGTTGGCTTCTACTCTCGGATGACACCTTTAAAGGTTGTCTTAGTAGGTTTGATCTGGATGGGTCTATGCCCATTTTGCGACCTTGTGTCCGATAAAGCAGGTTCGAAGCTGTTGCCGCCATCCATCGGGACTCTTGTGAGGTGAAATCCATCGACGATTGGGTCTAGGACCAATGCGGCGAATCCGCCATGGCGTATGCTAGTCGGATGGTCTCGTCGATCAAAAGTGATCGGATAGGAGGACCATGGATTGAACTTGGGCGATCGCTCCATCGCATAGGCGTCCGTGGTGGCGCTTCCTCTCCCTCTTGGGTATATGGGTCGCGTAAATCATATTCACCGTCCGCACTTTGGGGGAAACCCTTCATCCTTTGTTGTTCGGGCGGCGGGTCTCTTCCTCGTCGTCGCTATTTAGCCCCTTGTCATTGTGTTCGCAATTAACTTGCGGCCTGCTGAACACCCAACAATCTCTATTGGTGCGATTAGCTGGCTTTTCGGGGTGCCATGTATCGGCATGGCGGTCGAGTATTACATCCAGATTGGATGGGCCGGAGTTGTTCTTTTAAATGGCTACTTCCGTTGACGGGTTTGGAGCCTCGGAATCCGGCATTGACTGCCGTATCCTCTTTGTAAATCGCCGTTAGTACAGCGTTTGTTTTGATTCGGCGTGACCTACCGTGGTTGTCCTTGATGTCTGTTGCGAATTTTTGCGGAGATTGTTCTGCGGGCTAGCCAGCTATCCTCTCCGCGCAAAGCGGTCATTAACGATGTGAGGGCTGCCATGGATTTGGCTTCTCCTGCCCGGTGCGGGCTAGCCATTCGTCCCGGATGTTATGTTTGAAGGCTGCAAGGGCCTCCGCATCCAGACGGTCGGCGATTTGATTTTTCTTCGTCAAGCACCATGTCCAAAATTATCGGCGATTAAATGCGGCTGCTGAATAATGTGGCTTAGGTCATCGGCGTCTGGTGGTCGCACGTATGTACCTTGAAAGTTATCAAGGAACGCGGCCTCCAGGTCTTCCCAACACCCAATCGACTCTACGGGCAGGCTGTTAAGCCAATGCCGAGCTGGTCCTTTAAGCTTGAGTGGGAGATATTTGATGGCGTGGAGATCGTCGCCGCGGGCCATATGGATGTGGAGAAGATAATCTTTGATCCACACCGCGGGGTCTGTTGTACCATCGTAAGATTCGATGTTCACGGGTTTGAACCCTTCGGGGATCTGATGATCCATTACTTCGTCAGTGAAGCATAACGGGTGTCTGGCGCCCTGATTGAGCGATATCGCGGCGCAGCTTGAGGGCGCTATGCTGCTGTGTTCGGCCCGGCCGGTGTTATGTCCGGCGCGACGGTATTCGTCGTGGGTCGTAGGGCGCCCACGTGATCCATAGATGGATCTGGATTGTCTTGCTTTGTCCTCCAAGATGTCTCGCAAGTCCGGCGCGTTCCCTTTTGGCTTCGTACTCCTGGATCGATGTCGGGGTACGGTCTTGGCTGGGGCCTTGAATGCCTCTCTATCGCGACCACGTGGTGGTCGGTCAGCCATGTCTTGCGCTGGTGATAAAGGTATGTATGCTTCCTCCTCTAATCGGGGGAGCAGCTTGCGTCTTGGGTAACTTTTGGAGGGGAGTTCGAGTTTATACTCTTCGGCCGCGAGGACCTCGGTCCATCGATCGGCTACCAGATCTTGATCAGCCTGAAGTTGTTGCTGCTCTTTCTTTAGGCTATTTGCCGTGGCTATGAGCCTGCGCCTGAAGCACTCTTGTTCGACGGGATCCTCGGGTATGACGAATTCATCATCGTTGAGGCTCGCTTCGTCTTCGGAGGGAGGCATATAGTTATAAATCCTCAACCCCTTAAATGCCCATACCTCGTCGGGCTTGCTTCTGCGTCCTCTGCGCTGAATCTTGCGGGAGGGGGTCGTCTTCGGCACTCTCCGAGTGTTATTATCTCCGTGCGGAATCTCCATTCTTGTTGTGGCGGGATTTAGGCGGCGCCACGGCGACGGCGTTTGGCTGCTTCTTTAGAGAATCTTCCTCCGCTGCTTTTTCGCCATCCCTTCTTTTGGGGTATCCACCATGTAGGCGGCATATGGCGAGGTGGCCTTCTAGTGCCCTGGTATTTGCTGGTCTGATCGTCTCGGCATCATCGTCCATAGCGTCGATGTTATCGAGTCGTAGTCTAGCATGTCGGTTAGATCCTCGACAGATGGCTACAAAGTGGGTGGTGGGTGGGCTCGAATTTCTTCATCGTCGAACTACAACCGCCCTGGCCATAGTCGGCCAGATTCTCGATAGCGAGAGATGCTTTAGAAATTCAGGATATCGCCAAAAGCGAGTGTTGAGCGATGTCGGCGGTGATTTCCATAACCGCGCCTAATCCGCTTAATTGGCGGCGCGGGAGGCTCGAGTCGGCGAGAGTCCGGCGCCTCGGGATCGCGAGTTCGCGAGGGACAAGATTGGTATTCGGCTCCATCGCCGCAGATGTTTAAGCCCCAGTGGCGTCTATCCACCGGCCCTCGTCATGGGCAATCGACTCCGGCAAGTAGGCGGGCGGATTCAAGTCTGACCACCAAAGCACCGTCCGTGGCGAGCTAGATCATGCCCATCGTCGCGGATCGGTGGCGCTTAGGCTGTGGCTCGAGTCCGTCGAAGATCAAGTCTCCGCGGTCGTCGGCCGTGAAGTTTAAACTTCGAATCGACTGACGGCCAGGGGCATAGCTTCGATCTGCTCCGGATGGCCAAGAATTGGCCCGATGCAAAGCCGCCGAATATGAAGATCTGTCGGGAGAACAGTCTCACCACGGACAGCGTTGATGGTCGAAGATGCCATCGAGCCTATCGGTGGCGACACGGAGGAACTTTCAATGAAAGCACCAATGTCGGTGTCAAAACCGGCGGATCTCGGTAGGGGGTCCCGAATCTGTGCGTCTAGGCGGATGGTAACAGGAGGCGAGGGACACAATGTTTTACCAGTTCGAGGCCCTCTCGATGGAGGTAATACCCTACGCCCAGCTTGATTAATATTGATGATATGGGTAGTACAAGAGTAGATCTACCACGAGATCAAGGAGGCTAAACCTAGAAGCTAGCCTATGGTATGATTGTTGAGATGTAATGTTGTGTCCTACGGACTAAAGCCCTCCGGTTTATATAGACACGGAGGAGGCTAGGGTTACAGTCGGTTACAATGGTAGGAGATCTACATATCCGTATTGCCAAGCTTGCCTTCCACGCCAAGGAAAGTACCTTCCGGACATGAGCCGGAGTCTTCAATCTTCTATCTTCGTAGTCTGGGAGTCCGGCGGATATTGATAGTCCGGCTATCCGGACACCCCCTAGTCTAGGACTCCCTCAGTCCTCATGGATGGCGGCAGCGGACTAAACCTCATTTATGAGGAAACTCTGCGAAAAATGGAAATCGATTGGAGCCGTATTGAGCGAAGCAACACAACCTTTAGAGGAATAATCCCTAGCCGGGAAGCGCGCTGCACCGGAAAAATCACACTCGATGTGGTGTTCGGCTCTCCGGACAATTACAGATCCGAAGAAGTCACGTTCCAAGTGGCCCGTTCGCGATGGGTATCGCGCCATATTAGGGCGAGAGGCATTCACAATTTTCAAGCAATACCTCATTACGGGTACATGAAGCTCAAAATGCAGGCCCGGCGGAATAATCACTCTCACTAGTGATCCGGACATAGCACTCGCGCGAAAATAAGACAGCCGCACTAGCCCTCGAGGCACTATCCAAAGCCCTAGCGGCGAGAGGAACTCACCCATGCTGCGCTCTCACGGTGAACAGGGGCGATGTGATACTCGACAAAAGATCCAAGTCCACCTCCTTCAAACCAGCAGATGAGATAATAAAATTCCAGGTCCATCCAACGGATCCAACAAAACGGCCTCCATCGGGCACAGTTGAACCCGAAGTAGGCGCCGCCTTGCGTGAATTCCTTGGGAAAATTGGGATATCTTCGCTGGCATCCTTCGGACATGCGGAATCCTCGCAAGTTGGCGAACACAGCCTAAACATCCTAAAAGGATTCAAGCCGATCAAACAGGCTCTTGACGATTTTCCGAGCCCAAAAGACAGGCAATGGGAGAAAGAGCTAGCCAAACTATTGGAAGCGGATTCATTAGAGATATTAAACATCCGGACTGGCTAGCAAATTTGGTGATGGTACCAAGAAGGATAAATCCTGGCGCCTCTGCGTCGATTTTAAAGACCTCAATAAAGCTTGCCCAAAGGATCCCTTCCTCTCCCCGCATTGATCAAATTATCGATGCTACAGCAGAACACGATTTGTGGTGCTTCTGGGCGCATACTCGGCTATCATCAAATCAAGGCGGCGAAAGCAGACCAAGCCGCAACGGCGTTTATCACTCCATATGGACCATTCTGCTTCAACACGATGCCTTTCGGACTCAAAAATGCCGGCGCAACATATCAGCGCATGATTCAAACATGTCTAGCCACCCAGATCGGCAAAACAGTCGAGGCATATGTAGACGACGTAGTCGTCAAAACAAAACACGTCGAAACTTTAGTAGACGATTTTAGGCTCACATTCGACAACCTCAGAGCATATGACATCAAGTTGAATCCGGAAAAATGCGTTTTCGGCGTACCAGCCGGAAAGCTGCCGTTTCATCGTATCCGGTAGAGGAATTGAAGCAAATCCGGCCAAAATCCGGGCTCTGTCATAGTTGGATATTCCAAAAGACCTCAAGCAAATACAAAAATTAATAGGATGCGTGGCAGCTTTAAGCCGCTTTATCTCCTGTTTAGGAGAAAAGGCGTTGCCCCTCTATCGCCTCCTAAGGCGCACGAACACCAGTGGGCGGATGCGCCCTTCGGACTCGAAGAAATAAAGGCCATCTGGCAACAAATCCGGTCTGGCTGCGCCCACTCTGGCGAACCAATGTTGTTATACATCGCGACAACGCATCAAGTTGTAAGCGCAGTCCTCGTCATCGAGCGAGGGGGAAGAGCATAAATTCCCTCTTCAAAAACCGATGTATTATGTATCCTTTGTGTTAACCCCTGCAAATCCGCTACCGCACTATCAAAAGATAGCATCGCGGTTTTCATGGCGTCTCGAAAGCTTGGCACTACTTTCAAGAGTGCTCGATAACGATGGCCTCTGAAGTACCACTCAATGACATTATAAACAACGCGACATAGCGGGCAGGATAGCAAAATGGGCCATCGAGCTCTTACCATTCGACATCACTTACAAACGTCGACGAGCTATAAAGTCACAAGTTTTGGCTGACCGTCGCGAATGGTGAAGCGAACTCCCTAAAAGTACTGGCGCATACTCAATGGACTATGCACTTCGACGGTTCCAAAATGTTGGCGGACTAGGGGCTGGCATCGTCTTGGCGTCCCCTCATGGAATACTGATCCAAGATGTACTACAAATAATGTACATGGACTCCAACAATGCAGCCGAATCTGAGGCCCTATTACATGGTCTCCGGATGGCGGTCTCCATGGGCATCAACGCCTAGAGGTGCGAGGACTCAAACCTTGCAAGATCCCAAATAAGCGGAGACTTGACGCCAAGGATCGAAAATGGCAGCATATCGTAGCGATGTCCTAAAAATGTCAGCTCGGTTGAAGGACTCGAATTCCATCACATAGCCGAGATGATAACTAAGCGACCGGCGCCCCGCACGATCGGTGCGTAAGCGTGATCTGTCCCTCCAAATATCTTCTGGAGCGGCTTTTCAAGCCATCCGTACTATGGGAAGAGGGCCCGCAGCGACAAGCGGAGAAAACCGCACCAATCGGTGATTCGGCGGATGACGTAACACCCTCCGCCCACAACATAATGGCGATAATCGCGGCGTGGGCAGAACCTTTCCTAGCCTACTTACTTAGGCGGGAACTTCGAGACCGAAATGAGGCCCATTGCATAGTCCGGCAATCGAAGGCCTACAAGGTCCATGAGGAGAACTTTATAAGAAAAGTACTACGGAGTCCTTCAAAGGTGTATCTCCAAGAAGAAGAGGCGAAACCTTCGGCTGAAATTCATGTCGGACTAGGCGGACACCACGCAGCAGACCTGGTAGGGAAGGCATTCCGTCTGAGATTTTATTGGCCGACGGCTCGGGCGGATGCACAAGACTTGGTCTAGTGATGCGTTGGTTGTCGACTCTTTGCTAATCGAGCCATATGCCACCCACCGCCCTCAAAACCATACCCATTACACAGCCGTTCATGATGCAGGGGCTTGACATGGTTGGACCCCTTAAAGGGGGAACCCACAAGAAAAAGTACCTATTGGTCATGGTGGATAAGTTCACCAAATGGATAGAGGCCAAACCGGTCAAAACGGCAGAGTCCGGACTAGTGATAGACTTTATATCAGAGGTGGTACACCGTTACGGAGTCCCCCATAGCATCATCACCGACAACGGCATGAATTTCACGGCCGATGAGGTTAAGTCATGGTGCAAAAATATGGGCATCAAGCTCGATTATGCGTCCGTCTATCACCCTCAAACCAACGGTCAAGTGGAAAGAGGAAATGGTCTAATAATGAGCGGCATTCAACCCAGACTAGTGAGGTCACTCACTAAATCCGACACCCAATGGGTCGAGGCTCGACTCGATACTGGGGCTGCGGACAACGCCTAACCGTACTACGGATTCACACCATTCTTTATGGTATCGGCGCAGAGGCAGTCTTGCCTGCGACATTATTCATGACTCACCTTGAGTGCGCATGTATGAGGAAAGAGAGGCCGAGCTGGATCGGCGGGACAGCTGGACACATTGGAGGAAAACGCGGCGTCGCGAAGGCTCGTTCCGCATTCTATCGGCAGCAGGCGAAGATATCAAAGCAGAAATGCGGGCCAAGACTTACAATGTTGGCGAACTAGTTCTCGCTGCGGACAAGAAAAAGGACAAGCTCAAGCCGGATGGGAAGGCCCTTCATTATTGATCAAGTATTGACCGTGAACATCTTGTCTCTGAGATCGTCGGACAACCGACTCGAGCCGAACCCATGGAACGCAGCCCGACTCCAACGATTCTATGCCTAGCGCCGGACTAAGAGTTCGTCCCCTTCCCCCGCCCAACCTTTTATACTTCGGCTGTCTTTTGTTTCTCTTTTTATCCTTTTAACTTAAAAGCCCTTGGGGGACCATTTTAGCATTCTTCGCATACGCATGATGTGCCATCCGCACTGGTTATTCCAGGGGGCTTCCTTTACAGAAGCTAAACTATACGGGTTTCATACCCAACACATGTGTCAAGCTTCCACATGTACCTTTTAATCGCCATTATATGCATCGATATGACTTAAGTTTTGGCCAAGCTGGGTTGCACGGCTCTGTGCTTACCCCTCGTTCCGATTGTTCGGCTAGGAGGTAAAGGAGCACCTCTGCGATTATTCTTGCTGGTCGGCGGATGTGTACCTCGGTGGGTGAAGCGAAAGCTAAGCGTTCTTAAGGGAATATTCGGTTGGTGATTTAGAAGATGACTTTTGCTTATCTATCCATCTGCCCCGGATGTTTTATTGCTCTCTTTGCGGTCAGGACATGCACTATAGGGCATGCCTCCCAAATAAAGGAACCCTTAGCGGAATTATTCTCCTGGAAGATGTTTCTTACTAACCATGTAATATAACATAACTAGTTGGGCACTTGTTTGATAAAGCACTAATGACCCCTCGCCTGGTCTCCATGCATACCACGGTTGTTTCTTAACCAAAAAGGTATTCGGACACACTCAGGACTCTAGGGTCCCGAGGTCGAGCGAAAAGGTCGGCAAAGACAAGCGATCTACAATCTGGCTAGAAGGCATTTCACATGTCATTTTAAAGGATAACATACATTGTCAAATTTATTGATTGTATTCCTCCTCAATCCCGCCTAACAGGCTGTCTAGTTCTGATCCGTTGGGAAACTTAGCAGCCAACTCTACTTGGTTGTACACTAAACTCACAGGATCTCCTTCCCATCGGGCCCCACCAGTCCAACCGGCCATGTGGTTGGGGTCCGCCTTCTTACAGCGTCTTCACCATGGCCCAAGCCTCCTGGCACCTTGACGGCAAGCCGATATCTTCCACAACCGAAGCGCTGCGCACTCCTGCAACTTCTTCCAGAAGCTCCCGAGGCCCTCGGGTAGGGTGAGGGCTGGCCATAAAGCCTGAACGATGCCGCCCATTGCCTGCCAAACTCGTTCGAGTAGCTGCAACAGTTCGGGAAGTTGATCACCCATTGATATGGGCATCTCCTCTGCAGGACGACACGTGAGTATACCTACAAGACATACCATGTCAAAATACTTCCTCGCCGAACTCTTCTTTTCAAAACAGTTCGCTCAAGCACTTACTATATATGCCGCGACGAAGCCGCCGATTCTCCTTAACGGAGCCAGACAGCTCATCCTGCGCACCTTTTAACTCTTCTCCGAGCTTGGCGTTGGCATCTTGGAGCTTGTTCCTTTCCTGCTAAACCCTATTCAGACGCCTCTACTTGACCTTTAGTTGGCGCAGCAATCTTACTGTCCGGATCTTGTCGGCGGTACCGCAACGTCATTATTAGACTCGGCGCATGCCGCACAGCGCTTATATTAATTTATACAAATGTGTTACCGGGAGGGTCTTTCCGTCTCCTCCTGCGGCGACAAATCTGACCTCAAGTTGGGCCTTGCAATCTTGCAGCTCGAGACAACCGGGCATTCTTCTCGTTAAGTGCACGGAATTTCAAATGATCCTTAAATCAGTTAGCATAACTAATTTAAGTCTCGGGAACTCTTGGTATATCGACCATTAAAATTCCCTTACCAGTATGTCTTTAACATCTTGCTCCTTGGCTCTGGTAAAACCATTTTGAGCAGCACGGAGATCTGCGTCCCCTGCATTAAAGGCATCCAATGCCTCAGGGAAAAGCACGCTTCTTGAAATCTTGTCGCGGCGCCTATGATTCATAAGCGCTCTCGACCTCGAACTTGGTGGCGGAGCGATCGCCGGTATCCTCCGTTGGGCAGGATCCGGTTCGCGTCTTGCGTTTGCCTCCCCTCCATCCAGCGCTGGAGCACGGCTGGTGTTGGTCGGATCGGCAATTCCTGCGCTTGCGATCCGTGGCGCTTTTTCTCCTATAAAGATCATGAGCACTTAGGCGTTTCTTGAACATTGCTCGAAAAATTCAAACACGGGCTATACCTCTGCGGCGGCGTTTCCGTCCCGACGGCGCTCCTTTCCTCCCTGCTAGTCGGACTGACCTCGTAGGTCGGCCGCCGCAGCTCGACTTCTGCCGTAAAGGCGCTTCTGCAAAATACCAGCGTTCGCGAAGGTCGAAGCAGACAAGGATAAGATGGCGGTGTCGGACTTGATCGTGGTCACTGGGAAGCCGAACTTGGTCGGGGTAGTCCGGCGTAATGGCGACCAAAGCATTGTCTATCTGAGCTGGTGATACACCCGTCGATCAACTCCACCTCGATGTCGGATCCTCTTGGAGGCGGACCTAGGGATCCTTCAGGTTCTCGGGTTGTGGGCAGGACTCACCATGCCCTCCACGGTCCGGCGTAGACCCTACGCCGAAGACATAATGTAAGAAGCTTAAACTTCGAAAGCACGGGTAGAACCCTTCGAGGTGTTCGCTTACCCATCCTCTAGGGTTGATCATGGAAAACCCATCCAAAGGGTTCGGGCGAAGGAAGTCCTCCTTCTCCCCCTTGTACCGGCCGGACAGGATCTTCACCAGATCCTCGGTCGAATCCGGCCCTTTGCGGCCATGCCGGGTAGCGTCGTCTTCCCCGTTGAAATCCCACATGGGGTGGCCTCTATATTGCAGTGGCTGCACCCCTCGCTTGATGCACGTCGCCATGACTCCGATCATGGTCAAGCCGGAATGAGCCATTAATCATATCCGGCCCATCAAGTAATGGACGCTCTTGTCTTCCTCCAAACAGGGGCTCCGCGGGCGCCAGCTGAGGCGTTTCCTCAAGGGAGCAGCATCAAACTCCGGGAGGCCGATCCGGACTGGGTCAGGCAGCGGAGCATCTACTATATAAAACCACTCCGAGGGCCAGTCTTCGGACGCCTTCTTGGGAGTGCCGGATAGGTATCCGGTCCCGGCGATGCGCCATATTTCGGCGCCGCCCACTTGATATATGGACCCCTGGTGAGAACGGGGTACGAGGCAAAACAGCCTCTTCCACAATGCGAAATGGGGCTCGATGCCCAGGAATAGCTCGCAAAGAGCTACATAGCCCGCGATATGCAGCACAGAGGCGGCCGTGAGGTGATGGAGCTGGAGTCCGTAGAACTTCAGGAGCCCGCGGAGGAACGGATGTATTGGAAATCCGAGCCCTCTTATCTGATAGGGGACGAAGCACACTCGCTCCCCCTTGTTGGGGCTTGGAGTGTCCTCCGCTTGCCTCCCACCTTGATAAGTAACCAGTCCGGCTCGGACAGGAACCATGACGGCCGGAGGAAGAAACCCCTCCGTTTGGAGCTTCACAAGCTCATTGTGTGAAATAGAGCACCTCCTCCAATTCCCTGGCGATGGGCTGGGAGCGCGTGAGGAAGAGCCGCGTTGACGATCCATGGTGGAATGGATTTCTAGGTCAGAGGCGCTTCGATGGAGTATACGCGGGAGGAAGACGGTGCGGATTGGATCTGGATTGTTGCCTCTTTTATAGGCGGACGACTCGCACAATTGAGGGGTGAAATGTAAAAGACACCCTGGCTTTTCGCATTCGTGCGACGCATGTAAGGGGGCCATTATTTGGCGTAGAAGCCGAGGAGCACAGTATTCAAGATGAAGCCGGACATTATTTGGCTGGTACATGGAATTTGAAGGGAGAACCCGCCTTGCAACGCCGAAGACTACAAGCACGCTGGACTTATCGTCATTGAAGCCTGGTTCGGGGGCTACTAAGGGAGTCCTGGACTAGGGGGTGTCCGGACAGCCGGACCATCAATATCCGCCGGACTCCAAGACTACGAAGATTGAAGACTCCGGCTCGTGTACGGAAGGTACTTTCCTTGGCGTGGAAGGCAAGCTTGGCAATACGGATATGTGGATCTCCTACCATTGTAACCGACTCTGTGTAACCCTAGCCTCTCCAGTGTCTATATAAACCAGAGGGCTTTAGTCCGTAGGACAACATACATCTCAACAATCATACCATAGGCTAGCTTCTAGGGTTTAGCCTCCTTGATCTCGTGGTAGATCTACTCTTGTACTACCCATATCATCAATATTAATCAAGCAGGACGTAGGGTTTTACCTCCACCGAGAGGGCCCGAACCTGGGTAAAAACATTGTGTCCCTCGTCTCTTGTTACCATCCGCCTAGACGCACAGTTCGGGACACCCTACCTGAGATCCGCCGGTTTTGACACCGACAGGGACCATCACGGCTACACACGCAGTTGATGCGTTTTAATTCGTATCTGGTGTCAAGTTCTCTACAACCGGATGTTAACAAATTCCCATCTGCCACATAACCGCGGGCACGGCTCTCGAAAGTTTATACCCTGCAGGGGTGTCCCAACTTAGCCCATCACAAGCTCTCACGGTCAACGAAGGATATTCCTTCTCCCAGGAAGACCCGATCAGTCTTGGAATCCCGGTTTACAAGACATTTCGACAATGGTAAAACAAGACCAGCAAAGCCGCCCGATGTGCCGACAATCCCGATAGGAGTTGCACATATCTCGTTCTTAGGGCAACACCGGATGAGACATCCTAAGAGTAAAACCAGCCCTCAAGTTTCCCCGAGGTGGCCCCGCAGTCTACTCGGTTCAGACCAGCACTTAGAGAAGCACTGGCCCAGGGGGCTAAAATAAAGATGACCCTCGGGTTGGCCGACCCAAGGGAAGGGTATAGGTGGTGGTGAGGCAAATGGTAAAACCAAGGTTGGGCCTTGCTGGAGGAATTTTTGCAAGAGTGGAACAAAACACCAGGCATAAGGCCGAGTCTTCCACCCTTTACCAAGTATATAGATGCATTAATTAAATAAGAGATATTGTGATATCCCAACCATAATCTTGTCCACCATGGAGCAATCTTCAACTTCACCTGCAACTAACAACGCTATAAGAGGGGCTGAGCAAAGCGGTAACATAGCCAAACAACGATTTGCTAGGAAGGGTGAAAAAGGTTAGAGGCTAACATGGCAAATTGGGAGGCTAGAAGAACAAGTGACAGGTAGCGCAGCATAGTGATAGAACGAAGCAACTAGCATAGCAATGATAGTAGTGAGATCCAAGGTGACGGTCATCTTGCCTGAAATCCCGCTAGGAAGAAGAACAAGTCCATGAAGAAGACAAACGGATGAAGCCGAACCAAGCTTAGACGAACGACTCCTCACGATCGCAATGAAACAGGAACTATCGAGAAGAACACACAACATGGTAAACACACCACACATATACATGACATGATGCTCAACCAAGTATGATGCAAGACAAGACTACATGAAGCTACTCATGGCAAGATATGATGCATACAAGAACAACACATCAAAACAAGGTTAAATGAGGCTGGAGACAACATATAACAAATCCGGTAGGTCCTCGTATGCAAGTTTTGAAATTGTTAAACAGCAAGTTAAGATGCACCAAGATGATCTACACGAAATTCTAGTCAAGTTACATATAAACTTCATTTAATTTGGAGCTACGACCTAGAAGATATGAGCAAAACAAGTTAATCATGGCATTGATGCAAAATGCATACAAGCATCAAACAAACACTCTCAAAACATGGATGCAACATGATAATATGAAACTACATGCAACCCTAAGCAAGTTTCATATAGAGCACACTCAAAACGGAGCAACGGTTCAACACATACACTCTATACAAGTTTAAAGGACAAGCTATCCAAAACAGCAACTAGGCATCTAGCAAGCATCAAAACAATATACTAGAACACCTCAACATAAGAACAAAAGGCATGGGCATGAAGTACATGTAAAGCATGACAAAACATGAATACTGAGCTATCTCTAGAAAACAATATAACATGCTCAAAAGGACATGGCAATATTGCAAATAATAACTGTTTACAGACTTTGCAGAAATAACATCAGGTTGCAATGTTTAGAGCTATCAAACGACATGCTACAGGAAGTTAACATGGAAAACAAAGGCATGTCATGCTAATACCAAAGACAAATAACTAAACTCCCTTACTGAACTAATTCCAAAGATCAACAGAAAAGATGGTAGCATCCATGCAAACATGGCAAGTGATATGACAGATTCAGACATGGCAGGAACAATGATAAGTAGGCATGTTGGTGAGCTTGTACCACTCACCACAGAGAAATACATGTCATGAAAATGTTACCAACAGTAATAATACATGTTTATGAAGCTAATCATGGCAACATCAAGTTCATAGGGTGCATGGATCACTTGCAAAGCACATGGCAAAACTGATCTTATTATTAACAGGCTGGCAGCAACATTATGTAGCAATTTGAGAGCAAGATTACAACAAGCTAAAGTAGTCTATAAATACAACCAGTGGCATGTATGTATAGGTCATGACATGTATAACAAAACATCCTTAGTGAACATCTCCAGATTATGCATAGAATGACTTGTAGCAGCAGGTTTACATAGCATCATGATACTGCCTAGCAAAACAGCAACAGCAAGTATCCTACTTAACAAGCTTGATGCACTAACTACAATACTTGCAAAAATACATGTATTGCACCAATGTAAAGATGACATGATGTAGCTCAAAACTCATGTAGACATCCAGCTCATAAGATGCACACACAAAATGCAATGAAAAAGACAAATCGCCAAGTTCTGTTAACAGACAGCAGTTAACATCATATAACACTTGCAACGATGATAAGGGCATCAAGATGAAATCAAACAAGCATGGCACAATGGAACGAAATGAAGAGCATCTCATGATGAACATTTTGAAATATCACGTATGCAAAACGGAGTAACATACTCAAAGATACAGACACCACAATATGCGCACTTAATATGGGTTTTTCAGGGACCAGTTTTTAACAGACGAAAAAAAAAGATCGAGCGCCTAATAGCTAAACAGCGCCGCGGGCAAGGGATAGGATGATGGGGTGCTCACCAGAGCGGGCCAAGGCCTAGGTCGGTGATGCAGGCCGGGGAGGCCGGTGGCTGGGCCGGTCCTCCCGCGGGGCTGGAGAGGGGCCCACACGGGTTCCCCTGGCGGTCAACGCGAAGGCTGTGGGGGCTGGAGGTGTGCACGCCATGACGGTTGCCGGTGGGGCCGGTGTGAAGGGAGGCCATGGCATGGCGGCGAGGAGCTGAGGAGGACGGGGTGGGCAGATCTGGCCCCGGGGACACCATTCGCGGAGGCGGCGGCGGCAGTGGAGCCCCGGGCGGCGACGAGGGCCATGGCGGCGGCGGCCTGCGGTGTGCATGGGTGAGGTGAGGGAAGAAGGGGACGGGCAGGGGAAGGAGGAGAATACAGGGCGGTGAGGGGACTTGGCTTGGAGGAGCTTCGGCGACGGCGGCGCGCGACTCCGGCAGGATGCGGCGGCGGCGCACGTCGGCCTGTGGAGGAGCGGGAGGAGGGACTCGGGACGAGTGGGGCGACGAGCGGGGGCACGCGCGGGTTGACGCTGGCCAGGCGACGGCGAATATCTGGGCCCAGCGGGCTCCAGATGGGCTTCGAAGGGCCAGGCGTCGTGGGGAGGCTGGAGGTGGACAGAGAGGCGACGACGTGGCGCCCTCTGGTTGGTGGAGGTGGCGGCTGTCGGCGGTGGCTGGCCAATGCAGCACTGCCAAGTGGCACCCGTGAGGTGGTCGGCGATGGATTTTGAGGTGGAGGTGGCTTGCGGCTGTGGGGATCCCGAGGAAGAGGGGGTCTAGGGGTTGGGGAAGGCTAGGGTTGCCCATTTTTTGAAGGGGTGTATATATAGGGGAGGTTAGGGTTTGAGGGTAGTTTTTGGGGGGGGGGGGGGTTTGGAGACTCCGATCTCGATCGGATGGTTCCGGACGCGAGGGGGGTTAGGCTGGGCCTAGGAGGGCTTTGCAGAAGGGTTGGGCTGAGAGGAGAGAAGAGAAATGTGGCCCGGCACGGGTTTCGGATACCGAAACCGTCGAACATCTATACCGGCTATATCGCGGTTATATATTTAACGGTTGGGCAGCCAAACGAACTCCGAATGCAACGAAATTTGACAGGCGGCCTACCTACACTACAATAAGACCGCACGCTAACTCTCATCCCATTCTGAGAATATTTTGATGCCACTTATAAAATAATATTTCGGAGGTGCCGCGGGAGCGTGCGGCTGTGTCTGTGCTCAGAATGGACTACGGAGAGAACCGGGGAACCCGAACAGATGCAAGTTTTGAAAACATGCAGATGAAATGCAGATGATGACATGGCAAAATGCAACACGCAAAGAAATGACATGGCAACAATGATGAATAACTGGAAGACACCTAGCGCATCGAATCCGGGGCGTTGCAACTCTCCTCCACTAACAAGAGATCTCGCCCTGAGATCATAGGACCGAGACAGAAGGGAAAAGGGATGAGGTGAAACAAGAACTCAAGAGAAGAAGCAACGAATCGAGAGCACTGCGAGAAGAAGAGAGGAACAACGAGAATGATGGGAATCGAAAGCTCACGGAATCAGATAGACTATGAAACCACTCCGGTTAGAACGAGATAAGAAACGAATAAGACTGAAAGGATTTAGGCAGCACTCCGGCTGAAACATGGAGGAATAGAATACGAGCTTTAGAGGATGGAATGATACTTGATGAAGACACGACACAAAACCTCCGGAAAGAATTGAAATAGTTGAATGAAAAGAACGGAGAAGAAAATGACAACTTCTGCCACGAATCAAATTGAAAGAATCTTTAGAAGGAAGGTTTAAACAGAGTTGTTGACCAAATCAACAAGAAAAATAATATGCTTGTTGTGGTCTTATAGGTAACATCTCAAGATCATAAGGTGATAACCAGACACAAACAGAAATGATTGGATAGCTTAGAAGAACGAAGAAATGCAAAACTCCACTTCAAAAGAATACGGAGATTTAATTGCACTTCAAAAAGCAAGAAGGAAAGATACTTGAGCTCCTTCGATAAGAATCTTGATGAACACTTGAGGAATGAATTAAATCATGACGGACCACCATGAAGAACTCCAATGACAAAAAGGATGATGAGATAGAATGAAGGATGAAAAGAATAAGATTAAAGCCTTGCAGTGATTTAGATGGAGGTTCCGACAAAATGGCCGAGGAAATTTGAACTCCGGAAAAGAAAAGATGAAAACACTTCGAAGCGCGAAATTACTCATCATGAACAAACTCCGAAGGAAGGGATTAATCACTTGTAAGAAATAAGAATAAGATTTATTGTATGCTTAACCTTCATCAACTTAAATTGATGACAAGCAATGGATTTTGCATACTACATATTCTTATTGCAAAGGATTAAGGGGAATAAGGCGCAAAACTTGAGAAAGTCTTCATGAACCACCGGTAGGATTGGAAAGAACGAATGAATTGATATGGTAATCAAGGAAAAAGGAATATGAAGGAACCACCGTAAGAATTCGAAAATGACTGACGAAAGAGAATGAATCACTAGGAAGAATTAGAAGAGCACAAAGATACTTGAGGGAATCTAGATGCAAAAGAATGAAGAGATAACAAGCTGATTAAAGAACATTTGAGTGAAGCGCCGGGATAACTAGAGAGCGATAACTGGAATGATGGCCTCCGGTGAAAAGGAATGGAAAAACAAATCCTGACGTACTCCGGATGTGTAAGAAAAGAATATCTGACAAATGGAATAATTCGAGACGATAGCATGAAACTAGAACCGCATGTCTTCGAGAGAACGGGCAAGATTTAGAGGAAAAACTCTTCTTCGATCTTCAAATGACGACGAGAAACACCACCAAAATTACTGAGGTACTCCGGGAGAATGAAAAGCGAAGAGGTTGAGTCAACAATGAAAATGATTCCAAATTGATCTTGGAAAAGATCTGACTGATGAAATTCATACTTACGTCAAACTTTGAAAAGGATTTGAGAATAGCTTCGGGAAATTAGAAGAGTCAGGTAAGATCCTGGGAAAATACCTATGGGTTAGGGCCCACTAAAGAGAAAAACATCATTGGAAAGGGATGTTGACCAGATAGATGATGCACCGGAACAATTGAAATATTTAAATGAGGTGACAACCTCGAATTAATTGGAACACAGACGAATCTCCTAAGATGTCTTGAACACTCCGGAAGGATAAACTGGCGAGAGGCGAACGAGCAAGGAAAACACTTGAGCCGAGGAAAATAATATAATCTCTACCGAAAATTGTTGGGGAACGTAATAATTTCAAAAAATTTCCTACGCACACGCAAGATCATGATGATGCATAGCAACGAGAGGGGAGAGTGTTGTCCACGTACCCTCGTAGACCAAAAGCAGAAGCGTTAGAACAACACGGTTGATGTAGTCGTACGTCTTCACAGCCCGACCGATCAAGCACCGAAACTATGGCACCTCCGAGTTCTAGCACACGTTCAGCTCGATGACGTCCCTCGTACTCCGATCTAGCCGAGTGTCGAGGGAGAGTTCCGTCAGCACGACGGCGTGGTGACGATCTTGATGTTCTACCGTCGCAGGGCTTCGCCTAAGCACCGCTACAATATTATCGAGGAGGACTATGGTGGAGGGGGCACCGCACACAGCTAAGGGATCAAGAGATCAATTGTTGTTGTGTATAGAGGTGCCCCCCTGCCCCCGTATATAAAGGAGTGGAGGAGGGGGAGAGGGCCAGCCCCTATGGCGCGCCTTGGAGGAGTCCTACTCCCACCGGGAGTAGGACTCCCTCCTTTCCTTGTCCAACTAGGAGAAGGTAAGGAAGGGAAGGAGAAGGAGAAGGAAGGAGAGGGAGGAAAAGGAGGAAGGGGGCGGCCCCTAGTCCAGTCGGTTTGGGCTAGGGGGCGTGCGTCTGCCTCCTCTCTTCCACCACTTGGCCCATGAGGCCCATTTCTTCTTCCTCGTATTCCCGTAACTCCCCGGTACCCCCGAAAATACCTGAATCACTCGGAACCTTTCTGATGTCCGAATATAGTTGTCCAATATATCAATCTTTATGTCTTGACCATTTAGAGGCTCCTCGTCATGTCCCCGATCTCATCCGGGACTCCGAACTCCTACGGTGCATCAAAACTCATAAACACATAATAAAACTGTCATTGAAACCTTAAGCGTGCGGACCATATGGGTTCGAGAACTATGTAGACATGACCAAGAACCGTTTCTGGTCAATAACCAATAGCGGAGCCTGGATGCTCATATTGGCTCCTACATATTCTACGAAGATCTTTATCGGTCAAACCGCATAACAACATACGTTGTTCCCTTTGTCATCGGTATGTTACTTGCCCGAGATTCGATCGTCGGTATCTCAATACCTAGTTCAATCTCGTTACCGGCAAGTCTCTTTACTCGTTACGTAATGCATCATTCCGTAACTAACTCATTAGGTACATTGCTTGCAGGGCTTATAGTGATGTGAATTACCGAGAGGGCCCAGAGATACCTCTCCGACAATCGGAGTGACAAAACCTAATCGCGAAATACGCCAACTCAACATGTACCTTTGGAGACACATGTAGAGATCCTTTATAATCACCCAGTTACGTTGTGACCTTTGGTAGCACACAAGGTGTTCCTCAGGTAAACGGGAGTTGCATAATCTCATAGTTATAGGAACTTGTATAAGTCATGAAGAAAGCAATAGCAACATACTAAACGATCAAGTGCTAAGCTAACGGAATGGGTCAAGTCAATCACATCATTCTCTAATGATGTGATCCCGTTAATCGAATGACAACTCATGTCTATGGTTAGGAAACTTAACCATCTTTGATTAACGAGCTAGTCAAGTAGAGGCATACTAATGACACTATGTTTGTCTATGAATTCACACATGTACTAAGTTTCCAGTTAATACAATTCTAGCATGAATAATAAACATTTAACATGAAATAAGGAAATAAATAATAACTTTATTATTGCCTCTAGGGCATATTTCCTTCAAAAATTAGAATTGAATCCACCGGAGAAGAAAAAGAGATGATGAATGTCAAACGAGATGAGAATTCACCGGTTGAGATAATTTACGAAAGATTGAAGAGGTTCCGCATGAATGAAATTGATGCTCGAAGGAGACTCAGGCTCCGGGAAAAAGAGGGTGGGAGGGCAGGAAAAACAAAGGCAACTTGGAAGGGGGAACCGACGAATATCTTGAAGAGAAAACACCGGTTGAAAACATTGAGGAAAGAAAACAAAGACTTCGCACGAGTAGGATGGATACACGATTACGGACTCCGGCTCCAAGAAGGAAAGGGTGGGCGGGTGGGAAAAAGAAAACAACTGAGGATTGAATTTTCAAAAATGGAGAGGGTCGAATCACCTTGATGAGAAATGCACCGGATGCAAAGAGCTGAGGAACAACGAGTGGAAAAACCAACTGCGTGATCCTAAAGAAAAATTTGAAGGGGAAGAGAAGTAATTCAAAACACCTACGTCAAGATTCCTTACCAGAGTGACGAAGGGACTGAGGAGTAAAAAGAAGTCCTACTCTCCGATAAAACTAGACTCCAAAAACGGTTTTCTTCTAGACTCGACAACGGCCAAACTACACGATCAATCAAGGGGGCTCCTCTGGTCGGTCGAGGCTCCGATATCAACTTCACGCCCAATAAGCGACCCTATAATAAAGGAACTCAAAGGTCCCACCAAGGATAGAAGCGCATATTGGAGACGCTTTTGCAAGGTGGATATCATTACATCGTACCATTAAATAAAAGTAGGGGATACATACAAGAGGCATAGAATGCCACACGAATACAACAACATCTTACATAAGAGCACCATCCGACTACGGATGAAATACAAACAGAAATTGAAACGACATCCACCCTGCTAGCCCAGGTTGCCGACCTGGAACCTATCCCCTGATCGAAGAAGAAGCAGAAGAAGAACTTCAAAACAAGTAACATCGCTCTCGCGTCAAGATCATCGCGTAACCTGTACCTGCAACTGTTGCTGTAGTAATCTGTGAGGCACGAGGACTCAGCAATCCCATTACCATGGGTATCAAGACTAGCAAAGCTTAAAGGATAAGGAATGGATAAGGGGTGAGGTTGCAGCAGCGACTAAGCATGATATGGTGGCTAACATACGCAAATAAGAGCGAGAAGAGAAGCCAATGGAACGGTCGTCAAGCTAGCAATGATCAAGAGGTGATTTTGAACTCCTACTTATGTCAAACATAACCAGAAAACCGTGTTCACTTCCCGGACTCCGCCGAAAAGAGACCATCATGGCTACACACGCGGTTGATGCATTTTAATTCGTATCTGGTGTCAAGTTCTCTACAACCGGACGTTAACAAATTCCCATCTGCCACATAACCATGGGCACGGCTCTCGAATGTTTATACCCTGCAGGGGTGTCCCAACTTAGCCCATCACAAGCTCTCACGGTCAACGAAGGATATTCCTTCTCCCATGAAGACCCGATCAGTCTCGGAATCCCGGTTTCCAAGACATTTTGACAATGGTAAAACAAGACCAGCAAAGCCGCCCGATGTGCCGACAATCCTGATAGGAGCTGCACATATCTCGTTCTGAGGGCAACAACAGATGAGACATCCTACGAGTAAAACTAGCCCTCAAGTTTCCCCGAGGTGGCCCCGCAGACTACTCGGTTAAGACCAGCACTTAGAGAAGCACTGGCCCGGGGGGCTAAAATAAAGATGACCCTCGGGTTGGCCGACCCAAGGGAAGGGTATAGGTGGTGGTGAGGCAAATGGTAAAACCAAGGTTGGGCCTTGCTGGAGGAGTTTTATTCAAAGCGAACTGTCAAGGGGGTCCCATAAATCACCCAACCGCGTAAGGAACGCAAAAATCAAGGAACATAACACCAGTATGACAGAAACTAGGGCGGCAAGAGTGGAACAAAGTTGATGCTTCAAAATCATTATCCGTTCTGGATTTTTCTCAAAGGCTATAAGCCGCCGGGTTATAAAAATTTCGGCTGACAATGGAGGTGTATTAAATCGCCATCGGCCAAGAGACGCCGTGTATTTAAACTCTGGATTTACTTATCAATAGATGAGGTATTCAAAGTCACTATGGTGCAATGGCTATTATTTTATTAATGGATATGATTTATTCTACAATGGAAGGAATAGTCCCGAGTCACTGCAGGCTTACGACCCGGCACTTGGGGGCTACATTATTCAAATTGAGGTTACATCAAATATGCCAGTCTCATGTGGCTGCAAGCATGCACCATGACACTTGGGGGCTAATGCAAAGTCATTTTTTGCTCAACTTATTGAAAGACCCGAGTCGTCACATTTTAAATGAGCCGGCCCTTGGGGGCTACCAATTGCTCATGTCAGAAATTCAAGGTACACAAGGCTTAATCCATTATATTGAAAGATCGATTATTCAGTTGGTAGCGTACAAAGATCTTAACCTTGTGGACGTGGGTTTAAGCCCCATGGTGGAGATTACATCATATGGTGTTATTATCAATGAATTATATACAAAGTACCAGCTCAGTAATATCTTACTGAGCCGGCCCTTGGGGGCTACACGTTGCTGCTCCAGTTTACATGATAATACTTACAAAGTCCCTACTCATTATTGCATAATAACCCGGCCCTTGGGGGATACACCGGTTGAAGTTTTATGAGCATAAGGCAATTACAAGTCCCAAGTTGCTGCAAGCATGACAACCCGGCACTTGGGGGCTACAGGTGATATACATATAAGGGGGAAAATCTTCAAATTCTCAGTTTTGAGTAGGTCAGATTGACCTGGTGTTTGCAACAATCATGATCCGGTGTCACCAATAATTATGACCCGGCGTTGGAAACAGTTATTACCCGGTGCTATCAATATTTACAAGCCGGCAATTTTGGCAGTTATAACCAGCCAGCCTCTACATTTTTAAACCAGCGGATCACCAGAAGAATCTTAAGTCCAATATGTTTATTAAGCCGGAGCTTCGGAAACCGACTCAAATGGATTATTTCTTATAATATTTTTCAACAAGAGACCAATGTCAGCAAATTGACTCTGAAGCTGGCCTGCTGACCCAGATTTCTCAAAGGAAGTATCTGGATCATTTGCATTGGTAAAATTGGGACATATCTGCTAAGGAGATTTGCTATGAGATCATGGATACATCTCAAGGAAGAATTGTCAAGGACTTAAGGATGATCAGGTGCCGGTTTATAAGAATATTAACCCGGAGCACAGCCTGTCAATTTTGTTCTTGTGTTTATTTTGTAGCATAAGCTTACCATGGATAAATCCAAGCTAAACTGGGGGCTAATGTCGGGGATATACCCCGCAGTGTGACCCAGCCGGAAGTGTGACCCGGCTGGAGCTTGGCGACTCACTGGCGACCCGCTTGGACCAGGCGGTTTATGATTCATCGGAGACCCGGCGGGCGGGTCAGATGGGCGACAAGGAACAAGGCCCAGTAGGCCGGTTCATGTGATGGTGGGCCGACTTAAAGAGGAAAGGCATGAGGAATATCTCCCTTACAGGGAATCAAGACCCGGAATTATATCCGGCTTGTAGTAGAAGATAGGCTAGTCCTAATCCTATTTGGACTCCACATGTAACCCGCCCCTCTAACTTATATAAGGACGGGCAGGGCTCCCCAAAGAGGGACAAGAAGCAAGAAACAATATCTAGGGCTAGACACAAAGAGGAGAGCCGGCTTACGGCGACTCCCTCATGAGCATAATGAGACCTAGCCACAAACAGCATGTAGGGCTATTCCGGATGATGTTTCCCGGGGCCCGAAGCTGTCTAAATCCTTGTCTTGTGTTGCATCTTTCGATTCCGCCCAACCCCTCTCAAGCTACCACATAGATGCGTTGGCCTCGTGACTAAGTCCTCACACTAAGGACATCTGCCGTGACAATTCCACGACACCAGGCATAAGGCCGAGTCTTCCACCCTTTACCAAGTATATTGATGCATTAATTAAATAAGAGATATTGTGATATCCCAACCATAATCCTGTCCACCATGGAGCAATCTTCAACTTCACCTGCAACTAACAACGCTATAAGAGGGGCTGAGCAAAGCGGTAACATAGCCAAACAACAGTTTGCTAGGAAGGGTGAAAAAGGCTAGAGGCTGACATGGCAAATTGGGAGGCTTGAAGAACAAGTGATAGGTAGCGCATCATAGTGATAGAACGAAGCAACTAGCATAGCAATGATAGTAGTGAGATCCAAGGTGATGGTCATCTTGACTGAAATCCCGCTAGGAAGAAGAACAAGTCCATGAAGAAGACGAACGGATGAAGCCGAACAAAGCGTAGACGAACGAATCCTCACGATCGCAACGAAACAGGAACTATCGAGAAGAAGAACACAACATGGTAAACACACCATAGATATACATGACATGATTCTCAACCAAGTATGATGCAAGACAAGACTACATGAAGCTACTCATGGCAAGAGATGATGCATACAAGAACAACACATCAAAACAAGGTTGAATGAGGCCGGAGACAACATGTAACAAATCCGGTAGGTCCTCATATGCAAGTTTCGAAATTGGTCCAGAACTGAATAAACCTTATGTTCAAGTTGTTAATCAGCAAGTTAAGATGCACCAAGATGATCTACATGAAATTCTAGTCAAGTTACATATAAAGTTCATTTAATTTGGAGCTACGGCCTAGAAGATATGAGCAAAACAAGTTAAACATGGCATTGATGCAAAATGCATACAAAAATCAAGCAAACACTCTCAAAACATGGATGCAACATGATAATATGAAACTACATGCAACCCTAAGCAAGGTTCATATAGAGCACACTCAAAACGGAGCAACGGTTCAACACATACACTCTATACAAGTTTAAAGGACAAGCTGTTCAAAACAGCAACTAGGCATCTAGCAAGCATCAAAACAATATGCTACGGCACCTCAACATAAGAACAAAAGGAATGGGCATGAAGTACAGGTAAAGCATGACAAAACATGAAACTGAGCTATCTCCAGAAAACAATATAACATCCTGGAAAGGACATGGCAACATTGCAAATAATAATAGTTTACAGACTTGGCAGAAATAACATCAGGTTGCAATGTTTAGAGTTATCAAAGAACATGCTACAGGAACTTAACATGGAAAACAAAGGCGTGGCATGCTAATACGAAAGACAAAGAACAAAACTCTCTTACTGAACTAATTCCAAAGATCAACAGAAAAGATGGTAGCGTCCATGCAAACATGGCAATTGATATGACATACAGACATGGCAGGAACAACGATAAGTAGGCAAGTTGGTGAGCTTGTACCGCTCACCAAAGAGCAATACATGGCATGACAAGGTGACGAAAAGTAAGAATACATGTTTATGAAGCTAATAATGGCAAGATCAAGTTCATGGGCTGCATGGATAACTAGCAAAGCACATGGCAAAACGGAATTTAATGTTAACAGGATGGCAGCAACATTATGTAGCAATTTGAGAGCATGATTAGAACAAGCTACAACAGTCTATAAATTCAACCAGGGGCATGGATGGATATATCATGACATCTATAACAAAACATCCTTATTGAACATCTCCAGATTCTGCATAGAATGACTTGTAGCAGCAGGTTTACATAGCATCATGATATAGCAGATTCAGCCTAGCAAAACATCAACAGCAAGTACACTACTTAACAAGCTTGATGCACTAACTACAAGACTCACAAAAATAAATAGATTGCACCATTATAAAGATGACATGATTTATCTCAAAACTGATGTAGACATGAAGCTCATAAGATGCACACACAAAATGCAATGAAAAAGACAAATCACCAAGTTCTGTTAACAAACAGCTGTTAACATCATATACACTTCCAACGATGATAAGGGCATCAAGATGGACCCAAACAAGCATGGCACAATGGAACAAAATGAAGAGCATCTCATGGTGAACATTTTGATATATCATGCACGCAAAAGGGAGTAACATATTCAAAGATACAGACATCACAATATGCACACATAATATGGGTTTTTCAGGGACTTGGCAGTTTTTAACAGACGAAAAAAAACAGATCGAGCGCCTAATAGCTAAACAGCACCGCGGGTGAGGGATAGGCTGATGGGGTGCTCACCAGAGCGGGCCAAGGCCCTGGTCGGTAATGCAGGCTGGGGAGGCCGGTGGTTGGGCCGGGCTTCCCGTGGGGCTGGTGAGGGACCCACACGGGTGCGCCTGGCGGTCAACACGAAGGCTGCAGGGCCTGGAGGTGTGCACGCCATGACGGTTGCCGGCGGGGCCGGTGTGAAGGAAGGCCATGGCATGGTGGCGAGGGCTGAGGAGGCCGGGGCGGGCAGATCTGGCCCCGGGGACGCCATTCCCGGAGGCGGCGGCGGCTGGGGAGCCCCGGGCGGCGACGAGGGCCATGGCGGCGACGGCCTGTGGGGTGCACGGGAGAGGTGAGGAAGAAGGGGACGTGCAGGGGAAGGAGGAGAAGACATGGCGGCGAGCGAACCTGGCCTGGAGGAGCTTCGGCGGCGGTGGCGTGCGACTTGGCGAGATCATGGCGGCGCACATCGGCTGTGGGGCGGGAGGAGGGACTCGGGAGCCAGGCGGCGGGCGGGGCACGCCTTGCCGCGCAGAGCGAGGGACGGCGAAGATTCGGGCCCGGGAGGCTCCAGATGGGCTTCAAAGGACCCAGCGCGATAGGGAGGCCGGAGGTGGACAGAGAGGCGATGACGTGGCGCCCTCTGGTTGATGGAGGCGGCGGCTGTCACCGGCGGCTGGCCAATGGGGCACTGCCAAGTGGCGCCCGTGAGGTGGTCGGCGACGGATTTTGAGGTGGAGGTGGCTAGCGGCTGCGGGGATCCCGAGGAAGAGGGGGTCTAGGGGTATGGGAAGGCTAGGGTTGCCCGTTTTTGGAAGGAAGGGGTGTATATATAGGGGAGGTTAGGGTTTGAGGGGAGTTTTGGGGGGTTTTTGGAGCCTCCTATCTCGATCGGACGGTTCCGGACGCGAGGGGGTGTTAGGTTGGGCCTAGGAGGGCTGTGTAGAAGGGTTGGGCTGATAGGAGAGAAGAGAAATGCGGCCCGGCACGGGTTTCGGATACCGAAACCATCCAACGTCTATAACGACTATATCGCGGTTATATATTTAACGGTTGGGCAGCCAAACGAACTCCGAATGCGATGAAATTTGATAGGCGGCCTACCTACACTACAATAAGACCGCACGCAAACTCTCATCCCATTCCGGGAACATTTTTATTCCACTTATAAAATAATATTTTGGAGGTGCCGCGGGCGCGTGCGGGTGTGTCTGTGCTCAGAATGGACAACGGATGCAAGTTTTGAAAAACATGCAGATGAAATGCAGATGATGACATGGAAAAATGCAACACGCAAACAAATGACATGGCAACAACGACGAATAACTGGAAGACACCTGGCGCATCGAATCCGGGGCGTTACACTAGTATCCACTATGTTCTGAGATTGATGTTGCTATGACTTTGCCATGCTTAATGATTGTCACTTTGGGCCCGGGTGCCATGATTTCAGATGTGAACCATTTATGTTAGCACCATTATATCCATGCTCTAGATCCGACCTTGCAAGCTATAGTCACCTACTACGTCTTATGATCCGGCAACCCCGTAGTGACAATAGTCGGGACCACTCCCGGTGTTGACCATAGTTTGAGGAGTTCATGTATTCAACTTGTGTTAATGCTTTGTTCCGGTTATCTATTAAAAGGATGCATTAATATCCCTTAGTTTCCAATAGGACCTAGCTGCCACGGTAGGGTAGGAAAAAAGATGTCATGCAAGTTCTTTCCATAAGCATGTATGACTATTTATAGAATACATGCCTACATTATATTTATGAACTGGAGCTAGTGTCGTATCACCCTAGGTTATGATTGTCTCATGATGAATATCATCCAACGAATCACCGATCCAATGCCTACGAATTTACCAATATTGTTCTTGCTAAGTGACTACTGTTGTTGCTGCTATCATTACTGTTACAAAATCACTGCTATCGCTGTTACCGTTACTATTGCTGCTACTACTATTATCCAAACTATCATATTACTTTGCTACTGATCACTTTGCTGCAGATAATTAGGGAGCATCATGGAATTGGCGATGGAGAAGTGTTGGTGATGACGAAGATCGAAGATCCCCCTCTCCGGAGCCCCAAACAGGCTCTAGTTTTGGCCGCCCGATGAAGAACAGGAGACGGCGGCAGCTTCGTCTCATGAAATGTAATAATTCTTTCTCCTTGATTTTTTCTGGAAATATAGGATTTTATAGCGTCAGTTTCAGGGTCTGCACGGCCACCAGGTGGGAACAACCCACTTGGGCGTGCTTGGAGGGGGTGGCACGCCCTGGTGGGTTGTGCCCACCCCGGTGCCCCCTCCGGTGGTTCTTGGCTCCAGAAATTCTCTTTTATTGTATAAAAAATCCTCGCAAAGTTCCGTTCCATTATGAGAACTTTAGTTTCTGCACAAAAACAACACCATGGTAGTTCTGCTGAAAATAGCGTCAGTTCGGGTTAGTTTCGTTCAAATCATGCAAATTAGAGTCCAAAAAAAAGAGGAAAAGCGTTAGGAAAAGTAGATGCATCGAAGACATATCAACTCCCCCAAGCTTAAACCTTTGCTTGTCCTCAAGCAATTCAGTTGATAAACTGAAAGTGAAAAAGAAAAACTTTTACAAACTCTTTTGCTCTTGTTTCCATAAATAAGCTTAACCAACACATAGGTTTTCATCAAAGATTATAAGTAACTATGTTGACAATAACTCTTAAAAATTATATTAACTCATATCAATGGCATAGCGAGCAATAATAAGACATCACAAACAGCAGCACATTGTTAAAACAACCATGATATAATATGACAATAGTGGTATCTCGCTGGCACTTTCTGAGACTGCAAAACATAAACGCAGAGCACCTCCAAAGTTCAAGCAGCGACTAAACATTGTTATTCATGGTAGAAACGATCCAGTCATGATGCACCCAACATTAGCTACACACAATGCATCAGCATGACAGCAGTGCTCTCTGGTTCTGGCGCTTATTTGAGAAGGTGATGACACAACATGAAAGTAAATAGATAGTCCCTTCGCAGAGGGAAGCAGTGATTTGCAGAGGTGCCAGAGCTCAATTTTTAAAATGGAGGTAAATGAAAGTTTGAGACATGCACGCTTCTTGTTTACTTTGGGACAATCAGTTATCAATATCTTCCATGCTAAACAAATTAGTAGCAGTTCCCAAGTAGTAAACTAATGGTTTTTGCTCCATAGGAATTTTTGTTTGATTGTTGGTTAGTTCTTTTTGCAATTTGGGACTGGGAATCTCTATTACCGCCCCTTTTCTCGCGCATGGTGAAGGAAGAAAAACCCATCCTGAGAATAACCCACTTAGCATGGAAGATACCAACTACCTCATGTCGCTCTCTGAACAATCCAGACACACAAAAAGGATATTTGTTTGAAGTTTTTAGAGGTGGCACATGCAAACTTACTTAGGACGGCAGGGCAATACCACATATATGTAGGTATGCTGGACTCATCTGGAATAACTTCGGTTTCAGGTTTTGATGTACAAGAAGAATTCCCACTTAGTATAGGCGAAGGCTAGCAAATAGGTTGAGAAGTGGCCAGCTAGAGAGCAACAACGGACACGAACATGCATTATGCATAAGTAACATTGGATACTAGCATGAGTAGGATATGAGCACCATGAACATAAATATCATAGAGGCTATGTTGTTTTTGATTCAACTACATGCATGAACATGTGCCAAGTCAAGCCACTCGAACATTTAGAGGACGATACCATATCATCATACTACATCACAATCATATGAACGCAATATTGACCTCCAAAATAAATCATTATCCACTCCTTAACTACTTATGCATGGCACGAGAAACTATAATCTATAATTGTCATAGAAAACATGTTTGATCATAATAGGCTGAATCATGGATACTAGGTTAAACATATTTATAAAAACAGAACAAATCGAGTTCATACCCGTTTCTCTCTGCCACGGCCATGTGACGCCCTCGATTCAACCGTACAGTAATCATACACACAAATGTGTACGATCAAGATCAGGGACTCACGGGAAGATATCACAACACAACTCCAGACACAAATCAAAATAATACAAGCTTTATATTACAAGCCAGGGGCCTCGAGGGCTCGAATACAAGCTCGATACACAAGAGTCAGTGGAAGCAACAATATCTGAGTACAGACATAAGTTAAACAAGGATGCCTTAAAAAGGCTAGCACAAAAGCAACACGATCGAAGAGGCAAGGCCTCCTGCCTGGGACCTCCTAACTACTCCTGGTCATCGGCAATCTTCACGTAGTAGCATCCATCGGCGTTGGCATCTGGCTCCAAGGATCCACCATCTGGTTGCAACAACCGGAAAGAAGAAAGAAGGGAAAAAAGGGGGAGCAAAGCAACCGTGAGTACTCATCCAAAGTACTCGCAAGCATCAGATCTATACTAAGTATGCATGGGTATCAAATGGAAGGGTTGTATCTTTGGACTGAACCGCAGAATGCCAGAATAGAGGGGGAAGCCTAGCCTATCGAGGACTAGCATCTTCACGCAGCTCTGAGCATCTTGCAGCATGTAGAAGAGTAAAGAATAGCAGTTTATAATTAACAAGCATGTTGTAACATTAATGCCCAGAGATCCTTCCTCGACTCCCTGCGAGAAAGCAATCCCGGAGCCACATATCTCAAGTATCCATTTGTAATTGTATAACATCAGGATATAAGTCTGAACGTCCATTACCGTGGACACGGTATACGAATATATAACTTCCCTGCAGGGGTGCACCACGTTACCCAACACGCTTGATCACTCTGGCCGGACACACCTTTCTGGGGTCAATGCCCGTCCTCTGAAGATCAACACGTTGCAGCCCGACCTAGGCTCAGCAGAGAGGTCCCCGCCGGTATACCTCCTAAGCACTCCGGGGTATGGGCCCATCGCCCGTTGCACTCCGAGTCGTTGCGCGCAGGGCGGGTCCAGGCTCCACCTCTACATGGATGGTGCCGGCCCAGCCGTGCCGCACTGCTGAATTGGACGTCTGACAAAGCTTCGGCTGATACCATGACGTCGAGGCCCATATCTATTCTTGCGTGGTGGTTAGTGTGTAAAGGCCAGAGGCCAACTCAGAACAAATACCCAAACCATAGTGTATTATTAGCTTGCGGATACGAGCAGAGACTCACGGTCGAAAGTGACCCCGTCGCCCCGTCTTGTGGACTTACGACAAGGGCTCAGAATGCCCGACCGTGCCACATCATTATCTTATGGGTGCTCTCCGGGCCCGCCCGACTTTCACCAAGGTCTCAAGTAAAGTCAAGGTAACCGTGTGTCCAAACATCAAGGGGAAAACCCGAGGAATCACCCCCGGTGGATTCCACTCAATGTAATCATCAAGGTGAACGTAAGAGGGACCGCCCTCGAGGTTCACACTTGAGGTGTTGAACGACAGAGCCGTATCGGGAATGGTGAAAGAGGAAATCACCCTCGATGACCACGACCGAATAGCTACACTACGGAATTATCATCAGGAGTGTGTTGGGATCACCCTCGACACTCGATAGTAGCTCTGCAGAGTCGAGCAACTAAAGGGGCGTGATGTGATGTGAGGTGTCGGGCTCTGGTCGAGTCATCGATGATGAAGCAGAGGCAACAAGGACAAGTGGGGGTCACTGATTGATCACTAACCAACCTATGCTAAGCAGTTTAGGATAAGCAGGTAGGTAACAATAATAGGTACAAAAGCAGCATCAGAATAGGAGCAAACAATAATAGTAGCAAAATCTAATGCAAGCATGAGAGTATAGAATGGGCGATATCAGGATGATCAAAGGGGGGTGAGGGAGTCCCGGACTAGGGGGTGTCCGGATAGCCGATCTATTTTCTTCGGCCGGACTCCTGGACTATGAAGACACAAGATTGAAGACTTCGTCCCGTGTCTGGATGGGACTTTCCTTGGCGTGGAAGGCAAGCTTGGCGATACGGATATGTAGATCTCCTACCATAGTAACCGACTCTGTGTAACCCTAACCCTCTTCGGTGCTTATATAAACCGAAGGGTTTTAGTCCGTAGGAAGAACAACAATGATACCATAGGCTAGCTTCTAGGGTTTAGCCTCTCTGATCTCGTGGTAGATCTACTCTTGTACTACCCATATCATCAATATCAATCAAGCAGGAGTAGGGTTTTACCTCCATCGTGAGGGCCCGAACCTGGGTGAAAACATCGTGTCCCTTGTCTCCTGTTACCATCCGCCTAGACGCACAGTTCGGGACCCCCTACTCGAGATCCGCCGGTTTTGACACCGACATTGGTGCTTTCATTGAGAGTTCCTCTGTGTCGTTGCCATCAGGAAGGAAGCCCCGTCCCGTCTTTAAAGACGGCATTGCGACTAAAGGAGCTTTGTCTATCGGTCAAACTCTCCGGATAGGCGGTTTCCTAATGACCGCCTGTTCCGGCTCCGCGCCGACGATGACTTCTCGGGTCATCGAAAGCAACCTTCACGTTAACTCGGAACTCGCCGAGCAGTTAGATCCGATAGAGCTCTCTTCCTTAAACGAGCTCTTGGATCACATCGCCGCCACAGGAGTCGCTATGAGACTACGATCGATTGGGCCTAAACCCGATCGAGAGATTAATTCTCCCGGGTTACCCACCACGTTCTTTGTCGTAGAGGAACAATGCGGCAACCCTTCTTCTATCTTAAAGACTAGCTATGTCCGGATTCTGATCCTCCATGCCGGATTCAGCGGAGGAGGGCGTCCTCAAGCCACGAACCTAAAGTCGGAAGCAGGCCAAATTCTATGGGCAGACATCCAAGAACCCAAGCTTCGAGTTGGAAACTACTTGGCCCCTGAGTTTTAAAGTGGGCGGGGTCGAATTTAATTCCACCCGCCCACCCAAACATAAGCGATCTATCCCAAATCTGGCAAGAGCCCACAGAAACAGTACACCATTACTGGGCCAGATTCCTCCTAGTTATGAACAGGATAAAGGACGCCGCGAGGAGGCATAATTTCATTCTTCTGCAATAATTGCACGAACAAGGGAATCCTCAACGCTGTAAGTCATCGTGAAATCACACGCTTCGCTGACTTAGCGTCCATAGTACGAAAGTACTGTATGATGGAAAGCGCCTGGAAAACCGAAATTAACTTTTGGGACAGTCCGGCCCTGAATACAACCCCAGTCCGAAATAAAAGGGTGCATCATCGCCAGGCACCCGAGTTAAATACCAAAAAGCAAAAACCCTCTATAGGGCATGGAACCGCACTGGAAGGATGGCTCAGTGGACCCTGCAAAATTCATAGTATAGAGGGTGCCACTCCAACTCACAGCCTTAGAGCATGTTGGATACTACGGCAGGTGGCCAAAAGTGGTGAAGAGCTTCTAACTCCAGAATACCAGTGTAAGGATACCAGTACGGTATTAACAGTCTTCGAGACTTTCGCATCAAATAATATGTGGAAATGAACACTCCGCAGCCTTGCCAAAGTCTACCAAGTAGCAACAATAAACCCATGGAGTGACACGGCTATTACCTTTAATGCCGTGTGAAGCTAAATTCGAACAGCCCGAAACCGGCGCATTGGTTCTCAATCCAATAGTGGACGGCTTTCGCCTTACCAAGGTACTCATGGACGGTGGTAGCGGACTGAACCTCATTTAGGAGGAAACCGTCCGAAAAATGGAAATAGACTGGGGCCGCATTAAGCGAAGCAGCACATCCTTTAAAGGAATAATCCCCAGTCAGGAAGCATGCTGTACAGGAAAAATCACACTGGATGTGGTGTTCGGCACGCCGGATAATTACAGGTCCGAGGAGGTCACGTTCCAAGTGGCCCGTTTCAGCAGCGGATATCATGCTCTATTGGGGCGAGAGGCATTCACAATTTTTCAAGCTATACCCCATTACGGGTACATGAAACTCAAAATGCCCGGGCCCAACGGAATCATCACTCTCGCTAGTGACCCGGACATAGCACTCTGCACCGAAAATATGACAGCCGCACTGGCCCTGGAGGCACTATCCGAAGCCCTAGCGGTCGAGGAACTTACTATGTTGCGCTCCATGGTGAATAGGGACGATGTGATACTCGATAAGAGATCCAAGTCCACCTCCTTTAAACTAGCAGACGAAATAGTCGAATTCCATGTCCACCAAACGGACCCTACAGAAACGGCCTCCATTGGGGCACAATTAAACCCTGATGTAGACGCCACGCTACGAGAATTCCTACACGAAAATTAGGACATCTTTGCCTGGCACCCTTCAGACATGCCAGGAATCCCACGCCGGCTGGCCGAGCACAACCTTAATATCATAAAAGGATTCAAGCCAGTCAAACAGGCTCTTCGGCGTTTCTCCGAACCCAAGAGACAAGCCATGGGAGAGGAACTAGCCAAATTATTGGAGGCCGGATTCATCAGAGATATAAACATCCGGACTGGCTAACAAACCTGGTGATGGTACCAAAGAAGGACAAATCTTGGCGCCTATGTGTCGACTTTAAAGACCTCAACAAGGCTTGCCGAAAGGATCCCTTCCCCCTCCCCCACATCGATCAAATTATCGACGCTACCGCAGGACACGATTCATTGTGTTTCCTCGACGCATACTCCGGCTACCACCAAATTAAGATGGCAGAGCCCGACCAGGCCATAGCGACATTCATCACCCCATCGGCCCATTCTCGCTTCAACACAATGCCCTTTGGGCTCAAAAATGCCGGGGTAACATATCGGTATATGATTCGGACATATCAGCAAACCAGATTAGCAAAAGCGGTGGAGGCATACATAGACGATGTGGTCGTCAAAACCAAGCACGTCGAAACTCTAGTAGACGACTTGAGGCTCACGTTCGATAATCTCCAAACATATGACATTAAGCTCAACCCGGAAAAATGTGTTTTCGGCATACCAGCCGGAAAGCTCTTAGGCTTCATTGTATCCGGTAGAGGAATTGATGCAAACCCAGCCAAGATCCGAGCTCTGTCACAATTGGATATCCCAAAGGACCTCAAACAAATACAAAAGTTGACGGGATGTGTGGCATCTTTAAGCCGCTTTATCTCCCGTTTAGGAGAAAAGGCAATACCCCTTTATCGCCTTCTCCGGCCTTGCGAAACTTCGAGTGGGCGGATGCCGCCCGACGAACTTCGAAGAAATAAAAGCCATATTGGCAAAAAATCTGGTCCTAGCCATGCCCAACATAGGCGAACCAATGCTATTATATAGCACGGCAACTCATCAAGTGGTGAGTGAGGTGCTCGTTGTCGAACGAGAAACAGACGGACACAAGTTCCTCCTTCAAAAACAAGTTTACTACGTGTCCACTGTCCTGACTCCATGCAAATCACGGTACCTGCATTATCAGAAGATAGCGTACGCGGTGTTCATGGCATCCCGGAAGCTGCGACACTACTTTCAAGAGTGTTCGATAACAGTAGCCTCCGAAGTACCTCTTAATGACATTATCCGGATTGCCAAATGGGACATTGAGCTCCTCCCGTTCGACATAACCTATAAGCCATGGCGAGCCATTAAGTTGCAAAGTTTGGCAGACTTCATCGCCGAATGGACTGAAGCCGAACTCCGTAAAGAGTACGGTGCATATTCCAACTGGATCATGCACTTCGACGGCTCTAAAATGTTGGATGGTCTGGGGGCTGGCGTCGTCTGGCGTCCCCAGCGGAACCGCGGTTCATCGTACTCGAGATAATGTATCTGGACTCAACAACACGGCCGAATAAGAGGCCTGCTACATGGCCTCCGGATGGCGATCTCCATGGGCATTCAACGCCTAGAGGTGCGTGAGGATTGAACCTCGCGATATCCCAAATAAATGGAACTTGATGCCAAGGATCGAAAATGGCAGCTTATCGCAACACCGTCCTAAAATGTCATTTCGGTTTGAGGGCTTGAATTTCACCATATAGCCCGGGATAACAACCAGGCAGCAGACGTATTGGCACGCATTGGCGCAAGGCGCGATGCCGTCCCTCCCAACATCTTCCTAGAGAGGCTGTTCAAGCCATCCGTACTATGGGAGGGGGAATCCGGAAATAATAATCCGGACCCAACCGCACTACCCGACACCAAACATTCTGACACAATCGGCGGTTACGCCAGCAAGTAACACCCTCATTACGTAATAATGGCAGTCATCGCCCCATGGGCGGAACCATTCCTAGCCTACCTAACGGCGAGGAACTTCCGAGACCAAAAGCGAGGCCCGCTGCATAGTGCGGCGATCTAAAGCCTATAAGGTCCATGAGGGAGAGCTTTACAAGAAAAGCACAATAGGAGTCCTTCAAAGGTGTATCTCCGAAGAGGAAGGGCGGAACCTTCTGGCTGAAATTCATGCCAGACTCGGCGGGCACCACGCTGCAGCCCGGGCCCTTGTAGGCAAGGCCTTCCGTACAGGATTTTATTGGCCGACGGTCCGGGCAGATGCTCAGGACGTAGTCCAACGATGCGTCGATTGCCAGCTCTTTGCTAATCAAAGCCACATGCCACCCACCGAACTCAAACTATACCCATAACATGGCCCTTCGCGGTCTGGGGGCTTGACATGGTTGGACCCCTTAAAGGAGGAACCCACAAGCAAAGATACCTACTGGTCATGGTGGATAAGTTCACCAAATGGATAGAGGCCAAGCCTGTCAAGACGGCCAAATCCGGGCCGATGATAGACTTCATATTAGGGGTCGTACACCGTTACGGCATCCCCCACAGCATCATCACTGACAACGGCACGAACTTCACAGCCGACGAGGTTAAACTCTGGTGCAAAAACATGGGCATCAAACTTGACTATGCTTCAGTCTATCACCCTCAAACTAACAGTCAAGTCGAGCGAGCAAATGGTCTAATCATGAGTGGCATCAAACCCTGATTAGTGCGGTCCCTCAAGGAATCTAACACGCACTGGGTAGAGGAGCTCGACTCCGTACTCTGGGGGCTGCAGACCACTCCAAATCGCACGACCGGATTTACACCATTCTTTATGGTATCACGGCGCGAGCGATTCGCCTGTGACATAATTCATGACACCTCGGCGTGCGCATGTATGAAGAAAGAGAAGCCGAGCTCGGTCGGCAGGACAGTTTGGACGCATTGGAGGAGGAGCGGGACGTGGCAAAAGCCCGTTCCGCATTCTACCAACAGCAAGCTCGAAGATATCAAAGCAGAGAAGTACGGGCCAAAACTTACAACGTTGGCGAGTTAGTTCTATGCTTGCCGGACAAGAAAAAGGTCAAACTCAACCCCAAATGGGAAGGTCCCTTTTGTTGGGGAACGTAGTAATTTCAAAAATTTTCCTACGCACACGCAAGATCATGGTGATGTATAGCAACGAGAGGGGAGAGTGTTGTCTACGTACCCTCGTAGACCCGAAGCGGAAGCGATCACAACCTAGAGGAAGTAGTCGTACATTCTCCTCGCGATCCGACCGATCCCGGCGCCGTTACTCCGGCGCCCCCGAGTTCTTGACACACGTACAGCTCGATGACGTCCCTCGTACTCCGATCCAGCCGAGTGTCGAGGAGAGTTCTGTCGACCTGACGGCGTGGTGGCGATCTTGATGTTTCACGGCGCAGGGCTTCGCCTAAGCTTGCGACAGTATGACCGAGGTGGAATATGGTGGAGGGGGCACGCGCACGGCTAAAGAGCGATCCGTAGATCAATACTTGTGTGTTATGGGGTGCCCCCTGCCCCGTATATAAAGGAGGGAGGGGGAGGCGGCCGGCCTAGATAGGACGCGCGGGGAGGTCCTACTCCCAGGGAGTAGGACTCCCCCTTCCTAGTTGGAATAGGATTGGGGGGGGGGGAAGAGGAGAGGCGCCGCCCCCTCCTGTCCTATTGGACTGGGGGGAGAGGCGCTGCCACCCTGGCCGGCCCCTCCTCTTCTCCCTCGAGGCCCACGAGGCCCATTTACCCCGGGGTTCGGTAACCTCCGGTACTCAGTAAATTCTGTTTTACGGAACCATTCGAACTCCAAACATAGGCTTCAATATATCAATCTTTATGTCTCGACCATTTGAGACTCCTCGTCATGTCCGTGATCACATCCGGGACTCGAACTTCTTGGTACATCAAAATACATAAACTCATAATAAGCATCGCCGAAACCTTAAGCGTGCGGACCCTACGGTTCGAGAACAATGTAGACATGACCGAGACCGTCTCGGTCAATAACCAACAGCGGGACCTGGATGCCCATATTGGTTCCTACATATTCTCTGAAGATCTTTGTCGGTCGAGACCGCATAACAACATCGTTGTTCCCTTTGTCATCGATGCGTTACTTGCCGAGATTCGATCGTCGGTATCAATACCTAGTTCAATCTCGTTAAAGCAAGTCTCTTTACTCGTTCCGTAATACATCATCTCACAGCTAACTCATTAGTTGTATTGCTTGCAAGGCTTGATGATGTGTATTACGAGAGGGCCGAGATACCTCTCCGAGCAATCGGAGTGACAAAACCTAATCTCGAAATCGCCAACCCAACATCGCCTTTGGAGACACCTGTAGTACTCCTTTATAATCACCCGATTCGTTGTGGCGTTTGGTAGCACCAAAGTGTTCCTCCGTAAGCAGGAGTTGCATAATCTCATAGTTATAGGAACATGTATAAGTCATGGATAAAAGCGGTAGCAACATACTAAGCGATCGTGTGCTAAGCTAATGGAATGGGTCATGTCAATCAGATCATTCTACTAATGATGTGACCTTGTTAATCAAATAACAACTCTTTGTTCATGGTTAGGAAACATAACCATCTTTGATTAACAAGCTAGTCTAGTAGAGGCATACTAGTGACATCTTTGTTTGTCTATATATTCACACATGTATTATGTTTCGGTTAATACAATTCTAGCATGAATAATAAACATTTATCATGAAATAAGGAAATAAATAATAACTTTATTATTGCCTCTAGGGCATATTTCCTTGATCTCCCACTTGCACTAGAGTCAATAATCTAGATCACATCACCATGTGATTAACATCGATAGTTCACATCATCATGTGATTAACACCCATAGTTCACATCACCATGTGACCAACGCCCAAAGGGTTTACTAGATTGATAATCTAGTTCACATCGCTATGTGATTAACACCCAAAGAGTACTAAGGTGTGATCACTTTTTGCTTGTGAGAGAATCTTAGTCAGCGGGTCTATCATATTGAGCCGTATGTATTGTGCAAATATTCTATGTCTACAATGCTCTTGCGGAGCTACTCTAGATAATTGCTCCCACTTTCAATATGTATCTAGATCGAAACTTAGAGTCATTCGGATCGGTGTCAAAACTTGCATCGGCGTAACCCTTCTACGACGAACCTTTTGTCACTTCCATAATCGAAAACATATCCTTATTCCACTAAGGATAATTTTGACCATTGTCGATGATCTACTCCTAGATCACTATTGTACTCCTTGCCAAACTCGGTCAGGGGTATACAATAGATCGGTGCACTGACATGGCATACTTTATAGAACCTATGGCCAAGGCATAGGGAATGACTTTCATTCTCTTTTTATCTTACGCCATGGTCGGGTTTTGAGTCTTACTCAATTTCACACCTTGTAACTGAGGCAAGAACTCTTTCTTTGACTGTTCCATTTTGAACTACTTCAAAATCTTGTCAAGGTATGTACTCATTGAAAAAACTTATCAAGCGTCTTGATCTATCTCTATAGATCTTGATGCTCAATATACAACACCTTCACGAGGTCTTTCTTTGAAAAACTTCTTTCAAACACTCCTTTGTGCTTTGAGAATAATTCTACATTATTTCGATCCACATTATGTCATACATATGCTTATCGAAATCTTTGTAGTGCTCCCACTCACTTTCTTGTAAATCTGAGGCTTCACATGCAAGTGCTGTATAAAACTATATGCTTTGATCAACTTATCAAGCGTGTATTCTAACTCGAGATGCTTGCACCAGTCCATAGATGGATCATTTGGAGCTTGCACACTTTGTTAGCTCCTTTGGATCGATAAAACCTTCTAGTTGCATCATATACAACTCTTCTTCCAGAAATCCATTCAGGAATGCAGTCTTTACATCCATTTGCCAGATTTCAAAAATGCGGCAATTGCTAACATGATTCGGACAGACTTTTAAGCATTGATACGAGTGAGAAAATCTCATTGTATTCAACATCTTGAACTTTGTCAAAAACCTTTTTCGACAAGTCTAGCTTTGTAGATAGTATCACTACTATCAGCGTCCGTCTTCCTCTTGAAGATCCATTTATTTTCTATGGCTTGCCGATCATCGGGCAACTCCACCAAAGTTCACACTTTGTTCTCATACATGGATCTCATCTCAGATTTCATGGCCTCAAGCCATTTCGCGGAATCTGGGCTCATCATCGCTTCCTCATAGTTCGTAGGTTCATCATGGTCTAGGTACATGACTTCCAGAACAGGATTACCGTACCACTCTGGTGCGGATCTCACTCTGGTTTACCTACGAGATTCGGTAGTAACTTGATCTGAAGTTACATGATCATCATCATTAGCTTCCTCACTAATTGGTGTAGTAGTCACAGGAACAGATTTACGTGATGAACTACTTTCAATAAGGGAGAAGGTACAATTACCTCATCAAGTTCTACTTTCCTCCCTCACTTCTTTCGAGAGAAACTCCTTCTCTAGAAAGGATCCATCTTAAACAACGAATATCTTGCCTTGGATCTGTGATAGAAGGTGTACCCAACAATTTCCTTTGGATATTCTATGAAGGCGCACTTCTCCGATTTGGGTTCGAGCTTATCGGGATGAAACTTTTTCACATAAGCATGCAGCCCCAAACATTAAGAAAGCGACAACTTTGGTTTCTTGCTAAACCACAGTTCATATAGTGTCGTCTCAGCAGTTTAGATGGTGCCCTATTTAGCGTGAATGCAGCTGTCTCTAATGCATGATCCCAAAAGCGATATTGGTAAATCGGTAGAAACATCATAGATTGCACTATATCCAATAAAGTGCGGTTCACGATGTTTGGACACACCATAACATTGTGGTGTTCGGTGGCGTGAGCTGTGAAACTATTCCACATTGTTTTAATTGAAGACCAAACTCGTAACTCAAATATTCGTCTCCGTGATCAGATCACGAAACTTTATTTTCTTGTTACGATGATTTTCCACTTCACTCTGAAATTCTTTGAACCTTTCAACTATTTCGGACTTATGTTTCATCAAGTAGATATACCCATATCTGCTCAAATCATCTTATGAAGGTCATAAAATAACGATACTTGCCACGAGCATCAACACTCATTGGATCGCATACATCGGTATGTATTATTTCCAATAAGTCGGTAGCTTGTTCCATTGTTCGGAGAAGCGGAGTTTTAGTCATCTTGCCCAAAAGGCACGGTTCATAAGCATCAAGTGATTCATAATCAAGTGATTCCAAAATCCCATCAGCATGGAGTTTCTTCATCGCTTTACATAATATGACCTAAGCGGCGATTGCCACAAATAAGTTGCACTATCATTATTAACTTTGCATCTTTTGGTTTCTATATTATGAATATGTGTATCACTACGATCGAGATCCAATGAACCATTTTCATTGGGTGTGAAACCATATAAGGTTTTATTCATGTAAGCAGAATAACAGTTTATTCTCTTACTTAAATGAATAACCGTATTGCAATAAACACGATCAAATCATATTCATGCTCAGCGCAAACACCAAATAACATTTATTTAGGTTCAACACTAATCCGAAAGTATAGGGAGTGTGCGATGATGATCATATCAATCTTGAAACTATTTTCAACACACATCGTCACTTCACCCTTAACTAGTTTACATTTATACGCAACTCCGTTTGAGTTACTACTCTTAGCAACCGAACCAGTACCAAATACCGAGGGTTGCTATAAACACTAGTAAAAGTACACATGTATATCAAATATACCTTTGTTTACTTTGCCATCCTTCTTATCCGCCAAATACTTGGGGTAATTCGCTTCGATAACCGGTCCCTTTGCGGTAGAAGCACTTAGTCTCAAGCTTAGGTCAGACTTAGGTTCTTCACTTGAGCAGACAACTTGCTTGCCGTTCTTCTTGAAGTTCCTTCTATCCCTTTGCCCTTTTCTTGAAACTAGTGGTCTTGTTAACCATCAACACTTGATGTTTTCTTGATTTCTACCTTCGTCGATTTTAGCATCACGAAGAGCTTGGGAATCGTTTACATTATCCCTTACATATTATAGTTCATCACGAAGTTCTACTAACTTGGTGATGGTGACTAAAAATTCATCAATCACTATCTTATCGGAAGATTAACTCCCACTTGATTCAGCGATTGTAGTACCGGACAATCTGAGTACATGCTCACTAGTTGGCGATTCTCCTCCATCTTTTAGCTATAGAACTTGTTGGAGACTTCATATCTCTCAACTCGGATATTTGCTTGAAATATTAACTTCAATTCTGGAACATCTCATATGGTCCATGATGTTCAAAACATCTTTGAAGTCGATTCTAAGCCATAAAGCATGGTGCACAAAACTATTAAGTAGTCATCATATTGAGCTAGCCAAGCGTTCATAACGTGCGCATACGCTCTCTGCAATAGATCTGTCACCTAGCGGTGCATTAAGGACATAATTCCTACGTGCAGCAATGAGGATAAACCTCCGATCACGGATCGAATCCGCATCATTGCTACTAACATTTTCAACATAATTTTCTCTAGGAACATATCAAAACAAACATATGAAAGCAACAACGCGAGCTATTGATCTACAACATAATTTGCAAAATACTACGGGACTAAGTTCATGATAAATTTAAGTTCAATTAATCATATTACTTAAGAACTCCCACTTAGATAGACATCTCTCTAGTCATCTAAGTGATCACGTGATCAAATCAACTAAACCATAACCGATCATCACGTGAGATGGAGTAGTTTTCAATGGTGAACATCTTATGTCGATCATATCTACTATATGATTCACGCTCGACCTTCGGTCTCCGTGTTCGAGGCCATATCTGCATATGCTAGGCTCGTCAAGTATAACCCGAGTATTCTGCGTGTGCAAAACTGGCTTGCACCCGTTGTAGATGGACGTGAGAGCTTATCACACCCGATCATCACGTGGTGTGCAGGCACGACGAACTTTGGCAGCAGTGCATACTCGGGAGAACACTTCTTGATAATTTAGTGAGAGATCATCTTATAATGCTACCGTCAATCAAAGCAAGATAAGATGCATAAAGGATAAACATCACATGCAAATCAATGTAAGTGATATGATATGGTCATCATCATCTTGTGCTTCATGATCTCCATCTTGCGGCACCACCATGATCACCATCGTCACGGTAGCGACACCTTGATCTCCATCGTAGCATCGTTGTCGTCTCGCCAAACTTATGCTTCTCGACTATCGCTACCGCTTAGTGATAAAGTAAAGCATTACGAAGCGATGCATTGCATACAATAAGCGACAACCATATGGCTCCAGCCGATTGCGATAACCGGTTACAAAACATGATCATCTCATACAATAAAATATAGCATCACGTCTTGACCATATCACATCACAACATGCCTGCAAAAACAAGTTAGGCGTCCTCTACTTTGTTGTTGCAAATTTTACGTGGCTGCTACGGGCTTAAGCAAGAACCGGTCTCACCTCGCATCAAAACCACAGCGATACTTCGTCAAATAGACTCCGTTTAACCTTCTCAAGGACGAGGCGTAGCACTTTCAGTTCAACTAAAGTGAGAGAGCAGACACCCGCCGGTCACCTTTAAGCAGCGAGTGCTCGTGGCGGTGAAACCAGTCTCGCGTAAGCGTCTGGCGTAATGTCGGTCGGGCGCTTCATCTCACAATACCGCTGAACCAAAGTATGACATCTTTGGTAGGTAGTATGACTTGTATCGCCCACAAGCTATCGGGACCCGACTCAATGTCACATCGATCTAGCATGTAACACTTCATATCACTTTGCGGCCTCACGCATACGGTATCCCCACAGGTGTCGCCTTACCTTTGCGGGACCGTTTAGCCTTTTGGCTGCGTATATGATAGTGTCGCTAGCATCCATATGATAAGGGCCGGGCTGACATGGCTAGTCGTAAACCCAAAGTGGCACAAACTTACGAGGACGAGGCATCCATGACCCGACATCGAGCGTGTCGGTCATCGGCGAGTGAATCGGGCTGTAGCACTAGGCTAACGAGGACTCGGTGTTCATCGCGTGACATTTCCCGAAGGACAGAACCACGAGAGCGAAGAAGGACACATGCGGCCAGCCTAAGTGTTCGGAGCGATAGCAAGCTACCAGGGCTCGGTGGAAACACTAGGAGACATTTCGGTAAGAGGGCTACTAAAGATAAACAACTAGATAGTCGGATCCCACACATAGCAATACACATTACGTCGCATAACATGCAAGTATGTCTTTGTACAACATGACATCACAGCATAACTCAACAACTCATATAGATAAAGGCTCGGAAGAGCCATCATAGCATTATTGCAAGCAGGGGTCACAAGACCCATCATCTGAAACATACAAGCAACAAGCGGAAGCATTACATGTGCGAGTCTGAGACATCTACAAATGAAAAAAGGTGAAGAGCGACTATCTACAACATCCGATCAAGATCGTAGCTGAGGTACAAGCTACTCATCGAAGTCCACGAGAACACTAGTAAGACCGAAGTCTCCGCTGCAAAAACATAAATAAAGCACCATGAGTACAAAGGTACTCAGCAAGACTTACATCGAGATCCTATCATACATGCATTTGTATCAAAGGGTAATGTGGGGTTTAGTTGCGACAAGCCAGCTTTGACTCTGTGGCTATCTGTTCTCGACTACGAGAACTTCTTTGAGGTGATATAGGCGCACAGAGTCCACTAATCACCACACAATACACTACTATGGATTCATCCCGTCTCCCTACGAGAAGACCATCCATAGTACTCACACCTTTCTTGAGCATTTTAGAGTATCCACTTCAAGTTATCTATGTACCATGTAAGCATCCAAGAAGTCCATATCCGCGGACCCGGCTATTGAATAGATCATGTTAACCTGCGGGGTGTACTTCTTCACACGCTCTCGCCACTTACCACCATGTACCGTCGTGTATCTCGGCAACCTTCAGCGGAAGCTTTGGCGAGGAGTCGGCCACGACGACTAACCCCACAAGACTCTAGCCGGGTTTATCGCCTATTAGGGTTCCATCCGTAAGGAGATCCGGCGGGGGTGTCGCTCACGGCCCCAAGCGATGTGAGCAGGGTTCCCAAGCCCACCATCCGGGTGCCACTTGGTACACCGTGCCACTGTGCCTAGTCATCCCAAGCCCACCTGCGGGTGCCACTTGGTAGAAAAATAGCACTACCTACAAACACGAGAAACTAGTTGCGACTCTGGGCAGAGATCAAGTCGGTTAATAAGTCGAGAGGGCTTGGAGCACCGGAGCCCAATGTGTGGTAATGTCGAGTCATTGGACAACATACATAGAACTTCGGTGCTTAGGGCGGTTCGGTGAGACAACCCACCATGTACTCCTACATGGCCTCTCACGCTACCTTTACCAAATCGTGTTCACACGTTCACTCTCAGCATCAGAACATATCGTAACACTCCAATTCATTCCCAATGAACCAGACCTGACACAACTCTAAGCAATAGCAGGCATAGCATGGTAGGGACACAACATGGGCTCAATCAACTCCTACACATGCTAGTGGGTTTTAACTATTCTTGTGGCAATGACAGGTCATGCGGAGGAATGGGTTCAACTACCGCATGACACAAAGTAGCGGATGAATCGTTGTTGTCCTAATGCATTAATTGAGAGCAGGAGGCGAGAGTAGGGTTTTATCGGAATGAACAAGGGGTTTGCTTGCTGGTAGATCAACAAGGGAGCCTTTGCTTCATAGGCAGTACTACTGGAGCGGTCTCGGAGCAAGACCTATCGAGAAGAGCAGTGCCAACAATCAATACACAAGCATATGCAACAATATGATGCATGAACATGGCATGAAGATGTGATGTTGTTTGAGCTAATGCAACTAGTAGTCATTTGGTTTGAAGTCCATTTGAACCCTAAGCTCAAATGCAATTCTAAATTAAGTCTCTTATTATGCCATAATCGTTTCCTCAAATTCAGCATGTATAAGTTGGTTTGTCATGCATGAAACTAGTACAGATGGAAAGATTGCATTTTACGATAATTTTTCATATATAAATTATTTCAATCGAGCTACGGTTGAATTTCTATGAATTTTGGAGTTTAAATCATTTTACGGAATTTCTGATTAATTTAAATCGAGAAAAAAAATGGATAAATCGTCGACTGACGTCGATCTTGCGTCGTGATCAACCTGGGTCAAACCTGGCGTGTGGGGTCCCTACGTCGGTGACACTGATTAGTTAACGAGTTAATTAGTTACTAAACTAATCCTAAACTAAAATTAGCGAGGCGGGCCCCACTTGTCGATGACCGGGGAGGTCAAACCCTGGTCGTGAGGTCAAACCAGCCCGGTGGCTCGGCGCTTGGCGAGGCCAGCTGTGGCGGAGGGCTCGGAATCGCCGTTCGGCGACCAATCGAGGCGGCGGAGACCACCTCTGAAGCCCAGGCTCATGGCGCATCCAGTGGGACAGCGGAGACCGTGGGGTGCGGAGCTCGCGGGCGAGCGAGCTGGCGGCGGCGGCAGAGCTTCGGGCTCGGCGGGGGCGGCTTCTGGCGCGCAGGGGAGGCCACCCGAGAGGCTCTGCGGCACCCTCGTGGCACCGGAGCGCAGTGGCGTGCTCGGTTGCGAGCTGCGGTGGCTAGGGCGTCGGCGGCGACATGAGCAGCGGCGAGTGCTCTGGCGAGATGGGGAGAAGGCTACGGCGTCTGATCGGCTCTGCGGAGGGAGAGCAGTGGCGGAGCTCACAGCGATTCTGTGAGAGGCTCGAGCGGCTCGGGAAGGCGTCGGGGGCGGCGTCTGATCGCCAGCGATCTCGGTCTGAGGCGGCGAGTCGAGCTTCGATGGCGAGCTCCTCTGCTTCCGGCGTCTTGCGGCTTGGCGAGGCGTAGCCCTGGCGGCGGAGGCGTGGACACGACGGAGGAGCGAGGGGAGGCGATGGCGCGGCGGCAGCGAGGTGGCGGCAGCGGCTCGGCGGCGGGAGAGGAAGAGGTCGAGGGAGAAGGGAAGCGAGAGAGAGTGAGAGAGATGCGAAGCGTCGTGGCGTCGTCAGGCGTTCGAGCGGCGAGGGGCGCTTGACGGCGAGCGAGAGGTGGCGTGGCGCGGCGGGCCTTGCAGCGTCGGCACGCGCCTCTCTCCTGTCGAAGACGAAGGCGACAGAGGAGGGTGGGCTGGGCGGCCGGACCGCCGCAGTCTTTGGGCAGCCACAGGGAGGAGGCCAGTAAGTTTTCCCTTTCTATTTACATTTACATTTTCTATTTCGACATTTGTTTTGATTTAGTTAAAATACTAAATCATTTTATTTACTTATGCCAATTTTGCAGGAGCTAACTATATTATTCGAGCTCCTCGACAAGTGGCATAATTTTTGGACAACATTATATATATATAATAATATATATCCAAAGTAAATAACTATTGCATTAATTCCAAATGCCCAAAATAAATATTTATGAGCTCCTAAAAATACTGGTTGATTTTTATCTCTGTCCAATATTTTCAGAGGGCAACATGAGCATTTTCTTGGACCTTTTTGGAGCAACTTTTATTTGGGCCATTTTAGAGATGATTCTGAGGGTTTCTCAAATCCTCATTTCAAATTTAAATGAAATTTAAACATGATGCACAAGTGACTAGCTAGTCTAGGTCATACCAGAACTAGGGATGTGACAACTCGCCCCCACTTGAAAGAATCTCGTCCCGAGATTCGGGGGTCGACGGAAAGAAAGCGGGGTACTCCAGTCGAAGACGATCTTCTCGCTCCCAAGTAGCTTCTCTCTCGGAATGATGAGACCACTGAACCTTGAGAAACTTGATGTTATGGCGTCGAGTGACACGCTCTGCTTGATCAAGAATGCGAACCGGGTACTCTCGGTATGTGAGGTTATCTTGGAGATCAAGCGCTTCGTGGTCCACTCCGCGGATAGGATCGAGAAGCAGCGCTGAGTTGAGAGGCGTGGAAGACATCATGAACTCGAGAAAGATGTGGGGTAGTTCAACTGGTAGGCAACCTCTCCTCGTTTAGCGTGAATGCGAAAAGGACCAATGTAACGAGGCCAACTTGCCCTTGATACGAAGCGATGGGTACCCTTCAAAGGGTAACCCGAAGGTAAGCTTTGTCGCCAATTTCATAAGTCATATCCTTATGATGGCGATCATCTTGGCTCTTTTAGCGAGGCGGGCTGTTTTCAAATTCTCACGAATGATCTTGAACTTGCTCTTACGCCTCTGGATCATGTCGGTCCAAAAATTGTCTTTCACGGTTTCGACCAGTTCAAAGGTGTTCGACATCTTCGTCCATAGAGAATCTCAAAAGGAGCTTTCTTGAGGCTGGATTGATAGCTATTGTTATAAGCAAACTCGTGAAAGGAAGACATTTCTCCCAATCCATACCGAATGAGATAGCATAAGCTCTAAGCATGTCTTGAGAATTTGGTTGACCCTTTCCACTGACCACTTGGTGAGGGTGGAAGCGGTCTTGAAGGAAAGATGGGTTCCCATGGCGGTTTGGAAACTCTCCCGAAATGAGAAGTGAAAAGACGCCCGCGGTCTGAATTGATCTCTAGTGGAACACCGTGAAGTGATACTATTAGAAATATATAAGTCGTGAGCTGACTAGCGATGATACTCTCTCGAGCAGGTAGGAAGTGAGCCACTTTGGAAGGCGATCAATGACTACGAAGATAGCGTTATTCCCTCTCTTGGTCTGGGAAAGCGGTGATGAAGTCCATACCAACTTTATCCCATTTCCATTCGGGAATAGCTAAAGGCTGAAGGGTGCGGCAGGTCTTTGATGCTCTGCCTTAGCGTCGACAAGCGTCGCAATTAGCAGCGAAGTCGGCGATTTCTCTCTTCATCCTAGTCCACGGAACCTCTGGCGTAGGTCTGATACATCTTAGTACTACGGGATGAATCGTGAGAGGGATTCATCGCCTCCTTAAGAATCGGTTATCGAAGATGTTGATTCTTGGGAACCACCAAGCGATTCACGAAGAAAACAACACCACGATCATCCATAGAAAACATCCACCAACTTCCTTCTTAATGTTTCTCTTGATCCGGAAATACCGTGTCTGCTTTTGAGCAGCGATAATCCGATCCTCAAGGTCAGGTTTACGCCACCAAGGTAGAAAGGAATCCGTGAGGAGCAATGTGAAGGTTAAGCTTACAGAATTCCTCATGGAGAAGTGGTTGGCCTGCTGCAACATGAGATTGTTGCAATAGGTTCTGACTTAGAGCATCAGCCATGACATTAGCTTTGCACAGGTGTAAGTAATCCCTAAGTCGTAATCTGAGATCAATTCCAACCAACGTCTTTGCCTAAGGTTCAGATCTGGTTGGGTGAAGATATACTTGAGACTACGGTGATCGGTGTAGATCTATAGCGTTTACCAAGGAGGTAATGTCGCCGGTCTTGAGTGCATAGACTACGGCTGCAAGCTCTAGATCATGTGTGGGATAATTCTCCTCATGTGGATGCAAGCTGTCGAGATGCATAGGCAATCACATAGCGATCTGCATAAGAATGCAACCTAGTCCACTGTCGTGAGGCGTCGCGATAGATAACAAAGTCTTTAATGAAATCCGGTGGCACAAGTATGGGAGCGAAGTCGAGCGTCTTTTAGGTTCTGGCTGTACTCTGCTTGTGGGGACCACTCAAACTTTTATCTTTCTTGAGAAGTTCCGTGAGGGGTTTAGCTACTTTGGAGAAGTTTTCAACAAAGCGGCGACAATAGCTGGCTAGACCAAGAAACTCTAACTTGTTTAGCGGTTTGGTGGAGTCAATCGAGAACGGCCTTAACTCTCTCGGGATTGACAGCAATGCCCTTACGGAGATTACGTGGCCTAGGTAGGTCACTTACGGCAACAAAATTCACACTTGGAGAACTTGGCGTAAAGGCGGTGCTCTCTGAGTTTTTCTAGCACAAGTCTAAGATGTTCGGCATGCTCTTGTTCGTTCTTCGAGTAAATAAGAATATCATCGAGGTAAACCACGACGAACTTATCTAAGTACTCCATGAAGATCGAGTTCATCAAGCGGGAGAATGTGGCTGGAGCGTTGGTTAGGCCAAAGGACATGACGGTGTACTCGTACTGGCCATAACGAGTGACAAAGGCTGTCTTGGGGATGTCCCGTTTACGATCTTGATTTGGTGGTAGCCTAACCTCAAATCCATCTTGAGAAGGCGAGGATCCGGCGAGCTGATCATACAGATCGTTGATCCGGGAGGCGGATATTTGTTCTTTATCGTGACCAAATTAGCAGGCGATAATCTACAACCATCCGGTCCGTACCATCCTTCTTCTTGACGAAGAGGGCAGGGGCAAGCCCAAGGAGAAGAACTAGGGCGGATGAAACCCTTTTGCAAGGACTCATCAAGTTGTTTCTTAAGCTCGGCTAGTTCTAAGGGTGCCATCTTGTAAGGTCTCCTAGAGATTGGAGCAGTTCACGGGATAAGGTCTATAGCGAACTCTACATCTCTGTCGGTGGAACACTGGCAGTTCCTCTGAAAGACATCCGGAAAGTCACGGACTACCGGGATATCTTGAAGATGCGGAAGAGGCTGGCATTAAGAGAATAGAGCGGCGCCTTGCAACTCTAGTGGAGCGGTGACTATCTTGCGGATGGGTGTGTAAGCTGAGCAGACACTGGTGTAACAATCAATCTTGGCATAATGAGCTGTCATCCAGTCCATACCCAAGATGATGTTAATATCTGTAGACTTGAGGGCTATAAGTGATGCAAGGAATACAAATCATCGACAAGGATTTCGTTACCATGGCTTACACTAGAAGTTTGCCATTTGGATCGAGGGTTTGAATGACTAGTGGAAGGGCATATCACAAAATGACATGTTGTGCAAATTAGCATAGCTTTGAGAAATGAAGGTGAGATGCTCGATGTCGAGCAGAACCGATCTTTGGATGACAGTTGACAAGGAGTGTACCAAGAGCGACATCCGGATCATCATGGCGTTACTAGGCGAGGCGTGATGCACCGTCCACGTTCGATGGGAGCTGACTTGACACGATCATCTTGCGTGATGGCTTAACACAGCCAACAGTCTTCTCGGGCTGGGGTGGAGCATAACTAGTCGAGGCGATCCGTGCATAGTGTCACGGCTTCCGCATGTGAAGCAAGTCCACGAAGTTGGATGTGGTCCCTTGGCAAGCGGTCTACCAGAGGAGCTGGGTGGAACATCTGTTGAGTGGGGAGGCACCACATAGGATGGTCTTGGTAAATATCCGGGAGGAAGAGCGAGTTGGAACCCAAATCCGCGTAACCGAGGCTGGAGCGGAAGAAGATCCCAAATCACGGGTGTGCTTACGAGACTCCTCGTAAGTGAGCTGAGCTGTCTCTGCATTAATTGCCTTGTTCACAAGAGCTTGGAATGTATCACAATGATGTAGGTGGAGATCACGGCGCAACTTGGGGTTGAGACCCTTAGGAACCTAGCACGCTTCTTGGCGTCCGTGGACACTTCTTACGTGGCATAGCAGGCGAGGTTCTCAAACTCTCTGCTGTAAGCATCAACAACCATCTTACTCTGGGTGAAACTACAGAACTCTTCTCTCTTGCGATCGATGAGGGCACGAGGAATGTGATGCTCATGAAAAGCCTCGGTGGAATCCTCCAAGTAGGAATCGGCCAGCTGGAAGCATAGCCTCATAGTTACGCCACCAAAGACTAGCGGGACCTTCCGGTGGTGCGTGGCATAGGTGACCTTGTCATCTTGACTACGTTCGCAGAGCGGAGCTTGTGTGTGATACTACGGGCGGTCATACGCATCGGCGGCTCGATGGAGTGATGAAAGGTAGGTGGGTGCAAGCGGATGAAGTCATGAATGGTTGCAGACCCTTTGAACCGATGTGCGGTGTTCTCCTCAATACGTGCCAACAAGCGGTTAGACTCACGCTTGTTTCTCTCCATCTCTAACATGAACTCTGTCAATGAAGGTTGGTCGGGAGGATCCTCATCCCTACCATCTCCGTGATACTGACTACGAGCAACAAAGCTTCGCTTAGCTGATGACATCACGAGAAACGAAGCGAAGGGCGGAATCAGCATCAACTATAGGCCCTGAGAATGTAGGACAAGGAAATTAGTATTTTCCGAACTCCTAGGGCAATTCGGCAGCATAACGGTAGTAAAATGCTCGAGAATGAGACATCTGCTAAAATGGGGTAGTAACATACTCAACATCACCACTTGAAGGTTACGAGATCATACTAGATAGACTACACGGAAGTACTCGAAAACTGGAATATGACTCGACCAACCAATCCTATGGAACTACGGAGTAGTAACACGTGATCTGATAGGCGGAAGAAAGCCTAGTTCCTTAACCCCGGGAAAGATAGGATGACTCGGATCGAGAAGGCCATGAGGTATAAGGAGTAAAAAGAGCCTTCGTTCCTTCCCACAATCAATTCCCTTACATAACTAAAGAATTTCTAG